>OY728147.1:1717924769-1719174769 GCA_963277665.1 Viscum album | reverse complement strand
GGAAAAAAAATAGAAGTTAAAGAATAGAACATGAGAAGAATTATTTTATGTTTTAAAAAAGTGGATTACATGGAATGTATAAAATCTTCATGGTAGGTTCCCTTAAGATTTTTACATGGATTATACCACTTCCAATCCTGGTCATATAACACACATAAACACAAAGTGTTCCTCCACTGACACAATGTGTACTTAAATTTTCCCCACCAGCCCATGTTCTTCTACATGGCTAGAACTACATGGTTGTCCCCCATTGTAACACTACTGAGTGTGTTCACGTCAGACATGGCATGCACTAATTATGTTTCATCAACACATGCTATTTGTCACATGGTCAGACACACGGTCTTTACGTCACATCATGTACTTACAGTACACATTGTTTTCTACCAATCATTTTTCAACTCCTTGTCTCTGCTCACATAGTTAGTCACCCAGTCAAATACTACAGGACATGTATATGAGGTAAAAAACATTTACATAAAAAAAGTTGTCTCATTCAAAGCATAAGAAGACATTGGATGTGATTATAACAATGCACGCCCTGTTTTTTAGTTTTATTGATAGTTGGACTATGAAACTCCTCTATAATACTTAAAAATAGAAAATTTTGTCCACTTCATGAAAAAATCTTACCAGTGGGATCTCATACTCCCCATGAATCAACGTTTTTATCCCTTTTTTAAATTATATCTTGAAAAAAATCAATTATAGTTCTAACATGATTTACCAAATTCCAATCCAAGAGGTCCCATAACACCTCAAGGACCAAAGATTGGAATCCATCCAAATGAAATGTTACAATTACAAATACCCTATCATAATAGAATATAATCTCTCACAACATCTATGACAATGGCATCCATATCTTGAACCACATCTATCATAACAACATCAAATCAATAATTACTCTACATGGCATGACAATAATGAATGAAATGTGATATTTAACCAGTGCTTATATCATGTATGAGATGTCATACCCTCATCTCATTGGGTAGAAAAATAAATAGAACCACATTTATATAAATCATTACAACAGAAAAAAAATTCAGGCACCCAACAATGAAATAATATCAACTATTACAATTGAAAAATGAGAAAATTGTAATATTAAGGATAACATGGATTTTCCATATACACGAGTTAGTTATTCCTAGGAACAAATTATTACCAACCCCATTATTCTTCATATCCTTGTATATAGGCTCCAAATAATAAGACAAACCAGAAAAGAAATACCTTTGATACCACTTTGTAACATCCCTGTTATTGGCACCACATAAGGGTACCCCGAACCTAGTTGGTCACTTGACCTCAAGCTCATTTCCCAAAGATAAAAAGGATTCTGAATAATTGTGAGGGTCAGATTGTTATAATGGAGAAACAATTCTCTCATTTGAAGAGTATTCAGATCAAGAAAAAAAATGTAAGCAAAAGCGGATGGGTAATACCAAACAACAGAAGTAAACTGTAGAAGAATGATAGTATAAAACAACTGTAACATATATAAATAAATTATTCATGTCACATGTATATTTTAAAGCAGAAAAATAGTAAAAATGGTTGAAATACATTACTAAAACCAATGTAAAAAATTATTAATCTTCAACAACATCATAAGCCTCATCTTGGACCCATGCTCTCGAGATCTGAAAGCTATTATGTACCTGATGAAGAAGGGTATTTTTCCTTACCAATACCTGCAACCACATGATCTTTTTGTTTCAAAAATCATGAACCAAATAGGGTGTTAGAAGAATCACAGTGGGAAACCACAAAAATTTCTATGCCTAACTGTCAGTGTATATATATAGTAGTTACTAACCCTAAATGATGTAATAAACTATGAGACAATCAAAGGTAAACAATCCTACAGTTTCAAATACATTCATTCACATTTATTATTCATCATATGAATAAATTAAACCACAGGGTCGAGCCTATGCTGTGTATCCCCGGTTTAGTAGTAACAACATACTTCTCAGAAGATAATCTAAACCATCATTTAAGGCTGAGTCCAATCTTGTTCATTGGCCTGGAAGAAATGTCACAATCATTCAGTCATTCAAAAGCATCCCTATGGTAGTCTTCTCACATTCTAACCCCTCTATTTTAACATATTATCAAATCAATAAATAATGAACCTTTGTGAAGCACAAAAATTCTAACCAATTTGGTCCCACATCACACTACTCTTTTCATGACGACCACCTTGGTAGATCTCACATTCAATAGACCCTTCGTTTGCATAGAAACAATAAATTATAATGGCCACCTACAAGATCACACAGTCTACGGTCTAGGGTCCTACATTAATTTAATATCAACCATATGAGTAGCCATATAATTATAACCCATCATGTCTATGACTTCCGACAAATCTTACAGTTAATAACTCTAGGTCAACATAACAACCATTCACACATAAGTGGCCACACCATGAGAATCTCTTATTGTCTATTCACCATGGTTGAAGTTCCACAATGCATAACACAGATATTTCATCTAAACAAAAACTCCATCATATCAAAACAAGGAATCTGAACAAAGAAAACCTACATGAATCATAGACCAAATGTCCATAAACAAACAATAATGGGAATACACCCATAGAGTGTCCCATAATATGTTTTTTACTTTACACATAATCCATAACTATTTCCCTCTCAAACTAACAATAACATGTATTAAACATGTTTAAATTCCAAAACACCAAATTCCCCAAACATGGGTGTTCAAAACATTAGGCATATATAATCCAAAGGCGAACAATGAATGGGAAAAACAAACTTCCTTGTAGTTTTATGATAAATTTTTTTTAACATTGGCCCTTTAATTGGACAAGAATGACATTGATCTACAAAAAGGTGAATAAATTTCAACCTTGAAATAATCACAGGAGGGGAGGAATCATGATTAAAGGCTCTATGGAAATAGAGAACCCATCTGTTGGAAAACAACTCACCAGGAAGCATCCCAATTAATGCTCGGACGGAGAATCGGGAGGGGATCGAAATGCACGACCATTCTATTTATCTCATGTGAGAAACATTGGGATAAGAAGGGTCTTTTTTGAAGTGGGACATGACCCCACACTGATTTATCAAAAAAAATTACATGGCATGTTCATTTAATGTACACGTAGTGTACTGTCCTCTACAGGCCCCCGCATTAAGTGGTCTTCTAGGTCACCGACATGGCCATGTACGCAGGCATTACAAGTCCAATACAGGGATATATGTGGTACCTAGTTACACAGAATTTACTCATACATACATGCAATGTACATAGAAAAATTCTCATTTCTTCCTATTTCCTCAAAAAAGCTGAAATAATGATCCATAATTGAAATGATGATATGAGTTCTTAAATCTAGGTGTTACATCAAGATGAATGATGTAATAATGTACTAAAGATAGTGTTGAAGTTACTCTTATAATAATCTCTCATGAGACTCCCCATCCTAAAATAGATTTGATGAAAAATGCAAGAGATCCTTAAACATGATCCTCTGATCTCATACATACATACTCCCCTACTGTAAAGAGGGTATATTATATTGCATCTTCGTATTTATGTTCTAGGAATGGAATTCCGCTGGTAACACCTTATCAAAATTGACCCACAGAACATCAGCCCCTTCCTTTCCCACATATACATTTTCTACCACTGATATGTAGCTCCCCTCATCTGCCTAAAAGTCAACTGAACCAAGTACTCTTTCAAAGTCCATATCTGGTTGACGGTAATCTCAAGCGCCTCAATCAAGCTCTATGTGTCCTTGTCTGTGACGCTACCCTTGTATTTTCCCAAAGTCTACCTCAGGAAATCATGAATCATCTTCCACCACTGATAATCCTCATCCTTTGGGTATACCCTCCACCGATCATCCAGATTGGCCTACTAAGTCTCCACTTCTAGATCTATTCATTGAAGACGATTTGGATTCATAGTGAAATGGTAATCAAGGAAAACATAAGCTTGAGTAGTATTTCATTTATTTCATATTAATTATAACTCATGGTTTATTTTAATTTCAAAAAAAATGAACAATAAAAACTAGAATATATGTCATCAATATGCATGTACCTTCCCAAGGATTTCTAATCTAATGATACTGTAGTCTCACATGGTTGTTCATTAAGCTCGGATTCCTTACTTCAGATCACTAGTGACCCTAAAATCTCATGTCTTAGTCGTTCGTCAGTAGCCAATATCATGCACCAAAATCACATGATGTTTTTCCCTACCAACCTATGAAATCCTCACTATTACTAACTCCAAAACCCATTATGTCTCTCAAGAAACACCATTGATATAATTCTGTCATGACCCCCTTCCTCCAAAGATGCTCCTCTTGAGATGGTAATGTAGAAAGATTGATAATAACCCCAATGTCTCACCTCCCCCATGCCACTTGGTGGTGACCACCAGCAATGGTATAGAAATCTCATAACATGGGATGAATTACCCTTTCCATAGTAACTTAAAAAAGGAGATATGATGTATCAACCTGAAAAATATCCAAGACATAAATATATGTAAAATACAATCCCATATCGATCCCACATCTACGTTCAAAGTAAAACAGCTAGATATACAATGAAAATCACCCACGTAAATACCAAAAGAACAAAATCTAACAAGCTACAGGACAATTTCTCCAATATTTGAGATGTTATGGTTCTACAAGGACCATGAAATCTCCTAGGAAACCTGAATTGTTTTTTAAAAAACATAGGGTGAGCATAAAAGTATACTCAGACTGAAAATCCAATGTCTATCATGCACATGTGGGAGAATCATACTATTTCCCCTATGATAAAAACATCTGAAACTAGAAATCACTTAACTAGGTATACTATCTCTCCACCCTCACCAAGGCACACTCACCAAATACATCATTTCATGTAACATAAATTATTAAGAACATCAAAGAAAGGGTACCCCACACCACTTCCCACTATTTTAATGCTCATCCCTAACTGTGAACATCTGGATAGTTCCATGCTCTTCCACATTCCCCACTAGAAAAATCCATCTTCACAAACCTGGGCCACATATTACATCCCACACACAATCAACTGTGCCAATAAAAAAACTCTTCCCAAATAAACATGGTAATGTATTACATATATCATCTCAAATACATCTAGGATGCACACCTCGCCTGTATAATCCTGGTCCAAAAAACTACACCATATTCTACTCTAAGAGTCTTGGGATACAAATTTCCCTTAAGAGCGAGTAGATAAGAGCCAATAACTAGCCATCTATCCACCATTGGGAAGTAGGGAAATGGAACCCTACTCACAAAAATGGGGGTGCCCATCATGTAGTTATAATCATGGGTAGGGTGCATATATAAATAACCATGAAATATATGAATATATATAGGTAACAACCACTCATCCAAACATATGGGTTTTTTAACTAGTAACAAGCCCAATGCACCCCAATTTCTTCTACCTCTAAAATATACCCACCACATAACAATCAACAAGCCCATTTAATTTTCTCCAACTAATTTTACATTTTACCAGTTATCACTCTACCTTAATAAATTAATTTAATTATTTATTACAACCCTACCCAGACATCTACCAAACACAGCACACCACAAGAATCATGGTAACCCACACACACTTTACAAAGTCCTTGGAAACATTTAGCGAATGGCCGACATAAGGTAACACCATCCTTCTCAAAATCGACCATCCTAATCCATCCCAGGTAGCCCCTCTTTCTAGAAAGCATCACATCTAGCCAAACTATACAATTCAACCATCTTTCAGTCCCACTATAGAATTCCCTTTCTTGAACACCCATCCAACCACTGCCACAATCATTATTAAAAGTCATGTCATTCTATCCATCCTCTCAAAATTTAAACCCCCAACACACCTCATCACAACCATACTCAGTACGCCAATTAATAAAAATACTAAACTCATCATAACAAGACAAATAAACCAAACACACCCAAAACTATAGACCCACTACCTGACCATTTCGAATATGCATCCCCACTATATAACATGTTCATCCATTCCACAATCAATAAAATCATTCAAACCACAATTCCCTTACACCACCGGTACAACCCCAAACCCACAACCAGACTACCAACCATATAACCACGTGACCTGCAAAAAATATATGGTCGACAAAACCATACACAACACATTTCCACACACAACAGATATTTATATTCAGATTTAGCAACCCTCATTAATTAATTCCATTTTGATAATTCCTGGTTGATCAAAAAATAAGTTTGGTCTAGGGGAATTTATAAATTTAACCGGTTATAAATGGTTAATCAATTTCATAATATTAGCTGTTTGGAACAGAAAAAAAAATATTCACAAGTCATACTTGTGTGAAAATAGAGGCCACCAAGAGCCTTGATTTTTAAAAGTCCTACAAACCCTTATAAAACACAACATGGATCAAGGATTAGATATGAAACAATGATATCATCAACATGGTAATCCCAACCACTCATTTATTACTTCATATATTATTTTTTAAAGCTATTTCCAACGATATTCCCATGGAGACAATTATAAACCCACCCCATTTGATACACAATAAAAAGATTGATGAAGTGATACATAATTAGAACAAAAGAAGATACAAATTTTCTTCTTGTGATAAAAACAGGGGGTCTTGGAAATATTAGGAAATAATACGAGGAAAACTAAATCCATGTCTACGAAATAGATGTGGTTCCTTGGGGAGGAACATTCTGGTTTCATTAATAAGAAACTTAAGGGTTTGAAGGAAGATGGGATATTAGCTTTAGAAAAGTCATATCATTCATCTAAGAAAGAGAAACAATTTCAAGGACTATTAAGGTCGTATCATGGTCAGCACCACACAATATGATTATTAGAATGTCCATAAAGTTTTATGATATTAATAATAAAATTAATATTTTTTAAAACACATTTAAAAATGATCAAACGATGCTTTAGAATCGAATTATATCAAATAAAATGTAATAGGGGATAAAATGGAAAAACTGGGAAAAAACAGAAATGACAAACCGATTAGTGAGTCACTGACATGAGTCACCAATAGTTAGTCAAGAATTCTGCACCCAATAATCTATTAGCTACCAGTTCAATGTCATCCCACCATCTGATAACATAACATTTCCTTACATTTTACAAACATTGGTATTTAAAGTCTAGTGTCTTGGAAATAAGGTACATAATACATGAAAAAATATAAAATTATATTAATCCACCTGAATGGATTCATGAATTTTTCAAACTATGATCAATTATTGAATACCACAACCTAGAGACAAACATTAATGTAATGTGTGATCATAAGGACAAGTAAATAGAAACATGGAAATCACTTTACATGTGAGCATAAGAGAATACAAAAAGAACATGAAGAAATATCATAAAGGCATGAGAAAGAGGCATATCATGATAATGGAAAAAATGAATAATTTATTAAAATTGTGTCTATGATATTTAATTTATTCATTAATAATCATATCACAATGTTCTATCCTTAAGGTGTCGTTAAAATTACCAAAGTTATTCACAAACATATTGTAAAACCAATCATCACTATAGATTAATTCCATTACCCAATGCATTTGAGAGATATTAGGGTGCACTCGTAATATGTATGTATTTTTAGGTTATACTCATATATAATAATTAACACAATTCATAAATTACCCATATATAGTAAAGTAGATGGGTTTTATATCAAAATAATGGTGTTTCAAAAAGTTGTTAAATAAATGATTGTTGTATCTTTCATAACCCATAGAAAAGAAATTAGTGTTTAATGTATGTAAAATATAGAATAAAATAAATAATTTATATGACTTGATAAATAACATTGTAAATGAAACTGGTTTTTGTATTCACTAAAAAAATAAATTAATTTCTTTAGAAAAAGTGAGAAATTTTGAGACAACAATTATGCACCATAACAGGTATAAAACATTATTTTATAAAAAATTAAATTGAGAATGGAAAGAGTTTAACCAATAATAAAAGGCTCATAATACAGTATAGGGAAATAATTAAATGGAATCATGAAATAAATAATATATAAAAGTGAACCTGAAAGGAAAATAGAAGACTATAATTCCCTTATCATGAAGAGTAACTTCTAAAAAACTATGGCCAGGACCTTGGGGGTGTGAGAGAACATTTTTTGAACTACTTGGGAGCTAAAAAAGTCATATATTTTAGTGTATAGATTTTGGAATGAAATAAAACGATGTAATGGGTTGGTATTTACCAAAATAGAGGGAAATGGTTTTATTAAATTTAAAGGACACAACATAAGTGGTATTTGGAAAACCATGGGATTGCCCAAGGTATTATCCCTTGGTATTGGACACTTGGGACACAACATATCATATATTATTACATAATAGTCTACCATAATTATTACATCTAGAATACATTATTAAATATGTTATTAAACATACTTAAAACATAAATCTATATTTTTACTATTCAATGAAAAAAATAAGATTTTAAAAAAATTTGTTATTTTCACGTTAACCTCATATCGATATTTTGAATTTCAAAATCAAAACTATTTTAAATAAATAAATATTTACATATGATAAATTTAATTTTTAAATATAATACTACTTGACTATGAAAAATAATTGTGGAAATAAAATGCATATTAACATGCATAGTAATATTTTCAGTAGTTGAGAAAAATAAATTTATTTTTTCACTAGTAATTAAAAAGAAGATGTTTTTAACACTATTTAATTTATTGTTTTTAATAAATCCTAATTTTAATATTAATATTTATATCATTTTAAAATGTACAATTTCTCCTAATTTTTATATCAATTTCAATTTAATTATATAAGAAAAACTCCCCTTAAAATGGAAAAGTTGAAATAAAAATTTTATTCAAACAATGGGATTTAATTTCAAGTATTTTGGGCTTTAAAATATAACCCCTTAAAACACATAAATTTGATATAGGGGTATCATATGTGATGTTGATGGAATCTTGGGTCATCTCAGATAACATTACCCAAGTGCTAATCTCTACTAACATGAACTTCTCCTATACCGGATTATGTACAAGCGTAACATATTGAAGCTCAGCTTGGGATTTTTCTAGATAAAATACTAGTGATGTTACCACCTTCCTATGTTCAAACAAATTGGTTTCGTACGTCCCAATTCTATTAGATGTGGCCATCGACTCTTCTTTCTTCATTAATTACCCATTTTCATTTTTTTTTATAAAGTATAATTTTAATGTCAAAAATCATTATGGTTTCCAACGATCACATTAACCAACTATTATATAATGGTTAAAACATTAGGGTTAAATTTAAATTATACATATATATTTTTATTGATTATGAAAGTTTAAAACATTAATTTTTATGAATCAAAATATTATTCAAAATATCAGGTTCCTACATTATTCCCCCCTTAAGAAATTTCATCCCCAAAATTTCTACTTGTACACTCATAAGAGAAATGGTGTGGGAACATCTGCTTCATAGACTCCCCGGGGTCACACATGACTTCTTCATATTAGTGTTTCCTCCTCGACACATTAATATGGTAGGTAGTATTATTTTGCAGAACCTTTCCTCTTTGATCCAAGATCTCCACCAGATGCCCCTCATAATAGAGGTCATGTTCCAGTTGTACAACCCATGGATTCAGTACATTTGAAGTGTCAGGTATTTACTTCCTCAAGACGGATATATAGAATTCATCATGAACCCAATATAGATTGGGAGTGAGTACAATATAATATTCCACGGCTCCTATGTGATCATGGATTTCATAGGGGACAATGTACTTGGGGATAATATTCTTGTTCTTTCTAAATCACATGAATCACTTCCATGGAGAAATTGAAAGGAAAACCTTATATCCATTATAAATCATCAAGTTCCTTTGATGGTTGGCTTTATTTCTCTTCTACTAACTCTGACCATATTTAATGTGTTTTTGGATGCAATGAACCTTTTCAGTTATCCCTTTCTCAAAATAAGGCCTGAGAAGTATTCTATCACTAGCATTATCCCAAAAAGTAAGAATTATAATTAATTTCCCATATTGAGCTTCATAGGGAGCAATTTGAAAGCTTAACTGGATGATTTTGTTGTAAGATAACTAAACAAATGTGAGATGTTGATCTCATTCACCATTAAACTCCATTGAGAATGTAATCAACATTTCCTTAAGTGTATGCGTAGTCCTTTCATATTGGACACCAGTTTAGGGGTGATAGGCCATACTAATATAAAATTTCGTACACAAATATTATTTTAGACTACTCAATAATTTTTATGTGAACCTTGAATCATGATTTGATGCGATAAAACTCAACACGCCATGTCGTTTTACCATATTCTTCATGTAAATCATTGAAAGTTGATCAAGATAGAAATATTTCCGAATAGATATAAAATTAGAAGTCTTGGTGAGACTATCCACCCAAACCAATATCACATTATTTCCTTTTGAATTGCATGGGAGTCAAGTGAAATTTTCCATAGTGATTTTTCCCATTACCATACAGATATATGAAGTGGTTGTAATACCCATTTAAGAAGTTATTTCTCTGCGTTCACTTACAAACATACCAGGCACCATGTTCTGTTGAAAAAAACTCTTTTTTCATATTATCCCACCAATATTGATCCTGAAGGTCCCTATACATTATCAAGAATTCAGGATTTATATAGAATGTATATCTAAGAGATTCATCCATCATTATTCTTCATTATTTAAAGAATTAATGGAACACATATTCCTGTATGAAATTTCATTACAACTTTATGATCAGTATTGAACTCATGAAATATTACATACTTCACAAAATCAAACATCCTCAGTAATAGAGGATCTTATTTTTTTGATTTCTTAATCTTCTTAAGAAATTATGGCTGAGAAATCATTTGGTAAAGGTTTGATGATATCCCTTCCCTTACAATTTCAATATTCAATCTCACTAGGAAATTGATCAAGGTATATCCATGAATATTCTTCATTACTATAACTAATGGGTCTTTCCTACATAATGCATCAACAAGATAGTTTTCTCTACCATGGTAATAAGGAATTGAACGGTCATAGTTTTGAGAAATTCTGACCATCTCCTCTATCTCATTTTAAATTTCTTTTTTTGTGAAAATATATTTCAATCTTTGGTGGTATATGTATATATCTAATTTATCCCCCTAAAGATAGTGCCTCCATATATTTATAGAAAAAAAATAGTATAGATGGATCTAGATCATGAGTAGGAAAATTCATCTCATGATTCATTAGTTTTCCAGTTGGATAAAAAATTACCGTGTCATTTTTCATGATGATGCACCCAAGACCTATATGAGACTTATTGCTAAAAATAATGTGTCTATCACTGATTGAGGATAATCATTACATGGGTCTTATAACCAATATTTTTATTAGCTATTGGAAACGTTTTTTTCACTCCTTTGTCCAGATGAATTTGAACCTTTTTCTAGTTAACTTGTGTAATGGTTTAGAATATCATGAAAATAATTTCACAATCCTCATATAATATCCCTATTTACCAAGGAAACTATGAATCGCTATTACTGTAATAGTGTAAGGCCACCCCTATACAACATTTGTCTTTTTAGGGTCAACTGAGATTCATTCACTAGTTACAATGTACCTCAAAAATCTTCTTCCTATAATAAAAACACACCCTTTATAAACATTATAAATAATATATCCTTACATAGAGTTCTCAATATAACCCTTATATGATCTTAATGATCCTCCTGGATTTTAGAATATATCAAAATATCATCAATAAAACTACCAAAAATTTATCAAGGTAGTTTTTAAAGGATTTATTTGATGGGGATACCAAAATAATCATAACTCCCATATCATGATCAGAAGGTTTCTTCATTCAACCTCAATTGATGATAACTAGATCAAAGATCAAACATGGAGAAGAACTTATCCATACAAATCTTTTCAAATAAATCATCAATTCTGGGAAGAGTGTACGTGTTATTTACTATGATCTCATTTAGTTATCTATAATCAAGGCATAACTACATCGATACATCCTTATTTATTCACAATGAGAATAGATGCCCCCCATGGATACTTGGTTTTTAGAATAATCCCCTTATAAAAAAATATGGTTTTTATTCATTAATTAATTCAGGTGCACATTAACCATTATATATGGGGTTTTTGATATCATATTGTAACCAGACATGAGTTTAATGGATAACACTACCTCTCTTTCTAGGGGAGGACCATGTATCTCCTTAAGAAATACAACAATGTATTCTTAAATGATGGGAACATCCTCTATCCTTACAATATCATTTAATTATTCTTCTTTATGGTTCAAATCGATAACAAATGATATAGGATGTGCTTCTATGAAAATATAAGTTCAAGATATATCTCATTAGAGGATAACAATAGGTTGTATGTTCCAGACAACTAATATTTCTTTTCTTTTAAAATTGATCATCGAATAATACTTTGACAATCAGTTCATCCCTAGTATAATTTAGAATACCGACATGGGAATGACTAATAAATTTTATATTATATTGTGGTCTCTAAAGTAAATACTATAGTGTCTAAGCACTTTTGATTCTAGGATAATCCCTCTAGGAGACCTGACTGATAACTCTACAAATAGAATTTTATGAAATGATTCTACATTCATTGCAATTTTAGATGAAATAAACAAATGCGTAGAACCAGAATCAAACAATGTACTTTATATATTTCTGAGAACAAAAAGTGTACCAGCCACCACATCATTTAGAGCATCAACTTTATCCATCCTGGTTAAAAAACATGACCTTTCTCACTTGGGCTTTACTGAGGATGATGGTGATTCCCCACCACTACACTTGGAATTGGTAAATGATTGGAAAAGTTCCCATGTTTCCACACCAAATGAAATGGACATTATTTTGGGATATTACCATCTTTTCTTTGTCTTTAGTGTTGGGAATTTGAGGATTCAAATCATTATGTCAATTCCTAGTGACATGGCCATCTCTGCCACACTTTTTACACTTTACACTCCTGAGAAGGCATTTCCTCGAGTGCTTCTTCCAAAATTTATTACATATGGGATGTTTCACTTGAGTTCCTCCACATACCTAAACAAGGCTCCTACTCTTGTTTTTCTCAATTTATCATTTATTTTCATTATATTTTATGGGACAATCTCTCCTCACTAAACTAGCGTTTATCATTCATAGAATTTCTTACAATCTCTTCATAGATGTCACAGTCTTGGTTATCTATACTCATCCCTAGATGAGGTCTCAGTCCATTGAGTAATCTAAAACCCATTAATTTAACTTCCATGACAAATCTAGAGGTGTAACGTGAAATCCTTTTGATTTTCATCTAATAGATCACCATAGAGTAATTCCCTTTATGCATAATCTCGATAAGTTCATTTCCCATGTTTGTTCGCTTCAAACAAGGGAAATACCTATTGATGAAGATTCTTCCAAACGCTTACCACTCCAAATCTTTAACCTTCACTCTTTGAATTGTATTTTTGATCTATTCCGACGACTGAAAAAATTATCCATTTAAGAAGTAAACCGTTAAGGTGAAATTCTCTTGTTAATAAATATAAAATATGGAAAATATCATTTCTACATATCTTATTTACTATTCCAGAATCATGGGGTTATCATCCCCACTAAACATTGGTGGTCGTTGACACATAAAGTACTCAACATTATATTGCTATCTTCATTGTAAAATAGTTCTCCTTGCTTCATTCTTGTTATTTCCCATAACTTGAGTCATTTTTTTTATCATTTTCATAATATTTTCCAATTTTTCTTCTATTGGAGGGAAATCAGTGCATATTGCGGTCACCATTGGTGTGAAACCTCCAATTTACTTCCATTTTATAAAAGTTGATAACCTTAGTGGAGAAAATTGTTTCAATTAAGAATCATAAAATACTAAAATATTTTTATGTCTGAAAACTTATTCATTAACACATTATTCATTATCAATATTTACATTTTGTATAAATACATCCTGATGATTAATAAAAATATTGTCATTAACCAAACATATCATCTTAGAGTGCCAAACCTAGAATGTAGCAAGGCCCATTGTCATGAACATCCTCTCATTTCAGTCAAGATCAATGTAGTGTTTTGGGTTTACCATTAGATACATAAATTCTAGAGCCACATCCAATTGTTCCTATATAGATAAGGATTTCTTCGTTTAGAAACCACTTAATTAATTTTTCACCAAAGTACCATGAATTTTTTCTATTTTCAATAATTTTAAAAGGATTCATCCAATTTTTTTCATCTAATAATTTCCTAAAATAACTAAAATATCCTTTAATAATATTTATGGAATCCTACATTTTTATGAGATAACATTTCATTACATTTTAAAAACAAATCAACTTTAATGTTTATTGTCATGGAAATAACCTACATAATACATGAAAACATATAGCATTATTTTAATCCACATAGATGGATTATTGAAACTGTTATCATATGTTCAATTAATATATCTCATAAACTAGGTACATTCATCATAGGAATGCGTGGTCATATGTCATAGTAAAGAAAATCAGGGAAAAAAGATTACATGTGAGCTTGATAGAATACAATAAGAACATGAGGAAATATCATAAAGGCATGAGAAAGTGGTATATCATGATAACAGAAACAATAATAAAATATTTAAAATTTGGAAAAATCATTTAATTTATACATTCATAATAATATCACAAACTTATATACCTATGTTGTCTTAAAAATTACCATGTTTATTCAACAATGTATCCTAAAATTTGACATCACTAGAGATTAATTTCATTACCCAGTGTATTAATGAACGTTCAGGGCATGCCCTTAATATTTCATTATTTTCATGTGATTCAAATATACCCTAATCAATAATTTCATAAATAACCTATATGGAATAAAATAAATGGGGGTTTATATTAAAATCATGGAGTTTTTAAAAGTGCATAAATGCATGATGATTATGTATTTTATAACCCACAGAATAACAATGAGGGTTTTATATAAGACAATTCCAAAAAATGAATTATTATTATGTATTGTAGAATAACCATAAAACTTAAAGAGGTTTGGGAATTCATATATTGTAATAAATATATTTCATTGACAGAAAGAGATAGATTTTGAGACGAATATTCTGAAGCATAACAAGTATGAATAATAGTTTTAAAAAACATTAAAAAGAGAGGGCACATGGGTCCCCCATTTATAAATGACTCTTAACCATGTAGATGGAAAAAATAAAATTTAAAAAATAACATTGTATGGAAACTTGAATGAAATACCACATAAAAGTGACATTGAAAGGAAAAGAGATGTTGAGAATTCTCAATCCTTGAAGAGTAACATAAAAAACACATAGATCAGAACCTTGGGGGCTGGATTTCAACTTCGGAGAACTATTTGGAAGGTAATAATATTTGATATTTTAGTGTAATTATTTTGTAATTAATGGAAACAAATTAATGGTGGTTATTTATTAAAAACTAGAGGATTTTTTTTTAGTTTCAAAGGTCACCTCAATAGTGTTATTTGGAAAACCATGGTCATTATAATTGTATTTTCCCATGGTGTTGGGAACTTGGGAAACCTATTATCATATTTTTTACTCAAAATTATACAAGAATAATTATATTATTATTACATTGTCAATTATGTCATTAAACATATCATAAATGTAAAACTGCATTTGTACTATTCATCAAAAAACATAACATTTTATAAAAATCTCATATTTTCACCGTAACCTTATATAGAAATTATGAATTCAAAAATGAAATTTCTTTTACCTTAATAAACCATTAAAAATGTGAAATTTAATTATTAAATATAAAAATACTTCATTATTAAAAATAATAGCTGATAGAAAATGCATAGTGACATGCATCAGAATATTTTCAACACATGAAAAAAATAAAATTATTTGATCATTTTTAACAAAAAAGGAGTGTTTTTATAACACTATTTCATTAAATAATATCAATATACAATTATTTTAATATGTAAATTTATATCTTCTAGAGAAGTACAATTTTTACATGAAAAATCAATTTATCAATTTGCATTTAAATTTTTAAGAAAACTATTCATAAAAACGAAAAACGAAAATAAACATTTTATCTAAACAATAGAATTGAATTTTATGTAAATTGGGGAATGAAACATAACCTCTTCATGCACCCATAAATGACCTAAGGTTAATGTTTACGATCACGATGGAATCTTGGTGCAACTCAAATAACATCGCTCGAGTGGTAATCTCAACAAACATTAACTTCTCTATTTTTTGATTTAGTATAGACTTCACATGTTTAAGCAGGGATTGGGATTGGTCTAGAGTCATTCCAAGTAATAAATCCCCTTTCTGATGCTTTGAAAAATAGGTTCCATACGACCCAAGTCTACTAGATGAGGCCATCAACTCTTTTTTTCAATCATTATCCACTATCATTTCTGTTTATAAATAATAATTGTAACCTTAAAAAGTATTAGATTTTTTAGCAGTTATATTAACCATCAATCACATAATGGTCAAAACACGATGGTTAAATTTCAATTGTACATATTAGTTTTATTGATTATTAAATAGTAAAATTTACATTTTCACTAAACAAATATTATTCAAAATGTTCAGGTTGTTACATTCTTCCCCCCTTTTGAAATTTCACCACCAAAAATTCAAATCATGCCCTTATAAGAGAAAAGGTCTGGGTACTTCGGCCTCAATGTATGATGTGGCTCGAACGTGGCTTCTTCATCTTTGTGTTTCCTACAAAACACATTAACAAGGTTGGTAGTCTTGTTTCATAGGATATTGTCTCTAGGATCCAAGATCCCCATTGGTTGCTCCTCATAAGTGTGGTTTAGTTATAATTTAACCACATCTGAATTCAGTACATGTGAAGGGTCCAGTATGTACTTCCTCAAGAGGGATACATATAATAAATCATTTACTTGATCTATATTTGGAGGAACTTCTAGCTGATATTCCAATGCTCATATGTGATCATGTATTTTGTAGTGTCCAATGTAATTGGGGATGGGCATACCTTTTATAAAAACTAGATGAACCTATTCCATTGAGAAATTTGGAGTAATACCTTATCATGAAAATCAAACTCCAGGCCCGTTAAATGGTTGGCGGCATATCTCCTTTACTAACTTTGAGCATCGTCAAGGTTTATTTGGATGGAAAGAACATTTTATGTCATCGCATGCAAAAGATCAGGCCCGAAAAGCTTTCTCTCACCTATTTCATCCCATCAAGTTAGAGTTCAACATCTCTTCTCATATATAGCTTGAAATGGATCCATATTACTACTATAGTGGAAGTTGTTGTTGTAATAGAACTCATCAAATGGGATATGTTGATCACATCAACATTTAAATTCTATTTATCATCTTCTCATCATGTCCTCGAGTGCATGAATAGCCCTTTTAGATTGTCCATTAGTTTCATGGAGATAGGCCCTAATAATATTCAATTAATTACACATATCATGTTAATGAATTATTTGAAAATTATATGTGACCCTTTAATCCTAATCATACATGATAGAAAGTGAAACTCCATACAGTCATATAAATTCCTACATGTAAATCTTAGGTTGTTGATCAATAGATAAAATTTCATGAATAAACATAAAATGGGTAGTATTAGTGAGACAGTCCACTATAAGAAATAGAACATAGTTTCCATTACTAGTACTCAGAAGACCAGTGAAAAATTCCATAGTGAAATTTTCCCACTTCTATGATAGTCTAAGAAGTGGTCGTAATACCCCTTTAGGAAATTGTCACTATACCTTCATTTTCTAACATACCAGGAACCTTGTAGTATAGTTTTCAATCTCATCCTTCGTATTATCCCACCAATAATGATCATGAAGGTCCCTATACATTTTCATGCTACCATGATGTATAGAGAATTTAGAGCTATGAGATTCATCCATTAACTCATTTTTTATTTCCAGAATTGATGGAACCCATAGTCTTGAATGAAATTTCAGTAAACCTTGTTGATTAATATTGAACTCATGAAAATTCCATTCCTTCAAAGCCTCAATCTTTTTCTATAACAGAGGATCTTAATTATTAATTCTCATGATATTCTCCAGTAATGATGGTTGATAAATACTTTGGGATAAGAATGATTATATCACATCTGTTACAATTCCCATGTCCACATTCACTAGGAATTTTATCAAGGGATCTCCTTGAATCCCCATAATTAGAATAGCAATAGATTCATTCCAACTAAATTCATCAATGATTTTTTTTCTCAACCAAAGTGATATTGAATAAAAAAATTACAGTATTTATGATGTTCTAACCATATCCTATATCTCATGTTAATTTAATTTTGTGTGAAAATATACTTCAAACCTGTTTGATATGTGTATATATCACATTTCTCCCAATAATTGTAGTTCCTCCATATCTCTATAGTAAAAACTACAACATCATGCTCTAGATGATGCGTAGGATAATTCTTCTCATGATGCTTTAACTGTCGAGATGCATATGGAATTTCTCTATATTTTTTCATGAGGATACACCCAAGAACATTCAGATATGCATTTATAAAAATAATGATTCCTTATACAATTGAGTGTAGTTTAAACATAGGTGAAGTAACCAATCTCTTCTTCATCTATTGGAAACATTCTTCACCCTCTTTTTTTCAGATGAACAAGACGGCATATCGTGTTAACATGGTAAATCGATTAGAATGAAATGAAACATTTTTCACCAACCTCCTATAATATACCTCTAATAATGGAAACTATGAATCTCAGTTACTATTGTAGAATAATGTCACTCATATACAACCATTGTGTTTGTAGGGTCTACTGAGATTCCTTCACTTGTTACAATGTACCCCAAGAAAAAAACTTTTTGTGACCAAAACTCACACCTTCTAAACATTCCAAATAATTTATTATTCTATAGAATCTTTATTATAACCCTTAGATTATTTTCATGCCCCTCCCTAGTTTTAGAATAAATTATATTATCATCTATAAAAACATCCAAAAAGTTATGAAGGTAGTCCTTAAAGACTCAATTCATAAAATCTAGAAAAATAGTTGTTATATTAGCCAATCTGAAGGTCATAACAACAAACTCATCAATACCATATATTGATCTGACGAAGATCATTAGAATATAATATTTTTTAACAATCAATTCATGATAATGAGATCTATGATCAGTCTTGGACAATAACTAAGGCCCATGAAGCTAGTCAACTAAATCATCAATTCTTGGAAGAGGTTACTTGTTCACCACTGTGATCCCATTTCGTTCTCTATAATAATTGCAATACTACATTGAACCATCCTTCTTCTCTATAATGGGAATAGTTTCTCCCCTAGGAGACACACTTGTGGAGATAATCTACTAATCCAAATGATCTTGGATTTTCTTCCTGAATTTCCCCATTTCTACATTCACCATTCTGTATGGTGTTTTTGAAATTGTATTGAAACCAGGTACAAGGTCAATGGAGAAATCTACCTATCTATGGGGGGGGGGAGTATATAATCAATAAATACAATTATTTATTCCTGAATAATGGTAAAATTATCTATTATTGTACTATTATTTACTTCTTCTTCTTCACCGATCAACTCCTTAAATAACTCTATAAGAGGATCTTCTAGAAAAATATTATGTTGAGATTTCTCTACATGGGATAAAATTGTAGGTTGTCCATTCAAGACTATTTATATTTCCTTAAAACTTAATTTTATCATTGCAATATAATTTTAAATCTATTCCATCCGTAGTATAATGTTTCATTTCATCATGGGAATGACTTCAAGATTTGTGATAAGATTATGCTCGCTAATTTAATTACTAGATTTTATGAAAACTATTAATTTATGAATAATCCCTCTAGATGTATTGACTGATAAGTCTACTTTTTGGATGTTTAGGAATTTATTCTATGGTCATTGAATATTGGAGTAAATAAAGGAATGATTAAATCAAAATGAAACAAAGTACTGTCTAGATTTCAGAGAACGATATGTGTACCTTCAACCACATCATTTTCTGCATCAACATCCTCCATCATGATAGAAAAACAAGATTTTTTCTCCCTTGGAATAGGTGGATGTTGATGGTGATTCCCCACTACATCCCTCATATTAGAAAAATGTTTGAAAAAGTTCCCATGTTACCCACATTTGATGCATTGGACTTTAGGTAGGGCATGCACCGTCTTCCCTTTGTCGTTATTTTTTGGATGTTTAGGATTAACCACACTACAATAATTCCGAGTGATATTGTAATATCTTCCACACATGTAACATCTCTTGGTCTCGAGTAGGCAGTATGTTGAATTATTTATCCCACATACATTACACGTGAGATGTTTAACTTGGTTTCCTCATCAAACTGGTCAAATATCGTCCACAAGATTGGATCCATTGATCTATTAATTTCATTGGATTTATGGTATCATTGCATCTCATTGAACTCCAATTATACATTCATATCACCTATTACGATATTGTCATAGCTTTCATAGTCTCAGTTGGCTGGATTATAGTGTATATGAGGTCTTAGTCCACCAGAGAATATATTAGCCTTTCCATTATAATCCATGACAAATCATGAGGCATGACATGAAAGGCTTGTGAAGTTCATCTTGTACCATCCAACATATTATTTGTCCTTCTTCTTCTTCAGCCTGAGTTATTCCTTCTCCATTTTCATTATCATCAAATGAAGGAAATACTTATTGAAGAAGATCCCTCTGAACACCTTCCACTCCATATATTCAATCTACCTTCTTTGCCTTGTATTTTGAATATTCCCCCTCTACTAATCAGCTTCTCCCTCAATGAATTAAACATCCACAGTGAATTTCTCTTATTCATAACTATGATGTTCGATATTTTTTTTCTATAGAGATTATCCATTGTTCCATAATAAATGGTTCTGTAGATCCACTTAATATTGATCATTGTTTTTTCAGGAAGGAATCAACATAATGTTTATCCCTTCTTGGTGAAATAAGTTTCTTCTTATATTCATGTTATTTCCCATTACATGTGTCATTTTATTCATCATTCTCATAAAGCAACTATTTTTTCTTCCATCAATGGTTTTTTAGTTAAGGGTCCATTGTGATCACCATTTTCACAGTTCCTCCACTTTCCCTTCATTTTCTAAAATAATAAAAAGATATTGATTATATTATTACATTTAAATATCATAGACCTATAATATTATTTTTATGTTTTAAAACAACACATCTATACACATTATTCATCATCAACAATTATATTTTCTATATATTCTTCATGATGGTAAATAAAAATATTGTGATTGACCAAACATATAACCCTAGAGTGTAAAAGCAATAGTGTAGAAATCCCCATTGTCATGAACCAATTTTCATTGGAGTCTATCTCAATGTCATGTTTCAAGGTTTTAACCCTAGATACCACAGTGTCAGATCCACATCCCGTTGTTCGTATCTAGATAGGTATTTCATTGTTCAGAAACAACTTACTTAATATTTTACAAAAATAACAAGACATTTTATAATAATTATTAATTTCTATAGGGTAATTACTAATGTATCCATATCATAATTTCCACAATTAAGTATACAATCATTAGATACGAACTACAAAATCCTTCATTCTTATTACATAACTTTTCCATACAATTTATACACAAAGGATCATTAAAGTCAGTTGTCTTAGAAATAAGGTACATAATACCTAAAAAATATGACATTATTTTAATCCATTTTAAATGAATCTTAAAATTTTAGTCATATTTTCAATTAATTCGTCTCATAACCTTTGAACATACCTCGAAGGAACGGGTGAGCATAATTCCATGTAAATGAAAACAAGGAAAATAGTTTACATATGAGTTTGAGAGAATATAATAAGAACAAGAAGACATATCATAAAGGTATGAGAAACATGCATATAATGAAAATACTAGAATGAATTATATCATAAAAATGTGTCTAAATCACTTAATTTAGACATTCATAAGAATATCACCAAGGTCCATCCATTAGGGGTAATAAAAAATATCCCGGTTATTCACAAATGTAGTAAAAAAACTTTTCATCTCTAAAGATTTCGTTATTTACTAAATGAATTGGAAACTATTTGGGAACACCCTTAATACTTCGTTATTTTTATGTGATCTATATATATCATAATAAAACTTTTCATTAATAACATATAGAGAATTAATAAATGTGTTTCATATCAAAATCAATGTGTTTTAAAAATTGCTTAAAAACATGACCATGCAGTCTTAAATAACCCATGGAAATGGAATGAGAGTTTTATGTATGTAAATTAAATAATAAAATAAATTATTTTTCAGTCTTTATGAATACCCTAGTAAATGAAAGTGGTTAAAGTGTTCAACTAAATAATATAAAATAATTTCTTGAAAAACAGATAGATATTTTGAGAAGAAAATCTTACAGCAAACTGGGTATGAAACATAGTTTTATAAAACATAAATAAGATAGCGAACATAGGTCACCCATTCATAAAATACAAATAATAATGTAGAGTTACAAAATAAAAATTAACTAATAACATGGTATGGAATCATGAAATATATAACACATAAAAGATACTTTGAAAGGGAACAAAAATTTAAAAATTCCCATACATGAAGATTAACTTCTAAAAATATATGATCGGGACATTGGGGGATTGTTGGAACCTTGTGAGAACTCCTTAGGAGGTAAAACTATTATATATTCGGAGGTAAGGATTTTGGAATGAATGGAAATAAATGAATTGGTGGGTTATTTAAGAAAAAATTGAGAATATTTTTTATTAATTTCTATTGACACCTCATTAGTGGTATTTGAAAACTCGTGGGCATTACAATGGTATTTTACCATGGTATTTCCCACATGGGACAACATATATTATATTTAATTTTTCAAGATTATTCCATCAATAATACATCATTACTACATCATTAATTATGTTAATAAACATACCAAAAACATAAAACTATATTTTTACAATTCCCTGAAAAACTAATCATGTTATAAAAATCTCATAATTCTACCTTTACCAAATATCGATGTTCTCTATTGAAAAGTGACATTCAGTTTACCATAATAATTCATTGAAAATGATATATTAAATGTTTAACTCTAAAAAAACATTATTATTAAAAATAATGGTAGACATAAAAAGCATAATGACATGCATACTAAATTTATCAACACTTGAAAAAAAATTATTTTATGATTTATAATTAAAAATGAGTTTTTTCGTTACAATATTTAATTGAATATTATTAATAAATCATTACATAAATATGATAATTTCTATATTTTTTAAAAGTATAATGTTTACCTGAAAATTTAATTTATAAAATTCTATCACAATTTTTAAGAAAAAGAATTCATAAAATAAATAAGATGAAATTGAAATTTTATTTAAACAATGGGATTTCATTTTATGTAACTTGGGCCCTGAAACACAACCCCTTAGGAAACACACATACGTCATGAAGGTCAGGAGTGTTCTGGGGATGGACTCTTGGGGCGGCTTAGATAACATTACCGAAGTCACAATCTTTACTAACTTGAACATCTCTCAATAGTGATTTCATTAAATATTATCATGTTCATGTTCGTATTGGTATTTGTCTATAGAAACTCCTAGTGATGTTGCAGACATCCCAATATCCAAAAAATTGTATTCGTACGGCCCGAGTCAGCTGGATGAGGCCATTGACTCTTCTTTTTGCACTAATTATCCATTATGATGTATATTTATAAAAAATAATTATAACATTAAAAATAAAAATGGTTTCAAAAGTAAATACATACCAATATTAATATAAATGTCTAAAAATGATGGTTACATTTGAATTATACTAATATAGTTTTGTTGAGTATGCCATAGTAAGACTTCAAATTTTAGGAAACAAAATATTATTCAAAAAAGTTCGTTTTGTTAAATTATTCCCTGCTAAAGAAATTTCAGCCAAGAAATTTCAACTTAATCCCTCAGAAGAGAAATGGTATGTTTAATTATGTCACATATTATCCCCCGGTTCCCATGTGGCTTCTTCATATTTGAGGTTCCTCCAAAACACATTAACAAGGTGGGTAATCTTGTTGCGTTGAACCTTGTCTCTACGATTTATGATCTCGACAGATTATAACTCATAAGAGAAGTCATGTTCCAATATACCACCACTAGATTCAGTAAAAGTGATGGATCAGGTATGTACATCTTCATGTTCAATAAATGTAATACATTATTAAAATGGTATATTTTTTGAGGAAGTGCAAGATGACAAACCACTGCTCATTTGAGAAAAATGATTCCATTGGGTCCAATGTACCTAACCTAGAGATCCCCTTTAATTACAAACCGCATGACTCTTATCCATGGATAAATTCAAAGGAAGACCTTATCCCTTTTTAAAAACTCCAAGTCACTTCGATAGTTTTTGGCATATCTCTTTAGTCGACTTTGATAAACCTTATAGTATTGTTGGATGAAATGAACTTTTTCTGTGATCTCTTCCACAAGATCAAGCCTAATAAAATTTATCTCATTAGATTCATCCCAAAAATTACGATTTCTACATCACATACCATATATAGAAACATAAGTTTTCATTTTATTTCTCTAGTGGAAGCTGTTATCATAAAAGAACTCAACTAATGGGATATTTTGATCCTAACCACCTTTAAATTTTATTGACCATGTTCTCAACATGTCCTCCAGTTTTTTACTAGTTTTTTATGATGGGCCATTAGTTTTAGAGTGATATTACATTGTAAAAGACAATTTGGTACTTAGAGCGTGTTTATGACTTCTCCATAATCATGAGGTGAACCACGAATCATGAATAGATATGATAGAAATTGGAACTCCATGTAGTCTGAACACTTCCTTATGTAAATAATAGTATGTTGATCAAGAGATATATCTTTCAGAATCAAGATAAAATGGGAAGTCTTGGTGAGAGGGTCCAATATAACCTTTATCAATTTCTTTCCCTTTGGATGTTTTTGGGAGATCAGTGACAATGCCAATAGTTATATTGTCCCACTTCGTGGTTTGCATAGGTAGTGGTTGTAATAACCCTTTAGGAAGTTATCGAAATTCCTTAACTTAGTAACATACAATGAACCTTATTGTGTAGTCAACAATTTCCCATTTCATATTATCCCACCAATTATTATCTTTAATGTCCATATACATTTTTGTGTTACCATGATTTATAAAGAATGTAGAGATATGAAATTTATCCATAAGAGCCTTCATTATTTTTGAAAAAGATAGAACAAATAGTCTTGTAAGAAATTTTAGTACACCATCATTATCAATATTGTACTCGGAAATCCTTCCATCCTTCAAGACCTCAAAATTCTTCTAAAATAATGGATATTATTTTTGATCTTTCTTGATCTTATCTTGTAATGATAGTCGTGAAATCATTTTGGATAGGGTTGATGATGTACCTTCCCTTACAATTTCTCATGTCCAATTTCTCTATGTCATTGATCAAGGGACATCCATGAATCCTTTCCATTTCTTGAATAGTAGGTTCTTCCCTAAATAATCCATCAAAGACTTTTTTTCTCTACTAGGGTGATAATTATAGGAACAACCCTATTTTTAATAACGCTCTAACCATATCCTCTGTCTCAAGTTCAATTCATTTTGTGTGGAAATATACATTAATCATTGATGGTCTATGTATATATTATATCATTTATAATAATGATACTTCTTCCATATCATTATAGCCCAAAAAACTACAGATAGATCCATATCATGCTTAGGATAATTTTTCTCATGATTCTTTAGCTGTCAATATAGATAAGATATTACCTTGTAATTTTTCCTGAAGATGAATCTGAGAACCTTCAAAGATTCATTGCAAAAAAATAAAGAATACATCTCCAATTGAGGGTATAGTTATCACGGGTTTAGCAACAATACAAATTTTTATATCTTGGAAACATTCATCACACTCCTTTTTTTAGATAAACATGACACCATTTCATGAAAAATTGGTTAATGGATTCAAAATTCATGAATCGAATTTCAATAGCCTCTTATAATATCCCACTAAACCAAGGATTCTATGAATCTTACTTAATTTTATACAATTATTCCACTACTCTAAAACCTTTTTCATGGTAGGATCAACTGATATTCAGTCACTGGTTGTAATTTCCACCATTAATGAAACATTTTGTAACCAAAACACACACTTTTTAAACATTCCAAATAATATCTCATTCCTCAATGTTTGAAATATAACCCTTATAATATATTCATGATCCTCCCGAAATTTTGAATGTATCATAATATATTAAATAAAAACTACCAAAATGTGATCAGAGATGTCTTTAAGGACTCTATTCATAAATCAATAAACATAGGAGGATCATTAGTCCATCTGATGGAAAAAATCATAATGCATATATCGTTATTGGAAGGCGGTCTTTGGAATATCTACTTTATCCAACCTTAATTGATGATAAAAAGATCAATGATCATTCTGGAAGAATAACTAAACCCCACAAAGCTGGTCAAATAAATCATCAGTTTTGGAAGAGTGTACTTCTTAATTAATGTGACACCATTAGTTCTTTATAATCAATGCATAAGTATATTTATCCATCCGTCATCTCCATAATTAGAATAGGTTATCTCCAAGGATACTCACTTGGCCGAATAAACACCTACTCCAAAAGATCATGTAGTTTCTTCTTTAATTCCTCCAGCCCCGCATTCTCAGTTAAGTATGGGGTTTTTGAATTTGTCTTGGAATTAAGAAAGTTTTCAATGAAAGACTCTACCTCTCTTTTTAGGTGTGTCCCAGGTAACTACTCAAAAAATACATCAATGTATTCCGTAACGATGTGATCATTATGTATCCTTATACTCTCATTTATGTTTTCTTAGTTACTAATATAATCTATAATGAATGATATAAGAGGTTCATATAGACTATGATCATAACTAGATATCACTCATTAAATGAAAACTGTAGGGTTTCCTTTCAAGACTACTGATATTTTCTTGTTTTTTAATTTGATCACAACATTAAACATTCAGATCCAATCTATCCCTATTATATTTTCAAATTCAAACATTGGAATGTCTATTAAATTTTTGATAATATTGTTCTTGATAATGTAAATACAATAGTTTATAAACAATCTTGATTCATGGATAATACCACAATGAGTATTTATTAATAAATCTACTTTTAGTAGTTTAGGGATTGATTATATATTCTTTGCAATGTTGGAGGAAATAAAGTAATGCCTAGAACCAAAATAAAACAAAGTACATGCTACATTTGAGATAAAAAGAAATTATACCAACAACCACTTCATTTGAAGCATCAACATTAGCAACTGTGATAGAATAAGAAAAAACATTCTCTATTTTCCTATGGTAAGGCAGATGGTGATTCTCTTCCATTTCACCCGGATTTAGACAGTTATTGGAAAAGTTCCAAAGATGTACACACTTGAAGCTTTGATCTTCTGGAAGGTCATGCACAATCTTCCCTTTGTCGTTGTTGTTGGGAATTTATGGTTGCACCTCACTACAATAATTCAGAGCAATATTGAATTTTTTTCAACACTTTTCACACTTACCACTCCTGATAAGGATGTTCACCGAATTACTCTTCCTACATTTATTACATGTGGGAAGTTTCACATTACATACTTATATTCACCAATCAAATATTCTTCATGAGAATTGAAAGATTTATTTCTTTTTCAATGTGTTTTTTAGACCATTACCTCATACCAAACACCAATTCTACATTCACTGAACTTTTTATGATATCCTCATAGATTTCATAGTATCAGTTGGATAGAATCTTCCAGATATGAGATCTTAGTCCACTGAAAAATCTATCAAGACTACTATTTGGATCCATGACAAAGGTAAAGGTATGACATGAACTTCATGTGATGTTCATCTTTTATCTTCCCACAGATTCATTCTCCTTATTCTTCTAGTTGATAAATTATTTCTCTACTTTCTTCTCATCGAATGAGGAAATATGTGTTAGAGAAGATCCATCTAAACTCTTTCTACTAAATAGCTTCAATATCTCATTTTGGGCTTGTGTTTTTAATTAGAAAACACCACTGACCAGCTTCTCCCTCAATGAGATAAATAGATAGGGTGGAATTGTCTTATTCCAAACTGTGAGGTATAAAAATAATCATTTCTATAAATCTTATCCATTGATCCACAACTATTGGGTCAGTAGATCCCCTAAAATTTTGTGGTTTTTGATGCATAATAGACTCAACAAAATGTTGTTCCCTTCATAGTGAAATTGGAATCTTATATTTATTCATGTTATTTCTCATATCATGATTCCTTTAACTAATTATTCTCATAAAATATTCCATTTTGGCTGCCATCAAAGGGTCATCAACACATTTTCCATTACTGTTACAATTTAAACAGTTCCTCCTATTTCAAATCATTTTTTAAATGAATAAGACCTTAGTGGGAAATTTTTTTATTTTAAGAATCATATAACTTTAAAGTATTTTTTCTTATAACGTCATCATTAAACACACTATTCATTCTCAACAAATATAGTTTCTATGAACTTATCATGATTTTTCATAAAAGTCTTGTGATTAACAAAACATATCATATATAATTGTCAAACTAGGAGTGAACCACATCATAATGTAGTAAACCAGTTCCCCATCAAGTCTATATTAATGTTTCCTTTTTTAGATGTTAAACATAGATGCATTTGTGCGAGATCCACATTCTCTTTTTCGTATCTAGACAAGGATTTCATTATTTAAGAAACCACTATCTTAATATTCCACCAAAATACCAATAATTTGTTATATATTTAAACACTTATATTAGTGTTTTTCTAATGTTTTCATATCCCAGTTTCAACAAAGAACTAAACTATCATTTGGTATAATATATGGAATCCTTCTTTTATATTACATGACATTTCATTACATTTTACAATGGATGATATTTAAATTCATATGTCTTAGAAATAAGGTACATAATACAAGAAAATATATGACATTATTTTAATCCACATGAAAGGATTCTTAAAATGTTCATCATTGGTTCAATTATATAATCTCATAACTTGATGACATACATCAACAAAATGGGTGTGCAAAACACCTAGTAAAATATTATTACGAAAATAGTTTACATTTTAGCTTCATATAATACAATAAGAACTAGGGGAAATATCATAATGGCATGAGAAATAGTAATATAATGATAATGAGAACATGTATAATTTATCGAAAATGTTTCTAAAAATTTAATTTATATATTCATAATCATATAATCAAGGTTCTTCCCCACGGTGTCATAAAAATTACCAGGGTTATTCGCCAACGTATTATAAAACTGGTCATTTATAGAGATAATTTATTTAACCAATATGTTGGGATGATATCACAACATACTCTTATTATGACATTATTTTCAGGTGATCCTTGTATAACATAATCAAAATTTTTTTAAATATCCCATAGATAATATATGAAATGTGTTTCATATCAAAATTTTAACGTTTTAAAAAGTGCATAAAAACATGATCATAATGTCTTTTATAAACCAAGTGAAGTAAATAAGGTGTTTATGTATCCTAATTCCGGAATAGAATAAATAATTTATATGTGTTGATGATTAAAAATGGAAATAAAATAGTTTTGGGTATTCACTTCATAATATTAACAAATATATTCAGAAAAAGAGAGATATTTTGAGGCGAAAAGTTTGTAACATAACGGGTATAATGCATTGTTTCATACAGAACATAAAAGAGACAAGAACCATGTCACCCATTCATAAAAGTTTCATAATAATGTATAGGTATATTATGAAATGTAAATAAGAACATAAAATGGAATCTTGATAGACATACCACATAAAATAGAACATGAAATGAAAAGAGAAGTTGAGAATTCCCTTACCTTGTAGTGTAACAATTGAAACACTGAGATACAGGCCTTGTGGGCTTGAGGGAAGCTTGGGATAACTCCCTGGGAGATAAAAGTATTATATCTACGAGATTAAATATTTAGGAATGAACGGAAAATGAGGAATGGGTGGGTATTTATTGAAAAATAATGGATCATTTTTATTAATTTCAAAGGAAGCCTCATTAGTGGTACTTGAAAAACCATGGGATTTACCATAGTAATGGCCACATGGGACACCATATATCATATTTTATTACTCAAGAGTCACACATTATTCTTACATCATGATTGAATTATTAATTATGTTATTAAACATACCAAAAATTCAAAACAATTTTCTTAATATTCACAGAAAAACAAAATATTGTATAAAAACTCATAATTTCACTGTAACCTAATATGGATGATTGGAAATAAAAATTGAAATTTATTTTATCTTAATAAAGTGTTACATATGATTAATTTAATTTTTTAACTGTAAAAATAATTGATTATTAAAAATAATTGTAGGTAGAAAATGTATAGTGACATGTATAATAAACTTTTCGACACAAGAAATAATAAAATTATTTTATCATTTATTATTAAAAAGGAGTGGTTTTTAATCACTATTTCATTATTAACTAGTCATCAATACTTATTCTAAAATGAAAATTTATATAATTATATGAAATAAAATTTTTACATTAAGAATAAATTTATCAAATTCCATGTTATTTTTTATGAAATATTATTCATAAATTGGAAGACATGAAATAAAAATTTTACTTAAACAATTGGATTACATTTTAAGTAACTAAGGCCTTGAATCAAAATCACGTAAAACACCTGAATGCAACATAAGGGTAAGGCTTGCGATGGTGATGGACTCTTGGGGTGGCTCAGATAATATCGCCCGAGTGGTAATCTCCACTATCATGAACATCTCTTATTAATGATTTCATTCAGGAATAACATGTTGATGTTTAGATTGGGTATGGTCCAGAGTGTGGCCTTGTCATGATACATATTTCAAAACAACTATAAAATGGGCTTTGTACTGGTTGAGTCTACTAGATGGGGACATTGACTCTTCTTTATGAAATAATTTTTCACTATAATTAAAATTTATTAATGATAATTATAACATTAAATTTTATTTTGGTTTCCAATGGGCATATAAACCAATGGTCATATAAAAGTCAAAACATGATAGTAACATTTCAATTTTTATTATATATTTTTATTTATTATGACATAGTATGTTAAAAAATATTAGGAAACAAAATATTATTCCGAATATTTGGGTCGTTACAGAGGCTAAGTCACTGACGTGACTCATTGAGAGCGAGTAACCAATGCCTCTCATTGATGCATAACTCACCAAAACCCGACCTAACAAATTATCTTCCTACAGATACATCGACATACTGATGCTTCAACCTATCGACACCTTGACTCACCAACCTGATGACAGAATGATGTCATGACTCACCGACGTTTTAACCTACCGACTTGTTGACTCACCGATGTCTTGACCTACCGACACCCCGACCTAATGATAATGATAATTCAATGCTGAGCCAGTGACACTAGGCCACTGATACTAATCTACCGGTGCATATTAAAAATTTAAAACCTGGAAATTTGGGAATTCCTTCAAATGTGTTATTTTAACCTCCTAGAACTCCCCAAACACTGTAATTTTTCAATATAATGGACTGAGGATGTTTGGGCCATTATAGGAAAGCAAAATAAATCATCATTGATAATTGTATAGTATCTTATTTCAAAACAATACTATTTATTTCACCAATTATGATGAGATATATAATTAATGATTCACCCAAAAAATAATAATTAGTCCATTATTATTGTAAAAATATCAAATGAGTTCATTGAGAGAACATTACATGGGATAACATGTGTACAGATATTGATGAGAACACCACAATGTATATAGTGTATCAAATGATAATAGACATCATAAAAATTGAAATGGGATGATGTGACCACTATCCATTCCAACATGATAATGAAATAACATTACCAAAAAATGTTTTGTTGGACATTTATATTTTTCATCACAAAATCACCACATAGTGTTCATACTGGGTAATCATTTCAATCATACTCACATTATCATCAATCAAGATAACTTACCAATAAACCAATAAACTACTATATATGTGAATGTTATGGTGAGGATGCATGTGGAAACATGTAATATTATACCCAATTAATATCCAATATTAACAGCAATTTTATAAATGATACTTTTATATGACTTTAATACTATTTTTAACTTTAGTAAAACCAATTCCTAACACAGTAGATTTCAATATAAAAAAATTAATTAGAAACTAATTTTTTTTTGAATATTTATAGATATACATCACTGGAATTTTGGATAAATGTATCCCACAAGATTATATATTATTAAACAGAATATTTCAATAAAATATTCAGAAGGCCCCAAATTGAAATCTTTTTATATAGAGATATAGATATATAAATTTGTATATTAATTTGGTCAATATAATATACTCATTCCTGAACATGAGAATGAAATAGAAAATACGTTTCATGTTATTTGGAACTATATTTAATCATATCATAGTGGATAAAAAATATATGATTAAAATAATTGAAGATAACTGAAAATTCATGTTATAGATCAGTTGGTACTTAAAATATCACCCATTAAAGGAGTAGTGATGTTATGATTGAAGGGATTGATTATCCCAATATAAATTTTCACCTTTTGAGATCCATGATCAATTAAGGGAAATTATCTGTCAATAAAAAACATCTATAAATTATTGAATAAGTGCATGATGTGGTCCATGTATGTCAACATAATATGTGCATACATGATCTTGTAGTTTTACAATACTATAATGTTTTACAACTAGATTATGACCTCTATTATAAGTAGAACCTAATAAATTTCCTAGATCATATATATAAATTTATAATCAACGTGTTGAATGACCTTTTTATTGTAAAATAGAGAAAAACTATGTATGATGATAAAAAATTTGGACATAATTATTTAATATATAAAGTTACCCTAAACTATTCATAATATAAGATATGTGTTGAAATTCTTTTGGAGAAATTTTAAATGGGGGAAAAATGTAACAACATATACTTTTTATAGGTAATTTTCCTTCCAAATTTACATATTTCATATTTTGGGGTATTCAATTGTATAAAACAAAAATTTTATCAAATAAATAACCTAACTAAATTATTATATTACTTTATGATTTTACATAGATGGAATATATATACACAATAAAAGTGTATGTTTTATGACGACATAATAGAAAAATATCATATCTAGATGTTGATATTCATGAACATCATAATCCTACATAAATAAAAAACCTTTGAAAACACTATTTAAAAGAAAAAAAAACACTAATAATATTATCAATATATTTGTAATGATGAATATAGAACATTGAGGATAATTTAATCAAATGAATTAAAATGTAATATAAAATCTTTAAAATTATAAAAAATAAAAATTAATATAAGAATTATAATATAACAATTAGTAATATTTACATGATAGCTAATTATCACGACCCGCCCTCGGGGTCCGTGCCGTGACTACCCCAAGCCCGCCTTCCATAGGCCAGGGGCTGGCGACTAGCACCAAGGCGTAAATCCCAGAAAAAGGGAAGGCATTGACTTTGTAAAGTAAACAAACACCACAGAGTAAGCAAGCGGAAGTAAAACACTAAGTACAAAAAGAAGAGCTGAAAAGTAAAAAGGGGCCGGAAATACAAGCCCAACTGTAAAGTACAACTCGAAAGGGAAAACAGCGACTGAAAAGTAAAGCTGCTACGCTGAGATGTCCACTGGAAATCCCACCTGAAGGGTGGGTACAGATAGCTCCTCTGCTCCTCGGGTCCCGCCATCCGCTCCGAGTATGTCCCGCCCAGTGGTCCACCTCCGGGTACCGCCTCGTTGTATAGTCCACCTCCAGGTACCGTCCAGTCCTCGAACCTTCGGCTACTGACAGCACTGTCCGTCGTCTGCAACCAACACAACGAGGTGCGGGCATATCCCGTGCAGGGGTGAGTATAACGATACTCAGTAGGGACCCCGAGACCCTAAAGGTCTCACTAAAACCAACAAGGATAAACACAAGAAGATCTCAACAGATAAACCCTACTTAGGTATATTCCCATACATATACCTAAGTTATCAAGTAATCCATCTCAATCATGAGGAAACACAAGGATTGTGAAACGACGGATAACCACTACCCGGGTATATGCCCATACATATACCAAAGTTAGCAAGTGACCCATCTCAATCATGAAGTAAACACAAGGTCAAAAGTCTCAGCTCAAACCAGGATTTTCATTATCGAAACCGTAACTGCTGAAGAGCTCCGTCTCTAGAGTGTACAGTGGTCCTGTCACGACTCCGAGGTACTGCTCACTAACCTAAGACTGCTGAAGTACCCCTCCTGTCGAGTACTGCGGGCCAGCCACCCAAACACAGTAGTGCTTCCCGCCGAGGTATGTCACCCAAACACTGTAGTGCACACCCCCTAGTAGCCTGCTGAGGTACTCTCCGGACGAGCACCGCGGGTCTGCACTGTCACACAGGTAGTGCTCCGTCCGCCATGGGTCTGCACCTCAGAAAGTAGTGCTCCGTCCACTGGGCTAGTCGACTCACTCCAAGTCGAGTCGGTCAAGCAGTCGTCAGGTCTCAGTCAGCTACACGGTCTCTGTACTTCGCACGCTCGTCACTGGGAGGGTCCGCTCCACGAGCTACAGGTCGATACTCCAAGTATCTCAAAGTCCCACGAAGAAGTGTCTCAAAAGTCCGTCTCGTCACAGGGGTCTCAACGCAACAGACGGCGCGTCAATCGGACGCCCGGTCTGTGAGTTATTAGCCTTTTCGTCCCAGGGGCCCGGTTGGTTTCGAGAGCGAAACCAATCCCAGCCGTATCTCAACTGTACCCCGAACTCCCATAGGGTAAACTCAAAGGGACCGTTACTCAACGTAACCACCAACGCCGCTGACGGCTCGTCAAGCGGTCGTCCTGTCTGTAAGATATCAGCTTTTCCGTTCCAGGGGCCCGGTTGGATTTCGAGTACAATCCAACCCGGCCATACTCCGACTGTATCCAAAACTCGGGCGGAGTATGTCAAAAGTTCCGTCTCATCAAGAGGAAGTCAACGAAACAGACGGCGCGTCAATCGGACGCCCGGTCTGTGAGTTATTGGCTTTTTCGTCTCCGGGGCCCGGTTGGTTTTTAATGCAAAACCAACCCGACCGTACTCCACCTACGTCCAAACCTCGGGCGGAGTATGCCAAAAGATCCGACTCTCTAAGAGGAACACAACGCGGCTGACGGCACGTCAATCGGACGTCCGTAGCTCAAGATATGAGCGTTTCTGCTCCGAAGGCCCGGTTGGTTCCGTGAACGAACCAACCCGGCCGAACTCAAAGTAAACCGAAACCTTGAGTGCGATATACCGAAACGACCGTCTCGATCCAAGGATCGCGTTTCCGCAGACGGTTCGTCATTCGGAGGTCCGAGGCTCAAGTTATGAGCCAAAAACCAAATCTGGTTCGAAACGGGGGGGTCCGGGTCCGGGCCGACCCGGCCCGACCCCCCCTGAGGCGGCGCGGCGGCGCGGCGGGCCGCGGCGGCCAGTCGCCGCGAGGTGGCTGCGCACGCGGGGGCAATCAAGCCCCCGGTTTTTGGATGGCGGCGCGGCTTTGCCGCGCCGTTTTTGTAAAACAACGGCCCCCCTCCTGGGGGCCCGCTTTGAAGGGGATCCGGGGGAGCCGCCTGCCCCCCCCCCCCCCCCCCCCGTGGAAACCGTTCCCCCCTCATAAAGAGGGGGGTTTTAAGTGAAGGCCGGGGGATTAATTCCCCCGGTTTTTAAGACATCCGGCCGGCGAGCTGGCCGGCCGGTTTTCTCAAACGGGACCGGAATTTCCGGTCCCCTCCTTCGGCTTCCGACGCCGGCGGCCCGGCCGCCGGTCTTTTCTTCCGCCGCGGCCCGAAACCGGCCGCGGTCTCCTCGTCCCGTCGCGGCCCGGAACCGGCCGCGGTCTTCTCGTCCCGCCGCGTCCCGGAACCGGCCGCGGTGTTCGTCGTCCGGCGCGGTGCGACGGCACCGCGCCCCTCCGCCGCACTTTAATTTCTTTCAACGCGGCGCGACGGCGTCGCGTTCTTGATGTTTCTTCCATGGTGTGCGCGCGACAGCGTTGCGTCAAATAAATGAACGATCAACCGCGTGGTGCGACGGCACCACGCCACTTGCTTCCACCCGCAAGAACAAACAAGAACGTTGGAGGGGGTTCGGCCGTGTTCGTACGGTCCGGCCCCCCTCACGTTAAATTAATAACGCAACTTTAAATAAACAACTCTCTCACGTTAGTCATACGAACCACGAGCAAGAATGAGATAATTAAATATTAAATCAACATCCCCTACCTCGATAGTCACACGTTGACGGAGTTGTGGAATATCGGTGTCGATTCCTTTGACGTCGGAGAAAGAGTCGTTGTCGATGGCGTTCGTCGCGGAAAAGATGATGCGGAAGAAGAACGTCACGTCGCGGATATGGCGTCGCGGAAAGACCGTGTTCTTCGGCGAAGGAGTTCTTCGTTGAAGAACGACGTTCTTCGTGTTCTTCGTCAAGGTTGAAGAAGAAAGAGAAAAGCTTCCAAAGCTCTCATGAAATCCTCCCAAGGTGGTAAAAGAATCCCCTAGAATAATATAAGCTTTAACTTATATTATTACATAACTTAACCACAAGAATTTCAAAGGTTTGAAATTCAAAAAGGGTTTAACTCCCTTAATTAATTAAGTAACTCAAGTTGACAACATTTAATGAAAAGAGTTAAAGGGGAGGTTTTGAGAGAATTTGAGGAGTTGGGGTTCGTGTGGACCCCACCTCACTTAATCCTCCCAAGGGAGGTTAAGTGGATGTGGGTCCCACTCCCAACCTCCTTTGGTAGGACTTAACTAGATAAAAATAAAATTTGTTCCTCACAAATTTTATTTAACTTAAACTAAAAACCCAAAAACTAACTTTCAACCCGCAACAAACGCAACTTCCGAAAAGGTCTCATTAAGCGAATATCGGCGCTGCGAGTTCATCGGTGCCCTCGGATTTCAATTCCGAGCACCGTATCAAAAGTTAGAAATACCCGCTCGTTCGTTCACTGAACGTACCCGAGCCAAACTTCAGAAATTAATTCCGGGCACTCCGGACCTCGGAATCAGGTGCCGTCTGAAACCGCGCTCTTGTAAAATTCTAAAGAAAATTAAGAAAAAAATTTCCCTTGAATTTTACGGGTCTTTACATTACTCCCACCTCAGGGCTTTACGTCCCCGTAAAGATACATCAAAAACTAGGGAAACAAAAGAGGGTACTGAGCACGCATCTGAGCCTCCCGCTCCCATGTGCTCTCCTGGAGATTCCCATGCCGCCATCTGTTGCGCACAAGAGAAATCGATCATCCATGTAGGACCCGCTCCTGTCGATCCTCTATCTCCACCGGAACCTCCGTAAAAGTCGCCCCATTGTCAACGTCAAGCTCCCCATGGTCAAGGATGTGCGTCGGGTCGTGCACGTATCTCCTCAGCTGAGATACGTGGAAGACGTCGTGCACCCGGTGCAACTGAGGTGGTAGAGCCAGGCGATAAGCCACCTCACCAACTCTGCTGAGGACCTGGAAGGGTCCGATGAAGCGCGGAGATAACTTGTCGCCTCGGCCAAATCTCCGAATACCACGTCGAGGTGAGACCCGCAAGAAGACGTGGTCACCATCCTCGAAACCTAGTGGCCTCCGCCTCCTGTCAGCGTATGACTTCTGCCGGCTCTGTGTTTTCCTCATCCGCTCCTGGATGACATGGACCTCTTCTGACGTGGCCCGGACCATCTCTGGTCCCACAAGAGCTGCGAGATTTCTTCTTTGCCGATAAGAGAAACCTGGTCTCATCCCCTGGATGGACCACATTCTTTGCCTAAAATAGTCAATCCTAACATGGATGATACTAATCCATACCAATGATGACGTCGTAAGGCCTCGACGCTACTACTAAGAGATCCAACCGTTACTCTCGCCTCCAAGGGTTGAGTCACACTGTCGGCATCAGTGTGTGGTAACTGGGTCTCCTCCAGTAGATGTCTCACAAGTGAGGGTCAAGTCAACAGTCAACTGGAACCTCTTAGTAACATCACAAAAGAGGACAGGAAAGAAAACATCACAAAGGTATGCGTCTTTTATTATTGCAGCTCATATTACAAGACGCTACACAAAAGCAACATCAACATGGAACTAGAAGTACAAAAGACGTATCCACTAGTTCCTCCCCTGTCCACCTGCTCCCAGAGCTCCAGCATTTGTCGCTGCCTCAACCTCGGTGGCTCCCTCCAAGCCTGCGGATCGAGGAGTCGGACAGTCACGTGCCAGGTGACCCTTTCCGCCACAGGAGTAACATTGTCCGTTTCTGGCACGCCTGGCTCTGACCCCACCTCGGGTGCCCCGCACCGCCGGTCCTAAAACCCGAGATCGCCCAACTGCTGGTCTGGTCCTCCTGGACCTCTGCATCATCTGTCTACTGCCCACAGATGACTCGGCTTCTGATCGAAAAACACGTGGCAAAGGCAGAATCTCCTGTACACGCTCGGGGTGTAGAGATACTGGCACAAACTCCACCCTGAAGAAGGTCTCGAAGTCTTCCCATGCGAAGTTCATCTCATCGCAAAACTGAAACAAGTGGCTCCACCACCTACCTGCTGCTGCCTGAAGGAGGCTGGTAGCAAAGATCACCATGAAGTCTGCCGGCGTCCCCACTAGCCTGAAGACTCTCACCACAGCCTCCAGCCAAACCTCAGCCGCCTGCGGGTCCGTCTCTCCCCGGAACCTGGGTGGCCTCTGGCGCTGGAACTCGTGCAGCTCGCTCAAGCGTCGTGCATTGCCTACTGCTGGGGCTGGTGGCATCGGTGGCCCAACGTATGGTAGTACCGCTGGTGCCTCAACTGCAAGAGGGCCCTGTACCGAAGCCTCGTCGCTCGACAGACTGTCAGCACGCTCATCCCTCCGGGCTCTAGCTGGTCGTCTGAGAAAAGACATCCTGAAAGAAACAACGTAACACGATCAAACGATTATACCTGGTGAGCTGACCTGGTTTGAGCTGTTTTAAGGGGAAAAACCTTTGAAAACACACACGCAATCAGTGTTTTCGTGCAAAAAGTCGGAAATCAGTTGTCAGGGACCTGGTGTATGGATACGTCGGCCGCCCGCACCAACACTGGACTCCCTGAACTGAAAACCACACTCGGTACCCTTAACACTATTGCTTCACAGAAAGAAAGATCAGAGTCTGCGGTAGAACCGACCACCTCTGATACCAATTTGTCACGACCCGCCCTCGGGGTCCATGTCGTGACTACCCCAAGCCCGCCTTCCATAGGCCAGGGGCTGGCGACTAGCACCAAGGCGTAAATCCCAGAAAAAGGGAAGGCATTTCCTTTGTAAAGTAAACAAACACCACAGAGTAAGCAAGCGGAAGTAAAACACTAAGTACAAAAAGAAGAGCTGAAAAGTAAAAAGGGGCCGGAAATACAAGCCCAACTGTAAAGTACAACTCGAAAGGGAAAACAGCGACTGAAAAGTAAAGCTGCTACGCTGAGATGTCCACTAGAAATCCCACCTGAAGGGTGGGTACAGATAGCTCCTCTACTCCTCGGGTCCCGCCATCCGCTCCGAGTATGTCCCGCCCAGTGGTCCACCTCCGGGTACCGCCTCGTTGTATAGTCCACCTCCAGGTACCGTCCAGTCCTCGAACCTTCGGCTACTGACAGCACTGTCCGTCGTCTGCAACCAACACAACGAGGTGCGGGCATAGCCCGTGCAGGGGTGAGTATAACGATACTCAGTAGGGACCCCGAGACCCTAAAGGTCTCACTAAAACCAACAAGGATAAACACAAGAAGATCTCAACAGATAAACCCTACTTAGGTATATGCACATACATATACCTAAGTTATCAAGTAATCCATCTCAATCATGAGGAAACACAAGGATTGTGAAACGACGGATAACCACTACCCGGGTATATGCCCATACATATACCAAAGTTAGCAAGTGACCCATCTCAATCATGAAGTAAACACAAGGTCAAAAGTCTCAGCTCAAACCAGGATTTTCATTATCGAAACCGTAACTGCTGAAGAGCTCCGTCTCTAGAGTGTACAGTGGTCCTGTCACGACTCCGAGGTACTGCTCACTAACCTAAGACTGCTGAAGTACTCCTCCTGTCGAGTACTGCGGGCCAGCCACCCAAACACAGTAGTGCTTCCCGCCGAGGTATGTCACCCAAACACCGTAGTGCACACCCCCTAGTAGCCTGCTGAGGTACTCTCCGGACGAGCACCGCGGGTCTGCACTGTCACACAGGTAGTGCTCCGTCCTCCATGGGTCTGCACCTCAGAAAGTAGTGCTCCGTCCACTGGGCTAGTCGACTCACTCCAAGTCGAGTCGGTCAAGCAGTCGTCAGGTCTCATTCAGCTACACGGTCTCCGTACTTCGCACGCTCGTCACTGGGAGGGTTCGCTCCACGAGCTACAGGTCGATACTCCAAGTATCTCAAAGTCCCACGAAGAAGTGTCTCAAAAGTCCGTCTCGTCACAGGGGTCTTAACGCAACAGACGGCGCGTCAATCGGACGCCCGGTCTGTGAGTTATTAGCCTTTTCGTCCCAGGGGCCCGGTTGGTTTCGAGAGCGAAACCAATCCCGGCCGTATCTCAACTGTACCCCGAACTCCCATAGGGTAAACTCAAAGGGACCGTTACTCAACGTAACCACCAACGCCGCTGACGGCTCGTCAAGCGGTCGTCCTGTCTGTAAGATATCAGCTTTTCCGTTCCAGGGGCCCGGTTGGATTTCGAGTACAATCCAACCCGGCCATACTCCGACTGTATCCAAAACTCGGGCGGAGTATGTCAAAAGTTCCGTCTCATCAAGAGGAAGTCAACGAAACAGACGGCGCGTCAATCGGACGCCCGGTCTGTGAGTTATTGGCTTTTTCGTCTCCGGGGCCCGGTTGGTTTTTAAGGCAAAACCAACCCGACCGTACTCCACCTGCGTCCAAACCTCGGGCGGAGTATTCCAAAAGATCCGTCTCTCTAAGAGGAACACAACGCGGCTGACGGCACGTCAATCGGACGTCCGTAGCTCAAGATATGAGCGTTTCTGCTCCGAAGGCCCGGTTGGTTCCGTGAACGAACCAACCCGGCCGAACTCAAAGTAAACCGAAACCTTGAATGCAATATACCAAAATGACCGTCTCGATCCAAGGACCGCGTTGCCGCAGACGGTTCGTCATTCGGAGGTCCGAGGCTCAAGTTATGAGCCAAAAACCAAATCTGGTTCGAAACGGGGGGTCCGGGTCCGGGCCGACCCGGCCCGACCCCCCCTGAGGCGGCGCGGCGGCGCGGCGGCGCGGCGGGCCGCGGCGGCCAGTCGCCGCGAGGTGGCTGCGCACGCGGGGGCAATCAAGCCCCCGGTTTTTGGATGGCGGTGCGGCTTTGCCGCGCCGTTTTTGTAAAACAACGGCCCCCCTCCTGGGGGCCCGCTTTGAAGGGGATCCGGGGCCGCCGCCTGCCCCCCCCCCCCCCCCCCCCCCCCGTGGAAACCGTTCCCCCCTCATAAAGAGGGGGGTTTTAAGTGAAGGCCGGGGGATTAATTCCCCCGGTTTTTAAGACATCCGGCCGGCCAGCTGGCCGGCCGGTTTTCTCAAACGGGACCGGAATTTCCGGTCCCCTCCTTCGGCTTCCGACGCCGGCGGCCCGGCCGCCGGTCTTTTCTTCCGCCGCGGCCCGAAACCGGCCGCGGTCTCCTCGTCCCGTCGCGGCCCGGAACCGGCCGCGGTCTTCTCGTCCCGCCGCGGCCCGGAACCGGCCGCGGTGTTCGTCGTCCGGCGCGGTGCGACGGCACCGCGCCCCTCCGCCACACTTTAATTTCTTTCAACGCGGCGCGACGGCGTCGCGTTCTTGATGTTTCTTCCATGGTGTGCGCGCGACGGCGTTGCGTAAAATAAATGCACGATCAACCGCGTGGTGCGACGGCACCACGCCACTAGCTTCCACCCGCAAGAACAAACAAGAACGTTGGAGGGGGTTCGGCCGTGTTCATACGGTCCGGCCCCCCTCACGTTAAATTAATAACGCAACTTTAAATAAACAAATTCCTCACGTTAGTCATACGAACCACGAGCAAGAATGAGATAATTAAATATTAAATCAACATCCCCTACCTGGATAGTCGCACGTTGAGGGAGTTGTGGAATATCGGTGTCGATTCCTTTGACGTCGGAGGAAGAGTCGTTGTCAATGGCGTTCGTCGCGGAAAAGATGATGCGGAAGAAGAACGTCACGTCGTGGATATGGCGTCGCGGAAAGACCGTGTTCTTCGGCGAAGGAGTTCTTCGTTGAAGAACGGCGTTCTTCGTGTTCTTCGTCAAGGTTGAAGAAGAAAGAGAAAAGCTTCCAAAGCTCTCAAGAAATCCTCCCAAGGTGGTAAAAGAATCCCCTAGAATAATATAAGCTTTAACTTATATTATTACATAACTTAACAACAAGAATTTCAAAGGTTTGAAATTCAAAAAGGGTTTAACTCCCTTAATTAATTAAGTAACTCAAGTTGACAACATTTAATGAAAAGAGTTAAAGGGGAGGTTTTGAGAGAATTTGAGGAGTTGGGGTTCGTGTGGACCCCACCTCACTTAATCCTCCCAAGGGAGGTTAAGTGGATGTGGGTCCCACTCCCAACTCCCTTTGGTAGGACTTAACTAGATAAAAATAAAATTTGTTCCTCACAAATTTTATTTAACTTAAACTAAAAACCCAAAAACTAACTTTCAACCCGCAACAAACGCAACTTCCGAAAAGGTCTCATTAAGCGAATATCGGCGCTGCGAGTTCATCGGTGCCCTCAGATTTCAATTCCGAGCACCGTATCAAATGTTAGAAATACCCGCTCGTTCGTTCACTGAACGTACCCGAGCTAAACTTCAGAAATTAATTCCGGGCACTCCGGACCTCGGAATCAGGTGCCGTCTGAAACCGCGCTCTTGTAAAATTCTAAAGAAAATTAAGAAAAAAATTTCCCTTGAATTTTACGGGTCTTTACACTAATAATAGAAAATTTTAATTTAGATTAGTAACACGACCATTATATTAATAATGTATCATTTAAATTATACTAAATATGAAAAAATATGAAAATATTAATTTTAGTGCACTATAAATTTATATTAAATTTAGAAAGATGAAATAAAAGAATATTTTCATTATCAACATAGTGTGTAACAATAAATTTTAGAATATCATAAATCATATCTTAATATTTAAATTAATTATAATTAAAATTTATTTTTGAAATGATTTCCTTTTTTTATTCCAATAATTAATGTTTCATTGGGTAATTTTTTTCTTATTTTCATAAGAAATATTTTTCCGTGAAAATTTAAAAATGGAATTAGAATTGTCTATGTTTTATATTATAATATTGATTTATTAAAGATATAATTATTCCTAATGTTTTATAGTATTCTATTAATTATTTCATAAGTTATTATATACATCGAAAAAATAATAGAATCAACATTAAATTCAAACATGCAATTTTTGATATCTATAATGATAAAGTATACCAATAAAAAATTGGTTTCATTTTTTTTCAATACATTTAATAAAATTATAGATATGGTTTTTGAATGTTTTAAGAGTTATAAATTTATTAAATTTTAAAAATATAGTAATTATAATGTAGTTGAATTTCACTATTTGTAGTCTTTCTACAAAATTGATTTTTCATTGGATATTTTTTACCTTAAATACTATTCTTCTCAATTATATATATCTTACCTCACCCCCATTGGAAAATAGAATCCCAAATGTATCAAATTTTCCAATATATACCTAATTATACTCTCTTAGTACTTTTATGATTCAAAAAGACAAATGTGGTTCTACTAAAACCAATCATTCTTGGACATTGTTCTATAGAAAACGTGGATTTTCAAAGATAATGTTACCCATATAATTTTTTTTTCTATACTTCATTCATAATTTATTTCAGCCAATAAATCTTATAAAATAATCTTTCAAAATTAATTTAATGATTATAAAAATATTGTATAGATTTTATTTTTCCTTTGTATAATTTTTCTAAAGTATTTATTATGAGTATATTTTACCTCACGAACTCTTAATCAATGAACTATTAATAGAGAATTTACCTCCAATTAAAATAATGATAATTCATTATGTAATACCTCATATATGGTTTTTATTGTATATATTTTGTTGATTATTATTTCTATGGAATCATATATGTATTATATACCTTCTATAATGTATGTATATTTATTACATCACTTTCAGAATTTTGGCACATTTCATTAATGATCAGAAACAAATAATTGAGGAAATTATCAATTCATTAATTATCTTGTACAACATGAACGAAAATCATATGTTTTTTTAAATATTAGTAATAATTTAATATTAATAATATATATGGTTAAATATGTAATTTTATTATCAATAAATAACAATTATAAAAAACATTGAATTAGAAAATTATGGTAATTCAATGAAAAAAATGGTTATATTATTTTACCTTCATAAATATATATATATATATATAATTTTATTGATGGATAATAATTTAAATAATTTCAATACCATTATAGCTATTTGATATATATATATAATTTCATTTTTCTACAAAATAGTATTTTTGTGGTTTAGTAGGAACCTATACTTTTCACAGAAGAGTAAAGAAAATATTTTATAAGAGACATAATGAAATATTTTCATAATAATAATAAACTATAATTTCCATGTATAAATGGTATTCTAAAATTAACAAAGATTCATTCCTTTTAAAAATTATATTTAATGATATCATTAAATTAATATGTTACATTATGATGTGTATGATTTACTATACCATACCTCTCATCAAATCAATATAACTAAAAAATATGAAGCATTTAATGGTGTTTATCATGAACAATTGATCATTATATTTAGTGACTCAAAAGTTTATTTCACACATTTTAATAGTATAATTTATATATTCATCGAATTCAACCAACTCCTCTATAGTATCATATGTTAAACTGGCTACCTTTTAAATACAGTGTCTAATACAAATATGTTTCAAATATAGGATATGAAGTTGTGGAATTACAAAATATGTCATATGTTGTGTTTTCTATCATGTATAACCCTTTCATTTCATGTTATGTTATTTTCCATTATATTATATTATGTTTATTATGAAAAAACTCCTCTAAATAATTTTTTTATTTTCCATCCCATTCTTATAATAAGGAATCTCATGATCTTACTTAACTAGGATGAATTTAAATATATAATCTATATTTTTTTCTTATATTTTCAAGAAAACTAAATTAAGCTATTATTATATTTAATTTATTCTTATATGTGATATATGGTTTTTCTATTTATAATTATTCTCATTCACTACTAAATTTGTTTACATTTTTTATTTTTGTATCCAAAATTCTCTATTCATCTATATATTCCATATGAATTTTTTTTTCAAAATAAAATTTTCTTCATGGGTTTATTTTATTTTTATGATATTAGTTTTTATTTTCTATTTTTTATAATATTATGAGATTTTTTAGATGTGATAGGTGATAAAAAATTAAATATTAGTCAAATACATTGGGTAATTTCATATACATTATGAGATTTTATATTATATAAACTCAATTATGTAATATTTGATAACATAATATGAGATATATTTTCCCATAACGTTTTGATGGTTCATTATTATCCATGATCTATCTTTTAGGTACCTTAAAAATTAATCATTAAATATTATGTAGATGATCCTAAAATTACGATATAATTGTAAATATTATGGGAACCCAAAAACTATATTGAATAATGTCTCGTGATTTATGACTATCATCGTCATCATACATGGATTTTAGATCAACCTAAATTTTTTTATGCCTCAGGTTATTACATGTAAAAATGAGTTCACACAAAAAAAATAATTACGATGATAAGGAATTTAAATTCACTTTACAATTATATATATATATATATATATGTTGTATGGAACTATTTTTATAGACACCAATCCTATTGATTTTGATATTTTTATTGTAATTTATCTCATAAAAATGATGTAATTATAATGTATGAAGGGTGATAGTCAATAAACCCACTACATATATCAACCATAGTAGAATCTAAGTACCCTACTACTTGTACCTGGATTTTTTATTCGAATTATTTAAAAATACATGGTAATACAATGTATCCAATAAACAAATTCAAGGTTCCCATTAAGAAATATTACTATTATAAACACAACAAAATTATCTAATACATAATAAAATTATCATTATTGTATGAAACCTATAAAATAATATAAAATAAATTAATACCGTTGAATGAACAAACATATCTAACTCATCCAAAATTGCAAAATAAGAAACTGTAAATTCACTATTTCCCATAATGACTGAATCTTCTCTAATTCAATCATTCAATAATATTTATTATCTATATAAACTAAAAAGTTCCCTTACATTCGAAGATTCATCGTGATTCACAATATTCCTTGTGTTTAAATGAACATTCATTTCTATAGAAAAAACACATGTAACATTATAAAATTCTCAATAAAAATTGTATTCTCGAACATATAGCCAGCTTTATCAAAGGTACCAGAAACATAGTATTAGACACATGAATTAGATGATTTTATTAATTCCCATTTACTAATAATCAATTAAAAGGATGACTTTAATGTCAACATCCTACATATGGAACTATCTCCAAAAACGTGATGGCCCAAACAATACATCATCAACAAAAATTTGTAATCCCAATGATGATTTAATGATTATTTTTATATTTATTTATTAATAATCCATGTCATACATATTTGTTTGATGTCACTATTCTCTTCTAGATCCAACCCCACTTGAAGAAATATTTATGAATCTCCGAACCACATATATAAATACTTACGACATATAATTCAAGACTCAATCAAATACAAATATTTTCTCTTCAATCAATGTTAAATTATTATATCATTATAAACTAAAAAAACTATATTTATTATAATTTAGATGATTCAATTCAATAATATCAACCTAATTTATTTATATTTTTTTCCCTTTTCTAAAAACATAAATATGTTTTTATGAATTTTTATATTCTAATCACTAGATGTATTAGGGAAACTTACATCCATTTACAAAGGTGAAAATAAATCAACAACAAGATTGGGACAACCAAAAAATTTCAATCTGAAATGCTCAATAATTCCAATAAAAATAAGGGTCATACCTTTAAGTATATGCTAATATAATCACCAATATTACATTTCCATTCTTATCAAACAACAAGAATATACATATCAAGCTTCCATAAATATCTAGAATCTATCTATCATGATCCACATCATAAAAAGGCAAATATACCCCATGAGCCTTTATAGAGTGTCTACACATCAACAATGATCAAATATATGGGTGCCTGATAAAAAATGAATCATTGCTACCACACCCTAATAACTGATGAATAAAATTATTGGTTAGTGACTTCACACACACTCAGGTGGCTCTAATATTATTTACATTGTATACTCCCTCATCAACGAATTAAAATTACCAATATTACATCATCTAACAACTCTCTATTGTTGTGTTACTCAATTATGATTTTATATTAATACTAATCCAAAGATCCCCTCAATGATTAATAACTTTTTAGTCATTAAACCATCTCTCGAGTTGATGAAATGGTCATGTATCAAATCAAAAATTAGATTATATTGCTCTTTAACAAAAAAAATTAAGTATTTTTTCCGTATTTCATTTGGGTGAATTAATTTATGACAATAGACACACCTTGGGCCCTTAATTATATTTCATGAGTCCCAAAATTTTAATAATAAATAAACATCATATCTATCTATATAAGGACATAGTGTGAATATTATAAATACATTATCAATTACTCAACCATAACATGGTTTTGTTAACATTCCCATTAGTTATATCATTCTGAATAATGATCTTTGTGTGATCATGGGTTATCCACCCTAGAATCCCATAATTAAATCCAATTATTTTATATAATCATTTATTTATGTCCATAATTAGAATATAAAGTAATTATATTATGGATAAATACATAATTTTTTAAAGGGAAAAAATATATTTCCAAAGTAAACTAAACTCACACACTTTTGAAATATTCAAATGTAATATTTATTTATTGATGATGATTAAAATCACCTCTACCCATTAGTTACATGACCCATATACATAATCCAAAAATTTTAATGAACATCCAAAAATCATCAACTTCACATATTATAGATGTTCTACAATACTAATTATAACTATATATTAAGAAATTCAATAATATAAATGTTATTCCTATGCCATCCTTTTTCATCTTTCACATATAAACTGAAAAAAACCCCATTATATTTTCTCAAAGGTAAGACAGATGTCTAAAATTCCCTCCTAATGTTATATACCAATATAAAATCATAAAATATTATGATATATTTATCTTCAAATACATATTATTTATTAGATAAACCCCTTTAAAGGAAACACTAATTTTTAATGAACCAAAATATAAAACTAAAAAATTATTTCATAAAGTTATATTTAAAATATATCCAATGGAGTTATTGTTATACAAATATAAATAGAAATCATGAAAATATTATTTTATATATATGTTCCAAAAATGAATATTTTTTAAATAGTTAATATTATAAATTAGATAAATTGATGGTCAAATGATGTTTTTTCTTAAAAATATATTTTTATATACACATTTATTTATCATAAACCATTAAATAAATATATTTTTCTGAGTTAATTTATTCTAATTTATATTTAATATATTAAATATAATATTTTATTATACATCTAATAGTTTTTTCATGCCACAAAGTTAAGGAAATATGAGTGCTGTGATTAAACATTGATTTTTATAAAATTGTTTCTTGTTGTAATTTACATACATATTTGAAAATAAATTTATATTATTTATATAAAATAAATTCAATAAAATATTTTTAAATTTTAAATTATAATTATTAACATAATATAGGAGTGTCAACGAAATATTTGGTTAAAAATAAGAGTCAAAATAGACAAATTTTGTTACTATGGACTATGTTCATAAAGTTTTACTATAGGATAAACATAAACACCATGGTTCCTTTCCCATTTAAAAATCTCTTCATTTTTTAGGATATTATCAAATTATCATATTTTAACATTTAGGTTTTTTCTACATGGTTTAAATTGAATAAATAAGTTACATTACATTATTATAATAAACTAATTAATTCCATGTATGTATGTCCAGTCATATATAAAAGATAAACATTTATCCTCCCTTATTGAATTTTTTTTTGACATTTACCTAGGAAAATATCAACCCAAAATTATTACTAGATAACAACCCTTCATTCCTGAGCTTTTCTTTTTACCCTAAGACCATCGAATTATGTATTAGAATGTAAGAGAATGAAGGTATGTCAATGATTATAAACTAAATATAAAAGAATCATTTAATGTTAATTTTTTCTTTTACATACTGAAATTCAATTATAAACATACATAAATTATTAACACAGAATCATTATTATTATGTGATTTTATTAATAATTTGGATCTTATAATTTTCACCAACCTTCTAGGAAATTAGTAATGAATGTATCTCTCATGCACACACGTGTTCTACCATCTACACATAGTGATATGATAAATTAATCCATGACCATAATTTATTGTGATATTTTATAATGTATTTAATATTTATAAATATTTTTTTATGAAGAATTTTTCTTTTGTAATTTAATGATCTTATATACCTTCTTACCTTCCCATTTGTTGGAAAATGAAAACATCACTAGTTAATATATATTGACTACCACCTCCTTGAAGTAGTGTGACTCATTTTTCATATGAACATTAATATTATTCTGATAAGTATATTTTAAATCAATAAATATGATATCTATTAAACTTTTATTATTTTTAAATATGGCTTCTTATTTTTCTCTCTTTTATTCCATCAATAGAAACATGGAATAATCACTCTTTCCTATGTTTGTACTACCTTTTAATTTATGTGAAGAGATTCATTTTTAATAATTGAATTATATAATTATGAATAAAATTTATATAAAAATGAAATGGGATACATAATTCATGATTAATATGATTAATATGATGAAATTATGATCAATGAGTAAGTATATGATCCATCAGATTGAAAATTGAATGGAAGAATACTAGTTTTCACTAGAATGTTTATATTAATAAGTAAGTTGCTAATGAATGAATTATTAAATATAATATTGGAATTTTTAATAGTTTCTATTGATTAAATTTAATCATATAATATATGTATAACAAATCTATATTTATTATATAAGAATTTAGAACATATATAAAGAAATATCTAAATTTAGGTTGGTTAATATACACTAATCTTAACATACATGATACATTCTTAATGATTGAAATTATAGTGATATTATACTTGAGTCCCTATATATTATCACCTAATCTATATTTTTAATATAATTTTAAGAAATAATGTATTTTACTGTACATTCAATATTAAAAATTATTTAGAAAATGTATTTTTTAAAAAATTTTCATTATTTACCATTTACTGAATGAAGATTTTCATTTTTTATAGTCTTTTCAATGTTGTTGTATATTATTTTTAAAATATAATAGTTATTTTTTAACAATTTCACATTAAAAAATAAAAAATATATAATTTTTTTAAAATGAATCTTTTTCAATGATTTTTTTGATATATCATTTTTATATTTTTAAAAATTAACGAGTGATGGTTATCATGAAAATATTATAGTGTGAATATATTTTCTCACTAACATGAGTGTTAATTTATATGAATATTACATTACATGATTCAATGGATATTTTTAATGAAAATAATTTTCAATTAATTTTCAGAATTTAATGTTAAGATGATAAGAAATGAAATTAAAATTTTTATCATGTTTGCAAACAACAGTTTGGATTAAAATATAATGGTATCTGTTATATTTTTTAAGAGATTTAGAAAAATTACATATCATTATAAATATGTTCTCAATAATAAAACTACTTTCTTAGACGACATATGGTGATGTTGATCATATTATGTTAAAATTAATCCTATTCATTTTCCATGGGATAATTATTTTACTTTGATATAATTAATCCTCAAATATTACTATCCAATTCCATTTTCCTGATGGATTATAATTATGTGATGAATGGGTTTTTCCATAATTGTACAAATTCCCTAGGTTTTTATTTGATGATATGATGAATGGTATATGAACATTTAGAAAAAGTATATACCATTTTTTGAATGTGATGTATGTTCTAGTATTTATATATCCCATCAATATAGTGTGTAATGAAATATATCCCATGAGCTAATAATAACTATAAAGGGTTGTGATCCTAGTCCAATAAAGTACTCCATATAAAATGATTTCATTCATACTAATCACTATATTAGAAAAGGATGGAATTGAGATTCCACCCAATTCCATTGATAGCTTTTGAAATATTCCAATAAATAAAAAAAGAATTTTTATATGTAAAACTAAAACATATGTCATAGGTTTATTTTATTTTTACTAGGATTTTATGGATTATTTTAGAACGATCACCTTGACGACTTATATCATTTTAATAAAAAAAACGGTATTCCACAAATCATGATTAATGATAATTGACTAAGTATTTATAAAATTCACATTTTATGATATTTTTCCCTTATAGTTATGATTATTCTCTATTTTTATAATTTATTGTATTATCCATGGTATAAACATACATTCTATTTGTTCTCTCACATTATATGTCTTAAATTTTCCCCATAGTATAAAGAAATGTTTTATGTTATAAATTTAGATGAAGGGTATTAAAAGAGAAGAACATTTTGGAACTTCTTGTAGTTCTATTGTGAAATATATTAATTATTTATCATCAATATAAGGAAATTAAATATTTACTGTCTTAATAAGTGTATTATTAAGAAATATAATCAATAAGATGTTAAAATTATGGAATAATTATGTATGGTATACTTGAATCGGGTATTTTTCTACGAGATAAAAAAATTATATTGGAGAAAATTTATAAAAAAATTAATGGTAACCCAAATGATGAAATTTTTTATAAGATAATAGCCATTGAAATTTAAATAATGGAGTGTGGGTTTAAAAAAAATATGACATTCTTGATAGTAGAATATGGATATGTACAAGTAATATATTAACCATGGGGTAATAAATCTGTTTGTAGTTGATTTGGTAATAACTAGATAATCACTTGTGCATAGTGAGTGGTTCAAAGACTACACTCCCATATAGGCAATATGAAGGAATAAGTTTTAGTAAATTTATATTCTCCATATAAACTATTATTAATGAATAAGAGGATGTATCCTCTGAAAAACAATTTTAAGCCATGATTACATCATAAATATTTAAAATATAGTGGGTTGAAAGATGGTTTTTTAATATAATACATAATAGGATTGATATTCCTAACCATAAGATTATTTATTATAATTTATGATATTTTCTACTCACATTATGTTTTTCATTTCAGTTAATTGATAGACCATGTAAGCAGTATTTGAAAAAATGTCACAATAAATGAAATTACTATCTGCATGAGAAAAAAATGAAATTGGGTCTATATGAATAATTTTGGGGTTATCCTCATCAACCTCTATAAAATTATGAATTATAACATCACTTATGTTAGTCGTATGAATAGTAAAAGGAAATAAAAACTCAATATTTTTTTAACTGTAACACACACAATCATGTAGAAGTTTCTCTAATAAAATCATTCATGAGAAAATAAGCAATGTCATTGAAAATATAATCTAATTTGTCACATTCTTATTCCTTCAGAATATTGCATTGGCTGTGTAAATTTTTCATGGTGATGTTGATTAATGGTGGATTATTCTCAAGAATTATTGGAAACAAGAGAAAATTTTCTCTATCACATAGAATGAGTTTCTGAAGTAATTTTTGAATAATTATTTTCCCAAAATCATTTCATATAAATGTAAATATAATTATTGGAATAAATGTATAAGGTTTATGAATCCATTTTTAATAATCTAGAAAATTTAGAATGAAATTATTTATATTTTTGTAGTTTAAATAATGGTCTTTAATGAAATGTTGATTAATTAATTTTTGATTTTTTGACCTTTTATTTGAAAATAATAGGTTTTAATATACATTTATAGCTATGAATAAATTGTTATATTTGATCCAAAACTATAAATTATGATTAAACGCTCCAATTATTCTTGTTCTTTTTGGAGTAAAAGTGAAAGATTCAATTCATTGAAAATTTTAATTATAATTTCTAGGGATGAAAAGTAATTAATGTTCCCACATTTAAGATGTGTGAAAGGATTTATTTTAGAATTTTTATTATGCTTTTTTAAATGGAATATTAATTTAATATAATTGCATCAAAAAATATTGACATGGTTATTTGAAGAGAATAGTGAATGATGGTGGGAACAGTCAATACAAATATTATCCCACTCTAAAATTAAATAATTTTTATGTAAATACCCGTAAAATTCAAGGAAAATTTTTTCTTAATTTTCTTTCGGATTTTAAAAGAACGCAGTTTCTGACGACACTTGATTACGAGGCCCAGTGTCCCCGGAATTTCTATCCGAAGTTTAGCTCGGGTACGTTCAGTGAACGAAAGAGCGGGAATTTCTAACTCCTGAACCAGTGCTCGGAATCGAATTCTGAGAGCACCGATGGAATCATAGCGCCAGTTTTTTCTTAGGAACACCTTTTTCGGAGTTGTGTTTACATGAAATAAGTTGATAATTTTTTTTGAAGGTAAAATAAAAATAAGCTTCAATTTTATTTTACTCTAAGTGGTTTAAAGCTTTGGGTGGAAGTTGGGGGAAACCACCCAACATCTATTTGGAGGTTATGAGGGTGGTGGGGCCCACAAGAACCCTACCCCTTCACCTTCCCTAACCTTCCATAAACCTTCATTTAATTTGAAAAATTGAGTTATTTAATTATGTGGATTAATTCAATTTTTTGAATTTAGAACTTAAGTTTTGTTAATAAAATAAGTAAGGGACTTATTTTATTTTGGGTTGACTGCTTTTTGGGTGAGTCTTGGGAGAAAAGTTGAGAAGCATGAAGAACATCTTCCTCTTCGACGAAGAATGAGAAGAACACACCGATCTCCGACGAAGAACGCCAAATCCACGGAGATCGACTACGTGAAGCCTTGTACCACATCACCAACGACGCCTTATTCCTCGACGATTCTCCTTCACGACGCCTCCTTCCGCGACGGTTATTTCCGCAATGATCCTCCGTTCAATCTATGCTCGAGGTAGGAGTTTTATGAAATTTAATTTATTGATTACTTCCGTCGTTTTCTTCATCATCTATCCTCATTCTTTGAACCACTTGATATAATTTAATGGGAGGGGTCCGGACTACACAAACACGGATGACCCACCTCCCTTTTCATTATTTTAGGTTGCGGTTCGAAGGGGAGTAACGAGGTGTCGTTGCACCGCGCAGGGATGAGCGACAAGGATGTGCGGCATTGTCACGCCCCACATTTGAAAGATGAACCAAGCCATGGTGCCATCGTGCCGCGCCAGAAAAACCTGAAGACACTGCGGCCAGAGAGAGGCCGCAGGAGAGGGGCGCGGCGCCGTCGCACCGTGCCGGACGAACCAATGTCGCGGCCGGTTCCGGGCCGCAGCGGAGCAGGGAGATCGACGGCCGATTCTGGGCCACCGGCGTCGGAGCAAGGGGGACCGGCCTTGCTGATCCTATGGCGACAACAGCCGGCCACCCAGGGCAGGCCGGACGGAGAGGGGAGAAGACGGGGGTTACAAACCCCCGGCGGCCTGCTCAAGCGGCCCCCATTATGGGGGTCGCGGTTACAAAAGACAGGGGGGCAGGTGCCCCACCCTCAAACAGCTCGGTCGTTTGGCTGAGCTCCTTGCCAGCGCGCCGCGCCCAGGCCGGGCCGCGCCCAAGTGGGACGGACCTGGAACCTGTTCGGGTCGACCCGGTTCTGGCTGACCCTGGGGGTATCGGGCCTGGTCGGACCTTGCCCGAACCCTTTAATACCGAACCTCTTTCGGTCGGTCGTCCATAAAATGAGCTACGGAAATCTGATCTATGCACCATCAGTTGCTATGCGATCCTTGGATCGAGACTGTCGTTTCAGTATATCACACCCAAGGTTTCAGAATAATTTGGGTTCAGCTGAGTTGGTTCGTATATGAAACCAACCTGGCCCTCAGAGCGGAAAAGGTAATAACTTGAGCTTCGGACGTCTGATTGGCGTTCCGACAACTTTGTTGGATTCCTCTTAGTGAGACAAATCTTTTGGATTACTCCACCCGAGGTTTGGACGCATGTGGAGTATGGTCAGGTTGGTTCTGACTTAAAAACGAACGAGGCCCCTAGGACGAAAAATCCAATAACTTCCAGACCGGGAGTCCGATTGACGCACCGTTTGTGACGCTGAGTTCGTGGTGTACATACAAAACTTTTCGATACATTAACTACATACTTTGTGTCAGGTGAAGTATCACCCTCTCGGCTCGTGGAGAGGACCCTCCCGAACGATCTTGCTGTGTGCGAGAACACTAGAGCTGGCTGCGTTTGCGACTGTGACGACGACGAAGGCTGTACAGAGATCCTCAGTGGATTCGATGACGACGACTAAAAAACTCAGCGATCCTACGTGGATTAATGCTACCGATCCTGTGTGGGTCAGCGCTCAGCGGTTCTGTGTGAGCCAGTACCTACAGATCCTGTGTGGGTCCGATCCTGTGTGGGTCATTGCGGGGGTTAGTTACCTATCGATACTGTGTGGGTCAGATCCATTATGGGTCATTCTGGGGGTTAGTACCTATTGATCCTTTGTGGGTCTGACGACTTAGATAAATCAGTGGCTATATCTGATCATCTTTATCGTCATACGAATTAGTATTCCTGTATGAGCTGAATCCTGTTTTTCTTTCCTTGTGGATTGTGTTGTACTATCCTGTGTGGATTACGTTTTTCTTTCCTGTATAGACTGGGTTGTGTTTTCTTGTGTGTAATGGGTTGTACTTGGGCTCGGAGGATGGAGCGTACTGGAATTGATGACTTAGGTATATGTATGGGAATATACCTAAGCAGTGTCGGATGTTACTTCGTGATTGCGTCTTTCCTTTTTGGATTATCCGTTGTGGATTCTGGGAGACCTTCAGGGGTCTCGGGGTCCCTACTGAGTAGCTTATACTCACCCATGCACGGGCTATGCCCGCACCACGTTGTGTTGGTTGCAGACGACAAATAGCGATGATCGTGGTTGAGTCTTGCGGAGCAGGACGATACCTGGAGGTGGACCACTGGGCGGAACGTACTCGGAGCGAACGGTTAGACCCGAGGAGCTGTGGAGGCTATATATACTCACCCTTTAGCTGGGATTTCTAGTGGGTGGCTCGATGTTGTGGCTTCACTTTCTGTTGTTGTTTTCCCTTTCGAGTTGTACTTTACTTTCAATTTTGGGTTTGTATTCTGGTCCATTTACTTTTCTGCACTTACTGTTGTACCCAGCTTTGCTTAGTGTTTACTTCTTCTTCTTGCTTGCTCTGTGGTGTTTTTTACTTCACAATGGCAATGCCTTCCCTTTTTAGTGGGATTTACGACTTGGTGCTAGTCGCCAGCCCCTGGCCTATGGAAGGCGGGCTTGGGGTAGTCACGGAACGGGTCCGACGTATCCGTACACTAGGACCCTGACTTCTGATTTCCGACTTAATGCACGAAAACATTGATGGCATGTGTGTTTCAAGTTTTCTTTCTGATTACAATATGACAGCTCACCAGGTATACTATTTGACTGTGGCATACCTGTTTAATTTTAGGATGGTACCACGATGGCAGCCCACTAGGGTTCCGAGAGTTTTGCGGGATGAAAGCCCACCGAGCGATGAGGCCTCGGTGCAGGGCCCTTTGACAGCAGAGGTACTGGTGGAACCTTTACCCACCGAGCCACCGATGCTACCAGCCCCATCCACTGACGATGCACGTCGCCTTAGTGCACTGCACGAGTTTCAGCTGTAGAGACCGCCCAGGTTGCGCGGGGAGACGGACCCCCAGGTAGCAGAGGACTGACTAGAGGCAGTGGTACGGGTTTTCATGTTAGTGAGGACACCAGCAGACCTCATGGTGATCCTCGCAGTGAGCCTACTACATGCGACAGTAGGCAGATGGTGGAGCTTGATGCTACAGGTGCATGATGAGGCATCTCTCCTCTGGACAGACATTGAGAGCCTCTTCCAATCGGAGTTCGTCCCAGCCACCCTCCGTGCGGTACGCATCCAGGATCTTCTGCAGCTGCGGCAGGGCAGCTTGATGGTCACCCAGTACTCGGTGAGATTTACCGATATCTCCCTCTACTCGACAGACATGTTACGGGACCCATACTTCCGGGCCCGAACCTTTGAGAAGGGATTGAGGAAAGAGATCAGGGCATCACTGATCTCTCTCAGCATTCCGACACAGGCAGGGGTACTAGAGCGATCCCATTTGATCGAGAGCTTTCTTGACGAGTCTACATCAGTAGCGAGACCCACCGCAGGGCGGCATGTAGCAGAGTCTTCTGCAGAAGGAAGTAAACAGATAACTCATGGGTCCAGGCAGACCAGACCCTCAGGCAGACGACCTCAGGACACTGGCTCACCATTGCGGGGCGCTCAGCGCAGAGCCAGTCTTTCGAGAGGTAGACATTGCTACGCATGCAGCGGGTAGGGCCACATGGCTCGTGACTGCCTGACCCGCCGTGCCGAGGAGCAGCAGATGGTTGAGTGACCACCCAGGCAGAGGCAGAGGGTCAACCGTGGTGGTCCGCAGGGAGAAGGCGGACGAGGTAGAGGAGCTGGCCGAGTAGCAAGTGGTGGGCGACGCTTTGAGGCCCCACCACCACCACCACTAGGAGGTCCACCCCGACCACAGGGAGCTAGAGGGAAGAGAAAGGCACAGCTCCAGGCAGCGAAGGCCTACGACCACAACACGCCCGAGATGATTCGAGTTACTATATGTGTCTATTCCACCCTTGCTGAAGTTCTTATAGACACAGGAGTGAGTCATTCTGTCATAGCCACTGCCCTTGTTCGGATCTCGGAGATTCCAACAGAGCCGTTGGCTCGATCCTTATTGCTAGAGACTCCTAATGGAGAAGACTCAATGATTACGCACTAGTGCCGGCAGTGTGAGCTTACTCTAGGAGGCGAGAGATTTGGCTGGGATCATCTTGTAGCGGCGTCGAGGCCTTACGATGTCATATTTGGCATGGATTGGTTATCTATAGTCCATGCTCAGATCGACTGTATTAGGTGCAAGGTGCGATGTGTACGCACCAACGGGAGCAGGTTCACCTTCACCAGAGAGAAGGGTTCCTTCATAGCACAGGATGGACTCTCGCATAGGAGAGGACATCCCATCACTCATCAGTTTTCTAGCCTCATCCTAGGAGCAGTTGACGTGCGGAGTCCTGGTTTTCTTGTAGTGGTGCATCAGTATGCAGACGTTTTCCCCGAAGACATCCCTGGGATACCTCCTCGCAGAGAGGTAGACTTTTATATTGACATGTACCCCGGGATAGCCCTGATTTCGACTCCAGCGTATCAGATGGCCCCCGCTGAGCTTCGAGAGCTACGAGTATAGTTAGAGGACTTTCATGTCAAGGGATTCATCTGACCTAGTGTTTCAACCTGGGATTCCCCGATTTTGTTCACCGAGAAGGTGGACAGGAGCTTGCGAATTTGTGTCGAATATCATCGCCTGAACCGGGTGATAGTAAGAAACAAGAATATGCTACCAAGGATTGATAACCTCTTCAATCAGCTCAAGGGAGCACGGTGGATCTCAAAGATAGACCTCAGGTCAGGCTATCAATAGCTCAGTGTTCGGGACGAGGATGTGCAGAAGACGGCCTCCATGTGTCGGTATGGCCACTATGAGTTCTTGGTTATGCCATTCCACATAAAATATTCTCTATCAGTGTTCATGGTCCTCATTAATAGGATATTTTATCCATACCTCGATCGATTTGTCGTGGTCTTCATCGACGACATTTTGATTTACTCGACCACTGAGGAGGAGCACGCCTACCACTTACTGGTTGTACTAGACACACTCCGAGAGAACTAGCTTTATGGTAAGCTCTGGAAGTGTTAGTTCTGGATACACGAGGTCCACTTCTTGGGGCACGTCATCTCTGAGGCGGGAGTTGTTGTGGATACTACGATGATCGAGGCAGTGCTAGCTTGGGAGCCACCCAGGAGTGTGAATGAGGTGCGGAGCTTCTTGGGTCTAGCTGGATACTATCAGAGATTTGTTCCAAACATCTCCAGAGTTGCAACACCACTCTAAGCTTTGATGAATAATGGGAAACCCTTTTTGTGGTCAGACAGATGTCAGCAGAGCTTCCAGCAGCTGAGAAAAAAATTGACCAGCGCACCTATCTTGAGGTTGCCGCAGGAGGGAGTAGGGTACATAGTATGCTGCAATGCATCAGGGACCAGAATCGGATGTGTCCTGATACCGGAGCGGGCAATGATCGCCTATGGATCACGTCAGTTGAGGTCGCATGATCAGAACTATGCTACCCATGACCTGGAGTTAGCAGCAGTGGTCTTCGCTCTAAATATGTGGCGACACTATCTAATGGGAGAGAACTTTACAGTCTATTCTAAACATCAGAGTCTCAGGTACATCTTCTCTCAGAAGGACCTGAACCTGAGACAGCGGCAATGGATCGAGATCCTCCAAAACTATGACTTTGATATAGTCTATACTCCTGGTAAGGGGAACATGGTAGCCGATTCTCTTAGAAGGAGGACGGACATTCAGCTACATGGGGAGGCGACAGAGCAGCTAGCCGCTTTGCGGATATCCTTTGTGGATAGAGATGGAGCATCTTTCCTTTAGTCACTCACAGTCACTCCTCAACTACTACAACAGGTCAGAGAGGCACAGCATGGGGAGCCAAACTGTGAGACGTGGCGTGCACAGATATCCTCAGGACATGCACCTGATGGTTTCTCCTTAGGAGAAGAGCACGACGTCATTTTCAGAGGACGTACCTTGGTACCAGTTGCTTTACGAGAGGAGGTTCTGAGAGAATTTCACACTTCTCCTTTGGCGGTTCATCCTGGAGTGGCGAAGATGTACCAGGATCTTAGATGATAGCACTGGTGGCCAAGCAAGAAGAAGGTTGTGGCGGAGTTCATTTCTCAATGCCTCACCTGCCAGTAGGTGAAGGCAGAGCATCAGGTACCAGCAGGCTTGGTACATCCTTTGGAGGTCACGAAGTGGAAGTGGGACTGCATATCTATGGACTTCGTGACTGGACTTCCAAGCACTTCCAGAGGGCACGACTCCATTTGGGTGATTGTCGACCGACTCACCATGTCAGCACACTTCTTACCCATCAGGGAGCAGTGCTCAGTGGAGAGCTTGGGGCGTCTCTACGTTCAGGAGATTGTGAGGATCCATGGTGTGCCATCATCTATCGTCTCCGATCGAGATGCTCTCTTTACTTCCCGGATTTGGAAGGGGTTGTAGGAGGCGTTCGGGACGCAGCTACGTTTGATCACCAACTTTCACCCTCAGACGGATGGTCAGACGGAGAGGACCATTTAGTCTCTCAAGGACATTCTCCTTTCATGTGTCCTCAACTTTGGTCTCATATGGGAGGACCACCTACCCTTGGTGGAGTTCACATACAACAACAGCTACCGCTCCACCATCGGGATGACGCCATACGAGGCGTTGTATGACCGACCTTGCAGATATCCTTTGTGTTGGACAGACCCGGGGGAGTCAGCACTTGTGGGACCGGAGGTGGTCCAGGCCATGATAGAGAAGGTCCAAATCATCCAGGAGCGGATGAGGATAGCTCAGAGCCGATAGAAGTCTTATGATGATAAGAGGCAGAGGCCACTAGAGTTCGAGGATGGTGACCACGTCTTCTTGCGAGTCTCACCTCGATGTGGATTACGAAGATTTGGACGAGGAGACAAGTAGTCTCTACACTTCATCGGACTGTTACAGGTCCTCAGTAGGATTGACGAGGTAGCTTATCGCCTGGCTCTACCACCTCAGTTGCACCGGGTGCACGATGTCTTCCACGTATCTCAGCTAAGGAGATATGTGCACGACCCTGATGCATATCATTGACCATGGGGAGTTGGACATTGATGATGGGGCGACTTTTACGGAGGTCCCAGTGGAGATCGAGGATCGAGATGAGCGGGTCCTACATGGATGTTCGATTCCTCTAGTGCGCATCATATAGAAGCACGGGAATCACCAGGAGAGAACTTGGGAGCGGGAGGCTCAGATGCGTGCTCAGTACCCACTTTTGTTTCCCTAGTTTTCGATGTATCTTTACGGGGACGTAAATCCCTGAGGTGGGAGTAATGTAAAGTCCCATAAAATTCAAGGAAATTTTTTTCTTAATTTTCGTTTGGGATTTTAAAAGAACGCAGTTTCTGACGACACTTGATTCTGAGGCCCAGTGTGCCCAGAATTTCTATCCGAAGTTTAGTTCGGGTATCTTCAGTGGACGAATGAGCGGGAATTTATAACTCTTGAACCGGTTCTCGGAATCGAATCTTAAGGGCGCCGATGGAATCGCAGCGCCGGTTTTTGCTTAGGAACACCTCTTCCGGAGTGGCGTTTACATGAGAGAAGTTGTTAAATTTTTGTGGAAGGTAAAATAAAATTAATCATCAATTTTATTTTTCTCAAACTGGTTTAATGATTTGGGTGGAAGTTGGGGGAAACCACCCAACTTTCATTTGGAGGTTATAAGGATGGTGGGGCCCACACGAACCCTAACCCTTCACCTTCCCTAACCTTCCATAACCCTTCATTTAATTTGACAACTTGAGTTAATTAATTATGTGGATTAATTCAAACTTTTGAATTTTAAACTTAGATTGTGTTAATAAAATAAGTAAGGGAAATATTTTATTTTGGGTTGAATGCTTGTTGGGTGAGTCATGGGAGAAATGTTGAGAAGCTTGAAGAACTTCTTCCTCTTCGACGAAGAACTCGAATAACGCAACGATCTCTGATGAAGAACGCCAAATCCTCAGAGATCGACTATGCAAAACCTTGTACCGTGATGCCAACGACGCCTTCATACATGACGATTCTCCTTCGCGACACCTCCTTTCGCGACGGTTATTTCCGCAATGAACCTCCATTCAAGCTACGCTCGAGGTAGGGGTTTTATGCGTTTTTATTTCGTGATTACTTCCATCGTTTTCTTCATCATCTATCATCGTTCTTGGAACCACCTGATATCATTTAATGGGAGGGGTCCAGACCGCACAAACACGGACGACCCTCCTCCATTTTTATTATTTGTGGTTGCGGTTCGAAGGGAAGTAATGCAGTGCCGTTGCACCACGTTGGGACGAGCGACAAGGATGCGCGACGCCATCGCGCCACGCATTTGAAAGACTAACCAAGCTGTGGCACTGTCGCGCTGCGCCAGAAAAACTCGAAGACACCGCGGCCGGAGCGGGGCCGCGGCAGAGGGGCGCAGCGCCATCGCACCGCGATGGATGAACCAAGGCCGCGGCCGGTTCCGGGATACGGAGGAGCAGGGAGACCGGCAGCCGGTTCCAGGACGCCAGCGTCGGAGCAAGGGGGACCGGCCTTGCTGGTCCCGTGGCAGCAACAGCCGGCCGGCGAGGGCGGGCCGACTATACAGGGGAGAATCCAGGGGTTAAAAATCCCCAACGGCGAGCTCAAGCGGTCCCCATTATGGGGGTCGTGGTTACAAAAGACAGGGGGCAGGAGCCCCCCCCCCCCCCCCCTCAAAGGGCTCAGCCATTTGGACGAGCTCCTGGCCAGCGCGCCCAAGCTGGGATGGGCCACGCCCAAGCGGGCCGGACCTAGACCCGGTTCGGGCCGACCCTGGGGGTATCAGGCTGGTTCAGACCGGGCCCAAACCCCTTAATACCAAACCTCTTCCGGTCGTTCGTCCATAACATGAGCTATGGGCCTCCGATTGATGCACTGTCAGTTGCGATGTGATCCTTGGATCGAGGCGGTGGTTTCGGTATATCGTACTCAAGGATTCAGGATACTTTGGGTTCGGCCGAGTTGGTTCGTACACGAAACCAGGTGGGCCCTCGGATTGGAAACGATCATAACTTGGGCTCCGGACGTCCGATTGACGTGTCGTCAACTTTGTTGGATCCCTCTTAGTGAGACGGATCTTTTGACTTAATCCTCCCAAGGTTTGGATGCAGGTGGAGTATGGTCAGGTTGGTTTTGAATTAAAAACCAATCGGGCCACTAGGATGAAAAAGCCAATAACTTCCAGACCGGCCGTCCGATTGACGCGCCGTCTGTGACGCTGAGTTCCTATTTGTGATATGGAACTTTGGATACATCAACTCCGGACTTTGTGTTAGTTCATGTATCAGCCTCTCGGCTCATGGAGAGGACCCTCCCGAATGAGCTTGCTGTGTGCGGGAACCCTAAGCTGGTTGTGTTTGCGACTGCGATGACAACGACGGCTGTACAGAGATCCTCAGTGGATTCGATGGAGACGACTACAACACACAGTGATCCTACGTGGATCATTGCTACCAATCCTGTGTGGGTCCGATCCTGTGTGGGTCAACGCTCAGCGGTTCTGTGTGAGCCAGCGCCTACAAATCCTGTGTGGGTCCGATCCTGTGTGGGTCATTACGGGGGTCAGTTACCTATCGATCATGTGTGGGTCATATCCTTTATGGGTCATTGTGGGGGTTAGTACTTATTGATCCTTTGTGGGTCCGACGAAATAGATTAATCAGTGGCTATATCTAATCATCTTTATTGTCATACGAAGAAGTATTCTTGTGTGAGGTGAATCCTGTTTTGCTTTCCTTGTGGATTGTGTTGTGCTATCTTGTGTGGATTACGTTTTGCTTTCCTGTGTGGATTGGGTTTTGTTTTCCTGTGTGGACTGGGTGTTACTTGGGCTCGGAGTTTGGAGCGTATTGGAATTTATGACTTAGGTATATGTATGGGCATATAACTAAGCAGTGTCAAATGTTACTTCGTGATTGCATGTTTCCTTTGTGGATTACCCTTTGTGGATTCTGGGAGACCTTCGGGAGTCTCAGGGTCCCTATTGAGTAGCTTATACTCACCCATGCATGGGCGATTCCCGCACCATGTTGTCTTGGTTTCAGACGACGGATATCACTGATCGTGGTTGAGGCTTGCGGAGTAGGACGATACCTGGAGGTGGACCACTGGGCAGAACGTACTCGGAGTGAACGGTTGGACCCGATGAGCTGTGGTGGCTATCTTTACTCACCCTTCAGGTGGGATTTCCAGTGGGCGGCTCAATGTTGTGGCTTTAAATTTAGTTGTTGTTTTCCCTTTCAAGTTTAACATTACTTTTAGTTTTGGGTTTCTATTCTGGTCCATTTACTTTTCCGCACATAATATTGTACCCAACTTTGTTTAGTGTTTACTTCTTCTGGTTCCTTGCTCTGTGATGTTTGTTTGCTTCACAAAGTCAATTCCTTCACTTTTTAGCGGGATTTACACCTTAGTGCTAGTCGCCAGCACCTGGCCAATGGAAGTCGGGCTTGGTGTAGTCACGGCATGGGTCCCGAGGACGAGTCATGACCTTTTAGGGGTGTGGATGTTATTCCATTTATTGTTTGAATATGAAGGATACTGATTCCAATTGTATCAAGAAATAATTAATATGTGTTATTTAGTGGAATATTAAGTGAACACTACTATTCAAGTGAGTCATTAGAAAAATATGTTAAATGTTACACTTTCACTGACTATAAAATGGAAAAAAGTATTATTTAAATCATGTCCTAACCACATGTTAATATGTAAGGAGTTTTATTGCAGTATTCTAAAACTCTCTCATTGACCTGATATTGAGATAGTGTAGAATTTATTTATGGTTTGATTATAGAATCAAAATCATATAGATTTTGTTTAGTAGATGATTTTAGGAATGTGATTCCAAAAAATCATTTTATTCTCTATCTAGTGGCCATTAATGTAATTTTGGTAATATATATTATTTATTTACAAAAAAATAATTGTCCAAGGAATGGAAATAACATTTCATATTTCCAATCATGAAATCATCATCATTCAATGTGAAGGAAAATTTGAACATATAATGTAAATTACATATTTTGAATATGTATTAAATATTTTTTTAGAAATATATTTAAATTAAATTTGATGATGGAAACTAACCATTAGTGATATTATTATTTTTTTACATTATGATGAAATATTTCCTTAATAATTTAATATACATCCCCAAATTCTATGGGTGAGTTTTTAATAGATCGCTTGCACAATGTTACACATATTTAAATTCCAATATAAAAATTTCCATTATTGAGTTATTTGAGTTTAAAATATATATTTGTGAATACATATTGGGGAATAATATACCCTAGTGAACCTCCATGGGATAAACCTATTAATTTTTCATGGGATATAATTTCCGATTAATCAGTCAATTTATTATTATGAACCTCAGAGGATCCCAATCAAGAACATTTATCCTCAATACTATATTGATTCCATTATTAGTCAATATCATTTAGTTCAATAATTTTCAATTATTGACCTTCATTTTAGAAATCATCATCTAAATGAAAATAAAAAGGATATACTCAGGAAATCCTTAATAGATGATACAGTAACTATGAATTTTTTATGATTGAATTTGAAATAAAAATGCCATTTTTTATATTAATGGATGTAATTAAAGAATTCTTTTGAGATTATCTTCATCATTATGAGGTAGTATTTTCACATGATAGTCTTATATATTCATATAAAATATAATAAAAATAATATTATTTTATGATATCATTGATGAAACTGTGGAAAACAAACTTGTATGAAAAATTTATCAAGTGTAAAATATTTTTAGATAAACTTCATTCATGGGTTATATTATGTCAAGTGGTAATATATCATTGTGCACATGAGCCTCAACCTAGTTGGTGATGTATCTATAAGTGAATCCACAAGACCTAGATTCAAAACCCGGTAGAGGCATATTTTCGGGTATAGTATCAGTATTGTTGTAGGCACTGTAGCAGAACTGTACACTGTGAGGCACTATAGTAGAACTATACACTATGCCGGAACTGTAACATGTAATGTAATAGGTACTGTAGCAGGTACTGTTTGGTACTTAGCAGCTGGAAATATTCGCCTTCGACCACCAGTTTTGGCTTGGATTCCTTAAGGCTTTCGGGCCACCCAGGCCTTTGAGTCCGTAGAGAATTATGGCCACCATTAAGGCCTTTGGGCAACATCAAGGCCTTAGGGCCACATGCAGTTCCCCTAGACAGACTAAAAAAAAGGTGCAGCCCCAGAAGAGGATTCAGAGCAGGTGAAATCACCATAGCAGAGCCAAATGGATTTGTCAGAATGATAGAGAATGGTTATGCCATCGGGACCTGCCTGTTCTTGCACGGGAATCCTAGCCAAACAGTCATGCGATGTTGGAGAGCTACTATCATGATGCAAATACTGGGGAGGGAATGCTCTTTATAGATATTTTGGTTGAATTCCCTTAGACCTTTGGGTCATATAATCTCTTAATCATTTTTTCCATGTAATCTCTGAGCCCATGGTCCTTGTATGTGTTCCCACTCATCCCGTGAAAGGGGAGTTATCAAAAATCAATAACAGTTAAGGCCTTCGGGCCATTCGGGCTATGCGATAATATATCAATGTATGTTTCAATGATAAAAGTCATTAAACAATACTCTATTCCAACAATAGTTATCAATGTGAATAGTTTTCATAGTTTTCTTGTATTCTAATAAAATATAATGATGGATATATCATAGTTATGTAATAAAATGGCCATGTTGTCTATAAAGAGAGAATTTTCCTTTAGAAAAATAAATGTCATGAAAATATAATGTTGGTAATTGGATTTTTATATAGAGAGAGTATTCTTATAGTATTTCAATATAGAAAAGGGTTTTTGATAAATATTTTAATTTTAAATAAGGGAATGTAATGCATCCCCATGTAGAATGATATGTCAAAATATTATACCCACCACAAATTAAAAATTTTGGAGAAAAATAAAATAAATAATGAATATTATTTGGAAGTTAAAAATATTTTATTTAAAATATGGAGTCATTATCATTATGGATTAATATATGATATATATATAATAAAAATTAGATATATATATTTACATTAAATAATTATTTATGTACAAAATTATATCATTAAAGTTGATTAAGAACTATGACTACTCAATACCTTATAACCCTATGAATATGAACAAGGTAGCTGATTTCGTAATTTATAAAAAACTATTATTTGTATGTTTCTTATTTAAATAGTTCTGATACAAATGAAATTTTTGACGATAGATATTGAAAACTTGCTAAATGGGGAGAAATCATATTTTTCATAGAAAAATATTAATCCATCTATTACTGTAAGGAATATTGTGTAATAACATTACTAATTGGATCTATAGAAGAAGTCGAGGAATTTTTCTGGGTTAATATAGTATTATGAAAGAATTTTATGTTTCATGAATATAATTTGTGTCCAATTATGACTATATTTTTTGATGAACGTTTGGATGAAGCTTATATTTTATCATTCTCTATTAGTCCTGGATATTTGTGGATGTATAGTGTAACGACCCCAAGATTTATCTATAGAAATTACCTTCTAATAATTATTTCATATGCTATAAACACAGAATAGATCAAAATACGTGATTTATAAATGATTAAGGAATGAAATATGATATGTTTCTAGAAGATAAAGAACTAATACGGATTCAATAGTAACGTATCCATTATAATAGTAATGTGACCCTTATTAATAGTAAATGGGTCTATTTAATAGTAACCTTACTAATTAATTTATAAATAAAAATTTTCCATCTTATAAGTGACATGATGATATAATTATATAATATTATATGTAAATATATGTTAAATAAATTATTAGATAAGTGTTGATATTTTTATAGGTCATAAATGTTTAATTACATTTTTTTGATTAAATTAATAAATTATAATAAATTTTATTTTCATAAAATTTATTCCTAAAATTTTTTTTGATGACTTATGATTATATAATAATTTTAGAAGACATTAATAATTTTTTCAAAGTGATTCAAAAGTTGTTTTTATTTTAGAATTCATATTTTTTGAAGTAAATGATGATTTTATTTAAAATTTATATTTTTTATATTTAGAAAATTATTTTCTTGAAATGGAGTTCAATTATTCATTCTAAAGGTCTAACAATTGTTAGGGTAAATTATTTTGATTTTTTTGAAATACTTGAATTTTTTATGAATAGTAAAATACAATAATTCAATATTAATGCTAAATACATGGTTTATGGAATAATAAATTATGTAATGCTTACATAAGCAAAAAATATCAATCTATCCATCAATAAATTATTACAGTTGATGATAAATATCAAACAATTCATAGTTTTGATCCAAAATAATAGACTAATGGTTAAAATAATGAGAAAACACTCCACTCCTCCACTATAAATACCACATCATCTCCTCACACCTTGTAGGCCATGATCCTTACCCAAATTCAATCGAATACTCTTCTATATCTTTCCCCCACGTTGAGGATCTTTTGTTATTAATAAAATAAAAAAAAAACTAATCCTATAACGAGGATCTCAATAAGAAAGAATCAGGTGGTAAAACCCTCTTCCTTGTGTTATAAATTCTTTTCTTGTTCCATTATTTTCTTGTATTATCCTCACATAACCTTTTAAAAGTATCATGATTACTCTATTATCATACATATACTGTAATTTTATCACGACAATGGAATAATTCATCATCAATGATCATCTCATTTATTTTTTAATATTTGAATGAAAACATCATATGTGATGTGTTGATCTACCAACTTTGTGGAAGACTTTATTTTAACATTCAATTATGTCTTCATGGTGGGTAATGCAACTAATTATTTGGTTGAACCAGATTATAATAATTTTTTTATATCTTAAGTAATGTTATAAAATTATTTTATACACATGATATAAATTTATAAAACAAAATTAGGTCCTTGTGATCAAAAGGCACTAAATTAATCTAAATGATTATCATTAATTATCCTTCTAATGAATCAGATCACATATAGAAAATGAAATTGTTTTAATATAATACAAGTTCATTAACAATTTATAATTTCAGATATATTTAACAAACATAATTCTACATGATTATCCATACACATATTGATGTAAAATAATTCTGATAACCGTACAATCTAACGCTCCAATATGAAGAAATTGAATCTTGTAACCCCTAAAAAGCCCAAAAAAGATAATTATATGTTTTCAATAATAAAAATAAATTTATAAATTGTTATTGGATTTTTAATTAATGAATCTATTATTATTTTCTAATAAATTGAGATTCACTGAAGAACACCTTTAGAATTAATGTAAAGGAGTTACCGAAACCTCCATTAATCCTTTGGGTTATCCTTTCGATTTTTCCCTGAATGGAACTATCATTTATTTTTATGTAAATATTATAAATCCTATTTATATGTTCTAAAATAATGTATCAATATCCATTAATCCTTATTTTTTTGGGGATTTATATGTTTTTAAAAGGATCCCTACTTAATTCAACCCAATACGAAAGCAATATTTATGGGAACAACCTGAATCCATACCCAATCTCATGTGCAATTCATAATATGTTACAATCCTCCATTACCTTTCTAAAATCACTCATTTTTTTATAAAAAATATCCATTGATCAATTTTTTATTACAATCAATTATTCCTTTTATATTTTAGTGGATCCTGAATGTTTTCCCTTAAACTATACTAGAATGTTTTATTTATAAAGTTTCATATACACTAAATTATCATGACATGAGCCTATATTCCATTATTAATTTCCATATATTATTTAAATACATTCATTCATGTGAAATACTAGGATATTCTATTTTCCTATTCCTTTCGAAATAATTAGAGTGCCCAAGTTTTTTCATTTGTAACCCGTTTGTTTATGTGTGATTTCTTATGAATGATCCTTTATGTGGAAAACATATACATGAATAGGTTATGTTGTGTATACAAAGATATCCCTTTAATACATTCAATTATTCTTAGTCCCATTAGACATTATGTGTAATGGTCTTGGTGGTTGTCCTTGAATCGTGCTCCTTGTCCAATTATCGTTGTAGTTATCCTTGACTTGTTCTCCTTTAAATGAAATCAGCCTTGAATTATGCTAAATCCATGTTTTTTGTTTCTATGAAATAACTATTAATCCATGATTATATAATCCCATGTTATGAATACTTATGTCTTAAAATGTGACATTCCATTTTATATCATTATGTTATGCCTTCTAACCAATGTTTTATGCTCTATTTCAATGTTTATTCCCTTTCTGGACTTTTTAGCTCATCCATTTATTCATGTTATCCCCTAGTTTTTTATACTAATATAAGGCCTCAATGTAATTTAGGATCTCATAATTAAAGATAAATAATAAAATGTTTTATATGTTCTGATGTCTTTAGTTTTTAGTTTTTAGTCTTCAAAGTCATTAGGCTTTATGATCCATGGAATGTAGTTTATTGTTAAAATATGCTTAAAATCATTTAAATGACCTAATGTAAAAGTTAAGTTATTTTTAGAGGCTAAGAATATACCACTTTATTAAAACCGGTTTGTATAAGACTACGTGTGAGAAAACATCCCTAAATTTTGGTTAGTACAAATTAATTTGTTTAACAACCAAATAAATACATGCCTTTATAATACAAGTGTGTGTGGTTATGGTAAATATGTGCCTATGAGTAACAACTATGATATGGTGTTCTTTTCCTAAATTGGGGTATCCTAGTACATGACAATATGTTTTATAGTTCACATGGTTTGACAGTCCCATGGAATATGCATTACTAAATTCAAAATGTCATTATGATCAATTATGAAGATGAATAGATCCTATAAGAATATATGTTCGGAAACAAATCCGGGATAACGTTGATTGAAACCTAGGAAACCACATGATCAGATATACTTTTCCCTTAACAGTTTATCTAAATATGTGTATTGTTTACTCATTATTCTTACTATATAAGTATACATGCCTACTGATTGCACATTCTTTTTCATTGTTAATGGCGGTAAATAGAAGAACACATTCCAACAATAAATGTGATTATCAATTTGATGATTCCCATAGTGATGTGACAAATATGATGGAAATCTGTTCTCAAAACATCGTGACAGTACTTGATTAACTGGATCAAGTTATGAATAATCATGTGATTCATGTGGAACTCCCTTATTCTCAATGGAAATGAAAATCTGCCATCAAATTATTCTTGTGGAAAAGACCTCCCATTTATAGTGGATATAATGAACCCCTCCTTGTACTATTGATAAAATGGATTATGGCAAAGTGTTATTTGTGACAGGATCCTGTCACAAATGACCCATTATAGAAAACTACGTCGCAAGTTTTACTTTTTTTCTGGGCCATCGCAAAAACATATTATATACAATGGATAGTAGTCCCATCGCAAAAAACATTATGCCATTTTTTTAAAGAAACTATATGCAATAGACCAAAAACCCATTGCAAAGGGTTTCCTAATTTTTACTCTTTTGTGACGGGCTATCGTAATTAGTAATTGTTACTAATTGTTGCAATTACTCATCAATATAAATTAAAACCTTTTGTAACTTACAATAACAAATAGTTAAAAATGTTTACAAGAAATTTAATTTTAAAAAAATTTATTATAAAAAATTTAATTTTTTTATAATAATATAATATTAAAAATAATATGATATTAGTATAGTTAAATTAATAATATTAGAATGAATAGAATAAAAATTTTATAAAAAAATATATACTGTAATATTAATATAAATAAAAACATAATATTAATATTCAAAAAATAAAAAAAATTATAGAATAATTACTTAATGTGATAATATGATTATTAATTGTAATTAAATAATAATATTATTAATATAATAAAAAAATAATTATTCGCAAATATATAATAATATATTTATTAAGAATATAATGAATATAATAAAAAATAAAAAAATAAAAAAAATTGATAATTTTTGACATAATACAAAACACACACTACTTAATACATGAAAAAGTTAATATTAAAAAAATTTCCTTCAAATGTTTCATCTTTAAATAAAAAACATCATTGAGGGGGAGGGAATTCTGGAAAAGGTGGTGAGAACTATATCCCTAAACTGCAAGTCAGACATCGCATGTTCTCCATCTCCGGTTTTTGATCATGCGGTCATCGACGCATCTCATCGTGTATATACTATAGTTGCTACTATTGTTGGTGGAACTAATCCTACTACTACTGATGTCACCAACACATCTTTTTCCATCTCCATACAAATAGTCTCTATAAGTTCACTTTGAGCTTGTAGCTACTCTTGATATTCTGCCTGAGATGATGTTGACTCTCCATGAGCTCCTCTCATGTCAGACACCGACGTCGCATAGGTGCCATAAAAACCCCCAGCGGTCATTCCAGGGACGATACCAGGAACTCATTATTTCTCGAAGTCATACTGGGTCACCTCTATCCATGCTACCTCATCAAATCGAGGGCAGTGGTCAAACCATTAGCCTCGACATGACTCTCAATATATGTGTGAGATATCGTGCCCTTATATGACACCATAAATTGCATTTTAAAATTAAAATATTAAAAATATTATTTCTAGTTATATTTAAAACTCAAAAATAATATACTAACCACAGTATGATGCTGCTGAGCACCTCTAATCTCTATCTAGTGACTGGATCACTATAAATCTTCTGTTAAATGTCTTACTCTTTAATATCATTTTTTGATACTACCTATATTAATATGAAATAAACCATTTATATTAAATGTTATATAAAATATTTAAAAAAATACATACCATATGTTCCTTATGTGTGTTGAACGTACGACTACCCACTCAATGAGTCAACTCCTATTTCCCCCGATTATGCCGAACTACTGATGATCTACCCTAAAACTGCATACTCAATTAGTATTTACATAATCCATCCCAGACTTATGATGAAATATAATCAATTCAGTGGACGCAAAATGTCTCATCAAACTCCTACACTCCTACATTATCCATTTATTTTTTCTTTAATTGTGCTAAAACTGAGTGCAAAGCAGATGTCGTGATCCTAGCAATGCCTTCCAAATGGCCTTTAATATGATCTCTTCAATGGGTTTCCATAAACCTTTCAAATAATTTATTATAGAAAGTTATTAATTAAATTTATTTCAAAATAAATATTATTTATTTACGTACCATCCAATTCTCAAACATGCGCTATTGAACATCAATGGATATCTGATCCCACGACACCCATGCAACAGAACAATAATTTCACAATACAGTGCTCCCATGTCGAAGAGAAATATGCATAAAGATGTGAAAAAATGAATAATGATTCAAAACATTAAAATATAAATAAATTAATGAAAACTAACAAAAATTCACATGAAAAAACACCTCTACATGTGGGGATCGAACCCAAGATGTGGACGTCACTCAGCTATAGGGTCATAACTCATCAGTCGGGAAAGCCCATGCCTCCTCCAAGTTACCCCTATTCTACCAACTGTCTGAGGGTCAGTTGATCCAACCCCCGAATTTTATAAAGGTAGACCGGCCTCCTGTAACATATGATACAGATTTCAATCCATAAAAAACATTAAATGATTATTGTTAGAAAAAATCTGATTACAACTATTATATATATATATATGATTATAACCTTCATTTTACAGAGTAAATTTCCATATTAATCCTCATATTAATATATGATGATGTCAATGTCTACATCTACCTCCTCTACATCATCAATTTCTTTATTAGTTTCAGTTTCATCCTCACTTTCCATTCTGAATCCTGTTGTAACATCATTAACATCATCATCACCATCGACCATTAATTGTGGGGTTTCATTAATGGTATTTGTGTATCTTATTGCAAAACATGGAATCAGATGAGTCTCTGAAAAATTTCAATTTCTCTCACTTTTGTAGAACCAAATTCACTTTCAGTAAACTGATTCTCTTGAGATTTAGTTTTTATTACACTCCACCAACCACCAACGTCCCTTGAAATATCCTAGTAATTTTCATAATAATTTTTTTGTGACTAATGAGACAAAAGAAATGGTTTTTTAACTGTGAAAATACTTTTATATCTAATATCAATAATTCCATGGATCAGATAAACATGAAATACTCTATCTGTATCCAGCCACTTACATTTAAACATTTTTTTGTAATTTTGTACAAGATAACACCATTTAATTATTTCTTCCAACATAACATAAAAGTAAGCAGTAGTTTCTCTATGAATTGATCCTCTTAATAAAACACCACTATAATTTGTTTTTTTATTTCTCATATACAATTGTATGAAATAAAAAACCATTCACCACATGGGGATTATAAGATTTGACAATTTTTATGGTGGGTTACTCCATATAGACATTCAATTATCAACATTATCAGAACATTCTGATACCTAAAATGTATTAAAAATATTATCACTATAATAATTATTAAATTTATTTCTTATGTAAAATGAAAAATAATTTATTTTACATATTTTTTAAACCAATATTAATATTTTATGTAATTCTTCAAGAGCATGTGTTTTAAATTGTGGAAAATGTTTCATGATATGATTATGATATAACCTATAAATAAAATAATTTCTATGTATTGTTAAAAAAATTATAGAATAAGTGATAGGATAAATTACACTAAAAATTTATTAATTTATTCACAGTTGAGAAAAATATATGTATGTGCTTTGGTATGTTCATCATCTAAAATCCATTGTTTATGAACTCTGCCGAAGCCATGTTTGGGGAGACTAAAAAATTATAATTAATTTCTCATTTCATCATAAATATTTTCCCCATTACGGCTCATGCAGTTGTGTTTGGAATGATATTTAGATTTAATGTATTAAGAGGAATAAAAAAATTATTTCAAATAATCTTCTACAATTAGGCCTTCAACTGATGCTTGGTTACAATAATTTTTTTCAATTTCTGCATGGATCTCTCAAATGAGGACATACATAAGAAATGTACTAGACCTCCAAATTTTGTTTCATGAGGAAAATGTAATATCAATTTTTTCATTGATTCAAACAAACCTAGTGGGATGATTATTTCTTATTTACATTTAATAAAAAAATTCTTATTTCATTTTTATTATGGTGTCATAGTCTTTTTTTTATGCACAAATGTCTTAAAAATTTTGATATTTCTATCAGTACATCCCAAATCATTGGATTTTACATCCTTATTAATCCAATAAGAAAATGTATTTCCATTAGAACATGATAGTCATGACTTTTCTATCCAATAATATGACCATTTCAAACACATCTTCCAAAATAGGAAGCAAAAACATCTAGAAGCCTCAAATCTTTTATCCGACAGCAAAATAAAAACAGACTCTCTTTGGATTTTTTATAATATTCTTTTGGCTTTGTTAAATTCTTTGATCTGATATTTTGAAGCAATTCATGATCCGGTCGCTTGAAAATTTGGATAAAAAATAATCATGCTTATAAATAATATTTTGTCTTTCATGGAGTATCCGAAACAGTTTGAAATTAATTCTCAAAACTGTTCTTCTCATTATAAATCACATCCAATATGTGACGGACCAACAAATCAGACCAATATAGAAAATCCTATAAAATGCTTCATTTTATCCAATTGTGTTCTTTTACAAACTAATCGATTATCTATTGGTTTATAGATGGTTTAGATGTGATGGGAGGTAATGAATAGAATATTTTTTTAACTATGTACCTGAGATCATTGTTTGAGGCCCATCATTTTTAATTGTTTGTTTTTGGAAATAATATTTTTTTCATCTAAAAGGGTCATCCCTTATAAAAAATCCATGATGATAGTCAAATAAACATGGTATTTACGTTGAAGAGAATAAATTATTTATTATCTCTCATTCAGTGTTGATATGATTTTAGACTAAGTATACTCTATCCAAGAAACATTATATATATTGGGAAGTCATTAATTGTTCCCATCAATATAGATTTCGATATGAATTTGTTTTAGAAACATCATATGTACTAAAACCATTAATCCACAGTGAAATCAAATCATCAACAAATAGATTCAAATAAGTATCGATATTATATTGTGGATTACTTGGAATTAATAAGATCCAAAATATTTATGGACCCTTTATCAAAATCCATGGAGATAAATTATAAAGAGTTATAAAGACAATCCAACATTAATACTATCAAATGTAATAAGAAAAAGGAAAGAAACCATCAATAAAAACTCCTAATCCTACATTTCATGCTTATAAAGAAAATGATGGATGCACTTGGTCAAAATGTTTCCATGAGTAACCATAATAGGGATTATTTAAAATTTTACAGGTTGAAATTTTGGTTTTGTTCTATGATATCAATCAATTTGTGTTTTGAGACATAAATAAATTCTACAATCTCGGTGTGATCATGAATTATCTCAATTGTTTTACAAGAACAAATATAGACTTCCTTGGTTGAGATTATTTATATTCTGATTTTCCACATGCATGAAAATGATCCAATATCACATTTTAACAATAATATAAGATGCATTCATTTGGAAATGCACGAATCACCTGATAACCATGTCCTGGATTACGAACCTGCCTCTTATTCTGATAAAAATTTGTGGTAAAAACATTTCCTTCAGGTATCAGTATTTTTAAAAATAATAATATCTGATAAATACAAATATTTTACATTCAATATTTTTATTTAATGGACATAATTTTTAAACAACATCAAACTTTTTTATCTTCACACCATTATATAAGGAATCCTTAGCGGGCCTCAAAAACTCATTTAAATGAGATGGTTCCCTCTCAGGAGTTAAATTAATAACATCATGAGTTTCATTTTGTTGAATAGATAGACCTTCCACATCATGTAATAAAAATTGAAAATGTGCTAGATTTGGAACAAAATTTTTATTATCTGTTTTGGAACATCAATCACTATATTGATAAAAAATCCTAATCTGCATGAAAACCAAAGCACAATAAATGACCTCCAGCATTATCAAATGTGTCACATGTCCTCTGAGAACAGTTTTTACAAGGTCACAAGATTTACCTGTCGGATTTTTTTTCTTTTCAATGATGATAATGATGATAAATCTTGAAGACCATTAGTATATACAGGATTTAAACCACGACGGTTTGGATTCTGGCACTGAGTTATCCAACAATGATAATCTAATAATGACTGTGTTGAACTTCCATGTTTCATATTTTTCTAAAAAATATGAAATAATTAGTTATTTTGTATAATTAGATATATGATAAACAGTATCCAAATTGGAGATGACAATTAAATGATATTTTATAGAAAAATATAATAATATCTATTATTTTATAGTTATTTATATTAATCTTTATGATTATATACTAATATGTAGTCATTTATAAAAAATTATACTAATAACAACTAATTAATATTAATTTCTATTATTTTATACTAATTATTCTTAATTACGGATGGAAAAATTTCCAATGTATTGGAGGAAGATCTTTTTCCTGACAAATCACCCCCTTGAAACTAGATATGACTAAAAGCATTATGAAAAGTCTCCATTGATGTATGAATATCAATTTTCATATGCACGAGGATGGAGAGAAGGGTGGAATCGTTTCACTTATCTTCATTATATCATGCATAAAAAATGAATATTTGTATGTCGGAGTAGACTATTAATAATGATTTTAGGCACAAGAAGTTTCATGGGAAAGAATATTCGGGAAAAGAGCCTCTTTTGTCCGACATCTCAACTCCTTGCATATTTTTCTAAGATAAATCACTATGAAAAATATTCTATGACAAATATCAGTGTAGATTTTTCATATTGATTTCAGTGGAATAATGTTGCAAGGAGTTGAGGCATCGATAAAAATAAATTCCACCAATCTAATGGAAATTGGAACAATTTTCTCAACGTACTTGAATTTATTATGATTCATTATGATTTATTAAAAATTATTACTAATAATTTCTAATTATCACTAACTATTACTAATTAACACTAATTATTTCTACTTATCACCAATTATTACCAATTATTACAAATTATAACTAAAAATTACTAAAAATTACTAATTATTAACAATTCTTACTAATTAATCATAATTATCAATAATTGTTCATAATTATTACTAATAAATTTGATTAATTACTGAATAATCCAAAATAATTCCAATTATTCCTAATTATTACTAATTATTTGTAATTCTTCCAAATTTATATTATTTATTCCTAATTATTCTTAATTATTATAAATAAATCACAATTTTTACTAATTAATCAAAATTATTCCTAATTAATCCTAATTATTTCTAATTATTCCTAATTATTAGAAATTATTACTTATTGTAAGTATTTATTAATAAATATCGGGATTTATTAGTAATTATTAAGATTTATTACTAATTATTATGAATTATTACTAACTATTAATGTTTATTACTAAATATTAGGATGCACTTCTAATTATTATGACTAAATACTAATTATTACTAATTATTATATTTATTACTAATTATTACAAATTATATTAAATTATTACTAATTATTAGCATTTATTACTATTGATTACTATTGATACTATTTAATACTAATAATAATGATTTATTAAAAAACAATTTACTAAATATTACTAAATATTACTAATTATTACTAATTATTGAGATGTATTACTAATTATTACATTTTTTACTAATTATAACTAATTCATACAAATTATTACTATTTATTTATAATTATTATTGATTATTATAAATTAATATTGATTATTACTATTTATTACTAATTTTTTGTAATTTTTACTATTTATTAGTAATTATTTAGATTTATTACTATTTATTATAAATTATTACCAATTATTACAAAATTATTTTAAATTATTAAGGTTTATTACAAATTATTACTATTTAATACTAATTATTAGGATTTATTGTAATGCCCCTACCCCAGTTACCAAGAGATGGGGAATTATTTTAATACATTGGCATGATTACAAGGAATCAAGTCCCAAAATACCGATCAGTTAGGCAGTCTTGGAAAATAGATTATATACATGAAAGATGCATTACACTTTATAACATACAAAAAACATAAATAATCCTTTTGGACAACTTTATTCCCTTGGCTTAACCCTTCATATCAATCACAATACACTTCATGGAAACATGGGGAAAATAAAAAATATAAAGGGGTGTCCTCAGATGCTCCGTAAGGATAACATTACAGCAGAAACATTCATAAATAATCATAAACATTTAAGGCAATTTATAAAAAAACAAAAGCCTTTTAAACATGAAGTTCAGCATAATATGGGGAAAATAAAATGAAGTAATGTCATTTACTTTTTCACATGGATATTATACTTGTCGAATAATCACACACAATATCACTAACCACATTCATAATGATAGAATGCATAATGCCAGACTATCATAACCACATAGTCAAGGCCTTCTGACAAGACTAAAAATATGATTTTGTCCAGGCATTGTGCCAAGACACTAGTTTGTCTTCTGAGATCTACCGATGCATCGAGAAGCTAAAGTGGGCTCCACCCGTCACTTACTGAATCCAATTTATTACTCATATGAAAAGTTTGAAATATAACATGACCATTCTTATTAAAACTAGCATAAAAAATGACAATACTTTAACTACAAACCATGAATGGTATAAAAATAGCACACCCATCGTCAAACATAACTCATTCGATACAATATGGAAGATTGTATTGTATCATATTAACCTCAATCATGAATAATGATGGATATTGACATAGATTAAAATAATCATTAAACTATTGAGGGTAATATCCACCTTTTTCGTGAAAACTTTTAAAAGTTACACTATTTCACAAGAAGCCATTTAAAAAAGATTTTTGAATCAAAGTCTCTCATACCACTTTGAAACATTTAAAAGGAATTTTGATTTGAAAAATTAAATGTCCATATAAATAAATCCTTAAAACCATTTTTACAACATGGACATTAATGAGAAATATTTAGAATAATAAATCTTTAAAACATTTTAAAATGATATTATAGTTAGAGTTCCTAACCAAAAGAGAGACACTTGATTACAAATAAATGAGGTAATCAATACTTTGTAATATCATGAGAATAAAGGGATTCATGATATACTATTTCAATTTACATTATATACACCATATAAAAGGGATTTGGTGTATAACAACAAATGAGTCTCAATGGAATATAAATTGAGATGAAATATCTCATAAATGCCGCATCCTCAAGTTAAGGATAAATAAATGACATAATTATGTGTGAAAAATATAATTACAGTCAATATGATTGGATATTCAGTGTAAAACAATCAATGGAAATTCACTCATATTATTGTAAAAACAACACCAATTAATTAGAAGTTTATCTCAATAATTGGAGATTGAGTTAAAATTACTCTTATCATGTTCATATCAACGACTTGAGAATTTATCAATGGAGTGATAATGTGTATCAAGAGTATATCCATAGAAATGGGAGTGAAAATTATGAAATAATCTAATAAATAGTGGTTCCACACATAATCTTGGAATAAAATAATCAATGAAGTATACGTAAAGTCGAATGAGTTGAAATTGAAATTTCATGTTCCCTTATCGATGTGGTCACTTACAAAACATACAACCATGAAAGAAGGATCATAAAATGATGATGAAAATATAAATAAATTAAATTAAATTACACAATGAATACAATCATGGGCCGTACAAACACCACATGCAATAAATAAGTGGTGAATAATGTAAATCTCACAGTATTAAAAGTGAGATAAGAAACCCCTTACGTTGCACTTTCCTTTATCCAAGGGTACGTTTAACCTCTTTTATGAAGACTATAGTATGTTATCAAAATATAACAGAACCATATTAATATTTATAATATCATACATTATTCATTTATTACTTTATTCTACCCATTTAATTATAATTTCCATGTTATATTTATATTTCGGATAATAATCGCTTTCTTTATCGTATGTATTTTAACTTGTTACTCTTGATTGTATCACTTATATCATTATTTAAATACATACAGAATATAAAACCTGATTTATATATCATATATATTTATAATATAAATATGTATTATAGAAATATATATGAAATGGAAAACACAGTTTATGGAGATGGTAGTCCATACGTACGCAAAAACGTTGTTTCTGTTTTTATATAGAATTGAACGGAAGTAAGTGAATAAGATATATGTAAGTAAATAAATACTTTTACATATATATATATCCAGTAGCATTATTATGTCATATATTACATACTTATTAGTAATATATAATTTTATAATCGTCTATGAATGGTGAACTTGGAAATGAATCTCATCGCATCGTGGAGACGTTAATCCGTACGTACGCACAAGAGAAAATATCAAATGACCGAACTAAAATATCATTCTTTTGAAATTAATATAATATATAATTGTATTTTATATCATATATAATGAATACTTATCATGTAATATTTATTATTTACATCAAATACACATCATTATTATACCCATCCAAATAACAATGTATTGAATAACTATTATACCACGACGTTGAGACGGTAAGCCGTACGTACGCACATATCATGACAAGTCATTCAAAGGGTGGATTGAATAATGAATTGGGTTGGAAAATAATTAAAATATAATCATATTATATAGAAGATACTGGATTTATTATTTTATAATGGAAAAAAAACAATGAAAAAGGTAGTGGAAGAAAAAAGAACTTAAAATATGGTGGTGAAATCATTAGCTCTTCTTTGGGTTCTTCCTTTTGATTTGATCAAAAGGGCTCCTTAGGTTCTTTTTATGATCAAACTAAGGACTCTAGGATAAAGGGAGGATAGATGATAGGGTATTTGGGCCAGGTTTGGCCAAGCCAAATGGCTTAGAAGGTGTGAATTAGAGTGAAAGGGGAGTGCCCTTTTATAAGAGAGGTGAGGGGAACCTTAGGAAAAACATAAAATATTATTTTATAATAAATTCATATTCGTTTTATAATGGCTCTAAATTGATTTATGTCAAAGATAAGGTGGTTAGGGGTCTAAATCCACAAAACAATAGGTTTTAGATAGGTTTGGGTCACTTTATTTAACTTATCATTTAGTTTTAACTCTTAGCTAATTAGTTTGATATTTACCATGCCTCTATGTATTTATCTGTTATATTGTTAATAAAATTACTATAAACATCCAATATACACCCATGTGGTCCATTAATTATACACATATCATTAAATAAGTCCTTTTTCCAATCCATATATTTTTAGGAATAGAATATCAATTGATAATATAATATTTGTTTTAAAAACTCTTTTAAGTCAATTTTGTCACTATTGGTTATTTTGTTTTTGATAAATTCATAAAATCAATATTACTAAGAAAAAACATTATATAACCAATACTAATATTTAATATTAACCTAGAGAACTATTTTAATTCATAAAAATTCTCCAATTACATTTAATTGGGTATTTATAATATGAATTATCTTAATCATTCATTAATACGGTAATTACTGCATCATCATTGTGCCATAAATAAATTAAATTATTTAATTCCTAAAAATTAAAAATAAAATACCATTATGTATGAAATAATTTTATATTTGTAATGAATATTTATAATTGATTTTATTTTATGTATAATCCTATATTAAAAATGTTTTAGTTATTAAACTTTGATTTTAAATCTTATAACTGTTCTTTGAATTAAATAATATAGAATGTCCTAATCTAATCCATGTTAAACTAAATGATAATATTTTATTCCTAAGGTTGTTTTTGGTCAAGATACAGTTGTCCAATAGAATTAGTACATGTTTTAGTGTAATATTTATATCATTTTTACCCCTAATTACCCTATTTACTTTTAACCGTGGTAAATAAAAGTAAAACGTCACTATTCACAAAAAATTAATTTATCTTATTGAACAAAATTTTACTCCTTAATATTAACTGTGTCTCTCAGATTTTCGGAATTAAATTCACAAAATCTGTAAAATTAAGTATTATGTGATTTTACAAATTCTCTTAGGAGGTGGGTAAAGACAGTGAAAATATCAATAAATTTTTAACATAACTAAAATTATTATAAACTTACTCTAATTAATTACATTAATATTATATAGGTATTATTTATCAATTTTGACCAAAAATAAATTTAAAAAAAAATAAATAATTATTTAAAAAATTTTGGTTTTTAACTATAGCTTAGTTTTTTTCACTGTTCATCAAAAATAATAAGTTTTCAGAAAAATACCAAAACGTTACCGTAAACTAATTTTGATATTAAAAATTCAATAATTAAGTCCATTTTACCAAATTAAATACATAGAAGTTGCATTTATTAATTTAAAATTAATTCCCGCTGTCAAAACCAAAAGGCGTATTTTTAAGATATAATAACTATCAAAAGATTAACACTTGTTTATGTCCAATTTCAAAGGCAAATTACTTATAACTACCATAATTGGATTAAATGGTAAAAATATACTCTATTTATATTTCTAACCCATTAAAATGTATAAGATAACACGATAAATTATTTTGATTAAAAATGTTATTTTTAGTTAAATTATAGTATTTTTCCCTATTCACCCAAATATGAAAGTTATCAGAAAAACAACCAAACATTATTGAAACTAAATTAATATGTCCTAATTCTAAAGAAGACGTTTATTTTGTCAAATTGAATATATGAATGTTTCAAATATTGGATTTATAAATGATTGTCCATTAAAAGGCGGTAAAACTTCAATTTTTGAAAAAATTCTTCTTTTATCTGAAAAATGTATTTGGTCTTACATTACGTCTAAGAAACTCATAATATGGAATCCAAAATTATAAGGATTATATAATGTTAAAAATTCAGTTAATACTATTCATAACCGCTTTTGAACGGAAAGTTTGGTAAGCCGTGATGCGCTTGATCTCATTGTTGTGTGTAGTGCTAGTTATTGAATTATTTTGAAGAAATAACATACTATGAAATCTAGGGGTGTTGAATTCTTCCCTCCTTAAATAAATTTAGTACTCACAATTTGAAATTTTTCTTCAAAAATAAAAGGTTGAAAATAGAAAATTCCTTTCTGGGAAAACTGACATCATAAATTGGGTTAATAAAATTAAGTCTTAATAAGAGGAAAAGGGAAATGAAATGGTCACCACCAAATTATGATCTTGATTAATAGAACATTGGTGGAAATTAGAGAGATATAATTGGAAGCAAAATATCAATATTTATAGGTAGTGGTTGAGTTCATAAATCACAAACAAGTGAAAAATTGAGGGCCTTAAATTCATCAATCTATGATGATTTAAAATACCATGTGTTCAACAAAACATATGGTATTAGGATAACACATTTTTTGTTTTAAGATCCCTTCACTAAAGTATATTACATTTTCATATAATGAGAGAAGAAGAAAAAAATATACTTGAGATGTAGAGTCCCATCCTTTAACTAATTTCTACCACAAACTCATCTTTCACTCTAAAAGATAATAAACTTAAAAATAATTTTCTATTTATCATATTCATATAGGGTTAAAAAAATTAAATTATAATTCATCTACTTCATTTTTTTTAAAAAAAATAGGCAAAATTATTCAATCTATGACATCACGTGGGCCAGTGGTAGGTGATACACTATTATCGCCCTTCAATTATGGGTTCAAGTCTCGTGACCTTACTGGATGCGATGGGTTGCCGCCCGACCTTCGGGTTGTCCTTTTATGTAAATTCAAAAATAATCTCAAATTATAATTATTTAAAATACTTCGGTCCAAACTCACAGTCCAAAATTAATATGGAAGGTAAACACACTGAAGATCATTTTTTCCGCATATTAACATGTGAACACCTTTATCATGTATTCTTTTAAGACACTGCAAAATCCTAAATTACCATAAAACTTTATTGATTACATTCATGATACCTTATTATATTAGAAAACTAGATATACTCTTTTAATCCAATAATGTCATAAACTCCAACAATGATGGAATATACAAATCCTTAATTAATTTCAAGGTAGTCTAGATTATCCAATATAATTTATCCAAATCAATCATTTATTATTCAAAAATCACTACCTTGGTATCAGAACCATATTATGGTTTATCTTTCTCTTAACCATATATTTTCCAAAAATTTAACCTTGTTATTGAGTAACATTTCCTGGTTCCACACAATCTCATGTCCTTAAGGAAATAGTACTGCATTATTGTCCTTACATAATCCATAATTATAATAACTAGTACATTATTGATACAACACTCAAATGGAATAATTCTCTAATTACAACATATGATCTCTTATCATTCCTCCTCATCTATGGTAGTATCATAAATTGATTATTATCCAGTAGCATCATTTGGGGCATACTCTGATGATTTGGAAATTGGTTCGCATAGTGTCCCAACTCCTTGAAGATGAAACATTGTAAATTTGAAACCTTTTTCTTACCTTTTTAGTCATGTATATGGTGTACTTTTTCTCCACACTTATAAAAAACTCCCATTCCCTTCAGGAATGTTCTAGAGTGTTTCTTCCCACAGTTATCACAGATAAGAAAATTCATCTTTTCCCTCTTCCCTTTATCCATCTTTCTCTCTTCTATCCTTTTCTTCTCTTACTTCCCTTCAAAGACGTTGGACTCAGAGAATTATTTACATATCTTATTAACACATGATACTTTTTCCTCATATGTTTAGAATACATGGGATACAATTTCCCTTATAAATGTTGGCTTAATACCGTGAAAGATATGATCCTTCCAACTCTTCGGATCATACATATTGCTGGAGTTCACATTCCTTCTACTAGGTGCTATTTTTATACAATAGCATAAACTATGTCAGTTTATGAATTACAATGAATAAATCCAAACTTATAAAATAACTAACCTAAATTGAATGGTTTATTGATATAATCCATAATCATAAAGATTTTGTCATTGAGGAAGTATATTCTCATAAACCGTTCATAATGATTTGTAATGAAAATGATAATTATCCCAATCATATCCCCCAAGAGTGTCATAACCAAGAGTGAAGCAAGACCCATTTTCATGCACCAGTTCTCGTTCGAGTCTAGCTCAAAGAGGTGTCTTCGGGTATTACTCCTAGGTACATCTATTCCAGAGCCGCCTCTACCTGCTCGAATCCATAGAGGGATTTATTTTCTCGGAAAACTCACAAAATCTCTACAATACCAACATTCTAGGAAGTTCTTATATACTAATACTCATCTTCTATCATAGGGTTATGTGCTCAAATCAGAGCTTATATAAATATAGTTTCCAAGGTTATTGAAAAAATTTCTCTGATACCAATTGTAATGACCCCACCCCAGTTACCCAGAGCCAGTTCGTTATTTTAATACATTGGAATGATTACAAGGAATCAAGTCCTGAATGACCGATCAGTTTAGTAGTCTTGGAAAATATATTACCTGCATGAATGTTACATTACTCTTTATAACATACAAAACAACGTAAATAAACCTTTATGAACACCTTTATTCCCATGGATAAACCTTGTATATGAATCAAAATACACTTCTTGAAATCTTGGGGAAAATAAAAAATAGAAAGGGTTGAGGTTACATGCTCAGTAAGGATAACAATACAACAGAAACTTTCATAAATAATTATAAATATTTAAACCAATGTTAACTAAAAAAAGACTTTAAAAATGAAGTTCAGTATAATATGGAAAAAATAAAATGAAGTAATGTCATTTAATTATTCACATGGATATTCTACTAGTCCAATAATCACATGCAATATCACTAACCACTTTCATGATGATGGAATTCATAATGTGAGACTATCATAACCACATAGTCAAGACCTTATGACATGACTACAAATAAGATTTTGTCTAGGCCTTGTGCCAAGATACTAGTTTGTACCATGAGACCTACTGATTCATCGAGGAGCTATAGCGGGCTCCACCCTTCACTTACTATGTCCAATTCATTCCCCATATGAAAAGTTTGAAACATAACCTAAACATTCATATTAAAACCAACATATGAAATGTCAATACTTTAACCACAAACCATGAATGGTATATAAAAATAGCACATCCACAATCATACATAACTCATTCGATACAATATAGAAGATTGTATTGTATCAGATTAACCTCAATCCAGAATAATGATGGATCTTGACATAGATTAAAATAATCATCAAACTATTTAGAGAAATATCCCACTTTTTCTTGAAAAAATTCAAATGTCACGATATTTGTCAAGAAGCCATTTAAAATAGATTTTTTAATCAAAGTGTCCCATAACACATTGAAAAATTTAAATGTAATATTTATTTGAAAACATTAATTTCCATATAAATAAATCATTTAAAACATTTTTAAAACAAGGATTTTAATGATAACTATTTAGAATAATAAATCATTAAAACATTTTAAAATGACATTTTAGTTAGAGTTCAAACCAAAAGAGAGACACTTGAATAAAAAATAAATGAGGTAATAAAGACATTTTAATATCATGAGAATAAAGGAATTCGTGATATACTATGTTAAATTACATTATATACACCATATAAAGGTGAATTGCTGTATAACAACAAAGGAGTTGTAATGGAATGTAAATTGAGATGAAATATCTCATAAATGTCATATCCTTAAGTTAAGGATAAATCAACGAAATAATTACATTTGAAAAATATAAATACACTTAATATGATTGGATATTTAGTGTAAACCAATCAAAGGACATTCACACATATTCTTTTAAAAACAACACCAATAAATTAGATGTTTAACTCAATAAATGAATATTGAGTTAAAATTACTCTTATCAAGTTCATATCGATGAATTGAAAATTTTTCAATGGTGTGATTATTTGTATCAAAAGTATATCCACAGAAATTGTATTGGAAATTATGACATAAGAAAATAAATAGTGATTCCACACATAATATTGGAGTAAAATAATCATTGAGGTATGGGTAAAGATGAATTAGTGGATATTGAAATTTCTAATTCCCTTATCGATTTGGTAACTTACAAAACATACAATCGTGAAAGAAGTATCATACAATGATGATGTAAATATCCCTAAATTAAATTAATTTACACAATGAATACAATCATGGGAAGTACACAAACCACATGAAATAAATAAGTGGTGAACAATGGAAATCGCACAGAATTAAAAGTGAGCTAAGAAACCCCTTACCTTGCACTTTCCTTTAGTCAAGGGTTCATTTAACCTCGTGTAAGAAGACTATTGTATGTTATTAAATTATACTAGACCAATATTAATATTTATGATATAATACATTATTAATTTATGACTTTATACTACCCATTTTATAATAATTTCCATGTTATATTAATTTTTCACGTAATAATCCCTTTCTTTATCGTACGTGTTTTAACTTGTCACTCTTGATTGTATCACTTAGATCATGATTTAAATAATTCAAGAATATAAAACATGATTTATATATAATATATAATCATGTATGATAGACATATATATGAAATGGAAAACACAGTTTATGGAGACTGTTGTCCGTACGTACGTATAAACGTTGTTTCTGTTTTCATATAGTATTGAACAAAAGTAAGTGAATAAGATATATGTAAGTAAATAAATACTTATATATATATATATATATCCAGTAGCATTATTATTTAATATATTACATACTTATTAGTAATATATATTTCAATAATCATCTATGAATGGTGAACTTGGAAATGAATCTCATCGTGTCATGAAGACGGTAATTCGTACCTATGCACGAGCGAAAAGATCATTCTTTTGATATTAAAATAAAATATAATTGGGTGTTATATCATATATAAAAAATATTTATCATGTTATATTTATTATTTATATTAAATAAACATCATTATTATACCCATCCAAATAATTATGTATTTAATAACAATTTCACCACAACGTGGAGGCGGTAAGTCGTACGTACGCACGTATGGTGACATTTCATTCAAAGGGTGGATAGAATTATGAATTGGGTTGTACCATAATTATAATAACATCATAGTATATAGAATATTTTGGAGTTATTATTTTAGAATGGAATCAACAAAGAAAATGGAAGTGGATGAAGAAAGGAACTTGAAAGAGGGTGGTGAAATAATTACCTCTTCTTCGGGTTCTTCCTTTTGATTTGATCAAAAGGGCTCCTTAGGTTCGATTTATGATCAAAATAAGGCCTCTAGGTTTAATGGAGGATATTTAAGAGGGTGTTTTTGGTGGGGTTGGCAGATCCAAATAGCTTATAAGATGTGAATTAGAGTGAAAGAGAATTGACATTTTATAAGATGAGTGAGGGGCACCTTAGGAAAAACATAAAATATTATTTGATAATAAATTCATATTCTGTTTATAAGGGCTCCAAATTAATTTATTCGTAGGATAGGTGGGTATGGGTCGAAATCCCCACAACCAATAGGTTTTAGATGGGTTTGGGTTACTTTATTAACCATATCTTTTTATTTTAACTCTTAGTTAATTAGTTTGACATTCACCATGCCTCTATGTATTTTTATATTATATGGTTAAAAAACATACTATAAATTTCCAATCAACCCCCAAGTGGTCAATTAATTATACACCTATCATGACATAAGTCATTTGGCCGAACCATATATTTTTAGTAATAAAATATCAATTAAAAATATAATATTTGTTTCAAAAACTCTTTTATGTCAATTTTGACACTATTGGGTATTTTGTTTTTGATAAATTCATAAAATCATTAATACTTCAAATAAAATCATATAACCAATATTAATATGTAATATTAACCTAGAAAATTATTTTAATTCATAAAAATTCTCAAATTACATTTATTTGGGAATTTATAATATCAATTATCTTAATCTTTCATTAATACTATAATTATTTCATCATCATTGTGTCATAAATAAATTAAATTATTTAAGGTCTAAAAATTATAAATAAAATAAAATTATGTTTGAAATCTTTATATAGTTATAATGAATATTTATAATCTAATTTATCTAATGTATAACCCTATATTAAAAATGTTTTAGTTATTAAACATTGATTTTAACTCTTTTAGCACTTCTTTAAATTAAATAATAATAGTTGTCTTAATATAATCCATGTGGACCTAAATGAAAATATTTTATTTCTAAGGTTATTTTTGGTCGATATACACTTGTCAAATAGAATTAGGAAATGTTTTAGGGTAATATTAATATCATTTTTACACTTAATTACCCTATTTACTTTTAACCGAGGTAAATAAAAGTGAAAAGTTACTATTCACAAAAATTTATTTTTATCTTATTGGACCACATTTTACTCCTTGATATTAACCGTGTGTCTCAGATTTTTTAAATTCAATTCATAGAAGCGGTAAAATTATGTTTTATGTGAATTTAAAAATCCTCCTAGGAGGTGGGTAAAAGGCGTTGAAAAGTTCAATAAAATTTTTATATATCTAAAATTATTATAAACTAACTCTAATGAATTACATTGAAATTATATAGTAATTATGTATCTATTTCGGAATAAAATAAATTTAAATAAAATAAATAATTATTTAAATAAAAATTCGGTTTTAAACTGTAGAGAACCGTAGCTTGACGTACATGGACATTACATTACTTATGTGGAATACTTAATACATAACAAAAATAGACACACAAGGACCGTAATAGTTTAGTGTCTTTTGAAACATGGAACGTAATCTTCTAATCATGGTGAAAGATCTTCAACATCTCCCATAAGATCTTCCCCTTTTTGTTTTCTTACCTAAAACCGTTCTTTAAATCCTGGGGAAAATAAAACATATAAAGGGTGAGCTCAAATGCTCAGTAAGGGTAATAAAAAAAATATCAATCACATCATATACATCAGAACATATCTTTTGAAAATCTTAACCTGCAAAAGAGATCATAATTTCAGAACATGGGATAAATCATAGTAGTGAAATGTAATCCCAATAATCATAACATAAAACATGAAACTTTGTGTCATACCCACATAATCATATAGAATCATTTCTTATTAGTCAAGACTAATTTCCAAGACAATCTTAGTGGACAAAGTCTCTTTCAGAACCGCGTTCACTCGTCGTTTCAGTCCTGTTCCACTGAACCAGATTAACCTGCCGTTCTAGCCATGTCTATCTAATGAGATATAAAATCATTACCCAATGCATTGGAGGGATTTATAGGTCCCACCCATCTTATAATGATACGATTCTTATGTGTGCCACAAAATCATAAACCATACATCATAGCATAACCCATGTAATAAAAATGGGATCCTTAAACATCGTGACATCATAAAACAATTCATATAAGATAAAGGAATTCATAAAAATAATTCCATCACAACATAATCAAATCAATTTAATAATAGGTATAGAAACAGAACCCTTTATTATGTTATATGGAAAATAATTTTGATAAAACACTTGAACTCCATTCTTGAGGAAAATATCCTTTCTACTTCAAAAACAATTTTCCTTTCTTAACATGTCATACAATTCTAAACTAAAAGAAATTGATTAAAAGTAAACTTGAAAACTTGTAAAGGAATATTCTTGGAAATAATGTTTTAAAAATCCATTCATGCTGTATAAGTTAAAAAACATTCTTCTCGTATTTTCGTCGGAAAAGTTAAAAAGTACCTCGTACGAAAAATGACAAAATATTCCTTTAATATCTATTACTAAAAACTCACAGAAGGGTAAAATTGGATTTAAAAAATTTTAGGTGGCTGGAAATAATATTACATATTGACGAAACATGGATGTGGATGATAAAATACAGCCCAGTAAATACCAATGTATAAACAATCTCGGATAAAAATGAGATTGTGATATTTCCATTACCTTAGGTCTGATTTGCTTCGTAAGTGTCTGAACCTTCTGTATAATGATTTAAATAATGTTATTGACTTATTCCAGAATCATACTTATTTTTATGATATAATATATGGTCATATTCTTAGCATCTTATTAGTAATATTTCATTACTACTTGTTATTAGGGTGTTTATTACTTTTTGTTCTTATGCGTGTTTTGTCGAATAAATTCTTATTTTTCTTTTTAGGTTATAGATACCTCATTTCCAGAATGGTATTAGTGTAATATATATCATATTTATTCATTAAATTCATTTATATAATCATTATGCAATGATGATCATGTAGAACGAGTCACATCACATCGTGGAGACGGTATTCCGTACGTACGCACGAGCGATGATATCGTTCCCATGACCATGGAATTTTATTGGAGTGTATGTATACTATTTATGAATCAATATCAATTTAAAATATTCATATATAGTCATTATTTACACCATAATACCCATCCAAGTATGGTGGTGGTGTAAAATAGATTACACCACGGCGTGGAGACGGTATTCTGTACGTACGCACGCGTGGTGATTTCGTTTTCCGTAGGATGGATAGATGGTGAAATAGGATTGTTTCATAATTATAATAACATATCATTATATGAGTGATACTTATGTTATTACTTTATAATTAAAGAACTAAATAAGAAGAAGTGTAAGAAGAAATAAACTTGAAAGAATCGGTAACGGACATTACCTCTTCTTTGAAGCGCCTCTTTGAGACCTCCTCTTAGGGAACTAAAATTGGTCTTTGAAGAAGGCCAGTACCTCCAGTATGTTTCTAGGGAAGTGGAGAAGAAAATTTGGCAGGGTTTGGCCGAGCGTGAAGGCTCAAAGTGGTGTGAGTAAGAGAGAGAGGAGGTACCCTTTTATAAGGGACAAGAGGGGAAACTTTGGAATAACTAAAAATATTATTTATTTATAAAGTCATATTCGGTTTTTAATGGCTCCAAATTGATATATTTCAAAGATAATGTGGGGATGGGTCTAAATCCACTCATACAATATAATTTAGACAAGTTTAGGTCATTATATTAACCTTATCTTTTAGTTTTAACTCTTAGTTAATTATATTGACATTTAACCTGTCACTTTTATTTTTATATTATATAGTTAATAAACGTACCATATACATCCAAGATACCCCCAAGTGGTCCATTAATGATACACCTATCATGATATAAGTATCTTGGACGATCCTTATATTTTTAGAAATATAATAACAATTAATCATATAATTTATTTTTTCAAAACTATTTTATGTCAATTTTGACACTATTGGGTAATTGATTTTTGTGAAAATCAAAACAGAATTATTAGTTCGAAAAACTTTAATTAAATCAATAATAAAAAGTCATATTATCATAGAAAATTATTGTAATTAATAAAAAGTCTCAAATTACATTTATTTGGGTATTTATAACATCAATTATGTCAATATTTCATTAATAAGATAATTACTACATCATCATTGTGTCATATATAAATTAAATTATTTGAAGTCTAAAAATTAAAAATAAAATCCCATTATGTAGGAAATATTGTTATCTTTATAAGGAATATTTATATTCTAATTTATCTTATGTAAAACCCTATATTAAAAAGGATTTATTTATTAAACATTGATTTTCACTATTTTAACCCTTCTTTAAATAAATTAATAATAAATGTCCTAATCTAATCCAACTGGGCCTAAATGGTCATATTTTATTCCTAAGATGTTTTTGTACGAATTAAACTTATCTAATAGAATTAGAACATGTGTTAGTGTAATAATAAAATCTTTTTTACCCTTAATTACCCTATTTACTTTTAACCGTGGTAAAAAAAGTAAAAAGTTACTATTCACCAAAAATTATTTTCATCTTATTGAAACAAATTTTAGTCCTTGATATTAACCGTGTCTCTCAGATTTTCAAAATTCCACTCATATAAGCGGTAAAATTAAGTTTTATGAAAAATTCAATTTTTTAACTATCACTTAGTTGTTTTATTATTCATCAAAAAAATGAAAGTTTCCAGAAAAATTCCAAAAATTAGGCCTAAGCTATATTTGATATTATGAATTCAAAAATGATGTCTATTTTACCAAATTAAAAACATATCAGTCACATTAACTAATTTTAAAAATTTATTCCCGTCGTCAAAACAAATAGCGTGTTTTTTAAGAGAAATAACTATCAAAAGATTGACACTTGTCTATGTCTGGTTTAAATGTAAAATTACATCCAAAGACAAAAATTGTATTAAATAGTAAAAATATATTCTAAATATACTATAAAACCACTAAAATTAATAATTTATCACTATTAATTATTTCGATTAAAAAAGTTGTTTTTAATTAAAATTTATTAATTTTCACTATTCCTCAGAATATGAAAGTTATCCGAAAAGTAAAAAAATTTCACCCAAAGATAATTTCGATATTCCGAATCCAAAAATGAAGTCTATTTTGAAAGATAAAATTTATAAAATTTCAAAAAGTGGGTATTACTATTCATAATGGCTAGTTCATAATAATATTATAATAATATCTCCTTTAGTGAAACTCAGTATTGCGTACAACACAGGCTATCGAGGAAGGTCGTGATTGCGTGTAATGTAAGGCAAGTCAGAGATGCGTGTTATGCATGATCCTTTTGGTGTAGCGTACAACACAAGATATTAATGAAATTAAAAACAATATATTTTTTCATAAAATCTCGGGTTGTTACATTCTACCCCCCTTAAAATGAATTTCGCCGTCGAAATTCGTCGGGGTTATTAATGGTTTACTACTCGAAAGTTTCTTTAATAGAAACCCACATCGTAAAAAGGAATACCAAAACATGGCTTTAAAAAATACTGTATAAAACGTAACGGTTACCCAAATTAACTCATCATTGGGTTTCCACGTTGGAGAACATAGGTGAAAATATGGATATGGAAGAAAAATCTAACCATCAAGTTTGGATGGAGAGTGGTAGAGAACATGGCTATGAAAAATCCAATAATCACAAAGCCATAAATTTTTGATGATCTAAGGTACCTTCTAATTCATCGGATATAAGGGCACTAGGACAACATTTTTGGTTTTCAAGATCATTTCCCTAAAGTTGAAGAATTTGAATTTGAATAAATACTTACTTTATTTTGGTACAATCTCACTGTTGTTCGTGCCTTGAACAATTTCCACTTCATCTCTTAATGAAATGATGTTGAATTTGTTATTCGTGATGTGTTAGCAGATCATGTGATAGAATGATGGGTCATTCCATGTGTCTCAAAAGGTTAGAAAAAGTTATTAAATATACATAAGTCGATCTATAGTGAGATTAATCATATATAGTTCCGAAAATGGACTTATACTTCATATATCATATTGCTTAATATAATAAAACCAGCTTCTACTAAACAGGGACTTCCTGTAGGCCAGTGGTAGGCGATAAAGGCTAGTCGCACTGCGGTTGTGGGTTCGATTCCCACAGCCTTGTCCGACGTGATGGGTTGTCGCTCGTCCTGCAGGTTGTCCTTTTTCTAAAACTACATTACTATAACATCCCATCAATAATATCGAAAAAAGTTCTATCCTTAAACAATACTAACTTATGTACAACATAATCCTTTCCAATCATTAGTCTTATCCAATATACTGCTATCCAATCTCATATTATAGTGAAAATGATTACCAAAGAGTTCAAATAACAAGCATGTTAATACAATCGTTGATCCTCATATATCATGAGATATGTCTTGTTGGTCACATTACAAACATTAGAAGGCTTTAATCATGTATTATTTTGAAAAATTAATACCCATTAAATCTTTGTGAAAACCTGAGTGTTGTCAAAAGTTAACTCTTTTCACATACCAAAACCTCAAACTATGATATAACTATTTCCTTATATCAGTCATGAGCTCATGAATACTGTCAAACATTCCATTTTATCTTTATCACTTAATTATGTGCATATCATATTTTTTCCAAAAATATCTCAATCACTTTCCATAGTTACCGGTACCATAATATTATTGAAAACCACAATAGACCAATACATAAATATTCCAATATTCCACGATACTATATACAACATTATTTTGGAATCCCATTACATAAACACTTAATCATTCCACCACATCATTTTCATATTCGACATCGCCAATAGTGATTGCATGTGGCTTCCCTTTGTCCTTTTCCTTAAGTGGATGCTCATGTCGATCATCACTAACCCTTGGATTAGGGCATTTATTAGCATAATGCCCCATTTCCTTGCACTTGAAGCATTGAAGTGTTGGTGGTGCGTTCTCTGCAGACTTGTCATTATTCATATCATTAGAATCCCTTTTTCCATTACATCGACATTCAGCTGCTCGATGACCTTCTTTTCCACACATAATACATTTTTCAGTCCCTTTAAGACAATATCCACCATACTTCTTCCCACACTTTGAGAATAAGGAAACATTCATCTTCTTTTCACTATTATTCTGAGATTTCTCCTTAAACTCCATATTTCATTTCTTGTCAAAACTATGAGATGGATAAATAACACCAACTTCTATTTCTACCTTGATAGCACAACGCACAATTTTATCATAGCTACTGAAGTCTCTTATAGATAATTCCCTTCGAAGATTTGGTTTTATTCCACTGAAGAATTGATCAACTTTACTTTTAGGTTGGATGATAAAGCCAGATTCATACCTTGCAATCCTTGTAAAATTCTCTTTGTATACACCAACAGATTCATCATCCTTTTTCTTTAGTTCAAGAAACTACTTCTCCATTTTTGTTCGAAGAATACGAGGGAAGTACTTATTGAAAAATAAGTGCTTGAACTCGTCCCATTCCGTGGACTCAATTTCATCTCATGGCCTCGTATTCTTGATAAGATTCCTCCATTGATCAGCATCACCTTCCAAACGATATACCTCTAAGATGATTTTATCATTTTCTGAACATTGAAGAACTGAAAATATCTTTTCAGAGGTATTGATCCATTGTTCAGTAACAAGTGGATCAAAAGACCCACTGAAAGAAGGTGGACGTTGCGTCATGAAGGACTCAATAGAATATTGTTCTCTTATCTGCTCATTTGGAAGTCCAAAATGATTCATAGCTTGTGTAAGTATAGCAATAAGATTTTTCACTCCATCTCCCATAACATTTGTTTGTTCAGGAGGACAATCATTGCAATTTCCATTGCATTGATCACCACAGTTCCTTCGGGTTCTAGCCATCGTCTAAAACCCAAAAAGAATAGTGTGAGAGGCAAAAATCATGCTTGGGAAAACAACATAATAAAGGTGGATTATCTTCAATAACTAACATCTTAGGTTTAATTCAAAGATCGTTACCATAATTATAGGACTATAACCTTTACTTAAACTTAACCTTAGGGACATCCCTAGACATACCTTAGAAATATCTCTAGGGATCTCACTAAAGTTCTCGCATCCTAGTTTCCAAAGGTTGACTAAACCTTTCCTCTGATACCAACTGTAGAGACCTGTAGCTTGACGTATATGGACATTACATTACTTTTGCTGAATACTTCATACATAACAAAAACAGACACACAAAGACCGTAATAGTTTAGTGTCTTTGGAAACATGGAACGTAATCTTCTAATCATGGTGAAAGATCTTCAACATCTCCCATAAGATCTTCCCCTTTTTGATTTCTTACCTAAAACCTTTCTTTAAATCATGGGGAAAAGAAAAAATATAAAGGTTTATCTCAAATGCTCAGTAAGGGTAAACAAAAGAAATATCAATCAAATCATATACATAAGAACATAACTTTTGGAAATCATAACCATCAAAAGAGATCATAATTTCATAACATGGGATAAATCATATTAGTGAAATGTAATCCCAATAATCATAACCTAAAAAATTAAACTTTGTGGCATACACATATAATCATAGAGAATCATTTCATATTAGTCAAGACTCATTTCCAAGACTATCTTAGTGGACAAAGTCCATTTCTGAACTTAGTTCACTCCTCATTTCAGTCATGTTTTACTGAACCGGTTTAACCTGCCATTCCAGCCATGTCTATATCATGAGATATACAATCATTACCTAATTAATTGGAGAGATATATAGGTCCCACCCATCTTATAATGATACCATTTTTATGTGTGCCACAAAATCATAAGCCATACATCATAGCATAACCCATGTAATAAAAATGGGATCCTTAAACATCGTGACATCATAAAACAATTCATATAAGATAATGGAATTCATAAAAATAATTCCATCACAACATAATAAAATGAATGTAATAATAGGTATAGAAATAGAACCCTTTATAATCTTATATGGAAAATAATTTTGATAAAACACTTGAACTCTATTCTTGAGGAAAATATCCATTCTACTTCAAAAACACCATTCCATTCTTAACATGTCATACAATTATAAACTAAAAGAAGTTGATTAAAAGTAAACACGAAAATTTGTAAAGGAAGATTCTTGGAAATAATGTTTTAAAAATCCAATCATGCCGTATAAGTTAAAAAAACATTCTTTTCGTACTTTTGTCGAAAAAGTCAAAAAGTACCTCGTACAAAAAACGACAAAAGATTCCTTTAATATCTTTTACTAAAAACTAACTAAAGGGTAAAATTGGATTTAAACAATTGTAGGTGTATGGAAATAATATTACATATTGAGGAAACATGGATGTGGATGATAAAATACACCCCAGTAAATACCAAAGTATAAACAATCTAGGATAAAAATGAGATTGTGTTATTTCCCTTACCTTAGGTCTGATTTTCTTCGTAAGTGTCTGAACCTCCTGTATAATGATTGAAATAATGTTATTTACATATTACAGAATCATACTTATTTTTATGATATAATATATGGTAATATTCTTAGCTTCTTATTAGTAATATTTCATTACTACTTGTTATTCGGGTGTTTATTACTTTTTGTTCTTATACGTGTTTTGTCGAATAAATTTTTATTTTTCTTTTCAGGATATATAAACATCATTTATAGAATGGTATTACTGTAATATATATCATATTTATTCATTAAATTCATTTATATAATCATTATTCAATGAATATCATGTAGAACGAGTCGCATCACATCGTGGAGACGGTATTCCGTACGTACGCACGAATGATGATATCGTTCCCATGATCGTGGAATTGTATTGGAGTGTTTGTATACTATTTCAGAATCAATATCAGTTTAAAATAATCATATATAGTCATTATTTACACCATTATACCCATCCAAGTAAGGTGGTGGTGGAAAATAGATTACACCACGGCGTGGAGACGGTATTCCGTACGTACGTACGAGCGGTGATTTCATTTTACGTAGGATGGATAGATGGTGAAATAGGGTTGGTTCATACTTATAATAAAATATTTGTATATGAGTGATACTGATGTTATTACTTCATAATGAAACAACTAATGAAGAAGAAGTGGAAAGAGAAATAAAGTTGAAAGAATCGGTAACGGACATTACCTCTTCATTGAAGCGCCTCATTGAGACCTCCTCTTAGAGAACTAAAATTGGTCTTTGAAGAAGACCAGTACCTCTAGGATGTTTCTTGGGAAGTGGAGAAGAGAATTTGGCAGGGGTGGATGGAGCTTGAAGGCTCAAAGTGGTGTGAGGAAGAGAGGGAGGAGGTGCCCTTTTATAAGAGAGGAGAGGGGCACCTTTGGAATAACTAAAAATATTATTTTATTATAAAGTCATATTCGGTTTTTAATGGCTCCAAATTGATATATTTCGAAGCTATGGTGGGGATGGGTCGAAATCCTGTCATCCAATAGAATTTAGAAAAGTTTAGGTCATTATATTAAACTCATCGTTTAGTTTTAACTCTTAGTTAATTAGATTGACATTTACCATGTCACTTTGTATTTTTATATTATATAGTTAATAAACATACCATATACATCAAAGAGACCCCCAAGTGGTTCATTAATTATAAAAATATCATGATATAAGTAACTTGGCCGAACCATAGATTTTTAGGAATATAATGACAATTAATAATATAATATGTTTTTTAAAAACTATATTATGTCAATTTTGACACTATTTGGTAATTGATTTTTGTGAAAATTATAAAAGAATGATTAGTTCGAAAAAATTTAATTAAATCAATAAAAACATTTAATATTAACATATAAAATTATTTTAATTCATAATAAGTCTCAAATTACATTTATTTGGGTATTTATAACATCAATTATGTCAATATTTCATTAATAAGATAATTACTGCATCATGATTATATCAAAACGAAGTTAAATTATTTTAAGTATAAAAATTAAAAATAAAATCCTATTATGTAGGAAATATATTTATCTTTCTAATGAATATTTATAGTCGAATTTATCTTATGTATAACCCTATATTAAAAATTATTTAGTTATTAAACATTGATTTTAACTATTTTAACCCTTCTTTAAATAAATTAATAATAACTTTCCTAATCTAATCCAAGTGGGCCTAAATGGTCATATTTTATTCTTAAGGTTGTTTTTGTCCTAACTACACTTATACAATAGAATTAGGACATGTTTTAGGGTAATAATAATATCATTTTTACCCTTAATTACCCTATTAACTTTTAACCGTGGTAAAAAAAAGTAGAATGTTACTATTCACCAAAAATTATTTTCATCTTATTGAACCACTTTTTAGTCCATGATATTAACCATGTCTCTAGTATTTTCAAAATTCCACTCACATAAGCGGTAAAATTATGTTTTATGAAATATTCAGTTTTTTAACTATAACTTAGTGGTTTCACTATTCATCAAAAAATTAAAGTTTCCAAAAACTACCAAAAATTATGACTAAGATATATTTTATATTATGAATTCAAAAATGATTCTTATTTTTACCAAAGTCAAAACTTATTAGTTAAATTAACTAATTTAATAAATTTATTCCCGTCGTCAAAACAAATATCGTGTTTTTTTAAGAGAAATAACTATCAAAAAATTGACACTTGTTTATGTCTGGTTTACATGTGAAATTACATCCAATGACCAAAATTGTATTAAATTTTAAAAATATATTCAAAATATACTTTAAAACCACTCAAATTAATAATTTATCACAATTAATTATTTCAATTAAAAAAGATGTTTTTAATTAAAATTTAGTAATATTCACTATTCATCAGAATATGAAAGTTATTTGAAAAGTTCCAAAATTTCACCCAAATCTAATTTCGATATTACGAATCCAAAAATGAAGTCCATTTTGAAAGATAAAATTTAAAAAATTAAAAAAATTGGGTATTACTATTCATAATGGCTAGTTCATAATAATGTTATAATAATATCTCGTTTAGTGAATCTCGGTATTGCGTACTACACACGCTATCGAGGAAGGTCGCGATTGCATGTAATGTAAGGCAAGTCAGGGATTCGTGTTATGCATGATCCTTTTGGTGTAGCGTACAACAGAAGGCATTAATGAAATTAAAAAAGAATATATTTTTTCATAAAATCTTGGGGTGTTACATAAACTATATCTCTGTGTTTTTCAGTATTAATCAAAAATTAATAGTTTTCTAAAAAATACCACAAATTTACCCTATGCTAATTTTGATATTATGAATTCAATAATAATGCCTATTTTACCAAATTAAAAACATAGAATTTTCATTTAATAATTTAAAATTAATTCCTGCTGTAAAAACCAAAAGGCGTATTTTTAAGAAATAATAACTATTAAAAGTTTGACACTTGTTTATGTCCAATTTCAAAGTGAAATTACTGAAAATGACCATAAATGGATTAAATGGTGAAAATATAAACTATTTATTCTTCCAATCCATTAAAATTTATAAATTAACACTATAAATTATTTTGATTAAAAAAGTTGTTTTCAGTTAAAATATAGTATTTTCCACTATTCACCTAAATATTAAAGTTATCAGAAAAACAACAAAACATTATTAAAACATAATTCTTATGTCCTGATTCAAAGAAGAAGCTTATTTTGTCAAATTGAATATATAAAAGTTTCAAATAATGGATTTAAAAAGACATCGTCATTAAAAGGCGGTAAAATTGCAATTTTTAAAAAATACTTCTTTTATCTGAATAAATGTATTTGTTCTTACATTATGTCTAAGAAAATCATAATATGGATTCTAAAATTATAAGGATTATATAATGTTCAAAATTCAGTTAATACTATTCAAAACTGCTTTTGAACGGCTAGTTTGGTATGTCGTGATGCGCGTGAACTCAGTGTTGCATGTAGTACATGTTATTACATTACTTTGAAAAAAATAACATTCTATGATATCCTGGGGTGTTACATTTATTATTAATTATTATAATTTATTTCTAATTATAACTAATTATTAATAATTATTACTTTTATTACCATTTATTACTAATTATTACTATTTATTAGAATTTATTGCAATTTATTACTATTTATTACCATTAACTACTATTTAATACTAATTATTAATATTTATTACATTTTATTACTATTTATTTCCAATTATAAAAATTAATTTCTAATTTTTGAAAATTATTTATTAATTATTACTTATTATTAATAATTATTTCTAATTATTTCTAATTATTACTAATTATTACTATTTTGTGCAATTTAATTACTATGTATTACTAATTATTACAGTTTATTTCTAATAATTAAAATTTATTTCTAATTATTTCTAATAAATCTTAGTTATTAGTAATTAGTACTAGTTATTAATAATTATAACTAATTATTACAATTTATTACTAATTATTCACAAATATTTCTAATTTCTACAAATTGTTTTCTAATTATTAAGAATTATTTTTAATTATTAATAATTATTTCTAATTATTAAAAATTATTTCTAATTATTATGAATTATTTCTAATTTTTCCTATTAATAAAAATTATTTCAAATTATTTCAAATTATTTCAATTTACTATTAATGAATACAATTTATTACCAGTTAATACCATTTCTTACTAGTTAGAACTAATTAATACTATCAATTACTAATTATTACAAAATATTTAAAATTATTATTAATTATTAAAATTTATTTCTAATGGACACTTAGATATAACTATATCAAAAAACAAATATCTTATTCTAATATAATTAATTTAAATCTAATTATGAAAAATTAGAAATAAATTAAAATAAAATTCATTTACTAGACAATTATAATTAGATAAACACCATGAAACTGAAGCTTTCAGAGTATTAAAGTCAAAAATAATGCTCTGATTTTAATGTTTTAAGAAAATTAGAAGAAAGTTTTTCCGTAGAGATTGAGATAGAAGATCAGTAAATAGTGAAATGAGAGGAAAACAACTAGGGATATATATATATATATGATAAATTATTTTCAATGGGTAGCATGTCGCAAATAATGGTATTGACGACGGGCTTCATCGCAAATAACTCTATCTGCATTAATTGCATTGGCCTGTTAAAAATTTATTTGCGACGAGCCTACTACCAAATGTTACCTGCCGACAATGAATTTGTTACGAGGCAAGTATCCCATCACAAATAATAAAAAACTCCGCCAATTATTTTCGATGGGAATAAAAAATATTTTCAAATAACCTAACCCGTGGTTTGGTGTGTTTTTTGCACCAATCCTTTTGTAATGAGAGTTATGTGCCTGTAAAAAATAATGGTTATTTGTGATGGGCCCTTGACCGGTCACAAATATCAATTTTTCTCATAATGTTTGGAAAAAATGTATTTTATCCACTTAAAAGATATTATCTACCCTCCACTTCTCAGAATAAGAGAAACTTGTGAAATTAGTCTATCATTTTGATGGGGAAGATTAATAGTATTGGAAACTAATAAAATATAAAGTCCATGGAAGAATTTTATTCCATGGATTGGTAGGAATTCAATAAAATGTTTTTCAATAGATATTTTTCTGAAACACTCAGCCTCAGGATGGAATGGTAGTTCCTCATACATAAGTAGAAAGATAACGAGTCTATCAGGGCATATGAATTAAACTATTAAAGGATTCCAGGACACGCAACCATATTTTTCATGAAAACAAAATGTAACGTACTTTTCTTCTTTAATTAATTAATCTTGAGTCTACGAGAAATGTTGGAAATTGGAGAAATTGATAGTTATGAGAAGATTCCTTATTTTTCCCTCAAGATTGAAAAGAATATTAGATACTCTCAATAGCATAAAAATTGTCAAGATAAAAAAATGTTAAATAGGTTTTAATAATAGTGGGTCGACAAATAAATCCCATGATGGAAATAAGACATGATATCTTAGGTGTTAAAATTTTGGGACGAAGCATCCTGGGATCTATCTAAAGAGAACCTGGAACGATTCAAATGTGGCTGAATGGGGTATCATGTTATGAAATTTTAATGGTATATGAAGAATCCCAGTAATGTGGAAGAAGAAAGGATGGTTCATATCAATTCTCTTCTAGTAGTGCAGTGTTTCAACCAGAAGGAACATGGTCATTTTTTAAGCCAATGACTAATCCCAGGGTTTTTAGGGACATTCCATAATACCCTCTATGGAAACAAGGAAGGGCTTAAGCTATTTATATTTTTTATGGGGCGGCATACAATGATGTGGGGATTTGTTTAATAATTATTCCTTCTAGAATATCAAACATACTATTTAATTCTTGTTCTATTTATTCTTTGATATATTTTGAGTTTAATATAACTATTAAAACACCATCTCAAAATTTCGAGGTTGAATTATCTTTGAGAATTACTAATGGTAAATTTATAGATACCAAAGTACATTACTCCTGCCAGGTTGAGGTTTCTAGATTAAACAACCCAAAAAAAATTTCTTACATACTTTGCTGGACATAAATGCTATTTTGGGAATGGATTCGCTATCTTTATGCATAGACAACATAAAATTTCAAAACGGGATATCACTCTTCCCATGAAGATGCATCCTCAAATTCTATACCAGTGTGAGGAGTAACATGAATCACCTTCAGAATCATTGTCTCGAGTATGGATATTATTGTTTTATGTGGAAGCATACTTCCCTGAAATTATTGAGACAAAGGAGGTGATATTTATCGAAGAGAATTCAATCATGAAGGATTACACTAATTTATTCCATGAATAATTTCCTTTCCGTGTCCCAGAAAGAGAAGTTGACTTCTCAATTGAACATATTCCTGGATCTCTACCTATATCAATAAACCCCTATAAAATGGTGGCGTTGACCAAATTTACCCTACATGTATGCGGTCGTTGAAGTACGGGTAGTGGTCGAATCCATACGTACAAAAGAAGGAACCTATAGACACTCTGATTTTGGAAGGATTTGGCTATGAAGTGTCCAACTATTCAGATTTAATCGATTTGAATAACTATTTATTTAATTTAAAGAACAAAATAAAAAAATACAATTGCGTAGTCTAAAACAAATAATGTAGATGAGTTGATCCTATGTTGTTTCTAGGGATAGATTAGAAGTATTTATTTTCTAATAATGTTTCAGTTCAATAATTCAAGATGTATCCACAAAATGATATAATTATTAACATCATTCACTAATTTAATCCCTATAAAATTCCAAGGCTAATCACAAATTCACTTAGAGGATCAATTTAATGATCACTCCAACGAATTGGATCACACTCGCACTCGAAATTTGTTATTGTTAAAGATGGTGAAGGCGAAGAAGAAAATAAATCATAAAATGAAAATATTAAAGTAATAAAATGATTATGAATTTATGCACATTAAATAACATAAAATCCACCTCATGCAACTCCCTAGGATAATCCCTTAAGGGGTTATCCCTCCATTTATGTTATTCAATAAATGGAAGTTGGAATTCGACTTAAAGAAGCGAGATTGAAGAAGAAAAATAAAACAATGAAACGATCACTACACCATTGTGTTAATAAACTCACATGTTCTCGTGTAAATAAGATCAAACCTTGGGGAAAAGGTATCAATGTGAAACTAAGAAGAAATGAAAAATAGAAGAAGAAGAAATTTTATTGAAAAATAAGGTGATTCGAACAACTTACATGGGATAGAAAATGCTACAAATACAATTTGGCATAATAACATTACAATCAAAACAAAACTCCATGATCCTAAAATACACCACCACTACTGACTAAAATAGGCATTTTGGATGTCTTTGGACGATCCCCCATAATCCCATATGCATTTAATTAATTGTTTTGGGGAATGGTGGGTGGAAAATTAATAGAGATGTGACTTTTCCACTCTTCCCCCGAAATGTAATCCCGGTTGCATCCACCAAAAAGATGCGGTGAAAGGACCTTCTAGAAGGCCTAATTTTAGTAGGACATAGAATAAATAAATGAATCTACGGATGTATCCTAATATCCTATAAATTTCATCCAAAAATACTTTGTGGTTTGCGAGATATGATTTAAATGGTGTGCTGTTTTTCTGGGCCGCAGAATCTGGCCAAGAATTGCATCATCAAATTTGGCCACCTAGAACTCCATTAAAACATTCGAATTAGATTGGGCCACTATTGAATTAAATTTTACCAGTGATGTATTCTATATCTAGTTAAATGTGAGACTCTTTAGGATTTAATCATGGTCTCTACAGTTCTTTTATTGGGCTGTTGTCCAAATCAAATCACACAGAATGTGGTTGGTTCAAGGCCCACTTTGGTTGTCTTCCAATTTGAATAATCATGTGCACCAAAAGTATGAATTGTTCCAAATGGAATGATAAACCTGAAAATTAAATATTAATTTAAAATCAAGACAATTGGATATTGTAAATTGTTCTCACAAATGTACCATGTAATAGTGCATTTTAAGAAAGAATTGCAATCATGATGTGAAATGATGTTCAATGTGTAAAATTCACTAAAATGGAATTTATGAATAAAAAATCACATCAAAAATATTTAAATTAACAATAAATATTAGTCTCTTCCAGTGGCTAATCACACCCCCCAACTTGAGTTTTTCTAGTCCCGAGAAAAATATATCTCACAAACATGAAATTCGAATGACTATTTCAAAAAACATTTTAATACACATTACTCAGCCAAAGACCTCATACCAAAAAATTATGAAACCCATGAAAATCATTTAAAAAAAGATATGTCCATAGGCATATCCCAAGAAAAAGCCCATTTCTTTGTACAAATTTATCGCCATATTTCATCAAAATTCAGTTAAGCATGATGAAGTGTTGTTTGTCACAATAGACAAGGGGGTACATTTTCATTCGTGGGAGAAAATATGGGAAAGCTAGGTGAAATAAAATTTTAATATTAAGATGAGTACTAATTTTTTATTTTGTTTTTGTTTTTTGTTTTTACACTTTTTCCATGGAAATTGAAATTGAACTCAATCAAATCAACCCTTGTAGAAAGACTTTTCCGATTACTCCCAGCATCATAGACCTTAGGGAACCAAGTGAATCTCGCATACATGGGAATCATTTCTAGTTAACTCAATCAAAAAAAAATTCAAATTACCACAAATAGAGATAAAATCCCAAACTCCAAGCTAGAAAACTATGGAGTCATGATCCACAAATTCCTAAATCCACACATTAGGTTAATTCAATGCTCTACGTGCAATTGATTTTTTTGAATACTCATGTTAAAATGAAAATGATAACCAACCCTATGCCATTTATTATGGACCCCAAGAATTCATATTAATACCCCACAATCTAAAAGATGTGCATTGTGTTTTTTTAAATAATGGATGAAAATATAAACGGTGAAAAATCACATCAGACAACTGCAATTTCCAAAATCTATGCACATGAACATAAACATGCATTATAATCAGAATCAAGGCATTCAAAATTATTTGATATACAATTTCAGAGTTTTCAATGTGTGTTATGATGTTCAAGGTTAATGAAATTTTTCATTCCACACATTTTTTCTCACACAAGATCAAAATTTTCATTTCATCTCCCCCCAACATAGAATAACATTGTCCCCAGTGTTTAAAGAAAAGAAAAGTTATAAAGGGGTAGGAGAGGAGTTCAAAGAGGAAATTGAAAATGATAAACAGGGACCAAATTCACCTAGTTTTTGAAGTTGATGTTCGTGATGCTCCATATTACTTCTTTGATCTCTTAAGAGGTGTAGGAACCTCATTGATCGAATATGTATCACCCAAAATAGTCCTTGAACAAAAAAATGAAGAAAAAACCAGAAAGAAACAACCACACAACAATTTATTTAAAACCAAGTATCGACATTTTTATGGTTTTCCTTGTTTTTTTGTTTTTTTATTTTTAAATATCAAACTAATGATACATTGTCTTCTTTATATTTTTTGGCTAATTTATTACTCAAGGATCACACCATGTGACACAAATAAATACGGTGCTCCCCTTTCATACCCATCCTTACTCATAAAAGAAGAAGAGGTCAATAGTCTATTTTTTAATTACCTAAAAAAACATAAAATAATATAAAATAAACTGATGATATATTGTGTTCTTTTAAATTTTAGGTTAAGGTATTACTCAGGTATTGCAGCACGTGACATGAATGAATATGGTGCTATCCTTTCATAAATATCCTTACTCATAAAAGAATAACATGTCAACAATCAATTTTTTTAAATCAAAGTGATGATACATTGTCTTGTTTATATGTTCTGGGTATGGTATTACTCAGGGATCACACTGGGTGACATAGATGAATATGGTTCTCCCCTTTCATACCCATCCTTACTCATAAAATAAGAACATGTGAATAGTCTGAAGTACTAATTAAATAAAATAAAACAAGAAAACCATGAGTTTCCTCACGTGCAGTGCTTTTGTTTAATATAGCTAGCTCGACATGGACCCCTAACTTACCCGATACCAACTTTCAACATTTTAATGACCCCATATTTCTCAACATCATCATGATTGAGAATGATTCTCCCTTATGATTGGTAATAAGGTTTTCAATTTGATTAATGAACAATCTTATTTTCTAAAATGAATGGAAGAATGCCAGGAGTATCATAAATGGTTGACCTTTTTTCGTCTGTAGTCTTTCCTAATAAATCAAAGATCAACCCCCCGATTTGGGTTTCATGAGGTGAATGAATGAAAATCCCAAGATCTTTCCTATCAAAAATGATGGGATACTCTAGTGGGGAAGGAAGGAGAATGATTTTGAGTTTAGGTTGATTTAAATTTCCTAAAGAAGATTAGAAATTTGAATAAAAATCAGTTTCATCTCCAAAAACATTAGAATGAATTAGTTCCTTAAAAAAATATTTTTTATCCCCAAAGTGTCCATTTTAATTCTAGGAGTAGTTATGGGCTCAATTTTTGGAATTTCTCCCATTTTTTAAATGATCGGTGGTCCTAAAAATTCACTAATGGATCCATGTTCAGGAAACTCAATCCATGATGTCATGTTATTATATTTTGAATTCATAAAATCAATTTCATCCTGATTAAAACACTCTTCAGCTTGACATTCAACAATACTTGACCAATTCTCTTCATTATCTAACCCTGATTTCCCAAACTCTAAAGTGGGTTCTTCACATGTTTTAATGTTTTGTAGTTCTAACCTCAAAGATGAAACCTCAAAATTCATTATCTCCATTTTATTACAAAATTGTTCATGAAATGATTTAGTAACAGATAGAATGAGAGGTTGAACATTATGGACTTCACTAAGATTGGACTCTTAATTCATCCTGGAGATGGCAGGAAATTGATCATTTAAGCATTCATTATCCCATTGATTGTACGTCTCATTGGGTTTGGGGTAATTAATCATGGGTTGATCAATGAAATTTTATAATTTATGTAATTCCTGATATTGGTTTTCCATTTGATTCTCGCATGAGTTTGTGACATGGTATTTTAGAAGATACTCCATTGGAGAAGATAGAAATATGGATTCTAGATTCTCAGGACACACAAACATAAAGGGGTAAAGATTAAAGAGATGGGGGTGAGAATAAATAATGTGGGGTGAGAAAAGGATGATGTGTGTCAAGGTAATTACATGGGTCCCCTCCAACACCGCAAAAAATTGGTGTCTCCCAAATTTACCTACAGGTATGTGGTCGTTATAGTACAGGTAGGGGTCAAATCCACAAGGACAGAAGAAGAAACCTAAAGACACTATAGTTTTGGATGGATTTGGAAATGAAGTGGCCAACTATTCGGATTGAATTGATTTTAATAACAAGTGATTTAAATTAAAGAACAAAATAAAAAAAATTACTTAGTCTAATACAATTAATGTAGATGAGTTGATCTTAAGTTATTACTAGGGTTAGATTGGATGTATTTATTTTCTTATAACATTTCAGCTCACTAATTTGAGACGTATCCACAAAATGATATAATTACACAACATCATTCATCAATTTAATCCCTACACAATTACAATTCTAATCAGTAATTCACTTAGAGGATCAATTTAATGATCACTCCAAGGAATTGGATCGTACTAGCACTCGAAATGTTTCATTATTAACGTTTGCGAAGACGAAGAAGAAACAAATCATCAACTGGAAATCTCAAAATAATAAAATGATAATGAATTTAAGCACATTATATAACATCCAATCCACCCCATGAAACTCCCTAGGATCAACCCATAACGGGTTATCCCCTCATTTATGTTATTCAATAAATGGAAGCCGGAATTCGACTTAAAGAAGTAGGATTGAAGAAGAAAAATAAAACAACGAAATGATCACTCCACCATTGTGTGAATAAATTCACAAGTGTTGGTGTGAATAATATCACAACTTGGGGAAACAGTATCTATGTGAAAATAAGATGAAAAGAAAAAAAATATGAAGTATAACTTTTATTGAAAACTATGGTGATTCGAACAACTTACGTGGGAAGGAAAATGCTACAAAGAGAATTTGGCATAACAACATTACAATCAAAACAAAGATCAATGACCTAATAATAATCCACTACTATGGCCTTAAATAAATATTTTGGATGTCTTTGGTCGATCCCCCATCATTCCAGGTCCCTTTAATTAATTGTTTTGGGGAAAGGTTGGTGGAAAATTAATGGAGATGTGACTTTTTCACTCTTCCCGTGAAATGGAATCCAACTTGCATCCATCAGAAAGACGCGGCGAAGGGACCTTCTAGAAGGCCGAATTGGAGTGGGCCATAGAAGACATAAATGAATCCATTTCTGTCTCCTAATATATTGTAAAATAGTAGCCCAATATACATTGTTTTTCGCATGATATGATTTAAATGGTGGGCTTTTTCCTAGGCCGTAGAATCTCGCCCACAATTGCATCTTCAACTTGGGCCACCTGGAACTCCATTAAAACATTCTAATTAGCTTGGGACACTATAGAATGAAATTTTCACCATGATGTATTCTATATCCAGTTAATGTTTTATACAATTTGGGCTTGAATCATCGCCGCTACAGTTTTGTTATTGGGTTGTTGTCCAAATCACTTCGCCCAGAATGTGGTTGGTTCAAGGCCCACTTTGGTGGTCTTCCAATTTGAATCATCAAGCGCACCAAAATTATGAATTGTTCCCAATGGAATGATAATCCTGAAAATTAAATATGAAATTAAAATCAAGACCATTTTGTATTTTAAATTGTGCTCACAATTGTACCATGTAATAGCGCATGTTAAGAAAGAATTGCAATCATGATGTGAAATAATGGTCAAAGTGTAAAATGCACTGAAATGGTATTTATGAATAAAAAATCCCATGAAAAATATATAAATTGAGAATTAATATAAACTCTTCTAGTGGATAATCAAATGGCCTCCATTGAGTTGGAAGAACTAATGAAGTCGTTATAAGAGAATCTGGGTAAGGGTTTAATAAACCTGAGTGCTTCACCATGGGGTTCTCATGCCCTCATATATTCGAATAATGATATATCAAATTGCCTACAAAATGATTATAATGAGCTCAATACAATCCAAATAAAGAACAAGAATCCACTAGCATAGATATATTACTTATTCAATCAGCTACATGGGGTCGGTTATTTTTCTATGGTATACCTTCGGTCCAAATATGACTAATTAATGGTGAGGAAGGATGATATTATGAAGATAACCATTCAAACAAGGAATGAACACTATAATTTAATTTTGATTCTCTTTGTAATAACAAATTCTCTATACATATTCATATATTTAATGAATATGGTATTTGTTGATTACTTCAACATATTTGTGGTAGTCATTATTGAGTATATTTTTGATATACTCCTAGAGAAGGGAGAAACATGAGGAGAGTTCAATATCATTATAAAAATATTGCGATGGGAGAAATAAATATGTAAATATCAGTAAATGTGTGTGTTGGATGGATAAAATATCATTCGTGAGGCATGTTTACACTACAAAATGAATATTTGTTTACCCTTCCAAGACAATTGAAATCAGAGAGTGGCATAATCCAACATCTATAATGGATATCTGTAGTTTTCATTCTGTATATGATATTATGGAGGATTTTGAAAGAAATTATCATGATTTTAAAACCAAATAACCATGATGACACAAAAGTACGTGATGTTTTAATGGACTCAATAATGAGAAAAAATCATTAGAGTACATAAAAGAGGATTTTCATCATGTCAGTACTGACAATATCGAAAAGTGGAGAACTATTTATTGTGTACAATGATTCATCAATGAATGGTTGAGGTTTTTTACTGATGAAAAATGATAATGTGACATCCTATACCTCAAGGTAGTTGAAACTTCAGGATCAAAATTATTGTATTCATGATCTGGAGTTGGCGGTTTTGAACATTTCATTTGAAATCTGGTGACATTATCTCTATGAGGAGAAGTGTGAGATATATACTATTAATAAGAGTCTAAAATATATATTCAAATAGATGGATATTAATATAAATCAATGAAAATGGTTATATCTCATCAAGGATTATTATTAAATAATCTAGTATCATCATGGAAAGGAAAATAATGATAAGGATGCTCTGTGTAGAATGGATCTTGTAACTTTATCAATGATGAGATTTGAAAAGGGTCCAATATTTTTATACTTAAAAAGGATTAAAATGGTAATTATTAAGGGAGGATCATAATCAATCCTTTCTTAAGTGATTTATCAGCAATCCCTTATGGTGATCATAAAATATTTCTCAATGAAATGATGTGGAAATTCCAAAAACTGGTGGAATCTATACGAAATGGGAAATCCTATGAGTTAAATATCAATGAGGATATATTCATAAAATTTGGGTAACTAATATATTTACTATCCAACACTGATACTAATTATGTGCTTTTAAGTGATTAACATAGTTCAACATTCTCTATTCACCAAGGCAACACACAGATGTATCCAGGTCTATTGGAGAAAACATTTTGGGAAAATATGACAAAGTAGTTCACTGAGTATACATCAATGTTCCTGGAATATCAGCAAGTGAATTATAAAAATAAAAATATCTAATGGGATGAATAAACCATTACCCATACAAACATGGAAATGGGAAAACATCATTATGGATTTTGTCACTGGACATCCAAAGATATCTAGAGAAAACAATACTATATGGGTTTTCGTGGATCATCTTACAAAGATATCTCACTTTATTGTAATTCAAATGGAATTATCACATGTCCAATTTTAACTGATATACAAAAAATAAGTGGTAAGGATGCATTGATTACCACTATATATTTTATCCAATAGAGATATGAGATTCACCACCAGGTTCTAAAAATGTCACCAATATTCTCTATTCACTAGTATAAACAACATTATGGAATTTCATCCTCAAACAAATCAACAACATGTGCAGACTATTCAAGCACTAGAATAAATTTTTAGAGCATGTTCTATGGACATAAAAGGAGTATGGGACCAACATATTCCTCTGGTGGAGTTCTCCTACAACAATAGTTTCCACTTGATCATCCAAATGGATTTATATGACATCCAATATTAGAAAAGGTGCAGAGCACCATCATGTTGGGAGGAAGTTGGTGAATGTAATATTCTAGGTCATGAAATTGTTGATGAAATGGTAGAGAAGATGAAAACCATTCAAAATCACATCATGGAAACCCAAAGTCGAAAAAATTATGTGCATAAAATCATCGATGAGACATGGAATTTAAGGTTAAATACATGGTATTCCTCCAAATATCTCAATGAAAGAGGATAATGATATTCATGATGAAAGGGAAGTTATGTCCATATACATAGGCCTATTTGAGATCATTAAAAATTTCCGGCATGTGACCTATCAACTAGGTATTCTAACATCCATTTCTTATGTATATAATGTATTCCATGCATCCTTATAAAATAATTACATACCTGATCCATCACATGTACTAACTTTATAGGTGGTATAGTTGAAGAATGTTATTTATTATGATGAGCAGACATTGAAGATCTTGGATGGTAGAGATGATTTTTTATGCAACAATTCAACTCACCTGGTCAATGTATATTGAAAAAACCCTATGTATAAAGAGGAAACATGGGAACTAGAGGAAGTGTTGAATTACAAGTAACTGCACCGGTTTTCATCTAAAAAAGTTAAAAAATATTTTGAGGGAGAAATTTCATAAGGGGGACGAACATAAAAAATCATTGTTTTATCTATATAAATTAACTTCTTTAAAAAAAACGATTTTATAAAAACATAATATAACACAATACAGTCTTTATATTAGATGAATGAATGAATTATGATTTTTTTTATAAGTTAAGGAACCAGTATATATCAAATAGTATCCCAACATTTGTAATAGTAATGTGATCCTTTTGAATAGTAAACTAGTAATATCAATATTAACCTCATAGATGAATATATAAATAAAATTTATCAATCACATAAGTGAAAATATGATAAAATTATATCATATTATACGTAAGTATGTATTCATAGAATTATTAGTTAAGTGTTTTTATTTTTGATGGTCATAAATTTTTAATTACATTTCATAGGTTAATTTAATAATTTCAAATAAAATTTATTTTCATAAAATTTATTCATAAATTAATATTTTCATTTCATAATATTATAATTTATTTTTTTAGGCCATAAATATATTTTCAAAGTGTTAGAAAAGTTGTTATAATTTTAAAATTTGCATTTTCTAGGTAAATGATGATTTTAATTGAAAAAATATTTTTCATAGTTAGGAAATAATTTTCAATAAGATGATTTAACTTTCAAATTATATCCATCAAAAAACGATTAGAGTGATTTTTTGCGATTTTAATGAAATATGTTAATTTTTGGTGAAATGTCGAACATGATAATTTACGATAAATGATAAATACGTGATGTATGGAGTCATAGATGATGTAAGATAAAAATATATAACAATAATCCATTAATTTATTATATATTTTAAAAATTATAAATATATTCATTCTCTTGAGAAAAAATAATAAACTAATGATTAAAATAATTAGGAAACACTCTCCTTCTCCACCATTAATACCACCCCTATCCACTTCTTCTCCTCGCTCTTATCAAGTCATGAGCCTTGTCAAATATTTGAGAAATACTATTTCCAAACCTCTCCCCCACATCCAAAATATGTTTTTCTTAACAAAAAAATCCCTTATGTTGTCTCTCAAGAAGAGGGAATGAAGAGGTAAAACCCTCTTTCTATTCTTTTATTTATTTTCATGTTCCATTGTTTTATTTTATTCTCTTAAATTAAACATTTCCAAGTGGAATGGGAACTCTAATATCATAAATATACTATAATTTTTTCATGTTTAGGGAATAATTCATCATCTAATTTCACTTCCTCTCTCATTTTAAATGTGAAAACATCATCTATGAGGTGTCGATAAACCACATTTGTGGACAACATGCATTCTTATTTCAATTTAATCATCAAGGATGGTCATGAAACCAATTTTCTGGTTGAAACATATTACAATATATGTATTATATAATTTTCATGTTTTCAAATCATTATTTTCCCATGATATTTATTTATAAAACAATATGAGTTTGTTGTGATCATAAAAATGCTAAATTAATATAAATGATTATCAATAATGATTTATCTAATGAATCATCCAAAATTATAGATAAAAAATTATATTTTAATATTCTATAAGTTAATTAATAAAATATTTGATCAGTTCTATACAAATATCATCATTCTATACGACATTCCATACACATATAAAAGCAAACTGATTATGAAAACCATGGAAACTAACACTACTAATCTATGAAATTGAATATCTTAACCCATAAAAATGGAAAAAACATATAAATGTTATAATAAATAATATACATGTATAAATGGTTCGTTATATATTAATTAATTAATCTTTTTTTATTATTCATGACATTATGATCATGTGAAGAAAACCATTGGACTTAATGTAATAGATTCTACCCAAACCGCCATTACTCCTTTGGGTTATCATTTATCTTTTAAAAAAAATGAAATTATTATTTTTATGAAAATATTCTAAATTATGTGTATTTGTATCAAAATAATGTATCAACATCTTTTCATCATTCTTTTTTGTTGATAGACATGTTTTTAAAAGGTTCCCCATTAAATTTTTCTTCATTAGGAAGCTCGATTTAAAGGAACATCCCAAATTCTTAGACAATTTCATGTACAATCTATAATATTTTATAATACACCATTAATTTTATAATATTACTTATTTTATAGTGTATATAAAACAATGTTCATTTTTTGTTTTATAAAAGAAATTATTAATTTTCCATTTTTAATAATCTTGAACATTTCCCCTTAAACCGTTATAAAATGTTTTATTTTTAAAGATTCTAAATCACTATTTTTAAATATGTTTTACATCAAAAATCGTTATATGTTCATATATTCCATAATTAATTTAAATTCATGATTTATATCCATTTTTTCATGTACACCACTATGATTTTCCCATTTGATATTCCTTTTGACATAATTATGAAAGACAATTCGTTCTGTTAGAAACCCTTCTATTTATGTTTAATTGTTTATGTAGGATTACATATGTGGAAAAAAATTTCAAGAACATGTTTTGACATGTGAGGCCAAATATAACTCCAATTCATTGGGTAATTTTTAGTATCATGAGACATTATGTGTAATGGTCTTGTGGTTTATCCTTGAATCGTGTTATATGTGCAATAGATTAGTGGATATCCTTGACTCATTCTCATATATGTGCAATGGGACAGGAATCATGATCCCCTATATTCAATGAAACATGACTCATGCAAAATTCGGGTTTATAGTCTCCTCCAAATTACTATGAATCCATTATTTTTTTATCCAATGTTATGATTCGTTATGTTTTACCTTGTTCAATTCCTTTTTATAGAATTATCATATTCATTCTAAACCATGTTTGAATCTTTGTTAGAATATTTATCCCCTTATAAGGATTTTTATCTCATTCATATGTTAATGTAATCCCTATATTATCTTATATATATGTATGGGATCAAAGGTTGTTATGATCTTATAATGGATGATAAATTATGAAATGTTTCATTTAGTCCCATGTTTTTAGTTTTATATACCTAGTATTTTAAGACACATGAATTTACGATCATTTTCCTATAATTTGATATTAAACTATGCTTAAAATCATGTAATGAAATGTGTAAATGAAATTGGATTATATATATAGTGCTCTAAAACAGTTTTTCTTAAAGGAAAACCAAAAAAGTGGTATTTTGAAATATACATCTTGATGTCACCTATGACTATATGTTAAGGAAAACAGATTTATTCTTGAAGGGAAATTTAATACTTTTCTCATATTATTGTGGAAATGGAAAATCATCACTTTCTATTTCTTTATCCGGCTCCCCAAATCTTTTAAAATAAATAATGTTATTTTTGATATATTTTACCACCATAAAAATTCATTAGATTTAATTAAAATAATATAATATTTATCTCTTGGTCATATTACCATGATAAAAATTATATATTCTGTAGTATTTCAGATACGACAACATTCTATTATGTCTAATTTGAATCTATGTATTACCTCGATATTATAGAAAATCCATTACCATGCCTTGAAAATAAACATAAAAAATAGTAGTACTTATCAGCTGTATAATGATGGATATTTTGAGAGGACCATTAAAATATAAGAATATATTTTTATATAATTTTTTATTGATATTAATGGTTATTGGGATCATAATATTAATTCAATTGAATTTTATTTGAATAATAGATTCCCCTTATGAGTTTAGATGTATCCTTTTAGAAGGTAATATCATACAAAGTGAATATTTCATATATAGAGTGATAAATATAGAGAATTGATAAATTAAGTTATAAAATATCTATGTAAATTTAAAATAGTGTTAGATATGTTCAGCTGCACATCATTGGATTCTAAGAGTTATAAAAATGATATGATGAAAATGGCTCGTGAATTGTAGACTTCAAGGTTGATGATAAGGTATTCTTAAGAATACCTCCACAAAGAATATTTAAGATTTGGATATAAGGGAGTGTTTATCCATATACATATCATTACCTTTGAAATTATTCATCATTATATGATGGATTCTTAGCATATGGATCTCCAACCAACTCATTTTCATGTTCACAATGTATTATATGTATCTCTTCTGATGAATTGTGTACCTTCTCCTTCAATTTTATTGAAACCAAAGGCATAAAAATGGTGAATGTCCTATATTATGAGGAAAAAATGCTATAGATATTCTCTAATAGAGTGATGGTACTACAGATCATGACCACTATCCTAGTCAATATTTTTGTGTAAAACCATAACTTTTGGGATGCAATGTTGGATTTTGGGGGTGTGAGGATTAAAAAGTACCCATAGATGTTTTTATTATAGTGAAACTGTTTCAAGGGTAATATTATAACAAAGTGGTAGAATGATAGACACTCATAGATTATGATGTTTTTATGTTAATTATTTAATTTCTTTTTATACATGAAACACTGAACTTAATTGAACATCAACATACTATTGTAATATTATCAACTGAATTGGAAATAATCATACAGTAATAATTATCCTAGGTATGAATAGGAATTAATAGTTTTATCATTTCTATAAATTTAAATAATTGTTTTTCATTTTGATAGAAATTAATATAAAATCATTTTAATGTAGAAAGGTATGTTTTTCTAAAAAACAATTTATATAGGAGAAATGTAATTTTATATTAACAAAAAAATTAAAAATCATTGGTAAAATATTATAATTAAATTTATAGATGATATCTTAATTAAGATATTATAATATTCCATAAATTTGTTTTACATAGTATAAAGTGAAGGTATACTAAATATTAGTTTTAATGATGTATTTGTCTAAAAATGGTTTTTTTTCAGTTTGGGAACATATATTAATATAAATTTACTCCTCTTATCGAAAATGGATAATGTAAAAATAAATCAATATTTTCAATATAACTAATAAATATTATTTTATAGTTTAAACATATTTTTGGTCATAATTAATACTAAATGTTGTAAATTTTTTATACCATATCGATGGTTAAAATATGTTAATCAATGGAGTTATATTTGGTGTTATGGGTAACAATTCAACATAATAATCTCAAAACCTTATCAGTTTATGATATTTAGACCTTATATTTTCATAGAATCAATTTACATTTCACATGGTGATACTTTGAAAATAATTTTCCCTTATATTATTTATATAAATTATGAAATTAAAATTTTCTACATCCCTTACCTTCTAAAATGGTACATATTATACATCATTATTTAGAAAATTTATTCACTCTATCTTAGACAATACATAATAAAAGGAAATTTTACTTTCCTTAAATTCATAGGTGAGCTTATATTGTAAATTTATTCATTTTTATGAAGAATTATATATTATGTAAATATATGTCTCTTAAAGAAGAGTTAATCAACAGTCCCGAATCATTCAATCATTATTTTATTATTTAAGTACTGATATATTTTTCATATCAATCATATAAATATGAAGATATTATAATAAATATTCTCTAATGTTACTAATATTTTTTGAGAACCATTTTTTCCACCACAATTCTAAAAAACTACAAATAAATGTATCGATTGGGAATATGTATGGACATTTTCTTCCACAAATCCTTATGAATAATTTACCCATCATTGTATTTCCTCTTTTGAAAATATGATTCATTTAATTTCAAATTATTATATTAATTGAATAATTATTCCTTTTTAATTAAAATATCCTTTCTACCATTATACCTTCCCATCTGTGCCAAAAAATATTATAGTGTGAGTATGTGCATGTCCACCACCACAATCACGAAGCGATGTGATTCATAATTTATGTCCACTATACATAGATTATAAAAATGATAATTTAAATTAATATTTATTATATTTTCTAATATAATTATTTATATATAATGATGAATTAATTTATACCTCTATTTTGGTCCATGAATCGAATTGTGAAATCATCACTCCTATGTTTGTATGGACTACCATCTCCATGAAGCGATTTACTTCATTATTATCACTAATTCCAATAAAGGATTTTAAAAGTGTTTATAATTAATAAATGAAATAATTACGTCATTAACATTTTTATATATAATATTATAACATGACAAATGTGAATTTATTAGATTCATTGACCCCAAACATCCCTGGTAAAAAGAAAAATTTTCCTCATTTTAAACAATTTAATATAGAAATTCATAATATAGAAAAATTAAAATAAATAATGGAATGAAAAATATTATTCTTTTAAGAATATTTTTCAATAATATATGTATAATAGTTCATTATTTATAATAAATTATTATTGAATTCATACAAATAGAGAGGTAACATGAGGTAAGGGATTATGGAATAATCTAATTTCAATTAATTATTATATATTATAAATTACTATTGATGTAAATTATATATAACATATAATTTTTACACAATATATTTTCTTATTAGATGTATATTCATATTATATAAATCTAAAAAATATTTTTTTCTCTCATTTTAACATATAATTATGGGGAAATTTTTAATGAATAAAATTAGATCTCATTTCATCATTGGCTGATGAACACCCCCTTCAGGATCCATGATCTTCATTGTTGTTTTATATAAGTTCTTATATATACATGAAATGTTTTAAAATTTTAATATTGAAATCCTTTGAAACGTTATCAATGTTTTAAAGTAATATTAAATAATATTTTCAAAACATAAATTTTTTTAATTTAAACAAAATTTAAAAAGAATGTTCTCTTTTAAATTATATGATAAGAATTAATTTTACATTTATCTTGGAATTTCATTAAATTTAATCATCCATCACACGATTCCCTAGTAATTTTCAGTTAACTGTGTTTTTATTATTTTTAGGATATTTTATTTACAATTATATATTAAAAATTATTTTATATCATGTTTTAATGAAAGGGAAGACTATAAATTTAAAGGTAATTTTAATCTATTCCCTAATCCTTTTTTATTTTAATGTATGACATGGAAATTTATAATATAATTACATCCAATATTATGGGTAACATATGAAGATGATTATGATCATTGGACGATTACAAGAATGATGTCACTTTTCTATGGTTTAATTTATTTAGGATAAAAAACGAATTCACTTTTGATACCATCCACATCCATTTATTAGTGGATAATGATTATGTGGTGATTAGATGTTACGAAAACCATGTATTTTTCATTGGTGTGGAATAATTATATGATTAATTTTAGATGAACATTTGGAACATGAATTTTTTTCATTTTATGATTGGTGGAAATAGAATTATTAATCAGTTCAATGAATTTAGTGAAGAACGATATATCATGAGATAATAAAGAATAGAATCTTCATTGAACCCTATTTTGTAAGGGACACTATCCACTTTTATTTTCATCTTAGTGAACCTTAACTAATAAAATGAATGAATAGATAGTAAACCTAATATACTATGATGGCCTTGGTAGTGATTCTTGGAGATGTGAATCATTTCTTATGCTAATGTGTATGTGACAAATTTGTATTGTTTTCAGGTGATATATTCGCATGGATGAAGATTGATTTTTAATGAATCATCACTCATATGAAATATGTCATATATTATGATAAATAAATTTTCTATGGTTCATTATAAATGAAATTTCATTGAATAGTCATGAAATTATTATGTTTTAATAAAAAAATCTTACCCTTATACATATAATCACTTATTATATTTGGATTGTCTCTCTTAAGTTTACCATCATAGGGAAACTGAGCTCACCATTTCATATTTTATCAAAATCCATAGGTTATTATGAAAGGTATTAGGTAATAAATTTTATAAGGGAATAACAATATTTGAAATTTATGGGTGATATTTAAGATCATTTATTAATAAATTATTACTTTTCAGTTCACTATAGACACCAAACTGTAAGTATCATCATGCCTAAATAATATAATAAATATTTAATATTGATAATTTTTTTTGAAATATTTATGTTTGTTATGATCAGGTCTCCTCAATATTATCAACTAATATCTAACAAGTCTCATCCTTGATATTTTTTACACTAATATTCTCCCCAAATTATTATCTCACATCATATAATCATGAGTGTAATCCAAGCATTAATTTTCATAATTCCTTTTAAATTACATACTAATTCATTCATACATGTCCATTAAATTTCATTCTTAAATATATTTATTAATAATTAACTCAAAATTCATTCCTAGGTAACTGGCATTCCATTACCAAAAATGGAATCACACATCCATAATATATCATTCCCAAAAAATAGAAAGTATGCTGATCGTTTCCATTTTAACAAACACATTTTCATGGATAACCCATCTCCCATATAACACATTAATATATTTTTACCTATTTTGAGAAAAATAGAAATGTAATATCCTTCTTTAAAAACATATATAATAACAAATATAAAAATACATATAATATTTAATCTAGTATATCATCTATAGTATATGTATAATAAAACAGATGTAAATATTATATCATGAACCATATATATAGTAATTTTTTATCAAAAACTCAATAAAGATATTATTCAAACAAATTACCTGTAGGTTTCTATTTATTATATTTATATCCACCTACATATATCATAGCCATAGTGCTATCATCATATCTAAGTGAATCTTGAAAACAGTACTATATAGATATTCATCGAAAGGATGATATCATGACACAAACCATCCCAAGTACCATGGTATCTCAATAACTAAGATGACCCTCACATGGCCCAAAGGTTATTCCCCATACCCATGAGTTGAAAACTAGCACTAGGAATCATAAAAAGTGCATCTGGTGGTGGATTTTCCATAAAACATATCGAAATTAAAGATGAAAGGCATTATGAATATCAAAAGAAAACACCAATGGTAGTAATGTACCATAATATAATAGGGCATAAAAACCTAGAGATCTCTTCCCATTTCTCAAACCTAGAAGAAGAAAGTATATAAATACACGAAGGGAAAATCATGGTGTGGTCCTAAGCCCCATAGGATACCACCATATATTGTATAAAGGATTCCAAATAATTATTATCCAAATAAAATCCTTCTAATTTTATAGTTAAATAGGATTTTAAAATAAAATTCATATTTAAGAATAAAGGCCATACATTTACAAAATTATGGAAGTATACTTTTAAAAAACATGATTTTCATTACAAAAGATGTCACATTTCTAAAACAATGGATTATGTGAAACATTTATATAAAATAGTTTATATAAATTCAGTAGGCTTGTAATTATGTTCAAATAGGCATTGGCATACGATTATATTGAAAATATAAAAAACCACTGAGAATCATGGCCATCTTCCATAATGTATGATAGAATTAACCTACAACAAGATTTCACACTCTCTCTGTGAACATAGAAAAATGAGTATACTCATATCCCCCTGAAATTATCCAGAGACAACTCATCACCCACCAATCAGGGATGTGACACACCACATGTATGTTATAAAACATTATCATAGCCAAGAGTGCATCCAAATAACATGCCAACAACCTAATTTAATCTTGTGCTTTTCATGATGGGATATTTAATTTAAAGCTTCTTATAGTATAATAAATCTATTTCATCAACTTCAAATATGAAATTTTATTCCATTTAAAGCTGAAAAATGTGTTATTAAAAAACATTCCTTTTTCATAAGACAAAACTATTGGGTTTCTATCAACTCATATTATCCATTTTCATTAGTTTTAAATCCATTAAAAACCAATTTAATCTTTCCAGTAATTCATTTAACCAATTAAATTAAATAATTTAATTAAAAATAGTTCCACCAAATCTACAATTTACATTCATTAATTTAGATAAACCAATTTCAAAAGACCTTCCCCAATTCAATGGAATTGGGGATCTTCCAAATTTTTGTGCCAAAACAATTTATAATATCCCAATTCACATAAAATCGGATTTATAAATGAAATTGAAAAACTATTATACCAATTGAATTTAAATCTGCAACTGAAATAATGTTTAAGAAATTGAATTTAAATCAATAATTTAAATAAATAAAGAAATATGATGGTAAGATATTTGGATAAATCAGGATAGAACCAACTACATCGATGCTCAGTTTTCACACACCCACAAAGTAGTTCACCAACAAAAAAACCTACAATTAAACTAACGTCCCTTGAATCTAATACAATCATATTTGGATGCAACCAAATCAAAACATAGGTGGTTAAAGGAATAGAGTAATCCAACATACATTGAAGAGGAATGTCTGGATCACCACATATAATGAAAGAAAATTACTACGAAATGAGATCTCACAACGGATGAAGAAGAACACAATAAGGATCGTCAGTGATTAATAAAATGTTCTAGTAAAAGAATGCTAGGGTGCTACTACGATCAAACACAATAAAGAACCAGAAAGAACACATACAAGGATAGACACACCATAGACACAACAAATATCTAAAGAAGATTTGATAGATTTGGATGGGAATTAGCCTCTAAAAATAACCTATGAGAAGCCTTTTGTAGAGAGAAATGAAGTGTTGTTGTGAGGACAGAACAAAAATAGACAATCGTGCATTTTTAAACTGGACGTGTGTAACACCCCAAGATTTTATGAAAAATATTCTTTTTAATTTCCTTAATGTCTTGTGTTGTATGCTACACCAAAAGGAGCATGCACAACACACATCCTTGAAATGACTTGCATTACACACAATTGTGACCTTCCTCGATATCATGTGTAGTACGCAATACTGAGTTTCACTAAACAATGATATGCTATTAAAATATTATTAAAACTAGAAGTTATGAATAGTAATAACCATTTTTTGAAATTTTGTAAATTTTATTTTCCAAAATGGACTTAATTTTTGGATTCGTAATATTTAAATTAGCTTAGGGTGAAATTTTGGTACTTTTCGGATAACTTTCATATTCTGATGAATAGTGAAAATTACTAAATTTTAATTAAAAACAAGTTTTTTAATCGAAATATTTAGTAGTGATAAATTATAAATTTGATTGATTTTAAAGTATATTTAAAATATATTTTTACAATTTAATACAATTTCGGTCATTGGATGTAATCTTACATAGAAACCAGTTATAAACAACTGTCAATCTTTTGATAGTTATTATCCCTTAAAAACACGCTATTTGTTTTGACGACAGGAATTAATTTTTAAATTAGTTACTGTAACTGATATGTTTTAAATTTGATAAAATAGACATAATTTTTGAATTCATAATATCAAATATAGCTTAGGCCTAATTTTTGGTATTTTTCTAGAAACTTTCATTTTTTGATGAATAGTGAAACCACTAAGTGGTAGTTTAAAAAAACTGAATTTTTCATAAAACATAATTTTACCGCTTCTGTGAGTGGAATATCAAAAATTAGAGAGACATGGTTAATATATAGGACTAAAATGTGGTTCAATGAGATGAAAATAATTTTTGGTGAATAGTAACTTTATACTTTTTTTACCACGGTTAAAAGTAAATAGTGTAATTAAGGGTAAAAAAGATATTATTATTACCCTAACACATGTCCTAATTCTATTTAATAAGTGTAATTCTACCAAAAACAACCTTAGGAATAAAATATGACCATTTAGGCCCATTTGGATTAGATTAGGACATTTATTATTAATTTATTTAATGAAGGGTTAAAATAGATAAAATCAATGTTTAATAAGTAAATCATTTTTAATATGGGGTTATACAAAATATAAATTCGACTATAAATATTCATTAAAATGATAAAGAACTTTCATACATAATGGTATTTTATTTGTAATTTTTATACATTAAATAATTTAATTTATTTATGACACAACGATGATGAAATAATTATCTTATTAATGAAATATTGACATAATTGATGTTATAAATACCCAAATAAATATAATTTGAGACTTTTTATGAATTACACTAATTTTCCAGGTTAATATGACATGTTAGTATTGATTTATTTAACTTTTTTGGAACTAATAATTCTGTTATGATTTTCACAAAAATCATTTACTAAATAGTTTCAAAATTGACATAAAATAGTTTTTAAATCATATTTTATATTATTAATTGTTATTTTATTCCTAAAAATCTAGTGTTCGTCCAAATTACTTAGATAAGGATATATATATTTATAATAAACAACTTTGGGTTCGTTTGGCTTGTTATAGTATGTTTATTAACCTTATAGTGTAAGAACACAAGAAGACACGGTAAAAGTAAAATTATTTAACTTAATGTTAAAACTAAATGATAAGGTTACAAAAGGAACATAAACATGTGTAAATTCTATTTTATGAGAGGATTTCGACCCATACCAACCTTAGATTCAAAATAAATCAATTTTGATCTATTTAAAACCGAATTTGGCTTTATAATAAAATAATATTTTTAGTTTTCCAAAGGTGCCCCTCTCCCCCCTTATAAAAGGGCACCTCCTCCCTCTCTTCCTCACACCACTTTGAGAATTAAAGCTCAGCCAACCCCTGCCAAATTCTCTTCTCCACTTTCATAGAAACATCTTAGAGGTCCTGGTCTTATTCAAAGACCAATTTTAGTTCCCTAAGAGGAGGACTCAAAGAGGTGCTTCAAAGAAGAGGTAATGTCCGTTACCGATTATTTCAACTTTATTTCTTCTTCCACTTCTTATTATAAGGTTGTTTAATTATAAAGTAATAAAATCAGTATCACTAATATACGGATATGTTATTATAAGTATGAAAGAACCCTATTTCACCATCTATCCATCCTATGGAAAATGAAATCACCGCGCATGCGTACGTACGGAATACCGTCTCCACGCCGTGGTGTAATCTATTTTCCATCACCACCTTACTTGGATGGGTATAATGGTTCAAATAAATAACTATATATGATTATTTTAAAGTGATATTGATTCTGAAATAGTATGCATACACTTCAATACAATTCCACGATCTTGGTAATGATATCATCGCTCATGCGTACGTACGGACTACCGTCTCCACGACGCGATGAGATTCACTCTCCATGTTAACCATTCATGAATGATTATAAAGTATATATAATGAATAATAATGAAATATATGAAATATTAATTATACTGGATTTATGTATATATATATATATATGTATTTCATTTACATAATTCCATTCAATTCAAAAGGGAAAACGAAAACAGCGTTCATGCGTACGTACGGCCTACCGTCTCCATGAACGGTGTATTTCATTCCTTTTATTGATCTATAATATATATGTATATGAAGAATAAATATTATATATAAATCATGTTTTACATTCTGGAATTATGTAAATCATGATATAAGAAATAATATCAAGAACGATAAGTCGAAACACAAACGATAAATAAAATGATTTTAACCAAAACGCTGCTTTAACATGGAATTTACAAAATAACGGGTAACATAAAGTCATAAGTGAAACATATATGATATCATAACAATGAATAAGATTCTTTAATAAGTAAATGACATTATTTATATCATTATACAGGAGGTTCGGATACGTACGAAGCATATCAGACCTAAGTAAGGGTTAATTTTGCAAATCTCATTTTTATCCGAGATTTCTTATTCGTAAGTATTTACTGGGGTTATTTCTATAATCCATTTCCATGTTTTATAAATGTGTTTTCATGAATTTTTAAATTCCTTTTTACCCATTTTTGAATTTTACTACATGGTATGCAAGGAATATTTATTTTGTTTACGTTACGAGGTACTTTTTTGACTTTTCTGACAAAAGTACGAGAAGAATGTTTTTTTTAACTTATATGGCACGAACAAATTTTTATGGTTTTATAAAGCCTTATTTTCATGAAGCTTCCTCCAAAAGATTTCATGAGTATTTTCAACGAAATCCTTTTCTTTTAAAATTGCATGATGTTTTCTGGAAAGAAATTGATTTTGAAGAGGAAAGTATATTTTCCTCAAGAATTCATTTCAAGTGTTTTATCAAAACCATTTTTCATCTAAATTGACATTATTTCATATGTTTATGTTTCAAGTATAATGTATCAATGATTTACATGGTTTCAGTTTTCTTATTATGAAATGATATCCATTTCTTTTATATGAATTATGTGATGATGTGATGATGTTTATGAAACCCATTTTATTTATTGGGTTTTTATGAATGATGTAGGTTTATTTTGTGGAAAAAGTAAGAATGATTTCATTATGAGATGGGTGGGACCTATATCTCCATCCATTGCATTGGGTAAAGATTTTATATCTCTTGAAATAGACACAGCTAGAATGGTAAGTTAATCCGATTTAGTGTTACAGGACTGAAACGAGGAGTGAACTCAATTCAGAATGGGACTTTGTCCACTAAGATGGTCTTGGCAGTAATGCCTTGGCTACTATGGAAATCATTACATGTGCTTAATGGATGACACAATTACATGTTTTATTCCCTTGCTATTTTATCATGGTTTATGTTCCATTATGATCCATGCCTTATGTACTTCCATGTTTTATGTCGTTGCTCAAGATTTTGATGTTTAAACATTATGTTCATGTTTTTAAGCTCAAATGTATATGGTATGTTTTATTTTATCCATTCTTACCCTTAATGAGCATTCGAACTCACCGTTTTTATGTTTTCTTTTCCCCCATGATTAAAAGAAAGGTTTTAGGTAAGGAAACGAAAAGTAGAAGATCTTTATGGGAGATGTTGAAGATCTTTCACCACGATTAGAAGATTACGTTCCAAGTTTCCAAAGACACTAAACTATTATGGTCCTTATGTGTCTGTTTTTGTTATGTATTAAGTATTCTAAAAAAGTAATGTAATGTCCATGTACGTCAAGCTTTGGGTCTCTACAGTTTGTATCAGAGTATAGGTTTAGTCAACCTTTGGAAACTAGGATGCGAGAACTTTAATGAGATCCCTAGAGATATTTCTATGGTATGTATAGGGATGTCCCTAAGGTTAAGTATATGTATAGGTTATAGTCCTCAAATTACGCTATTTATCTTAGAATTAAACCTATGATGTTAGATATTGAAGGTACTGCCTCTTTATTATGTTGTTTTCCATAACATGATTTTTATCTCTCACACTATTCTTTTTGGGTTTTAGAAAATGGCTGGAAACAGGAAGATGCATGATAATGGAGGATATGATGGACAATGGAATGATATTCTTCCTGAGAAACCAAATGAAACAGGATTTGGAAGTCCAAACATCATTATTATGCATAATCAGCAATCTCGTAATATGATCAATAATCTCAACTTTGGTATGTTTCCCGACACACATAATAAGAGAAACATGGAGTTTCATGATGATCATAGAGGAAATAATGTTCAATTTCCCTCATGTAAATCATGTGGGAAGTGGCATCGGGGAGATTGTTTCAAGGGAACTAGAAGATGTTTTGGGTGTGGAAAAGAAGGACACAAAGCCAGTAAGTGCAAAGGAAAAGGTTCAGTTAACACCATGGATGAGGATAATGGTATTGCTACGACATTAACAATGGTTAAATGTTTTTAATGTGGAATGTGCAGGCAGTATGCAAACTGATGCCCTAAGGGAAAGTCTCATGAAGATAATCAGAACGGTCATATGGATAGTATTTATGTTGATGATGATGAAGAGAGTACAAATGATATGTGAGATGAAAGAATTGTTGAAACTCGTTCAATGGTTTAAGAAGGTAGTGGAATGATTACATGTTTATCAAGTGTAATGTTGTATAAGTAATCTCATGGTACTATGGAATAAAGAGACATCTAAGGATTGTTACACTGTTGTCTTTCATTGAGTTTTGAAAGTGAATGATTAATGGTACCAGTATCCATGAAATGTTATTCCGATATTTTTGGAATGTAGATGATATGCGCATAATGAAGGAATCATTAAATGTTTGATATTATTCATGATCTCATGACTGATAGAAGGAGAAAGTTATATCATGGTTTGAGTATATAGAATTTTTGGATTTTTGTATGAGGAAAGAGTTAACTTTTAACAGTATTCATGTTTTCACTATGGTTTAATGGGTAATCATTTTTCAAGAGAATACATGATTAAGGTATTCACAGGATTGGAATGTGACCAAAAAGATATATGGGGGATAAATGATGCTGTTCACATGCTTGGTTGATGACATTTCATGTAATCATTTTATTTATACTATGAACTTAGACCGACGTAATTTAGATAAGCCTAAAGATTGGAAGCGATTATGTTGGACATAAGTTAGTATTGTTTAAGGATAGAACTTTTTTTCGATATTTTTTATGGGATGTTATAGTAATATAGCTTTAGAAAAAGGACAAGCTGCAGGACGGGGGACAACCCATCGCATCGGACAAGGCTGTGGGAATCGAACCCACAACCGAAGTGCGACTGGCCTTTGTCGCCTACCACTGGCCTACAGGAAGTCCCTGTTTAGTAAATACTAGTTTTATTATATTAACCAGTATGATATATGAAGTATAAGTCCATATTTTTCTATCCTTTTGTTTGAGACAGATGGAATGACCCATCATTCTATCACATGATCTTCTAACACATCACGAAGGACAAATTCAACTTCATTTCATTAAGAGATGAAGTGGAAATTGTCCAAATAATGACCAACGGTGAGACTATACCAAAATCACGAAAGTATTTCTTCTAATTCCAATTTCATCAACTTTAGGGAAATGATCTTGAAAAAAAAAATGTTTTCCTAGTTCTCTTATATCTGATGAATCAGATGGTACCTTAGATCATCATAAAGTTATGGGTTTGTGATTTCTGGCTTTTCCATAGCCATGTTCTCTACCACTCTCCATCAGAACAAGGTGGTTAGATTTCTATTCCATGTCATTATTTTCACCTATGTGGAAACCTAGTGATTGGTTTATTTGGGCAACTGTTACTTTTCATACTTTTGTTTTTAAATATTGGTTTTGGTATTCCTTTTTACGATGTGGGTTTCTATTAAAGAATCTTTCGAGTAGTAAACCATTTATAACCCCGACTAATTTCGAGGGCGAAATTCCTTTTATTGGGGGTAGAATGTAACACCCAGAGATTTTATGAAAAATATTCCTTTTAATTTCATTAATGTCTTGTGTTGTACGCTACGCCAAAAGGAGCTCGCACAACATGCATCCTTGACTTTCCTTGCATTACACGCAATCGTGACCTTCCTCGATAGCGTGTGTAGTACGCAATACAGAGTTTCACTAAACAATGATATGCTATTAAAATATTATTAAAACTAGCTGTTATGAATAGTAATAACAACATTTTGAAATTTTGTAAATTTTATTTTTCAAAATGGACTTCATTTTTGGATTCGGAATATCGAAATTAGCTTAGGGTGAAATTTTGGTACTTTTCAGATAACTTTCATATTCTGATGAATAGTGAAAATTACTAAATTTTAATTTAAAAAAACTTTTTTAATCAAAATAAGTAGTAGTGATAAATTATCAATTTGAGTGGTTTTAAATTATATTTTGAATATATTTTTACAATTTAATACAATGTTGGTCATTGGATGTAATTTCACATTGAAAACAGTTATAAACAAGTGTCAATCATTTGATAGTTATTATCTCTTCAAAACACGCTATTTGTTTTTACGACGGGAATTAATTTTTAAATTAGTTAATGTAACTGATATGTTTTGAATTTGATAAAATAGACATCATTTTTTAATTCATAATACCATATATAGCTTAGGCCTAATTTTTGGTATTTTTCTCTAAACTTTCATTTTTTGATGAATAGTGAAACCACTAAGTGGTAGTTAAAAAAACTGAATATTTCATAATACTTAATTTTACCATTTCTGTGAGTGGAATTTCGAAAATCCAAGAGACACGGTTAATATCAAGTACTAAAATGTGGTTCAATGAGATGAAAATAATTTTTGGTGAATAGTAGCTTTTTACTTTTTTTTACCACGGTTAAAAGTAAATAGGGTAATTAAGTGTAATTCGACCAAAAACCAACCTTAGGAATAAAATATGACCATTTAGACCCACTTGGATTAGATTAGGACATTTATTATTAATTTATTTAAAGAAGGGTTAAAACAGTTAAAATCAAAGTTTAATAAGTAAATAATTTTTAATATAGGGTTATTCATTAGATAAATTAGACTATAAATATTCATTAGAAAGATAATGAAATTTCCTACATAATGGTATTTTATTTGTAATTTTTAGATATTAAATAATTTAATTTATTTATGACACAACGATGATGCAGTAATTATCTTATTAATGAAATATTGACATAATTGATGTTATAAATACCCAAATAAATGTGATTTGAGACTTTTTATGAATTCCACTAATTTTCCAGGTTAATATGACATGTTATTATTGATTTAATTAATTTGTTTCAAAGTAATCAGTCTGTTATGATTTTCACAATAATCAATTACTAAATAGTGTCAAAATTGAAATAAAATAGTTTTTAAAACAAATATTATATTATTAATTGTTATTTTATTCCTAAAAATCTAATGTTAGGACAAATTACTTAGATAAATATATATATATTAATAATAAACAACTTGGGGTTCGTTTGGCTTGTTATAGTTAGTTTATTAACCTTATAGTGTTAGAACACAAGAAGACACGGTAAAAGTAAAATTATTTAACATAATGTTAAAACTAAATGATAAGGTTAAAATAGGAACTTAAAATTGTCTAAATTCTACTGGATGAGAGGATTTAGACCCATCCCCACCTTAGCTTCAAAATAAATCAATCTGGATCTATTTAAAACCGAATTTGGCTTTATAATAAAATAATATTTTTAGTTTTCCAAAGGTTCCCCTCTCCTCCCTTATAAAAGGGCACCTCCTCCGTCTCTTCCTCACACCACATTGAGCATTAAATCTCGGCAAAAACCTGCCAAATTCTCTTCTCCACTTCCCTAGAAACATCCTAGAGGTCTTTGTCTTCTTCAAAGACCAATTTTAGTGCCCTAAGAAAAGAACTCAAAGAGGCTCTTCAAAGAAGAGGTAATGTCCGTTACCAAATCTTTCAACTTTATTTCTTCTTACTATTCTTCTTCTTAAGTTGTTTCATTATGAAGTAATAACATAAGTATCACTCGTATACTGATATGTTATTATAATTATGGAAAAACCCTATTTCACCATCTATCCATCCTATGGAAAACGAAATCACCGCGCGTGCGTACGTACGGAATACCGTCTCCACGCCGTGATGTAATCTATTTTCCATCACCACCTTACTTGGATGGGTGTAATGGTTCAAATAAATAACTATATATGATTATTGTAAAGTTATATTTATTCTGAAATATTATACATCAACTTCAATACAATTCCATGATCTTGGGAATGATATCATCGCCTGTGCGTACGTACGGACTACCGTCTCCACGATGCGATGAGATTCACTCTCCATGTTAACCATTCATGAATGATTATAAAGTATATATAATGAATAATAATAAAATATATGACATAATAATTATACTAGATTTATGTATATATATATATATGTGTATGTCATTTACTTAATTCCATTCAATTCAAAAGGGAAAACGGAAACAACGTTCATGCGTACGTACAGCCTACCGTCTCCATGAATGGTGTATTTCATTCCTTTTATCGATCTATAATATATATGTATATTATGAATATATATTATATATAAATCATGTTTTACATTATGGAATTATGTAACTCAGGATATAAGTAATAAAATCAAGAACGACATGTCGAAACACATATGATAAATAAAATGATTTTAACCAAAATGATGTTTTAACATGGAATTTACAAAATAATGGGTAATATAAAGACATAAGTGAAACATATATGATATCATAACAATGAATATGATTCTGTAATAAGTAAATGAAATTATTTAAATCATTATATAGGAGGTTCAGATATGTACGTAGCATATTGGACCTAAGTTAAGGGATAATTTTGTAAATATCATTTTTATCCAAGATTGCTTATTCGTAAGTATTTACTGGGGTTATTTCTATCATCCATGTCCATGTTTTTTAAAAGTGTTGTCATGAATTTTTAATGTCCTTTTAACCCATTTTTGAATTTTACTACATGGTATGCAAGGAATCTTTCTTTTTTTTACGTTACGAGGTACTTTTCTTACTTTTCCGACAAAAGTACGAGAAGAATGTTTTTTTAACTTATACAGCACGAACAGATTTTTACGGTTTTATAAAGCCTTATTTTCATGAAGCTTCCTCCGAAATATTTCATGACTATTTACAAAAAAACCTTTTCTTTTAAAATTGCATGATGTTTTCTGGAATAAAATTGATATTGAAGAAGAAAGGATATTTTCCTCAAGAATTCGTTTAAAGTGTTTTATCAAAACCATTTTTCATTTAAAATGAAATTATTTCATATATGTATGTTTCAAGTATATTGTATCTATGATTTACATGGTTTCAGTTTTCTTATTATGAAATGATATCCATTTCTTTTATATGAATTATTTAATGATGTGATGATGTTTATGAAACCTATTTTATTTATTGGGTTTTTATGAATGATGTGTGTATATTTTGTGAAAAAAGTAAGAATGATTTCATTATGAGATGGGTGGGACTTATATCTCCCTCCAATGCAGTGGGTAAAGATTTTATATCTCATGAGATAGACATGGATGGAACGGTAAGTTAATCTGGTACAGTGTTACAGGACTGAAATGAGGAGTGAACTCGATTCAGAATGGGACTTTGTCCACTAAGATGGTCTTGGCAGTAATGCCTTGGCTACTATGGAAATCATTACATGTGCTTAATGGATGACACAATTACATGTTTTATTCCCACGCTATTTTATCATGGTTTATGTTCCATTATGATCTATGCCTTATGTACTTCCATGTTTTATGTCGTTGCTCAAGATTTTGATGTTTAAACATTATGTTCATCTTTTTAAGTTCAAATGTATATGGTATGTCTTATTTTATCCATGCTTACCCTTACTGAGAATTTGAGCTCACCGTTTTTATGTTTTCTTTTCCCCCAGTATTAAAAGAAAGGTTTTAGGTAATGAAACAAAAAGTGGAAGATCATTTTGGGAGATGTTGAAGATCTTTCACCACGATTAGAAGATTACATTCCAAGTTTCCAAAGACACTAAACTATTACGGTCCTTGTGGGTCTGTTTTTTTTATTTATTAAGTATTCCGCAAAAGTAATGTAATGTCCATGTATGTCAAGCTTTGGGTCTCTACAACGTGGGCTAGATCAAGATGTGTTACCCTTGGTCATGTCATGAAGGCCACTCTAGATATGCACAATGAAAAAATCATCAATTTGGATTAAAAATCCGTCATTTATATCATATATTATGTTTAACCATCATTCATGATGTGTAGCAGTTCACTGTGTGATCTCCCCTTCCACGACATGTACACAATAGCTACTACAGGACATGTACCTCAGGTAAATGATGGGTACAAGTTTGCAATAGCCAATACACGATGTGTACATTACGTACACAACAAGTAACAACTATCTAGCCTAATTTTTTTATAAAATAACATCTATAGAAATTGATGTAAAATGAATGTTAGTGAAAGAGAAAAAAATACCCGATCAAGGTAACATGATGTTACATCCTCCAGATCATAAAACCAATATTCCCTTAGAAATCATACTGAGAAGGTTCTATTCCAATGAGATGAGTCTACTACCCCCTCATTAGTTGCTCACATTCCCAAATCTCTTTAGTATTAATGACATGCTTCTATAGTGCACGATCCAAAGGTGTCATCCATATATAATGTACATTGGACTCAGAATCAACTATATTGATTGGCCACATAAACAAAGAGAATTTCAGCTCGATCCCTAGAAAACTCTAGCACAAAATGTCGGATAGATCCGATATATAATGTCTCAGCTATAATACAAGGAATGCATTTTGATTTGACATTTGATTTAGTGTAAGTGAAAATTGGTATATGACATTCCACACCTACTCAACAACCTCTAAAGTTCCCATAAATTGAGAAGCTAGCGTCAATTTTCACAAAAACCATTGATGATGCAACTGGAGTAAAACATTCAAGAACAGCTGATCAGTAACAAAAAAACTCCAAATGTCTATGGCGTCGATAAACCAAAGACTTATATCAGCTCAATGTTGTCAACATCCTCTGAAGAATCGGATGAATCTTAGCTGTTGTATCTTTCACCAATCTTGTCCTAACAAAGGAACATTCACCCACCTCCGACGAACATAATTAATATTTACAAGTCTGAGCATTCAATTCTATGAAATGCACCATTATGATATCATACTGATAACTATTGTTGTATGAAACCTCATCCTTCTCAAATTGATCATCCCAATCCATGCTAATGTCGAGAACACCAGTGATAAGGCTATCCACAAAAATATGTATAGAATTTTCTTTTTGGACATATATCTGTGGATAACAGATATTCCTCAAAGAGACATATGAACTAAGTTCCTCATGAAGGCATATCCAAAGTAAAGAAGTAAACCAAAAATCACTATAAGATAATATATTAGATGTAAATTTTTTAAAATGGGTAATCCATTTCATGTATGGTCAACCCAACTCCTCGACCAAGTATATATCATGAATGGGTATAAAGTGAGATTACATGGTCATCATGTTGATCAAAAGCAAAATTGAATTCTTCATTCCCAGAGTATATAGAAACCCAACTAAAATTTTATAGATATTGCATACCAATTTCTAGTATGAATTGGAAGTAACTAAAGTAAAACTGAAGGATTTTCATACATGGCCTTACCATGATGGAATGTATAGAAATGAGATATGAACTCAACATTGTCCCATATCCTTCCCAACCACTAGAATTACCACCGAACATCATAGAATAATTTTATGGTTCCTGGGTGCATAGCCAATTAGGTGTTATATAATTCTCCCATCACAGCCTTCTGTGCTAATAATAGAACAACAAAGTGGTTCCGATATCATTAAACATACTCTTTAGATAAGTAGAATAGAAAGAATGTCTCTCCATCGTAAATAGATTCTATAATTCTAGATAAATCATCATCATGATTTTGATCAAGAAAAAATTTATCGATATGGGTAGATATCAACTGATCGTTATCAAATGAAACCATAGACTCGTTTTCCTGAACTCCAATATGCAACTATGCAATGAGAGACAATAGATTCTACTCTTTTTAGTGTTCTTTAACTCCCTGGGTTGTATGATTCCTACTAAATGCATCTTCTACCACAATATCTTTTCATGGGTTTTAGGCGATGTCAATTTTGAAAGAATTGAGGTACTTCCCCAACACCTCTTCCAATGATTCAAATCTTTTTGAGATACGATATAACACATGGATTTATGGTCTGAATGCACTATAAATCATTCTCCAAAAGGTAGTGCTTCCAACTATTAAGTTTCGGCATCACTAATGTATGTTCCAATTCATTTGTAGGACAACTCTTCTCATGGGGCATATGCTTATGATATCCTAATTCCACTACCTGATCACCCGACATAAGAATGAAACCCATTCCAAAATCTGATGCATCATAATTAACAACATAGCCCATCCTAGATTTTAGAAGAGTCATTACTGGCTTAGTAGTCAATAGATGATTCATATCGACAAAATAATACCAACCTTTATCACCCTAAAAAATAATCACCCCCTTCAGAGTTGTAGGATTCATCAATGAAGCCATATTCAAGAAGACATTCACAAACATGCGGTAATATTTGGCCAGGACCAAGATGCTCTAGATCTCAAATACATTTACTTGTTTCTCCAAAGTCAAGACATCCTATACCTTATCAAGATCAGATGAAATACTATTTTTGGAGACTATGTGTCGCAATAATATAACTTCCCTAATCTAGAAATAACAATTTAAAATACTTGCATAAAGGAGGTGATTTCTGAGTAGACATAGAACTATTCTCAAATTTTGAACATGATCCTGCTCGAGCCTATAGTATACAAGAACTTCATTCAAAATGACTAAAAAATGTTTTCCAGATATTGTGGAAAATAATTTCTATTAAAACTATGAATATGGAAAGAATATTTGATAAACCAAATTCTATAACAAGGTACTCATAGTGTTTATACATACCCCAAATAGAGGTTTTATGAATTTCAGATAATTCTATCCTCCACTACTGGAAAACAGATCGATGTTCGATCATAATAAACTGATTCTACCACTTCTACAGATAAAATTGATTTTCAATCCTTGGTAATGGATATTTGATCATTATAGTAACTCAATTGATATTTCGATAATAAAAACAATGTAGATGAGATCCATCATCTTTCTTATTGAATGGAATTAGAACTACCCATGATGAAAGAATCTGGTGATTAATGAATTTTGAAGGAAGATCGTCCAACAAGGACGTCAGATCATTCAATTCATCTGGTGTCATTCGTTAAGAGGGAATAGATACTAGTTGTGTTCCATGCATTATGTCAATATTAAATTCAACCTCTCTCATTGGTTGAAGTCTAGATAAATTCAAAGTAAACATTTAGAAAAAAAATTGTGATGACAACATAGAGTTCACCCTCATTGAATCCTACACCAAATCAAAAGAAAATTTTTATATGACCTTCCTAAATTATGGATAATATGGTCTATATATTCTTAACATTAGGTCCCAATATCATTTAAAAAAGTGATGAAAACAGCTGGGTGTAGAAATGTGGACCCATAGAAGATAAAAATGAATTTGTTGTTTGTTGGAAATGAGCCAATCCATCATGAATATTACATCAAGAGATTTCATATGGAGCAAAAGAAATCATAAATCTAGCACGACATCTGACATAGAGAATACAAAAGCAAGACTACAACTACCATACTCTCTCCTCATACCAAGGGGTGTAGTAATATCCATTTCCCAAGATATTTTCTCTATAGGAATAATAATTAGGTAAACGATGTGGGATGGAATTTAGTGATAGGAACCAGTATAAAAAATAGAAGTTACTAATGATGATTCTATAGTAATGATACCTCTCACTGCCAATAGACCCATGTGTACTTCCTATGGAGACTCTTCCACTACTTGAGGAAGTTTCATTCTAGATTCATGTGTATAGAACACTTTAAGAAATGAATCATTTGATTGGCCCACAATTTTTTAAGGATATGATGATCTTTTCTCACTACACAGAGTTAAGAAATGATTGAAAAATATCAATATGTGTCTTGAATGTATACAGGAACTACAGTAATTGTGTGCCCTAGTGTAAACCCTCTTATAATGGCCTGACATGCCACACTGATAGAATTCCAATGAACATATTCCTATATATATAGGATGTATGAAGAGTCTCTACCATCGAGAACCACCACGAGAATCATCACACATCTATTTTTATTAGAAGGAACCAATGTTTCCATTAGGTGATAAAGAAAATATCTTCAACCCTGACATCTCATATAGTTCAATCTCAACCACTATCTCGGTATCCAAAACATTATCATATGTGGGAATCATCATCAATAAGACTATAGAATGATTATCATATTGAATTATGAAATAAAACCATCGAGAAATTCATCCCATCATTAGATTCAATATCATGAGAATGCTCCACCAACTCAACAAAGTGATTTGAATACTGAATCATTATTTGGTCGGCCGGCTCATGCATGAATAACTCTATAGCCATATCCAACAACGTTGACCATGGTAGGAATAGTTGTTGAAAGGAACCTTGATGTCTTTAAACTCAAATCCCTTATGTTTCCCCGTCGTCACCATTGTGTCCAACCATATCCTGGTCAGTCCTTCAAGTATGAAGGTGGAACACTCCACCTTGATCTGGTTTGGTGTATACAATAAATTAAATAGACTTTTTTTCTTACTCAACCATTCCTCAAAATGATGACAATATGTAGATCCCTTGAAAACATGTGGATTCTGGCAAAGAAAATCTTGAAATTGATTCCAATGAATATTCCCTAGAGGATCTATAACAGGATACTGAATGGTCAATAGAGGTGGTGTGTGTCTAAGAGCATGGATAGTGCACATAATCACCTCAACTAGATTTATATCCATTTGAGGAATCTCTTATAGAGGTTCAGTAGAAATTCCATCATGGATCTGATTTTTAAACCTTCCTAGAGGAATGATTCTACAATACATCGGTAGTTAAATATTTTTGAAGGCCCATATAGACCAATGAGGAAAACAAAAATCCCAAAATATTGGACAAAATTATTTAGATTTAACTCTATCCTAATGAAAAATATAGGGAAAATACTAAAACTATTTTATAATAAATCATTCTTTAACTACCCCTTGGGACTTAAGATTCATTGCAATGAGAGAAATCCAGACACATAATAAAAACGGACTCCTATGTCTCGAATAAATTTCAAATATGATTACTAACTTTAAGACAAAATATGAACAAACACCTCTGATACCAATTTTTCGGGAACCAACTCGAGTCCCCTGGTAAACTGATAACTGACATGACCATGACATGTCATGATGGGAGTTTTGATCCCCATAGTTTGGAGAAAATCACCTAGCCACACACAAAATTCCAGTGGGAATAAATTTCCCACAAAATACAGTGGATGTAAATTAGAAATAATGTATGAAAACAAAAAACACTTCTTGGAGTAAAGAACCGGAATAAAAAAAGTAATAAAATCACAATGTACTACAACCCAAAGTGCTTATATAGGAAAACAAACCCCAATGTTCATAAGGAAAAACTCACCAAGATAATGTTTTAGTAGCCAAATACTCCTCCAAGAGATCACTTCCCTTTTCTCGAACCTATAAGAAGATAGTCTACAAACAACTGAAGGAAAAAAATACAGTGTGAGCATAAACCCATTAAGATACCCCCATAGATTCCATAAAATTGAAAAATATATATTATCCAAATAAAAATATTCCATATTTCAAGGTAAACTAGTATTTCAAATCAAAATCATATTAAAAAAAATGCTATAAAGTTTCAAAATGAATGAAACATACATTTAAAGCACGTTATCTTCATTAAAAAAGAGTGATCATTTCTAAAATATTGGATTATATAAATAATTTATAAAAAAATATATTATATAAATTCAGCAGGTAAGTAATGAAATTCAAACAATATTGGTGTATATTTACAACTCAAATATAACTAAACAAGTGAGCAACATGGTCATCTGAAAAAATGAGTATACTCTCATCCCACTGACACTAGCCAGAGGTGATTTTTTAGCCTCCCATCAAGGACATGGTCATCCCAATGTATAGTTTATAATGTTCAAATTGCATATATTGTATCCAAATAAATCAAAAACTATATAAGGCATGCATTTTTCTTACATGATGTGATTTTTTTAATACTGCGAAAAATAAATAAATTCCATAATCCCATTTGCAAAATTCCAATTTATTTCTATTTAAAAACAAAATAGATTTTATTAAAAAACATTTCTTATTCATTAGATAAAACCATAGGGTATTATCAAGTCATTTTAATCCATTTTTATGATATTGAAATCGCTTAAAAACCAATTCCATTTTTTGTACAATTCATTTTCCCAATTAAATTAAACAATTTATTTAAAAAAATCTTTATAAAATCCACAATTTAAATTAATAATTATAAATCAACGAATTTCCATAAACCCACCACAGTTTAATAGAATTGGGGGGTTTCCCAATTTTCATATAAAAACAATTTCAAATCTCCGAATTCCCTTGAATTGGGTTTTATCAGATCAATTAAAGGAATATTTATGCAATTGAATTTAAATTAGCAATTGAATTTTTTTTATGAAAATGAATTTAAATTTGAAATTGAAATAAATTAAGAAATACCATGTTAATCAAATTATCGAAATCGAAATGGAACCACCAATCTCAATGCTTGGGTCATAGATGGTCACAATAGATTTCACCAACAATGATATCCCAAAACGCCAATGAAGGCCATAAAATATAATTGACACATATTATGATTGATGAAATTATAAACAATAGAGTTTGGGGGAAGAGTAGAAACCTACATACCTAGAAGATGAATTCCCACTACAACATGAACTACGATGGAAAAGGCCTGCGGAAAGAGATCTCACAACAGATCTAGAAGAAGAAAACATGGATCATACAATATAGATCAGTGAATCTGGTAATGAAAATCTGGGGTACTACTGAATTAATGTAAATGAAGAACTAGAATGAACACATACCCAAAGAGATTCAACACAGACTCTATGATGATCCCAATCCAATCAAATCAATCTAGAAAGGATGGTTCCTCTAAAAATCACCTAGTAACCAAAATGGTTTTATACCAAATAAGTGTTGATGGTAGGACCGAACCCAAATTGATGAAAATGTATTTTAAAACTAGACATGGGCCAGGTTGTGACATGTTTCCCATGGTCCCGAGGTAAAGGACACAATAGATAAGTAAACTAAAATCGTATCACTTTGGATAAAAAATCCTTCATTTATACACTACTGGATGTGTACCCACAATTCATAGTATGATCCCCCTTTCATTCCTTCTACACATCATCTTGTAAATGATTCGTACTTGTTCAAAATATCTAGTACAAGATGTGTACCATAGGTACATGATGTGTACCTACTCTGTAACCAACATAAAGTCCAAAAAATTATTGCTAAAGACTTTGAACCAAAAGATGACATAAATAATGGTAAAAAACATACTCGATCAAGGGCATAAGATATTACATATCACATCTTCCTTTCACTATATATATTTCCACAAATAATTTATTTATGGAAACATGAATCTTAGTTGTTAATAATCAATTAAAAAAGGTTAAAACATTATCAAAAACCATTTTCATTTCACATGATATTATATATCTATCATGGGACCCTACATTCCATAACTATTTCCTCAATTCATTCCACTATCAAATTGGGATTTCCGTAATATAATATAGAATAAATAAAAACACAGATTATTTAATGTAAGAAAATCATGTCTAACTTTATTGACACATCTATTTCCTCTAACAATATTTCTCATTGGAAACAAAAAAAATTATTCCATTTTATAAAAACTCCTTCTAATATATACATTATCATAACTCTTGATAAAAATTAAAATATTCATCTCAAACCTATGTATACAATTACTGGATCAAAAAATAGCTACAAACCCAATTTAATTATTTATCTGACCTTAAGCATTCCATTAAGTATTCTATAAAAATTTGAATGTTGATGTTAATTAGATGAGAAGTATGTGGACACAATAAAAAATTCTCAAAGAAGAAAATATGAAATATATAACTAAAATATCGTAACATTTAGAACCATTGAGTAATTTAGAATTATTTCAGTTGATACCAATAATTATATAAGAAACAATAAGAAAAATGGTAAACATATCAAAATTCATATAGTCATACATCATATTAGTTGTCTCCCAAAGATGAAAATCAAAAATATTAATTGTAAAAAATTAAAATTAAAATTAAGAAATGTATTATAATATTCTTATTCACATAATTTATATCTCCAAAACCCAAATGATATTTTCCATTTTTATCTCCTATTATAAGAAAAATACGATAGAATTAATGAAAACATTAATGTTTATATTACCACTCGGTTGTACATGCATGGTGTCTTCCCAAAACAAAATAGGACACAACAATTTGATTTCATAGTATTAATTAATATATATTTTCATGAATAAAAAATGAAATAATAACCATAAAGCATCACATAAATTACCCCATTATTGTTTTTCAAAAAGTATCACATATACTAATGACTGCTAAAAAAATTGTATATTTTAGATGCATAGTCTAATAATTGTACACAAGTGGTGTCTCTAATAATTCTCCACCTATACACATAACCATAATATTATAGTTTTTCATATTAATATTGAAATAATATCATTCATTTTTTGTATAATGTTACTATGGCGTGTCATTTATACTATTAAATGGATTACCATTTCTATGATAATAGTGCTTCCACTACTAGAACATCATTACGTGATCATCTTTGGAGTCCTTATCTTTACCCTAACATCAAATAAAAAATCGACAATATAAGAAAGAAATTTCGACATGTCCGAGTCATTAAGTTATTACAAAAAAAATTATCTTATATTTTCCACAAAAAAACCCATATTATCTCATTAAAAAAGTACAGTGTGTTGGACAATAGCTTCAATTCTAATATTATCCAAATATATAACATTTTTTATTAGTAGCCATACACATATAATAAATAATATATCATATAATATATGATCAACACTCATTAAAATTTTTTAATATAATCAAAATCATATGGAAAACTTTATCAGACCAAGTATATGACTAACCAAGTCATGCCTCATTCGAATAACATGTATTGAAATAATCCCCTCATTGGAGTTATCTAAAATTAACAATCATACCATTAATGAAAAACATACTCACATACCCTACACTCATCTTTTGACTCATTCTAATTGAAGGATCACATGTGTTCACTACTCAATTTAATTTTTTGGGATCCATTACTCATGAATACACCATCCTCCATACTTCTCAACACTTAAACTGCAATACTCACATAACATATTGATATAGTATTCATTTATTACTAAACCCAACATTTCACCGTGCTTATGTTTGGTTTTGTTAGGGGTTAATTTGGGTTGAACATTAAAATTATTATATGTTTATTTTGGTAGATAAAGGTTAGCACACTGATAGCCCAAACTATGTGCCCTCATAGAGAAGACAATGAAAATAAAGGAAGATGATTTTTTAACAGTTTGTTCATAGTTTCAAAATCGTTTACCCTCTTATGAGAGTTATTTTAGCCAATTTTAAATAGCCACACATAATGAGATTGGTATTTACAATCCATGTACCTCTAGACAAGAAACCATAAAAATAGAATATTTATTAATTTGAAAATATGAAAAAAAATTCATGAAATACTCATTTAGTTCCATGATTGACTGAAACATCATATAGTCGGTTTTCCCTTACTTGGAGATCCAAGACATTTTTGGCCCCTCAAAACTCTTTCAGAAGCATAATGAAGCATGAGGAACACTGTTTGATCTTCAACGATTTTATTTTCTCATCATTTTACATTTAACTTGAAACATCTTCTCTCCTCCAAAGGGTTCCTTAAATATCTATATTGATATGTCGATTTAATACCCACTAATTTAGATAAAAAAACATGGATTGATTCATAGATCCTTGTTTCCATATTTATTAGTTTATGTTTTCTGTGTATGGCTTTGTGGTTTGAGATCTTTAGATTCTGAGGTAGGTGGTTCTATTATGATTCCATGTTTATGCTAACCCTAAAAAAAATATTTAATTTCAATTGTTTGAATTCAAATAAGAATATTTATTTAAATAAAATTTATTTATTTTGTTTAATTTAAATCCAAATTAAATATCATTGGGGTTTTTGGAAATATGTTTTGGCATGAAATTGGGAAAACCACTAATTCCATTTCATTAGGGCATGTTTATGGAAATGTGAGGAATATTTTAATATTTTATTTTAAATAGGGAATTTAATATAAATTATTTCAATTAAAATATTGAATAAAATTATTAAATGTATTTGAAGGATTTTCTGTGAAGAAACCCAATTCCATGGAATTTGGGTTTTCTTGCAAATTTTCTGGAATTTTTTTAAAATTAAATTGTTGAATTTAATTTTAAAAATGTTTTATGTAATTAAATATTGAATTTTTTTAAAATCCTGATTTCAAATAATGTATTGATTTTCTTTTGATAAAATCATTACTGTTATATCCTGATAAAAGTCTTGGTTTATTAGAAACCTCTTATCCTTTTTAATTTGAAAATTAGAATTTTTGAAATAGAGAATGCGATGAATTGTATTTTAATGCTTGGAAAAATAAATTTACAATCATTGTTTTCTACTAGAGTACATATTATACATAGGTAATTTTTTGAGTTATTTGGACAAAAAATTATAATATAAAACATTCCATAACATAATATGATCACATCAAACCCATTAGGTGTTGGTGATGAGTACTCTTTGGACTGAGATAAATGGGGTGTATATAAATATTTGTTTATCACCTTTACTGGGAAGTACCTATAGCCTTTAACTATCATACTTTAATAGGCTTATGGTTTTGTTTCTTGATTTTTTTATATTTAAAATGATTACATTCAATTATTAAAAAACTGTATAACATGCTTTCTAATTTCTATAAACAATTTTTTTATAACAGAGGTTGTTTTATACCTTTGTGAAATGTCCCATTTTTTATGAAATATTTAATTAGTTTTAATGTGAATCTTTTATGGAAATGTATTCCCATCATTTCAAAGGTGATTCCATCTTTTGGAATATAAATCATGCATTGTTTTAATTATGATTATTAAATGGCAATCCTTTTTATTTGAAATTGAAATATCTATTTGGTTAATTTAATATCGGAATCAATTACTGAATCCTTGGAGAGACCCTAATAGATTTTTTAGATCACACCCTTTCTAGGCCTTCCATTTTTAGTAGATTATCTCATTCCATGTTTGAGTAGGGGTAAATAAGTGTTTGGAGGTGGTTCTAGCTATTGATATATGGAATTAGTGAGTGGGTCCGTTGGAACATGGGTAACTTTTTCCTATTTTATATGGTGTATAGTTGTACAATTTTGTGTTGTGATACCTATTTTACTTCAAGTAAATTACTTCAATATGCGTTACTTTTGAATTCATACATAAATTTTTATCTTTATTCTATATTTTTAGTGGAAAATTCATTCTCTATTTCTTATTTTATTATGTTAGGTGCTAGTGTCCGACACATGGGTATCAAGAACACCCTTCGAGATATGTTGTGAATGGATCATTTTTGGGGTTACCAGGGTATATATGTTGGTTCATCAAAAAATAATATCAGAGTTTTAGGTTCATAAATATTAAATTGGTTTTTGTATTCATTTGTGAAATATTATCAGGACATAGGATTTAGTTGTTATAGAGTGCATGAACATCTGTCACTATAATGGACTTTAATTATCTAAGGGGGATAAGGGAATTACATCTTCAGAATTATTTACAGTCTTCTCACTTCTACGTAATTGCATATTTTGAACTCCAAATCATGTTTCGCAATTTATTTGTACTAATTATCTCTTGTTTCTCTATTTGAGTGTAATATGATATGTGCCTTGATTGATTCTAATGTGGTGTAGAATCATGTCTCTATGAAAACCAATGAATCTGATCTAGAAGGAAGATTCAACTGAATAGAATTTAGTGAATCTTCTAGAGGACCCAAATCTGATCGATGTGGTTGTGAATACATTCCAAGCTATTAGACTAGAACCACTTGATGTTAACCATTTATGATAAAAGTATCACTAAGAGGGGGTGGGGTGAATCTGTAATATATTTTATTTTAATGTTTCCATTCAAATTAAACAAAATTTGTAACATGTTAAAGATATCATTCCCTACTGAACACAATAAACATCGACAAGGACATAAGAATATATAAGGTTCACTACACAACAAGAGTAGCTAGTCCTTAGTATGGTACAGAGATAATAATTTAACAAACAATACACTAATGATATAATACTTTAATTGGGAATAAATTGTGTTGGATATTCCCTTTCACTCTTTTCATACATGGGAGATAATTCTTCAAGTGTGTACACAATCCTGGAAAAAAATATGGTAATGCAATATATCTATGATTTTTGATAAATTTTCCCAAATCTAATCCTTGAATATAACAGTTCCATTTTCTATCCAAAATATTATAGGATGTAATGGGACGTCATAATTTTACATTGCTATATACCCCCATTCATATATTGATTCACTTGAAAGAACTTCTCACTTAATTTGGGTACTCAAATCATCAGCTCTTATAGCTCCTTCGCGAAGCTCCTTGATTCGCAGCACACTCTTAATTGAAGAGCTCACTAGATTACAGATCTCACTATTTCAATGAGCATATGTTGTTATTTGAAATGTTCACTTATTTTTAAATTCTCAATGGATCACTATGAAGCTCCCTTCCTTCGTAGAGCATACATTCTTCACAGATCATGCTTTCTTTACGAATCTTATTCACAATTCAATAGGTCTAAAATTATCATTAAGTCATTATACACTTCTAAAGTGGGTAGAGGCATATTTATATATGTTTCCCACTAAATCAGGAACCTCCCATCCACCATAGCACCATCATAGCACCAAATCGTAAATATCCAAAATTTCCACCGAATGTTTCTCTATCTCAAGAAGATCCATGTGTATTTTCTAGATCATGAAGCTTTTTATAATCATAGAGCATTTTGTCAAATCCATTTCACTGATGTGATTCTCCTTATTCCTTCGAACTAACTAAATTACCTTCACCATCATTACCACTATTTTCACTCATAAATATCAATTCATCTTCCATTTATGAAGCTCATCATACTCATAGTGCTCACCATCAGAATCCATTAAACCATTTTTTTCATTCTTAATAAAGTTAGCCGTCACAAAATTCATGAATTTTCTAAGTTTTGATTAGATCTTTAATTAAATCAAATTTTCATAATGCTAGCTAGACATCAAATTTTGGACCCAAAAATTTGGAAAACCTTAAAAAAACAACGCCACCAAAGACACCTTCATTGAAGAGGCCAACCATGCTGGTTGGAAACATATTTTAATTAAATTTAATTCATAAATCATGCATCCCAAGTTCATCAACCATGTTATGATCATTGATAAATACAAACCATCAAATCATTATAATATTTTCCATGGAATGTATTGTAACATTTATTTCATTCCTCACCCACTTATACAATGTGATGTGATTTCTATTATTCTCAATATTCTTTGACAAAAATAGAATAAAATACTCCATTTATTCTAAGACATCATTATCCAAATTGGTCCCACCCCCCCTAAAATTGTATTATATTTTTGAACATGATTAAATACTCACAGAACATTGAAACCTAATGAAATGGGTCCCTTATTAATAATAATAAGACTACATGAGCATACACATAGTAGGAAACAAGAATTATTAACAGAATGACCCTGATGTCCCGACGTTGTGATTTTGAAACCATGTCAGATTAGATTTTGTCCTTTTCCTTCATCACTTCGTTAACATTACATGAATAAAAATACTGTTTCCTATAACAACTATGCAACTATTCAAAAACCATTCCAACTTATAGTTAGAATTGTTAACTCACATACATGCCAAATTCACAGCTCACCCACAACTCCCCCTTCATGTATTCCTCTATAAGGATTTATTTATGAACGTTCACCCCCTTGATAAAACTATCGAAATGTATGATGAGAGAGGGGGAAGATTCACATACCTATACCAAGATTACAAGGAAGTTGGACACCGATGTTCAACCACAATTTCCAAATGCTTCATTTAGTAATGGTTTCATGAAACTATCATAAACTTGTTCTGATATAGGAACATACTCCAAGTACAACTCCTTATTATCCATGAACTCTTTGATGTTGTGGTAATTCCTGTCAATATTCTTTTCATAATAATGTTGTACAAAATTTTTTGTATGATTGATTTCTCATTAATTTTCAAACTCCAATTGATTAGGTTACTTTACATTATTATGTAGACCATCCAACTGAGTATTCATCCACATATGTTGTGTAGTAGCTTGATTGGAAGAAAAATAATCATCTTCATCCCTGAAAAGTGTAAATGAATTTTATTTTTTTGTATTCCAATTAACAAAAATTTTCAATAGGAAGAAAACTCCACCAGATGTCAATCATCTACCATCAATGTTTATTACCCAATCAACGTCTGAATACCAGAACAAATCTATTTCTTGTGGGCCATCACTCTGGATTCCTAAATTTGTTGTACCATTGATATATCTATGAATTCTTTTTCTAGAAATAAAATGTGATTATTTTGTAACACTCTGAAATATTTCTCCTCAGGTAAAAACATAAACAATGTCGAATATTTGGGAACTCAAATATAAAATACATCCAATCAGCTTTTGACACTATTTCAGATCAACATCTTTTCCTTCTCCATTATTAGAAAACATGGTTCCCACCAAAATTGGTGTGGAAACACGTTTTGAATTTTCCATGACAAACATCTTCAGAATATCCTTTCAATACTTTAAATGAGAATGGAAAATGTTGTTCTCCTTATCTATAATTTTTTTACCCAAGAAAATATTTCATTTCATCCAACATGGGTATCTCAAACAACTTCATCATCTCCTCAAAAACTCTTCCATGTGACCTTTTATCATTCCCATAAAATTTAATGTCGTCAATATAATCATCTACGATCCCAGAGAAGTCCTAACGTTCCTTGATGTTATGATTGATACCAACTCTACAATTCTTGAGATTCATTTTCCTCAAAAAAAGTATCCAATTTTGAATACCATGACCTTAGGGCTTTTTTTAGTCCATAAAAATCCATCATTCACCTATACACATCACATTCATCATTCCCAAAAATAAATCCACATGTTTTTCTAATGTCTACTTCTTCATCAAGATCACGATTCATGAATGTGGATTTAACATCCATTTGGATGATATTGTGACCTATTTGTCCTTCCATATTAGGAAATATTATTATAGTTTGTATACATTCCTCAAGAGAAAATGTTTCATAAAAATCAATTCCTTAAATTTTTTAATATGATTTTCAAACCAATCTTCCTTTGTTTCATATCAATTCACCTTCTTCAACCAACATGTTCTGGAAAACCCACATTGTATCAATAATGATCTTTTTGTTTTGATTGGGTATAAGTTCCCAAGTATCATTCTTTTCAATATAATCAGGATCATCATTAATTGAATAAACCCATTCTGGATTCTCAAAATCTTCATTCAAATAATTTGGCTCCGCAATTCAATATAATGAAGAATATATAATAGAATTCATTGTTCTTCGTGTTTGAACCCTCTAATGATGAAATCCCAATGTGTTTTGAGCCTCTACTTTCTTCCTCATCCTAGGATGAGATGTTTGAATTTCATCCTCATCACATGAAATTTATTAAACTAATTCTAATTCTTGAGTAGCATTACCTCTATTGACAAAATTATTATAATTGTTAACAAAAAATTTCTTTTGAATCTCAACTTAAACTTCATCAGAAGGCTATATTGGTTTCTCAATACATTAAAAAAATATTAAATTAGTAGAGTTATCAATTATTCTTATTTATTTATTTAAGAATTTATATCCTCCTTCTTTTGAATCACATCCTAGAAGAATTTCATCATCTCCTATTTGATCAATAATTCCTAGGATTCCACCTTTTTTAATGCATAGACTCCCAAAAACTATTAATTTTTTTAGACATGGTGTTTTCCCATAAGAAATTTCATTTGAATTCATATCTGAATTTGGCTTGTAAAAACATTTCTTATGATGATACACAATATTTCTCTTTGCATTCCCCCTATAATAATGAGGAAGACTATTTTTCACTATAACATAGTTCTCCATTTCCAAAATAGTTCTATTCCTTCTTTAAGTAAACCCATTTTGTTATGGTGTGTTTGGTGAACTGAACACATGTCGAATACCATGCTTCTAAAGATAGTTTTTAAATTATTTTTTCTTGTATTCAATACCATTATCGATTCTCAAATTCTTTATAGAATACACACATTCCTTCTTATCATTCATTTAAAAACTTTTAATGATATTAAGAGAGTCCAGCTTCTTCCTCATATATATAAAATATCTAATGAGAGTAAAATAATTAAATAATGTGGTGATGTAATTATCTCCATTTATTTATTGTTTTATTATTCAACCACAAATGCTATAGTGGATATGTTCTAGAGGTCATTTTGAAAAAATGTCAACTTTCTTGTGCACTATATTCAGGTTCTTCCTTTTTTGGAAAATAGTGAAAAAACACCAATCTCTTCTTGTTGAAAAATCAAGAATGTCTTGAACTCTATATCATCTTGATAATATTACCATGATTTATTAACACTTGTGTCCTAGCCTTTTAAGACACATTTTATTTTTTCCATCAAACCCGTGTAACAGGAGTTCAGAACATCACCAACATGGAACAAGTTTCCTTTTGTACATTTCTCTCCTGTAACTACCTTCTACCAAATTCAATTTTTACAAAACAAAATCCATCTTTTCTGAAAATGAATTTTTTTCCCTCATCACAGAGTTGGGACACACATAGCAGGTTGTGTTTCGTCCCATAGACATATATTGTTTTCCAAAATTTCTAATTTTCTTTCCTAATGATAGCTGATCCAACACCATATATCATTGTAGATTCAACATTTTCAAATTTCATTTTTCCTTATATTTAATTATTCAAATTCATTAAGAACATTATGTCTCTTTTTATATGATAAGAACAACCACAATTAAAGATCTAGAGTTTTTCTCCTCTCATAGCTATCCAATAAGATTCAACAACAGGAGATTTTGGTTCATAATTTTCCATCACACTAGGTCGTGCTTCCTCCAATTTCCTAGCCATTTCAATGTGTTATTTCTAGACAACCTATCACTCATTCATTTTGGACCTAAATAATTTGTCTTTCTAATCCTTTAAAATATCTATATATTGTTAAATTTTAGAAAAATATTTTTTGTATCGAAACACCATTAGAAAACCCTTAGAATGATTTCCATGATGATAAAAAATTTCCTAGATAGTTTCTAGTTGGAACATATTCTCAATGTTCACACCAACCTTCTCATATGTCTTATAGACTTTCTTTTGAGATACTTTCTTTTGAGAATAATTACTCCAACTTAATCCTTTTTTTCATAGACTGTGGAATAGTTGTAATGTTTTTGGTTGAACCAAAACATATTTCAATGTGATCGAATCCACCACATTACCAACAATATCCATATAATGTGTGGCCTCCTGCCTTTTTAATACATAACTTTTCATTACATTTTACAAATAAAGGATCATTAATGTATATTGTCTTGGAAATCAGGAACATATTACATAAAAACAACACAAGAATTCTTCTAAACCACTTATAAGGCTTCATCAATGGTTAATTCTATGTATATTTAATGCATCCCATAACCTGGGAAGATACCTCAAAGGAAAGCGTGAGATGAAGGACCAGTACGGGAAACTAGGGAAACATTTTACATGTGAACATGAGATACATCAATAAGGTCATGATAAATTACTTTAAGGCTTCATAAATAGATCATGAGGAATATCATAATAAAAATAATAGGATTCATAACATGACTATGTGGCTACAACATTTAACATAGACAATCATGAACATATCACCAAGGTCAATCCCCAAGGTGTCATTTAAAATTATTACCAAGGTCATTCACCAGGGTATCGTTAAAATTGTAATCCATAGTGATTACATCATTACCCAATGAATTGGTGCTCTATCAGGGCACACTGTTAAATTTGAATTAATTATCATGTGATCCACATATATCACCATCTAAAATTTCATTAATAATCCATACAACATAAAATAAATGGGTATCATTCCTTAATCATAATGTTTTACAAACTGCTTTTAAGACATGATCTTTATGTTATATTAAACCCATGGAAAAGGAAAGCAGGTTTCAAGTATTTATGTCCTAGAATTTAAAATAGACATTTTCATATATATGTTAATACCCCTATAAAATAAAGATCTTTCAGTATTCACTTAATAAAATAAAATAATTTGAGAACTAGAGACACACATTTTGAGATGAAAAATCTACTGCATAGCAGCTATGTTTCAGGGTTTTAGAAAACATTGAAAAGAGATGGAACATGGGTTAACAAATCATAAATGATCCATTAAACCGTAGAGGGATTGAATATAAAGGATATAATAACATTTTAATAAAATTTTAAAGACATACCGTATGAAATGAAAAACATGGAAGGAAGAAAAAAATAAGATTTCTCTTATGAAAATTCGGCAGCCTAGCGGAATCACTTAAAACATAAAAAAATGAATTGATGAGATAAAATAGGGTCTATCATTATATGAAAATAATAGAAATGTATTATGGATATAGATATAATAACCCAACATAACAAAATGGGACATGAAAGACTTGACATGAAAGTAGAACTTTAAAATGAGAAGGGTGAAAGAATCCCTTACAAAAATTCGACAGCCTAATGGTGCAACATAAACATTATTAAAATAAATTAATGTGAAAAAGAGGGGGTCTCTATTCATATTAACATGAAAATTATTGTAAGATGAATATAATATAACATCCCTAACATAAGAACATGGAGCGTAAAATAAATGACATAAAGGAGAATACCTGAAAAGAAAGAGAGATGTACGATCCCTTACCTTGATGAGTAACTTCAAAAGAATAAATGTAGGGACCTATGGAAGCTTGAGGGAACCTTTTTAGGACTCCTTTTGAGGTAACGAGGCCATAAATTCATTGAGTAGGATTTTGAAATGAAAATAATGTGGTAAAGGCTTGGTATTTATAAGAGAAATGAGGGGATAAGTCATTAATGGCCAAGGGACAACTCATCAGTGGTATTGGAAAAACCATTGTCTTGCCCATAGTATTTTCCCATGGTATTGGCCACTTGGGACAACTCATAACATATCATAATATTTATATTTCTACAATAATGATTACATAACTATTACATCCTTAATGATGTCATTAAACCCTTGAAACTAAAAATTGTATTTTCACTATTCACTAAAAATAAATTTTTTAAGATAAATCCCCAAAATAACCATAACCTAATATTGATGCTCTAAAAAAATGAACTCCATTTTATAAAAATAATTTTCTAAATATTTTAAATTTAATTTTTAAATAAAAAACACTATTCACCTGAAAAAACTAATATTTGACTAATAATTTCAGAAATAGTTATTTAGCTATTTTATTGAATCACATTACTTAATCAAGGTGCCTAAATTATATTAATACTTTTTTATGTTAGATTACCAATCGATTTGGTCACATTTCTAATCCTAAGCGTAAAATCACTATTCATAATTTACTATACATAAAAAATTTTGTTGATCTAATTAGACTCTAAATTTCATACATAACACAACTTTAGAAGACCATTTTTTGAAAATCATTAAACATATTTAATTATTTAAGGTTTACGTAAATATTATAAAATACAATTTTTCCAAATTTCATCAATAATATACATCCAAAATTTATCCGGACACTTGAGATTCACAAACTTCACCATAAGGAATGTCACAATTTTTATTTAAATCAAAGGATTACACATGGCTATTATGGTCTTGTTACATAGCCTCTTATAACACCAGCATAGGACCAAAAAGTAAGGTGTTCTAGGGTTATAAAATCCTGGGGCGGCTAGGCCAACATTACCCGAGTAGTGATTTTCATCAATATCAATTTCTCGCGATAGAGATTCTGTTCCATCTTCACACGATGAAGATCGGCTTGGGTTTGGTTCAGAGAAAAGACCAACGGTGCTACCTATTTACCGATTTCCATCAGATGGGCTTCGATTGGCCTGAGACTACTAGATGGGGCCATCGAATCTTCTTTCTATACTAATTAATCAAGATCACTTGTTTTTTAAGAAAATAATTATAACATTTAGTTTCCAATGGTCATATTGACCAAGGGTCATATAATACTTGAAACCTAACTGTCTCATTTTAATTATACTCATTTTATTAAATGAAAAGTAAAATAACCCCCAAAAAATTAAGGAACACAATTTACTCAAAGAATTTCAGGTAGTTACAATCGTGCCCCCTTAAGAAATTGCGTTCTAGTAATTTTAAAATTGGGCTTGGAATTTTTTTTGAATGTCCCAAATCAGAAAAAAAATTCAATAAAACTATTACTTTATAAGAATGAAATAGAAGTACAAAGGTCACATGAGTTAACCCATACTAGGATTCCATGTAGGAAAACATGGATATAGAAGATAAAACAAAGGGTCAATCTCTGATGGAGAGTGATAAATAACATGATTAGGAGAAAATTAACCACAAGAAGATCACAAACTTAAGATGTGTTAAAAGGTCATTGATTACCCAGTTAGAAACATTCACCAACGATGTTTTTGTTTTACGTTTCTTTTTCATAATTTTGAGGAAATCATTTACTACATAGAATAAAAACATATGTAAATATACTTACCTTCATGTATAGTTTCATCCCTTAATAAGTTTCCACCAAGACTAATCTATTCTCCAAACAATTAGCATTCAAAAGGACGTGGTCTCATCAATAACCCAATAATTATCTTCTAGATAATCACATAATCCAAAAAAGAATAACTATATTTTTCCCGTGCCTTTATTCATCAACTAAAACTAAAATTGTTAGTATGAGATCATATAATCCCCCAAAAAGAAAATCCTTTATAAAAAATTATGACTATTAATCTCCAAAAGTAAAAAAAAGTACCCAAAGTTCTAGAAAGACCATTCAATACACAATTATCATTAAAATTCTTCAGAATAATCCAAACTACGATTAGAACCCAAAACTCAAGAGGATTTAATCACATATTATTTCACAATGAATATTAATATTTTTCTACAAATAATATATACTACTATTAAAGTCTCATACTAAAGCATAATTAACCTAATCACATATTCTCTATAATAGGTTCATCAGTTTCTAGAAATAACACAAATAACCATATATCCACAATAAATACATAAATTCCTACAAAAAAATTCAACCATTCCACCTCAATTTAAATTCTATAGTATTTTATTTCCCTTGGGCATATAGTATTCCCAAAGAGAAAACAGAATCCTAATTAACCTTTATCATTTAATCATCAAATCATTTTCTTATACAAAGTATATCAATTTGATATACCATAAGTTTCCAAAATAAACTAATTCATGATCCATAAAAATATTAGGTGCATTAGTCAGTCCGAAAGGGCAAAACAAAAAACACATAATGCCCATATCATGATTAAAAGGTCGTTTTTGGAATATCATCATTCTTTACCCTAAATTGATGATAACCAAAAGTAAGATCAATCTCAGAGAAGAATTTAGTCCCACGAATTTGGTAAAATAAGTCATCAATTCTTGGAAAAGAGTATTTGATCTTCATTGTGATCCCATTCAGTTCTCTATAATCAATGCATAGCCGAATCAATCTATCCTTATTCTTCACAAAGGGAATAGGTCCTCCACAAGGAGACAGACATGGTCAGATAAACCCCTTCTCAAAAAGATCTTGGAGTTGTTTATTTAATTACTCTAGACCCGAATTTTCCATCCTATAGGGGGTCTTTGACATCCAATGAGATCCAGGTACAAGTTTAATGGAGAAATTTACCTCTCTTTATTGTAGTTGTCCAGGTAAATCCTCAGGAAATACGTCAACATATTCCTAGACGATGGGGAAATTTTCTAAAATAATAAATTTTCAATAAGAATCGTATTTCATTTAAAATATTTAACTAAATTTGATTTTATGTATTAAAACTTCATGCTTAGACAAATTACATTTTTATATAATTCCTTCATAATGATTCATAAAAAGCTTTCAATTAACCAAACATATCCCGTGGGAGTGTTGTAACCAAGACTGCTTCAATTCCCATTTTTGTGTACCAGTTCTCATTTGATTCAATCTCAATGTGGTGTTTTCTGGTTTTACACCTATGTACATCTGTGCCAGAGCCACCTCTACCTGCTTGTGTCCATACATGGATGTATTTTCTTGATAAACCACTTACTCAATACTCACTAAAATTCAAGGAATATTTCCTATATTTAAAATATTGTATAGGGTTCTTCCTAATGTTTTCATGTCCTAATTTCCATAAATAACTAAACAATCCATTGATACCAACTATGGAATTCCTCATTTTTAATACATAAATTATCATTGCATTTTACAAATAGAGGATCTTTAATTTCTAGTCTCTTGGAAATCCGGAACATAATACATGAAAACAATATAAACATTTTTCTAAACCACTTCTATGGATTCATAAAAGGTTCATCCTTTGTATATTTAATTCATCTCATAACATGGGAATATAAATAAATGGAATGGGTGATCAGAAGTCCTAGTAAGGGAAACAAGGGGAACATTTTACATGTGAACTTGAGATACATTACTAAAATCATGATAAATAACATTATCGCTTGAGGAAGAGATAACGAGTCATATCATAATAAAAATAACCTAATTCATAACTTCAGGATGTGGATACAAAAATTAACATAGACAATCATTAACAAATTACCATGGTCTATCCCCATGGTGTCATTTAAAAAATTACCATGGTTATTCACCAAGTTATCGTTAAAATTGTAATCCCTAGAGATTACATCTTTACCCAATGCATTGGAGCACTATCTGGGCGCACCCTCAAATTTTACATCATTATAATTTGATCCACATATATCATCATAAAAAATTTCATAAATAACCTATATATTATAAATGAAATGGGTTTCATTTCATAATCATAACGTTTTAAAAACTGTTGTTAAGACATGATCTTTATGTCATTTTAAAACCATAGAAAAGGAAAGTGGGATTCATGTATGTAAATCCAAGAATTTAAAATATAAATTTTAAAATATATGTGAATAACCCTATAGAATAACTATCTTTGAGTATTCACTTATAAAATAAAATAATTTGAGAAAAAGAGAGGGATATTTTGAGACAAAAGCTTTCCAGCATAACCGCTATGTTTCAGGTTTTTAGAAAACATTGAAAATAAAGGGGAAAATGGTTACTGACTAATAAATGACCCAAAAAATAGTATAGAGACATAATATATTTTATATATGGATAGGGTAATGAAATTTTAAAGACATACTATATGAAATGAAAAAATGGAAGGATGACAAAAATAAGAATTCTCTTTTGAATATTCGACATCCTAACGACGTCACATAAATCATAAAATAATGTATCGATGAGATCAAACAGGGTCTCTCATAATATGAACATAAGATAACAGTATTATGGATATAGATATCATACCCCAACATAATAAAAAGGAACTTGAAATAATTGACATGAAAATAGAACATGAAAATGAGAAGGGTGAAAATATCCCTTACAAAAATTCAGCAGCCTAACGACACCACTTAAAAATTCATAAAATTAATTGATGAGAGAATGTGGGGGTATCTCATCATATGAACATGAAAATAAAATTAGGATTAATATAAAATAACATCCCCAACATAAGAACATGGAGCTTAAAATAAATGACATAGAGTAGAATACATGAAAAGAAAGAGAGAGGTAGGATCCCTTACCTTGAGGACTATCAACGAATGATTTAAGGTTGTGAACTTGGGAGGATTCAGGGAACCTTGGGAGGACTCCTTGGGAGGTAAGTAGACTATAACATCTTATAGGTGGATTTTTAATTGAAAATAATGATGGAAAGGCTTGGTATTTATAAGACAAGTGAGGGGAAAAGTCATTAATGGTCAAGGGACACCTCATCATTGGTATTTGCATAACCATGGGAATTACCATTATATTTTCCAAAGTTATTGGCCACATGGGACACCTAATACCTTATATTACTATTCATGAGTCTACTGGAATGATTACAAAATTATTACATCCTTAATGATGTCATTAAACACTCGAAACTAAAAACTGTATTTTCACTATTCACTGAATCTTCATTTTTCTCAGAAAAAAATCCAAAATATCAACATTACCTAATATTGTTTCTCTGAATAAATGAACTCCATTTTATAAGAATAATTTTTTAATATTTTAAATTTAATTCTTAATAAAAAAAGCTATTCACCTGAAAAAAACTAATACTTGACTAATATTTTATGAAACATTTATTTACCTATTTTATTGAATTAGATTACTTAATCAAGGTGCCTAAATTATATTAATACCTTTTTTAAGTGATATTACTAATCGATTTGGTCACATTACTAATCCTTAGCATGAAATCACTATTCATAATTTACCATTCATCAAAATATTATGTTGATCTTACTAGACTCTAAATTTCAAACTAAAGAAAACATTAGAAGACCATTTTTTGAAAATAATTACACATTTTTAATTATTAATGGTTTACATAAATATTTTAAAATTCACTTTTTCGAAAATTCATCAATAACATACAACCAATATTTATCCAGACACTTGAGAATCACAAAAATCACCATAAGAAGAAATCAAAAAATAATAAAGTCAAAGGATTACACAAGACAGTTAATGTCTCGTTACATAGACCCTTATAAAACAAGCATAAGACCTAAGGGTAAGGTGTGCTAGGGTGATAGAATCTTGGGGCGGCTCGGCCAACGCTGCCCGAGAAGTGATTTCTATCAACTTGAACTTCTTGTGAAGGTGATTCCGTTCCATCTTCACATGAAGAAGTTCGTCTTGGGTTTGGTCTAGAGCAGAGCTCAAAGGTGCTCCCTCCTTCTCGAGATCCGTCAGATGGGCTTTGATCGGCCTGAGACTACTGAATAGGTCCATAAAATCTTCTTTCTATATTACTTAATCAAGATCACTTGTATTTATAGTAAAATAATTGTAACATTTAGTTTCCAAGGGTCATATTGACCAGAAATCATATAAAAGTTGAATCCGAATAGTCTCATTCTAATTATACTCATTTTATTAAATGAGTAATAAAATAACCCACAAAAAATTATGGAACAAAATTTACTCAAAAAATTTCAGGTCGTTACATAATTAATATTTCCCTTTGAAATATCCAAACTGATAAGAGTTTTGAACATGTTTATCCAAAATCATCTTACCAGAATTTTGATGACAATATGCCTCCAATTTATCAATTATAACATTTTCCATTAGCGCTTATTTCTATTCATACATACCATGAGCAGAATAAGTAAAAATATTTCTAGGCAAAGGATTTTTTTAATTTTTTTTGATTTTTCATTATTGCTAATTTTGACTACATACCAAGACATAGAATCGTTGTTCTTATCCGAACCGATTCAATATTTTTTCAAACATTGAAGGTAAATTTTTTTGTCCTTATTATGTTAATTCGTAGCAGAACATTCACTATATTCTCTAACAATGTTTATGAACCTTGTGTTCCTTTCCTCAGGTTCAATGAGTATATTTTGGAAAATTTTCATATCATCTTCTTTGGAATTTATCTTTTTTTCTGGGTGATCATCATGATTCATTCCATTGTCAATATAATTATTCCAATAATCAATCTTGTTTGCAAAATTTTATTTCTCATCTAGAAAACCTTCTTTGATATTTAATGTATATTTCTCAATTTTCAATTTTCTAGTTTCTCTTTCATGCATGATGATATTATTAAAACATTCCTTAATATCTATAGTTCAGGTAGTGTTTCTTCATCTTCTAAACTACTTATCTCATAATCATTATAATTCATTATGAAGAAAAGGCACTCTCTCTATCATTATCAGAAATAGATTTTTAAGATTTGGTATTGATATCGTCATCATCATCATTTTTTGACAAAAATAGTATTCTATTAAATTTATAGAACATTTAATTCAAACCTCACCTAAAATATTTTTCTTTTTTACCTTGTTTCATCAATGAAATTCATGATCTTAATTATTATTCATAACTACATCTATCATTCCAATTTTGAAAAAAATTAGTAACAATGTTTCCAATATCTTCACAATCAAATCATTTCAAACGTAGTTTCCCTTTGAATTATCCTATGTCTCGTTTCACATTTTTAGAAAACATGGGTAAAATTTCATCAAAATGTTGACATACATCATCTTTTGAATCAAATTCACTAGATTCATCATCAATAATATTTTTCCTTGACTTTTCATTACTTACAGCCTTTAAATACATTTCTCTATCATCTTTTTCTTTTCTCTTCATAGAATTACCGCATCTCATTTCAAATGTTTTGAGAGTGCTTTGAAAATCATCCAGAGATATTATTTTAGGGTCTCTTTCTTATAGCGATTAAACTTTAAAATCAAAATTTGTAAGAAATAATTCTCATGATATTTAAAATAGCTATATGATGCAACAACATTACACCAAGACTTTTGAATATTCTGATTTTTTTAATCCCAGTAAATAAGTCCACAACACATTCATTCTCACCAATCTTTATGCATTCAAACATCAGCCTCCAGATTTGAAGTTTTTCTTTCTTCACTTTTGTATTTCCTTGATATATGTCATTCAACTTGTTTTGGATAAATTTGGTTGTAGCGACACCTTTCAATCCTAAAATTTTCTCCGATATATAGATGAGAGTAATTCATTTCTAGTTCTTCCATCATTATAATGAATCTGCATATATGGAAGAGTAAGTGGAACATCATCATCAATATCAAGAAATCCATCTATTGTCTTTTCAATAACTTAATATCCTTGAGACATACAACTAGAAATCATTATATCATTCTCGATATGATAATTCTTCCCATCAAATATCAGAATCACCTTAATGTTCACACTATTCAGATTCTCCATCACAACATCTCTTCAAAACATCAGGAATGAATAAACGAAGGCATATCACTCTTATAACAATTGAAGTAACCATGTAAAGATCCATGTATCAATATTAGGGGAGGGAGGGAGTTAGTGATATATTTTTTATGTTTCAATTCTTATAAATCAACTTTCATCTTCTGTTGAGGATCTTCTTTTTCTACTGAACATGATCAAGAAACAATTCCACATGGACACAAGAATTTCCATGTTTCACTACTCAGTGAGAGTAGGATGTCTTTGGTATGGTGTAGAGATAATCATTTTACACCAAATTCAATAAAGATATAATACGTTAATATCAAATACAACTAGGAGGATATTCCCTTTCACTTGTGTAGTACTTGGGAGATAATCATCAAGTGTGTGCACAATCTTTGCATAAATAGGGTAATGCAATATCTTTGTGCATCATGATAGACAGTCACAAATATGATCATTGAAAACAAATACTCTCTTTCCTATCTTGAAGTTTATAGAAACTACATTGAATTATTAATAATTTTTAGTCATATACCCCAGTCATTTCATGATCTAGTTGAATGATCCTCTCACTTAATTAGGGTAAAAAAATCCTCTACTCACAAACCACCTTCGCAAAGCTCCCGGCTTCACAGAGCACTTAGTTTACGGAGCTCAATAGATCATAGAGGTAAATATTTCTCAAATTAATGATTGGTCATTCAATGTTCACTTCATTTGAAAATCTCAAAATCTCACCGTGAAGCACCATTCATTCACAAAGATTACTGCCTTCCCAGAGCTCACTTTACCTTCGAAACTTCTTCGAAAATTGAGAGATCTAAAACTTGGGTTAAGTATCTATACACTTCTCAAAAACCATGATAAGTATTTATAGGAATTTTCCACCAACTTTAGAACCTTACATCCATGGTAGATCCACATCATTAGTAAATCGTAGAGCTCTGATATTTCTGCTGAAAATAACTATGTTTTGCGAAGCTCCATGTTAATTTTCTAGATCTCAAAGCTCATCATAATCATGGAGAATTCCATAAAATCATTTACACTACTGTGATGCTCATTCCTTTGCATATTCACAATTCACTTCACCTTCACCACCACAATTATCACCTGAAATTCCCCATTCATTAGCCATACGTGAATCTTTTTGTAGTCATTTATATCCTTATAATATTCCTTGTAACCATTGAAATTTTCTCTTTATAAAGTAAATATTCAAAAAAAAATTTCATTTTCAATGGTTTTATGAGATCTTCAATGAAATAAACCATTCACAATGCTTAAAAATTCCTAATTTTGGACCCCAAAATGTGGTAAAAAATATGCCACATTTGAAAACTCCTTTTTCCATACCAACCACGATGATTGAAAATAGATTTTATTTCCCATTCCATAATAATGCTTGAATCACATGTTCTTAAACAATATTTTTATCATTTTTAAATAAAGACCACAAAATCATCATCATATTTACCATGGAATGTATTGTGTCTTTCATATCTCTCCACGTCCACATATACAAAGTGAAGTGACTTCCTTTTTTCAAAAACATCATAGAAAAAAACAATATTTCATGCATTCAAAAACATCATCAGCCAACTTGGTTCCAACACCTCTATCTTTCACATTAAAGTATCTAGATATGGTACCTCAAATAGAAATTATGTTTGTTGAATCTCAATTGTAACATCACAAAATGAAAAAACATTTTAAAGGCTCAAATGATCCAAAAAGGAGGAGGAATTGTTGATCATAAGGGGTTATATACATGGGTTCCTAGATGCACCTGATGAAATAAAGGTATTGTGTGCCACCTGTGTGCTGGAACACCCAAAAAGAATATTATGGAACACTATTATGAAGGTTAAGAATCATGGGAGAATGGAGTGGATAGATTTAAAAAATATCTTTACATACCACTTTTATCCATATTCGATATTTTTTGCCATGTTTATGTATTTTCTAAAACATGAGATGGATGAAACGACCGTTAAAGAGTATGAAAACCACTTTTCTATGAATGTTAAATTTTCACCAATAATTGTATAAAATGTTAATATGAAGGGTTTATGGTTCGAATTGTAATTTCTATAGAAACTTCATTCGTAGTTTTTCTTTTGGAAGTTTCCTTCTTATAAAAATGTAATGGATAAAGTGACAAAGGTCAAGATGGACCTTGAAAGAATTTCAGTGTTATATAGATTTTAATTCTCTCTGATTTGGAGTTTTCATTCTTCTAAGATATAGATGAATCATGATTATTCTCAAGGTGGTTCTCAATTTCATGTTCATTCAATCTTTTTTTCAAAACCTATAAGAGGTTTGTTGATTTTTTACCAGTATTAAATGCCAAAACATTTAAAGAGGGTTTCCACCAAGGAACCCAATAATTATAGATTTCAATGAATGACCATGTGACTTACATATATTATTACATGTTTATTCAAATCTTTGTCGTGGCCTGATATCATAAATTCCTTCAAAAAAGTGTGGTGAAATAAGATTCTTCATGTGAAAAAGGGTTCCATATCTTGGAATCTGGAATGATGTTTCTTCATGTAGTGGATGAGTTTCTAGAAGATAAATAGACATGTTCAACAACCATGAGAGGTACCATTTCTATAGATTCATCTCTAGTGACTATAATATTTTATATTGTTGATTCTCATTCATTTATTTCAACCAGTAATGTGAGTATTAATAATCATTCTATGATGATTTTTTCTTCTTAAATGTATTTTAATACACCCCTTGGTTGACAGAAAGAGCAGGGTATTAATAGTCCCCCTGTATTTTCTCTCTATTTTATGTTTTTATTTCATGGAGTATTCAGATAATCAACATGAAACCTATTGAAATCATTTTTATGATTGATTGGATCTTTTTCAATTAATCCTTGAATTATTTTTTTCTTCAACAGTTCTCCTTAAATACGGACGAGGTTGTGTGCCATATAATTCAAGGAGAATGGGACCCAGTTTTAAGTAAATATGATCCGCCTTATTCAAATATGGGAAAAGTAATATTAATGCTTCCCTTTGATTTGGATAGGGAATCCTTGATTGGTGATATCACTCTGGTTGTTATTGAGTTTCCCGGTGTGTTTCATTATGAGTTCTATGATTCTTCACTAGAATATGAGATATAGTTTTCCACCGACTTAATGTATGTTACTCAACTATTACCTATTCCAAATAAGAATACTGAACAAACAGAAATGAAAGATTTGATGTCCCAGTTGGATAATCTTCTTGGGGAAAGATTCATACACCCATGCATGTCACATTAGGTGGTTCTAGTTCTCTTTTCTATGAATGGTGATGGTTTACGTCTCCTTTACATTAATTAGATAAAACTCAATTTAGTTTTGGAGAATAATTAGTATCCATTCATACATATTGATGACATGTTTGGACAGTTGAAATAGGGGAGTTTGTTTTTAATGATCGACCATTGGTCTTGTTACAATAAGAGGAGGATAAAAAATAAGACTTTTATATAACCTCATTTAAATGATGGTTTTGAAATCATGAGTACCTTGTCATTTAATTTGGTCTAACCAATGATCACACATTTTTTATGTCATTAATGAAATATAATTTCCATGACTGACCGTCTACCTTCATGGTAGTCTTTTTGGATGAAATTCTTATTCATTCCATGTCTGAGAAAGATCAAGTGCATCATCTGAGAATAGTTCTATGAATATTGAGAAATCTCTGAATTTATAACAAGATTTATAAATGTAATTTCGAGATTTGGGAAGTGAAATAATTGGGACATGTGGAGTCAATACGTGGTATTTTAGTTCATCCTTAAAATAATAAATCAATAATGAAACTGAAGAAAACAAACAATGTTTGTTATGTTTAATGCTTCTTGATTATAGTGTGTTATTATTGTTGATTATTGAAGTGATTCTAGATGTGGTAGTATTATATGACTCCACAAACTTGTAAAGGAGTAATGTTTTCCCTAATGAGATACTTCAGATAGGTTTTATAGATCTGAAACCTCTTTTAGTACTATGTTGGTGTTACTCGTCCTTGGGTCGGCCATGGGTGTGTGGTATTTTGTGATTCATTGGGATTAGGGTTGGGCTATTTTCTTATGTAGATAAATCATGGAGTTTCTTGTTTCTCTCATCAGCTTAGACCACATGAGAATAATTATCTGAACTAAGACCTTGAAGATGCAGCTATGATGCAGGTAAATAAAATATGGAGGAACTGCCATTATGGACAAATATTTTCCATGTTTTTTGACCAAAATATTCAGATTTATGTCATCTATAAAAACATTTAATTTTTTACCCGATGTGTTGGATGGAATACCTAATATATTTCAATTTCATAATTTCCTATAACCTCAGGGAAGGGGAATGTCATTGAAGATTCCATGGAAAGGTAACATACCACCCAATGAGTAAATAGATCATTGAAATAGTGGATCACTATGGTTCTCTTTGCACAGATGCATATGGGAGACCAGGAATCTGGGGTAAGATTTTCTTTTCAAGTGTTTTGTGACATCTATTCTTCTCAAATTGATTTTTTAGGAACAATTGTATTTTTATGGGTTATAAAGAATTGGAGAATATCTTAATGGTTCTGAAACCATGGCTAATTTTTCATTCTATAAGGATGGAATTCCATGTTCTTAGAATAATTTTTTGGTATTGTCTTTAGTGAGGAAGGTTGTTTTGGGAATCTTCTATAGTTCCATGTGGGTTTTCCATCCAGGAAACAAAATTATTTTCTATGACATGTTGTGGTAATTATAGTGACAAATGTATGATATGTGACATTGTTGATATTATGTCTCATTGTAATATGTACAAACATGTTAAGGATAAGATCCCAAAACAATTGGGTTTGGTTTAGTAACTTCTACAACCAACATGGATGTGAGATGAGATATCTATGGGAATTGTGGTTGGGATTTCACATACGCATATAATTACTAATTAGATATGGGTTATGTTCAATATTCAAGATAAATTAGCACACATTATACCCATTCACGGTTAAAATATTTTCAAGTTTAAAGGAAATCTCTATATGAAATAGATTTTTCTTTTTCAGAGAGTACCTTTTTCTATATTATTTGATTGGGATCCTTTGTACACTTATTGTATTTGGAGATACCTTCACAAGGCAGTAGGATATCACATACATTTATGTGAGGTATACCACCAAATGTATGATAGCCAGATAGAATGATATGTACCTATCATTGAGAATATTGTTTCTGTGATTGTTCTTGACTTTGGTAGATCACGTGATGATCATTTTTTTTGGATAAATTTTATTATATTAATATTTTTTAGAACATAGTCAGAATGTATCCAATTAATGCCTTATATAGATTCCATTACAAATATCATCTTTTTTGGTCAGATATGGGTGAATATTACTTTATTGGACTGAGCATAGTTTAATAGATGAAAGAAAAGATTCAGTTGATTCTTGAGAGGATGGTGATGGAACCACAATGATATAATTCTTAGGATGATCATGACTTAAGACATTTTTATTTCACATTTCGTGACCATGTATTCAAGAATATTTCATCTCAGTTGTTTTATCAATGTATTTGGAGGAAAGGGAATCTTGATCCTAATTTTCTGATACATCATAAGGTTTTGGAGTAGGAGGGGATATTTTATTAATATTTATCATTTCCATTGCCAATTATGTTCATACATAATGTGTTAAATGTATCACATGTGAAAAATTACCTATCTGATCTATCTCATGTTCTGAGATGAAGTGATCTTGAGGTCATACATGATTTATCTGTGACTAAATGTCTGGTTACAATAATTGATTATGAAACCAAGGTACTTAATTAGAGAGAAAACCCATTTTCTTATGTGTTATGGGAACAAATTTCAGATTCTCATTAGATGAGGGCGAGGTATGTAATTATGAGAGAGAAGTGTCCTCATATTTTGGCATATAAGATTATGAATTGGCTTAATATGTAAAGAAAATTTCTATAGTGGGGATTTTGTAACATCATGTTATAGTTTCTAGTTATTACTAAACCCCCTTTTTACCATGATTGTGTTTGTTTTTTTGGGTTATTTCAGGTCGAATTTCCGGTGCTTTGGAATTTTATGTGCTAGTATATAGATAGTGAATAGTTAGACCAAATTGTGAACCCTCTCAGAGGAATATGATCAACCCATGGTTGTGGGTTTTTACACAGTTGGAGCATAGTATACAAACATTGATCCCTCTAAAGAGGAATTTTGGTTCACATTTAATATATAAAAACGACTTGATCATAGTTTTTCTAAATTGTGCACCTTTTCCCAAAAAACCATGTGAATGGGGTTTTAATTAAGTTTTATTTTGATTAATAATATCCCAACCACCCTTTTAGGGCGCCAATGGACCCGAACAACCAATAGTCAAATTTTATCTTATTTAGAGTAAGAAATTGTTGTTTTTGGCCCCTCAGAATCCTCTAAGAAGAGGATCAATGATTGCGGAACTCCATTCAATCATCTCTCGATGAGTGTGCTTATCTCCATATCTTTCTCATGTGATCCCTGATATCTTTCCTATGATTCCATGCAACCCTGCATTTATTTGTGGTTCCAATACCCAATTATTTTGGTGTCAACCTAGGTTTGATTCATAGATCCTTATTCTCTTCATTCAGTGTTGGGTTTTCATCATTTATGACTGTTATTTGAGATCTCGTGATTCTGTGGAGGGTGATTCAGTTACAATTTAGAATTTTTGTTATCCAAAAATTTCATTATTTAATTTCATTTATTTGAATGAAATTAGGTTGTATTTTTTGATTAGAAATCCAATTTTATTTGATGGGGGGTTTTTTTAAATTAATTATTGCATGAAATTTGAAAATTTTCAAACTCCATTGAATTAGTGTGTGTTAATGGATATTTAAGTAGAATTTAAATTTTGTATACGATAGAAATTTTTACCATCATTTTATTGAAATTAATTAGGAAATGTAAATGATTGATTTTTTTTGAATAGATCCAATTTCATTGAATGGGGGGGTTTATTGTGAAGTTGATAGAATTTTGTGAAAATTAAATTGTCGAATTTATTTTTGAAAATTGATTTTGAAAATAAATAGTGAATTGATTTTGGATCCTAATATCTAAAAATGGATTTATTTTGATTTTACAGAAACCTAAGGTTTTACTGGATATGAAACATGTTTATATTAAAACCCCATTATGGGTTTTATATTTAAAATTTGAATATTTGAAATAGATAATGAGATGAATTGTATTTTGAGGTTTCATGAAATACATTTCTCATCACTGTTTTATACAAGATCACGTGCATGCCTTAGGTAGTTAGTGATTTATTTATGGGAAAAATTATAATTTATAATATTCCAAAACATAATATCAATACATAACATTTTATAGATGATGCTGATGAGTCCACATTGGCATTAGATAAAATGAATGTATGTACATATTGCAATATCACCATGAGTGTGGAGCCCTTATATCCTTGAACATTCATACCATATTACATATATGACCATGATGATCACTTGTTTGTATTAAAAAAGAATATATTCCATTATTATTTACTATTTTACATGCCTTATGATTTATATTAACATTCTTATATAAATTCTTTTATTTTATCTATTTTTGAAAATTTCCATTTATTTAAGCATATTTCAACTTCTGTAATGTGAATCTCTTGTTTGAAACTATTTACATAATTTAAAAACTATTTCAATATTTTGATATTTAATGTAATAATTTTTCTAATTATTCTTATGAAATTACCAACATTGTTTAAATTCATAACACTATAAAGTTAATTTAATACTGGATCTTATTATAGAATCCTTACTAAGACTCCACTGTTATTTTTAACCCACATCCTAACCATGCATTAATGATTTTATTGATTATCGTCTTCTAGTTTTATAAGGGGTGAAAAATCAATTCTTGGTAGTCATAGTTGTTGATCTGTGAACATGGTGAGTTTCATTTATTCAGACATGTGAATGAATCACATAAATGCACCATTATAATAAAAACCCAATTAAATTGTAACATTATGGTAATTTATCCTTTTTTATTCATGTAATATAATGAAATAAACTCAAAATCCATCCATCACATTTTTTATATCATCTCACCAAATAACTATTTCTGTAATCATAACCACTAAAAATACACATTAGAAAATATAGAAAAGTTCATCCCTTAGTGGCCAAATTTTAATATCATCGTTTCATTTTCTACCTAAAAGGTTGATAATATTGTTTTTCCACTACTATGCCATATTATAATTCCATGGAACTCAAAATCGCCTCCATCAACAAGTCTTTATCCACTCTATTGATGTTTTCTAAATGATTCACAATCACCATCTAAAAATCAACACAGAATGATATACACAACACCTTTAATTGTAATAATCAATCCACAAATAAAGAAATGTGAATTAAATCACTATCTATTGTTGGGTTTTTTATCAATATAATGTCACTCATATAAGTCATCTAGTCATTTACCCTTACAGACTCTCCCCACAATGACCAAATTAAAATGAAAGGTTAGCTGTCATCGAGGAATCATAAAATATTAATGAGGGCCTAAATATAAAGAGCATCCCTTACTCATCGTACATCCTAACCAAAACACATAATTCTTCATTTCTGGTTTCCCATATCATCCAACCCATTATCAAATACATATATTCCACATCATGATCACCAAAACATATAAATGACCATATGATATAGGAATACCTTGTACATATACCATGATCAAACGAAAACTAATCAAATGTATATTTGAAGGATTAAATATAATTTAACATATTTATACAATTTTCCTACCTCTTTTTATAACTATTAGGTTATATGAGTAGTTCACCACTAATATTCTTATATACTATTCCCAAATAAGTTCCATAGCCATATCATATAAAAAATAAAAACTGAATCCTACATTCAATTAGACTACATCATATATCATACAATTATGTATTTTGTCCTATATTGACAAATAATAGGGAGTATATTTATGGATTGATACAAAAATTATGATTAATGATTACAAATGATACATTATAAAATTTCACAAATAAATACCCAATTTCATGGATTCACTAGATGTAGTTTAACCTTGTTCTATGGTAGAATAACTATGTTGTGTTCAGCCTACCCCTTTTCACTCAATACATATAGTAATAAAACAATATTATATGACACAAACCATTTTGAATTTGACGTAAACCCTATTCGGCTCAGTTAAAATTAATCCTTATTCATTAAAACATCCACTTGAAATTTCACCATCATTATTCTAGGATCCATTAAACACATTAATAAACCACATAAAAGTAATTAATCATCATAACACTCCCATAAAAAAATATTTCATATAATTTTTATCGTACATATATCACATGTATAATTTATTTTTAGGGAGAATAATTTTTACATATTAAATTAAATATCCATGAATATCTTTCCACTATAACAAATATTTAAGTAATTGACATGAAATTAAAAAAATATTCTATTGAGAATTAATAATTATGTACTCAATTTTACAATTAATAATTTTTTCTTTCTTACCCTTCATCCATACATTTCATTAATAATTATATTTTCATATAAAAACAATTTTTTAATTTTCTAGTTTTCAATTCCACAAATTACCATGTTCAAAAATATTATTCCATCAAATATATATATATATAATTTCAATAATTAAAATAGAATAATTATTTAATAAATATAATATCCACCATTCATAATTTTATATATTTACTAAATAAAAATAATTTATAATTATATATTCCCCCCAAATTTTTACCCATGTAATTATTTTGGACCATTATGAATTTTCTAAAAAAACATAAGGAAAAAATAATGTTCTTTTCAGTATGATTATATTGTAGATGATAAATTTTTGTCACTTTCACTAATTTTATTATTATAGATGGTCTTGAACCTTAGATGGTCACTGTGGGTAATTATTCGCATCAAATATGTAAATTTAATATGTCCCATTTCATTATAATTAAATAAATATGGATCACTTGCTTATGATATTAGAGAATCTAAATCTATATAAAACATCACTTGTGGAAAAAGATTTCTGCTAGTATTTTATTCATAAAAATTCCAATAAAACCATTATTGAATTGATTTTTCTATCATATATTTCCATTTGAAATTTCCTTTTGGTTTACATATTTTGGCTCACCACCCATATTAATATATATATAAACTTCCTCAAACATTCAACAAATCACTTCATTTATTAAAATATTATATGTTATAGTTTTTATATAACACAACTAATAAATAATTATTTAGGTAACTAGTAAAATATTTAATTATATCCCTTCCAATAGTGATAAATATATTTCATTAAATAATATTAAATCATATTAAATAAACTGTTAATATAATAAATATTGATCCATTTAAGAAATATAAAAATATAGTGTTTTTATAGACTTGGTTATATAAACAACTCCTTCATAAATGGAAAACAAGAACCATTTGTATTTGTATAATACTAAAAATAAATTCATATCATAGGGAATATATGACATAAAATGTTGATCTAACATTCTACGTGTGGAGAAACAATGGATATATTAATGAACATTTAATGAGAAAATTATTATAATGATTATCATAAAATGAGATTGAAAATTTAAAATCATAACCATTGAATTTATTATAAACATGAGTCATTGAATAAATCACAGATGTTTTAAACACATTAATCCTAAAGGTACAAGAAAATGATCTATGAGAACGAAACACTAGAATAAGGTATTTTCAATAAAGAGTATAATAAAGTGTGCCATAATCATGGTAACTGAAAACATATATCATCGTTAGAAATCAATACATTCATTACATGATAGGCTTTGGAAACCCACCTATGTACTAACATCATGTTTAAGAAAATCCCTCATGTACTCTGTTTAACGGTTGATATAAACTTTGGTGTAACCACTTTTGGGCTTGGGAGAGCCTCGTGTGTACCATTAAAGATCATAGAATAAAAATAATTTCAAATAAAATTAGAACGATATGTAATTATAGGCCCAACCCTCAAATAATTTTTCATTATTTCATATTTAGGGAATATTATAATAAAAGTCATTATTACAAAACCTATAGAAATTAAAATCGGTCGAATAGATATTTCAACATAAAAAAATAATCCAAATAATTAAATAATTATACTTTTATAATTGTAACATTTAAGTTGTAATTGATAAGAAACATCATTAATATTAGAATTTTTTTTAGATTATTATTACAATGATTCATGAGAAAAATTCCATTATCATTTTTAAATAAAATGTAAAAATATAAAAATTCCATAAATATTTTGAAAAAATGATACATTTAAAATATATGTGGAAATCACGTAAATTAAAATTAATGTCACAGAGTAGTAATGATACACTAAAATTTAATTCATTTCATTAATGAAAAAATAAGAAAAATTAATTTTAAATTTTCAATAAAAAGTAAAATTTACAATGCTTTAAAGATGGTAATATTATTTTATTCAAATGAATTTTTAATAATTAATCCTCAGGTATAGATGAAATTTTAAAAAAAATTTAAAACATTTGTAGACATATTTTATATAAATGAAATATTATTTTCAACTAGATAGAGAAATAATGTAATTTTTATTTACAATATTCTTCTGATATCATGCATACATAATGTGATGAAAATTAAATATAAACATATATTATAAAGGAATAAATATATGAGAAGAATTATGATGTCATTATTGAGATATAGGTTACAAAATGTCAACATTTTAATCATTATCATAAACAATACCTGAATGCAATGATATCATATCATAAATCCCTTACAACTATTATAACATTAAATTCTAAACCTTATAAATGTGATAACTACATGTTAAAATTTAAATACATATTATTTAGTTTATAAGTGATCAAAAAATATACTAGTTTTATGTATATACTTTACATATCAGAAAGGAATTTTGTATATGTTATTTTTCATAAAAAAAATAATAGATGAAAAATTAATTGTGTCACGCTCAAATAAATTTGAAATCACTATATCAACATATATAATAAATATATTTATTATAATTTCAATCCATACTAATTTAAAAACTAATAATATAATTTATTTTTTAGTTATACTATATGAATATCTATTTATTAATAATTCCATTTTAGAATATTATTTTCGAGTTGTTAACAGTTTCATTTTTCTTGAGAATTTCTGTTCATAAGTTTCAGTTCCAATGAATTTTTTATTTTTACATCATATAAATAATTTAGATTAATATATAAATATATTATATATTCATTTTTTGTAATCATCAATACATGATTGGAATAGAAAATAAAATATCACAATTTATGGAGATGGTTGGTCAGACATAAACAAAAACAGTATTTACAATTTCTAAATGATGGAATAAGTGAAAGGTAAATTATAATTTTCCATTATAGAATAAATATTATATCATATATATCCCAAATATTCATTAATTTAGTACTTTTTATATCTATTTAATTCATAAATGAAAAAAATAATTACATCGTTTTATTGAGTCGGTAATCAACACATACACATGAGCGATGTAATCATTATTCAATAGATATGAAGGTAATAAGGTAGATATGATATGTAAATTTTCATTGAAAAAATGTGTAATATATATCATAAATCTAAATTTATCATGTCATCATATATATCCATGAGTTATAGTAATGGAAATTGAATTTTACCACCACTTGGAGGAGGAAATCCGCAGATTTGATCTAGTGATACATTCACTAACCTTTTGTGTTGACAAAGAGGTGAGAATGTCTTTAGCCTTTCCATTACCTAATTTTTTGATGTTTTGAAGATAATGGACTATTTCTTGGGGTGGTTAGTTTTAGTCCTTGTTTTTGTGACTCGTTTGATGGCTCATGCATTGTGTGGCTGGTTGGATTCTTTTCATTTTTTAGCACAACCATTTTTGGACATAACATGGGAACCTGGTGTAGCTAGAGGATTATCTGAAAATGTTTCCAACACCAGGTATAATCACAGGCTTGATAATAACCATTAGTATGGACCTTTCTTTTCATTGGGATTATTCCCCTCATTTAGGATAGGTAGGGTAAGACTGAACGTTGGGGTGGTTGATGGATTTGGGTTAACCGCGCCTATGGGATGAATCGGGTTCTAGTATATTCATGATTATCCATTTATCATCTATGATTTCCGATTTTTTCTATTACTTATTTTTATATGGTGGCTGAATAATTTCCATTTTTTGTTTCTTACCAATGTACCTAATTTTTAATATCCCTTTTTGAGTGATTTTTATGTTTGTTTCTCAATGTGGTGTACCTAATTAATAAAAGAGGAAGTTAGGTTTTTAAAATTTTTTTTGGAAAATGATATTGAGAATTTTTCACTCTAATTTTTTTTACATCCCCTCATTTTCAATAAAATTTTATAGTCACTACCTCATAATAATGAAAACTATATTTAAATTAATAAGGGAAATGGGATTTGATTCGTTTTATTTAATGTAAATATATGGAAACCCTATGTTTATTTATTATATTTCTAAATTTATTGTGATGGATCTATTATTTAAAGAAATAAAATGATATTAAACATTTTGGGAATGTGTACAGTGTTTTACTACTAATGTCTAAATATTTATATTTATTTTAATCTTTTAATGGCGATTTTATCATTCATGGGGTCACCATGGATGTATGTTGGTTTTTAGATTAGTGGTGACCTATAGGTTCCCAAGGAGTTATGTGGTGATTTAATTTCATTCTAATATAGTTTTTTATTTTTTTATTTTATTTATATTTGTTTTTCCTTTTTTATGGGGTTAAATAACTACCAAAGTATTAAAATGATGTAAAAAAATAGTTTCCATCCCAACAAGACTAGGAACCCCTATCAGGCCATGTAGATGTATTTCTCATATAAGCAATTCGGGGATGACTGTGGTTGCAATTTGAAAAAATGGTATCATAGGAGGCCCTTTTTTTGGTGTCAACTAGATCATGCATAAAACAATAAGGAATGAATATTTAGGTTGGGTAAGAGCATCATGAACCTTTCATAATTCTAATCCACAAGTTATCAATGGTATTCTAAGACTTTAGTGGTTTTTTTGGGTTTGAGTGGATAGGTGATATCCATGGGAGTGATCTGTTTTTTCAAAAATAGATAAAATGCAGTAATAAACAACATGGAGAACATTTTTATAGAATGATACATTACTAGTGGCTGGTTCTTTCTGGGTGCATGGTTTAGATAACTATATAGTTGGGTTAAGAATGGACACTATTTTGTTATCCAGGACCATTGATGAATGTTTTTTGTGTTTGGTATTGGATGGACTAAGTGTTTTTTTCAAAATAATATTTTATTTAGAGTGGAAAATGGGGTTTTAAGGGAGACTTATTTCATTCAATGGGTTTCCTTTTACCAAATGTGTTGGTTGAGAATGAAATGTGTGAGGTTTTTTTTTCTATTTTAAAGAGGATGGACTAGTGTGTTTATGGCCTAATGGGGAATGAAATACGAAAAAATAGAATCATAAAGTGTTCTTTTATTGATTAATTTTATTTTAATGTGTGTGGGAATTTTGAAAATTTCAATTGGGTAAAATGGATTTGAATTTAAAGAGAACATTGTAGTTTTTAAAAAAAGGATATTTCTTTTGTTTTTTTGATGTTTTTCATGGGAGATTGGTGATTTGTCTTAACTTGTGGTTTTTCCCATAGATTATTTTTTATACTGATGTTTATATGGGTGTTGATGTAGTATTAAACCCTTGTTTTATTTTGAGTATTCCCCCATAAATGTACATAACGTTTTTAATGGGCATTTTTCCATTGGCGAACATGTATAGAATCCAAGTAGGGTGGTGGGAAAATATTCTTCTTCTATAAATTCATAGTTATTTGGGATAGGTAGAGGATATGGAGTGTTTTGAGAATGTTTATAGAGTCTTCAGATCATGGGAACTTGAGATTATATGGATGTGTAAATTTCCAGGGTTATGCTTGATGAATCAGGACTAGAGTATTAGAAGGTGATAATCACATTCTCGTTGTGAGTTGGTATGTATTTGGTAATCTATAAGACAAGTTTAATCCACTGTTTTGTTCTTATGGATGTTAGGTAAATGAAAGTAATAAATCTCAGGGACAAATGATAATGGATATTAAAGTTGAAGGGGATGGTCGATCATTTTAAGGCGTTGGATTTCTTTTTTTCCAATGATTCTATATACTCATCATTTGGAAGTGCCAATTTTGGTATAGGTTCCTCATACATGAATAAAATATATGATTAGTAGTTTTAATTAATTATTAGAAAGAAGAATGGGGTATTTGACGGCCTGGTTCCTTTTGGTGATAGGGAGGTACCCCTTCCGGTGAGGAGTGTGAGCTGTTGGAAAATATCCTTACAAAGTATCCTTTTTCATTTTCCATTATTTATTCATTAGTATAGTCAATAGTTTTCTTCCTGTGTGTTTATTTTTTCCACTCAAATACATATTATCATCATATTATAATGTCTATCTATTATTGTGGTTGTTTGGGTATGATGGAAATTTTCTGAATGCTGGGTCATTACAATAGGAAGTCCTTTTCAGTGGATGTCATCTCTAGACTTTGAGGGAGTGGAATATTAAAGAGATAACATCTAGTTACATTTTAAAAAAATTGAATCTTTCATGTTTTGAGGATTCATAGGGGTAAAGAAAACTTTGGTCCAACTTTTTTCTTTGATGTTCATGATTAAATAGTTCATGATTCCTTGTTTTATATTTAACTGTTTTTTGAAGTATCTCTTTCTTGTAAATTTTTTTTGGTTATGCCTCATGTTTTAAAACATGTGTGGTTGACCTTATGGATTATTGATATTCTATTGGTAATTATTCATTAAACAATTTCTAGTTTATTTAGTAAATGATGAATCATTAATCAATTTTTTTACTTTGGGTTCCTCACATTTGGACCCCCTATATTGGGGGTTGGTCTTTATTGGTTAGTTCATTTTTAGAGGTTCATTCGGTGTCCTTCAGACTAATATTGGAGGTCTTATATGTGTGTTATGTTGAATGAAAATTCATTAAAGGTTATGATAAATATCTTTCACCTATGTATATCCTTTAAATTTCTTTGTTGGTGGTTGTGTGTGACTTATAGAAGAAAAATTCCACAACTTTTTTTGTGGTTTCATTAGGTCTTGATTATTTTATAGCTCTAGATTTTATCATCATTTGGATGGATGACATTCTGGGAAATGTTTTTTTTCATAATGTGGAGAATATTCACTTCCCGACCACAATTTCTTAATATTTTTAAAATTTTTTTGTGGTATATCTTTTATATGAGGTCTGGGGTGATTTTCTAGAACACCTATGGAATTTGTTTTAGTTTACATCCAAGGATCATAGTTCGTTCATGGTTAGGGGAAACATTGAACCAAAATAGTGTAAATATTATGGCCTAGACATTGGGGATTTCCATAGTTTAGGACTATGTAAATGGGATTGTTCCCCTCCCTGGGAGTCATGCAATCCATCTTCCATGGGATAAAGGAATCCTCAGTATAAGAGCCTGGTCTGAAAAACTATGCAGCCAAACCGTGCGATATTTATAGAGTTAAAAAATAAAACCAATGTACAATAAATAGATATTCAAAACAAAAAGGAAATGTTTTAATTATAAATATATAACAACTACAACAATTATTAATATTATTATCATTATGATTATTTTTATTATTTTTATTACTTTTAATAACCCTAAAGCGTGTTCTACCCCCTAATTTTCCCACTTCATATCACATGAACGATCCAACCCCATCCACTATATCATATGGCTCTCTACCATGAATTAAAGCAGATCCTTCATGCCATTCCTCTTATTTCCTTCCATCTTTTGAGTCCAACCTCCTCATCATTTCCTACAATATATTATAATTTTATTTCATTTTTTCTTTATTTTCCATGGGATTTGTATATGTTTTCTTCGCATTTTAATTATTTTGTTATATTTTAATTTTATTGTTTTTTGGTTTTCAGTTTTAGATGTTTTTCAAGAGTATTTTTTCCATTTTTGTGGTATTTTCAGGATTTTTTTTCATGGAGGCTTAAATATTTATCAATATGTAGGTGTATACATATATACATAACCCCCCCCCACACACACAGATATCTATATATATATATATATTCACTCATTGATATATGAATATATATATGGGGATAATTTTACTTAAGTATATATATGAAAAATTTATACTAGTCTAAGGGAATGGGTTTTCTTTCATGAGTAAGCATATTTGTAAATAAACTCTGGTATAAATATTCTAATGAAAATGGAAAATTAGGGGATAGTTTTCATTGCATATATGTGAACATGAATATGTGTGTAAGAAGAAACATAAATTCAAGTTTCTATCATCAGAATGATGCATGATTTAGGTGTGAAACCTTTTTATTCAACCTTTACATATTACAATACACTGATTTGGTAAATTTTTAACCATTTAATTAATTATAGTTAGTGATGTAAAATTTTTAGAATAAATTTGGTATCTGAATTGAAGATATACGCTATTGGTTTTAATTGTATTAAATGGCGGTTTTATGTTTTTTCGCACTAAGTTCATGATGAAATGGAACTTTGAATTTTTCACATCTGTTTATGATTTAAAAATAGGATTTGGGTTTCCTAAATGGTTTAAAAAGTGAAAATTTGGTTTTGATAGTTTCTTGTGTTTCTAATTTTTTAAATGGTTCGACAATTAATGGTTTTGCATGACTTTATTGTAACATTTGAATTGATTCTTCTTAAAACAATCTATTGAATGGGTCCCTAGCCTTGTGTGTTTATGGAGATGTGGGAATGTCCTTGGTTTGGGAATTTAATCACATGTTGTTGGTTTTAATGTATGAGACTATTTCATGGGGTGGACGAGGGTGGTTTCGGTTTGTGTAAGTCATGTGATGGATCATTATTGTCTATGTGGTTAGTTTCATGGATTTATTTGGCACAACACTTTTTGAAAATAACATGGGAACCATTAATAGATAGTGTATTTTATAATAATGTTTGTTGGAATAGTTTATATTATTCATTATCTAGTTACCCTTAGTTTGTACCTATCTCAAAATTTAGATTATGCCCCTTGTTTATGATGGGTATGTTAAGACTGAAAATTTGGGCGGGTTGAGGGAACAAAGATAGGCCCATATATAGGATGAATAAGGTTTTAGTATATTCTATATTATACCCCAATCTCCTGGGATTTCACATAGTCTCTAGGGCTTAGTTTTATATGGTAGATGATTTTGGTTCCCCTCTATATCGGTTACTCTTACACACTACTTTCAATTTCCATTGTGGAGAGATTTTCATTCCTTCTTCTTTATGTGGTGTACCTCCTATACAAAATAGATTTTTGGTTCTAAAATGTTTCATGGATAATTATTTTGATAATTTTTTACACACATTTTTTAAATTTGTTTTTTTTTCACTAAAACAATAAAGCCTCTATCTCTTAAAAAACTTTTTAAAATTCACAAGGGTAATGAAAAATAATTTTTTTATTTCCAGGTAGTGTATGAAAAAACTATGTTTATATATTATTTTTCAATCTTTATATTGATGGATATTTTATTTAAAAGAAATGATTTGTGAATAGATTATATGGGAATGGAAACTGTGTTTTCATACTAATGGCTATTGATTAATCTATATGTTTTGAATATACATCTTTTCTCTAAATATATTTGGGCACCAAGGAATGATGTTTGTTACGTGATCAATGGTAATATTTAGGGTCACATGGTTGCATATGTAATTTCTTTTACTTCAAGAAATAGTTTTTATTTTTAATATTCCATTTATATATGGTTTGGATCTCTTATTTTATTGTGTTAAATCATTACCAAAGGATTATATTAATTCCCTGAACAAGTTTCCAGCTCGGGGGGATCAAGAATGCCTCTGAGGCCTTATTGTGGACTGAATGAAATGACTAATTCAGGGTTAACTCTTGTTGGTTCATGACATTTGGTTTAATTTTATAACATATATTTTTGATTTAACCCTTCATTTAATGATATTAATAATAACTATATTGTTGACATTATAAGTTTATTTGGTATTATTTATTATTATATGATAGTAATTATATCATAAATCGATAAGTGGTGACATTTTTTCAAATTTATCATCATAATTTTACTACAGAATCATTTTTATGATATTCAATTAATTTAGTAAACTATTTTTTTTGAATATCATTCATGTCATTAATGAATTGATTCATTTAATTTTTCATTAAATTCAACAATATAGGCATGGAATTTGAATCTAAACATTTCACATATACACAACACATTAAATAATTCTAAAAAAATTCTCTGGACCATATCAATTTTACCCAATTATTTAAATTTCAAAATTTGATATTCATTAATTTTATTATTATATTATTTGAATAAATAATTTTATAATGTTCTATAAATATTTAAGATAATTATTCAATCAGTAAAAATTATACACAATAATACTTAATATAAAAAATATTTTAATATTTAGTTTAAAATTTTATAATTTCCCATATCCACTTTTTATTCATATCCAACACTTAAATATGTATTAAATATAAGAGAGTAATATTGGGAAATTATTTATTACATTATATAATATAAACATCATTATCAAAGGAAAATAACACCAAAATGAAATTTAATGACATTATAGATGCATATGGAAGAATTTATTCCACCCAATGTCATAAAAATGGGTGTTGGGTTGAGATGGAGATCTTATCTAATGGTTGTAACACTATTTTAACAAATATTGCCTTATCAAGTTGAAAAATATTTATAAATGATAAAATTGAAAATGACAAAGAATAAAGGATATATTGTAAAAAATGAACTTTCTAATTCCCAATGTAGTATATATTTATCATTATTAAATTTGAAAAAGTATTATAATTTTATTTAAATTTATTCACTCAACATGTGAGGTATTATATATTTTAAGAAAATTGATTTCTAATGTATAGGGATATTTTTATATGAAAATAAAACATAAAATAAATTCCAATTAAATTAATAATATTTTTCCTTAAAAAAAGAAATAATTTTTATTTTAAGAACTTTTTAATTAAAATTTACCTTTGTAAATTATTTAGACAAATATATATTTTTTCGATGAAAATAATAATTTAAATTATTTCATTAAAAATATTTCATTACACAAAATCCAAAATATTCACATGAAGAGAATTATGATATTCATATTTGAATTATAAAATTATTTATATCTAGATACCTTTTAAAATAGTTTTATAAATTAATTAAATGATTTTATCAATAAAAAAGAAATGAAAATTATTTCTGAATCTAAAAGCTTTCTGATACATAATAAAAATTCACTAAAAATGAAGGATTATTTAATAAAAATCAATAAATACATTTATACATATTATTAATTTTTTATATATCACATAATGGATTTATTCCTATTCATAAACCTAAATTCAATGGCGATGTTATAATAATTATTTTTAATTAGTAATATATCATTTTTTTTAATCTCGATGATGCGTTTTATACATGATATTTAAAATAGATTTATTTCAAAATAATATGGTTTTATATTATCCACCACCCCTCTTTAATAATTTTTTTCCTTGATATTTGAACTCATGATTGGTCATAAAGGGATAATTTTCTACTACAACATTGATCAAAACCCACATCATAAAATGGTTAATAAAACATCATATTAAAAATTTGAAATATGAAATTTGAATGTCTACTACATTACACATAATAAGGTTTTAAAATAGGATAACGTTATCAAGATGTAAAGATATGGGCATGTAAGGGAAATGTATAGTCCAAATATTATCATAGAACATTCATCAAAATAATTTTTGGGATCAATATAATGTTAACAATTGAAAAAAAGGAATAAATATAGCCATCGATTCATCAAAAATAAATGTAAATAGACAACATATGTTTGAGATTTTTTTTCTATAGTTTTTTATTCCATTACCTTATATATTAATCACATTTATACGATCAATTTTATATAAATCATATTATGTCATATATCATAATTATCATCACATAAAATAATTTAATATCAAAAGGGATTATTTATACGTCAATAATGTATTCATAACAATACATAATATAATTTTCAAGTCACCCCACATTTTAAGAACATAAATCATTAAAAATGGAATCTATTTCAGGGAACATATGATCATCCTTATACATATAATCCCTAATTATATATACAACTCTTATGGTCACTCCATAGAAAAAATATAGGCATAAAATATAATAAAATCAATATTCCTTATAAAAAATTACAGACTTTTGAAGATATTCTATATATTGAAAAATTCAATACAAACCATCAAAAATGACTCGAATCAATTTGCATCAAATATTTTGACATTTTTATAGCACCAAACATTATATAATTTTCTTTATTAATTTTGAAATTCTATTTATCATAATGAATCATTATCACATTATAACAAAATCACTTTTCTTTCTTTCTAGTATCATTAAACCTATATTTTAAAATATTAATAGATATAGAACATTTGAATAAACCTTAGATGTTCCATGATTCTTTTATAAAAAATTCAACTGATGTTGAACATCAACAACATAATTCGTGAATCCCAAAATATATACAGTATAATCCCTTCACTTAAACGATGGGCATATAATATGTCCTTCTAATGTATAGGAGTTAAACATTGGATTATGGAATGGACTTAGATAATTCCCATATACCCCACATAAATGAAATTATAATATAAATGGTACCGAAGGAAGAAATTCATTTTCTAACACACAAAAATTCTATTTTCTAGAAAAACCATATTCTCCATGACATTTTTTCTAGAAATAAAATATATTTTGATACCTCAAAAACATTTCTATAATTACTTCTACCAACATTGTGAACATATATTTAGCTAAATATATTTCACTTGATGGTTATCATAATAATATATTTTATTATATTATTCGAGTCAACAAACACAGAAATGTTTGGATTATAATTAATATAATGGCATAGAAAATTAATCATAATTAAAAGGTTATACCTTCTATATCTACATCATTTTTTACTAGCAGGGGAAATACTTCTATTTTCCATTACATCCAGTGTTAATATAAATCCTCCTTCTTCTAGCAACTTACTAAAAGAAAAAATTAAACTATGATGAATAATATTCACATTGATAAATGAAATAATCAATAAAAATGAATCATATGATGTCAATATAATGCCTCCTTATATTCAACCTAGAACACTTGTTGTTTATCCTAAAACATCCTTGGTGATTGTTTATTTAAATAATTTATACTTGTTTATAAATAAAATTTGATTTAACACAAGAATATCACAAATTATTTTCATAATAGGTCATAAATTAGTGTATACTCATGGTGTACTAGATTATTGGATGAGATATAATTGAAATAATAATTTTTAGGATATTACCCCAACATAGATCTATTCCATAACCATGTCATATTGTAGTATCCAAACATGGATTTTTATAGCAAACCCACAAAAAATTATTTTTAATAATATAATATGTTATCCAATAGGAAGGATTATCCTATATGATCTCAAAATGATTTATCATTCTAGTTTCCTAATTTAATTACTCTATGGAATTCTACTAACTATAGAAACCAATAAATGATGTATTTAAATTTTAAATTTCATACATGATAATGTTTTACATAACATTGCAATCCATACCTTTACCATAATGGTTTAGGGTCATTGGAAACATTGATACAAAATTATATAGTCTATTAATCATAATCATTTTTTCCACTTATTACTTTATAAGTGGACCCCGTATAATTCATATCATTATTATTAAGTTTCATCAAATTCAATGAAATGAAAACATAATATTTTTTAGCTTAGTTGCACCATTGGGTTAAACAAGGGATATATAAAAGGTCATTCAATTATAACATTTGAATAAATTGAACGATAAAACTCTGTTACCATTCAAAATCAAACCTACAATTCATAAAATTGTAATTTTTTTCATGGTATAATCAATCGTAGTTTATATTGCGTGAATCGTAATGAGAATTAATAATATAACACAAGATAACATACCAATGGCATAAGATCATGTCCCAAAAGTGTGGAATAATGTTGGGAGAAATCATAGTCATAATAAAATTAATTCAAGGATACCCACCATGACATTTAATAACATATTAAGATTCCTTTAACCATCCATTTACCTACATGAGTAATGGGATAACCTCTCATATAGCCTATTTTGTGATTGGGATGACCATCTGTGTGCCCATGGAGACCGTAATACATCAATCTCTACCCAAATAATTATATATATATATATATATATATATATTAGTCCACCCATCATATAATACTAAATCCATTCATATCATTGGATCAAGATTATAAAAATAATCATCATAACAATAATCCATGGAGACGGAAATGAGTTTCATAGAAATTACATCACTATAACCATCAACCATATAGTGAAATAATAAATATTATATCATTCAATAATGTCCACATTAATGTTAAAAAACATTAAGGGCAATTAACATATATGAAAATTTCTATTAAATGATCAATGAAATATTTCATTTCAAAAATAAAAATTTTATTTTGTTACCGAATATTAAGATAAAAAAATATCCATACTAACATAGAAATTTTTTATTTGAGATTAACCATGGAATCATGTAATTTAATCTATAAATAGTTTTGTGGTATGGAGGGTGGGAAATTTTTATTCATCCCAAGTATGTTAAAATAATGATTCATTTCATATTTTGAGTAAAAATTCAAAAGTTACTCATTCAGAATACAATAAGAAGATTATATTTAACATTTTGTTTAGAAATTAAATAATGCATTGAAATTACATTAAAAAATTACATAATAATATAAAAAACATTCTAATTACATTTTATGAAATATTAGATATGGAAGGAGAGGAATTTCTAAATGAAGATGAATATACTATTTTTTTTCTTTTGGGATTATTTTATTCTCTTGACTAAATAATGTGAGGAAAATGAAATTAAATAATTTTTTATCATCAAGTGACTAGAGGAGGGGAACTTTTATGGGATTTTTTAGATATTTTCCATAATATATCATCTTATAAAACAAGGTCCTCACCAATCACAATAAATAATAGGATTCTAACATAAATGAATTTCCATTTAAATAATTTTTTTATATAAAAAATCAGAGGACATTTTACCATTGATTGTAATGAAAAAAAATAATATTCATCATAATAATCATAAAATACATTCTTGTGTAGTTAATACACTATAAAAAATAAACATGTTTTGAATATGGAATTTGTCACAAATAAATAAAAGTTAGGCAAAATTCCCTTTCTTAATGTTCAATATGCTTCAAAAGCATTCTATCCTCTTGTATAATAAAATTATTATCATAATTCTATGAAAAATAAGTTAAATTATTCTCAAAATCATAATTGATCCACTTATAACTTTTCAAAAAATATTAATTTATATTTCCTTATTAAAAAGTTCTTTCTATTGGTTCTATGTTTAATCTTTTGGGAGAATTTTGGATTTGTAATCCCAATACTTATACATTGTTAAATATTCTATCAAATAAAAAAATATCAGTTATGATTTACCTATCATATATTTTAAATTTAAACATATTTTTATTAATCTATAATGTATAAATAAAGATAAATTAATTACACAGTTCCATAAGAAAAATTGTTTCTCATTTCTGTGAAAATTATTTTCACTATTAAACTGATAAAAAAAAGATAAATAATAACTAACTACTATAAAACCAATATAATATCATATATAACACATATATTCATTAAATATATCATTATTAAAATGTATGTAAATTCTAATATAAAAACATATCACTTCTCATTTTTGAGGTTTTATCCTACACATACACATGAGTGATATTATTGTTTTCCAATATATAATAAGAAAATAATGTAAGTATGAGTTTATAATTGTAACGCCCCGGCCCCAGTTACCCAGATTCGGTGCATTATTGCGTAACATTGGAATGATCACAAAAGATCATGTCTTGAAAGACCAAATAGTTTAGTAGCCTTGGAAACACAAGATACATTCATAAATGTTTCATTACATCATAAAGTGAAAAACAAAAATAACATAGTCTTTATATTCCACACCCATATCCCCTTCAGACTATCCATGCAGGTCAGTCATAAAATATTTCTTCACATCCTGGAAAAATTAAAACATTGGAAGGGGTGAGCTCAGATTCTCAGTAAGGATTACAATATAGAGAAAGATTTCATAAATAAACATAAACATTTAAGGCAATGTATAACTAAAACAAAATCCTTTTAAACATGAACTTCAGCATAATATGGAAAATGTAAATGAAATAATGACATTTACTTATTCACATAAATATTCTACTGGTCGAATAATCACATGAAATATCAATAACCACATTCATAATGATCGAATGCATAATGCCAGAATATCATAACCATGTAGCCAAGGCCTCATTCCAAGACTACAAATAAGATTTTTTCAAGGCCTCGTGCCAAGACACTATTTTGTCTCATGAGACCTGCTGATGCATCGAGGAGCTATAGCGGGCTCCACCCATCACTTATTAAGTCCAAAGCATTCCTCATATGAACAGGTTTAAACATATCATAAACCATAACATAATCGTATAATATAAAAAAATTTAAAGAAAACATAACATTTCCACATTTCAATCATAAGATATCAATACAACACATTGATATAATTAAAAAACACTTTCAAAACCATTTTCAATAAAAAAATAAAAGAAAATTAAAATTTTGTATTTATTTTACATTTAAAAAAAGTTATGGTTTGTTGAGGAAGCCGAAACACAAATAATGGTCACGACAGTGGAGAAGTTGTTGTCACTGCATTCGTTTGACAAAAAAACATTCCTTTTTGTTGTACAGTAAAATGCTTCCTATAAAAAGATTCCTTTTTAATAAACATAAAAGTTAAAGGTGTTTATACACAGTATAAAAGAGATTTGTGTAAAAAAAATATGCCTCAATGAAATGAGATTGAGATGAAGTCCTTACAAAGATAATTATTTAAATTAAATAGATCTATTATGTGTATTAATTATAAGTACAAATAAGTTAAGTACAAATACAAGATAGTACATAATAATATCATGACATAATTTGAAAGTAGGAGATTAACCCACAGAATGGAAAATGGGTTAAGAAGATCCCTTACCTAGTGTCCAACTTGACTCAACCATTATTTAACCTCATTAATAATAAACTAGAGTTAATTTATAATTGCTTAAGAACCTTTTTCATGTTTATTATTCCTTTTATATCGCTTATTACCATGTTATGAACATTATGTAATTATTTATGTTAATAACGGTCATTTTGTCGATCTTTGGTACTTGAGTCAAAAATAAACTTCTTATAATTACAAGTTGATCATGTGGTAAAATTATTATATTCATGAAGTAGATATAATATATATTATATATATCTAGTATATAAATTCATTCATAATATTACGTTACATTTAGAGGTAAGAAATGAAATGCACCGTTCATGGAGACGGTAAGTTGTATGTATGCATGAACGCTACTTTAATTTCTATTTTGTATTTAATGGAATGAAATAATAATGATATAAAAGTGTATTATAATTCCATTATAATATCATATATAATATCATTTACTCCATCCTTTATATGTCCCGCATATGTCGTTAACGATTCAAATCACTTTGAGGGGGCCGTAGTCCGCACTTCCTGAAATGAAATTATCGCGTTTACCCATAATTGAAATCATAAAGGTATGCCATAAATGAGAAATAAAGAAGAATATGGAAAACATAAACATAATATATATATCATATATGAAAATAGTGTCATCATAATGGCCACCATGAGAGGTGTTAAAAGAATATTGAACAATCATCGTTTCGTGAGGCAGTAATTTGCCACCCACAGAAACAGTATGTTCTTTAACCATTAGACGAATATATGAGTAATTTTAAATCGAATTATTCTAAATAAACATCCTAGAATATTGAAGATACTGGTGTTGTTACAAAATAATGGATTAAAAAGAGTTTAAGGGGTTGGAGAAGAAAAATAAAACAAAAGAACATAAGAGAAGACATGACCTTAAAATCAGGTAACTTTTTTTGATTTGAGCCAAAGAATTACTTGGGAAGACTTCTGCCCAATGCGTGGCCTATATGAGTAAGAGAGGGAAGTTGAGAGAGTATTTTTGCAGAGTTTGGCCGAGACAAATGGTTTTTATGTTGTGAATAAGGTGGTAGAGGTGGGGGACATTTACTAGAGGAGAGGAGGGGCACTCTTGGAATGTCGTGAAATGTTACTTTATTATATAATGAGTTTTGGATTTTAAATGTACCAAAAATATTTATTTAGAGGATAAGTTGACAAGGGTTTTAAATCTACTCATCCAATAAGTTTTTGAAAAATTTATGTCTAAGATTTTACATTATCATTTCATTTTATTTAAATCATTAATTAATGAGGTAATCGTTGCATCATCATGGTGTTATAAAATATTTAATTTATTTAATTTGTAAAAATTAATAAAAAAATAACATTCTATAGGAAATCATTTTATATTTCCAATGAAAATTTATAGTCGAAAATATAACATATATAAATCCATGTAATAATTGTTTTAGTAAAACAACACATGTTTGTGACAATTTTATTTTTACTTTAAATAAAAATTAATTAATGTCATTTTCTTACCGAAGTGGCTCCATGGGGTCCCCAAGTTGACCCATGGATTGTAGTTTTAGGTCATGACTCATCCAATAATTTTAGGAAACGTGTCAAGCTATTTTAATATTTTTATAATATCATTTTTACCATAAATTTCACGAATTACCTTTAATCGCGATTAATAGAACTTAAAAGTTACTATTCACCAAAAATTATTTTAATCTCATTGAACCACATTTAACTTCTTAATGACAATTTTTTATGTTGGAATTTGGAAATTCAAATCACAGAGGTGGTAAAATTTCATTTAAATGAAAAACAGTTTTTATAACTACTACTTATTGGTTTCACTATTCATCAAAAATCGATGTTTTTCAGAACAATACCAAAAATTAACCATAAGATATAATTGATATTCCGAATTCAAAAATGATGTCTATTTTACAAAATTAGAAACATATTATTTTAATTAATTAATTTTATAATTAATTCCCGCTGTCACAACAAATTTCGTGTTTTTAAGAAAATATATATCAAAATATTGACAATTGTTTATGTCCACTTTCAAAGTGAAATTAATTCTAATGACCAGAATTAGATAAAATGTTAAAAATATATTTTAATTATACTTTAAAACCACTCCATAGTATAATTTATCACTATAAATTATTTTAATTAAAAAAGTTATTTATATGTATTTTCTCTATTCATAGAAAATTGGATGTTCTCAGAAAATTACAAACAATTCAACATAGGATAATTTCAATATTCCAAATACAAAAATGAAGTCCATTTTGAAAAATAAAATTTAAATAATTTCAAAACGTGAGTATTACTATTCATAATGGATACTTTGATTGGTCTCGGTGTGTTAGAACTTGAGATTGCATACAACACACGCTGCTCTATTATTCAAATAGAATTGTACCATGGAATCTTGGGGTGTTACATTCTCCCATCCTTTATTAAATTGCTTCCTCGCAATTTGAAAATTTTCTTTGAAAATAACTGGTTGAAAATAGAAAATACCTTCGTGGAAAACCCACATCAGAAATAGGGTTAATAAAAATATAACATTAAAAGAAAGAAAGAGAAGTACAAAGGTCACCTGAGATAGTCCATACAAAGATTATATGAAAATATGGATATGGAGGAGAAACAAACCATCAAGGTCTGATGGAGAGTTGTAGAAAATAGGATTAGGAGAAAGTTTAACTATAAGAAAATCACAAACTTGTGATTGGTTAAACGGTCTTTTATTACCCAGTATGATAAGTTAACCGAAAACTATTTTGTTTTAAGTTACCTTTGATAAAGTTCAAGAATTTATTTATGAGATTTACTAAGAATGTAAGGAAATATACATACTTGTCATTTAGACTTTCATTCATTAATAAATTTGTACCAAAAACCCATCTTTCACTCAAAATCATAATAGAACTCCAAAATATTATATTTATCCTAATCGTACAAGGTTCCAAATATTTACACATACTATTTAGATTAGGAAAAATATTTTGTAATAACCAAATACTTCCTGTAGGCTAGTGGTATTTAATAAATGCATGTCGCACTATAGTTGTGGGTTTGATTCCTATAGCTTTTTCCGACGTGACGGGTTATCCCCCAACCTGCAGGTTGTCCTTTTCCTAAAACTATAGTACTAAAATATTCCAAAAATGATCTTCAGAAATGATTTAACCTTAAACAATACTATACAAAGTTAAACATAATCCATTCCAACCTTTATAGTTATCAAAAACTCGTAATACAAATTTTATAAGGAAGGTAAACACAATGAAGATACTTTTTTCCACGAAATAACATTTGAATACCTTCATATTGTATTCTTTTAAATCACTGCAACATCCTGAATTACCATAAATACTTATTAAATACATTAATTGTCCCTTAATTTTTATATAATACTAGATATACTCCTTCTATCCAAAAATGTATACAAATCATTAATCAGCTTCAAGGAAGTCAATAATATCCAATATAATTTATCCAAATAAATCATGTATTATTCCAAAATCACTATCTCAGTATCAGAACCATATTATGGTTTATCTTTCTCTCAAAAATATATTTTCCAAAAATTTAACCTGCTATTGAGTCACTTTTCTTGGTTCCACACAATCTCATGTTCTTAATGAAATAGTACTGCATTACAAACCTTATATACTCCATAATTATTATAACTAATACATCATTGATAGAACACTTAAATGACCTAATTCTTTAATAACTACATAAGAACTCTAATCATTCCTCCTCATCTTTGGTAGTATCATAACTTGATTATTATCCTATAGAATCATTTGGGGCATACTCTGATGATTTGGACATTGTTTTTCGTAGTGTCCCCACTCCTTACAGATAAAACATTGTAGAGTAGAAATCTTTTTCTTATCCCTGTAGTCACGCACTTTGTGTCCTTTTTCTCTACACTTATAACAAACTCCAATTACCTTCAGGCAAGTTCCATGGTGTTTCTTCCCACATTTATCAAATATTGGAAAATTGTTCATTTCCCTCTTCCCTTTATCTATCTTTCTCTGTTCCATCCTTTTCTTCTCTTGCTTCTTTTCAATGCCATAGGAATCAGAGAATTCTCAACTTATCTTATTAACACTTGATATTATTTCTTCATATGTTGAGAATACATGTGAGACTATTTCCCTTCTAAATTTTGTCTTTTTACCATGAAAGATATGATCCTTCCTACTCTTTGGATCATACGTATTGCTGGAGTTCACATTCCTTCTACTGGGCACCATTTCTATAAAACGACATAAACTAGGTCAGTTTATGAATTGCAATGAATAATTCCAAACTTGTAAAATAGTTAATGCAAATTGAACGGTTTATAGATATAATCTATTATCATAAATATGTTTTCTTTGTGGTAGTATATACTCATAAAACATTCATAATGGTTTGTAAAGAAAATGAGAATTATCCTATGAATATCCGCCGGGAGTATCGTAACCAAGAGTGCAGCAAAGCCCGTTGTCGTGCACCGATTCCCGTTCGAGTCTAGCTCAAAATTAGTGTTTTTGGGTTTTACCCCTAGGAACATCTGTGCCAGAGCCACCTCTACCTGCTCTTATCCAGATAGGGATGTATTACTTGGAAAACTCACAAAATCTCTATTATACCAGAATTCTAGGAAGTTCTTCTATACTAATCCTCAAAGTCTATCTTAGGGCTATGTGCTCTAATCAGAGTTTATCTAAATCTATCTTCCAAGGATAGCACTAAAATGACTCTAATACCAACTGTAATGCCCCGACCCCAGTTACCCAGAGTTGGTGCATTATTACGTAACATTGGCATGATCACAAAAGATCAAGTCTCGAAAGACCGAATAGTTTAGTTGCCTTGGAAACACTAGATACATTCATAAATGTTACATTACATCATAAAGTGAGAAAATAAAATAACATAGTCTCAATATTCCACACCCATATCCCCTTCAGACTATCCCTGCAGGTTAGTCATAAAATATTTCTTCACGTCCTGGAAAAATTAAAACATTGGAATGGGTGAGCTCAAATTCTCAGTAAGGATACCAATATAGTGGAAGATTTGATAAATAAAAATAAACATTTAAGGGAATGTATAACTAAAACAAAATCCTTTTAAACTTGAAATTCAACATAATATAGAAAAAGTAAATGAAATAATGACATTTACTTATTCACATTGATATTCTATTGGTCGAATAATCAGATGAAATATCAAAAACCACTTTCATAATGATGGATTGCATAATGCCAGACTATCATAACCATGTAGCCAAGGCCTCGTGCCAAGACTACAAATAAGATTTTGTCATGGCCTCGTTCCAAGACACTAGTTTGTCTCATGAGACCTGCCGATGCATCGAGGAGCTATAACGGGCTCCACCTGTCACTTATTAAGTCCAATACATTCCTCACATGAATAGGTTTAAACATATAATAAACCATAACATAATCATATAACATAAAACATGCATAAAGGAAACATAAAATTTCCACATTTAAATCACAATATATCAATACAACACATTGATATAATAAAAAAACACTTTCAAAACCATTTTCAATACCAAAATAAAAGAAAATTAAAACATTGTATTTATTTTTCATTTAAAAAAAGTTATAGCTTGTAGAGGAAGCCAGAACTCAAATAATGGTAACAGCGATGGAGAAGTCATTGTCACCACATCCATATGACAAAAAACACATTTCTTTTTTTCATTTAGTAAAAGGCTTCATATAAAAATATTCCTTTTGAATAATATTAAAAGTTAAAGGGGTTTATACACAGTATAACAGAAATTTGTGTATAAAACAAAATTTTCCTCAATGAAAGGAGATTGAGATGAAGTCCTTAAAAAGATAAATTTATTAATAAAATAGATATATTTTGTTTATTCACTATAAGTACACATAAAGAATGTAAAAATATAAGATATTTCATAATAATATCCTGACATAATTTGAAAGTAGGAGATTAACCCAAAGAATGGAAATTGGGTTAAGAATTTCCCTAACCTCGTGTTCGACTTGACTCGACCATTCTTTAACCTCCTGAATAATAAAATAGAGTTAATTTATAATTTATTATGAATATTTTTCATTTTTATTATTTCTTTCATATCGCTTATTACCATGTTATGAACATTAGGTAATTATTTATGTTAATAATGTTCATTTTGTCGATCTTTGGTACCTGAGTCATAAATAAACTTCTTATAATTAGAATTTTTCATGTGGTAAAATTATTATATACATGATGTAGATATCATATATATCATTTATATCTAGTATATACATTTATTCATAATATTAATTTACATTTAGAGGTAAGAAATGAAATACACCGTTCATGGAGACGGTAAACCGTACGTACGCATGAACGCTAATTTCATTTATATTTTGTATTTAATGGAATGAAATCATAATTATATAAAGGTATATTATAATTCCAGTATAATATCATATATAATATCATTTACTCCATCCTTTATACATCCCACATATGGCGTTAACGATTCAAATCACTTTGACGGGTTGGTAGTCCACACTTCCTAAAATGAAATTATCGCCTTTACCCATAATTGAAATCATAAAGTTACGCCATAAATGAGAAATAAAGAAGTATAAGGAAAAAATATAAATAATATATATATCATAAATGAAAATAGTGTCATCATAATGGCCACCATGACAGGTTTTAAAAGAATATTGAACAATCATTGTTTCGTGAGGCGACAATTCACCACCCACAGAAAGAGTAAGTTCTTTAACCATTAGATGAATGTATATGTAAGTGTAAATCAAATAATTCTCATAAAAAAATCCTAGTATATTTAATATACTGGTGTTGTTACAAATTAAAGTAATAATAATAGTTTAAGGAGCTGGAGAAGAAAAATAAAACAAAATAACATAAGAGAAGACATGACCTTAAAATCGGGAAACTATTTTTAATTTGAGACAATGCCTTCATTGGGAAGACTTCTACCAAAAGTGAGGACTCTACGAGTAAGAGAGGGAAGTTGAGAGAGTATTTAGGCAGAGTTTGGACGAGCCAAATGGATTTTATGGTGTGAATAAGGTGGTAGAGTTGGGGGCCTTTTATAAGATGAGACGAGGGGCACTTTTGGAATGTCAAGAAATGATACGTTATTATATAATGATTTTCTGATTTTAAAGGTCACAAAATTGTATATTTCAAAGATAAGGCGATAAGGGTTATAAATATACTAATCCATTAGGATTTTGAAAAGTTTATGTCTTAGATTTTACATTATCTTTTCATTTTATTAAAATCGTTAATTAATGAGGTAATCGTTGCATCATCATGGTGTTATAAATTTTTTTATTTATTTAATGTATAAAAATTATAAAAAAAATACCATGATGTATGAAATAATTCTATATTTCCAATTAATATTTATAGTAGAAAATATAACTTATATAACTCCATTTAATAATTTTTTTAGTAAAACAACACATGTTTGTAACAATTTTATCTTTACTTTAACTAAAAATTTATTGATATCATTTTCTTACCCGCGTGGTTCCAAGGGGTCCTCAAGTTGACCCATGGATTTTCTTGGTCGTCAATGACTCATTCAATATGTGTAGTACCAGTTTCAAGATATTTTTATATTTTTATAATATCATTTTTACCTTGAATTTCACTAATTACCTTTAATCGTGATTAATATAACTTAAAAGTTACTATTCACCAAAAATTATTTTAATCCCATTGAACCACATTTTACTTCTTAATTAAAATGATGTATGTTGTAATTTGGAAATTCAAATCACAGAGGTGGTAAATTTTCATTTAAACGAAAAATCAGTTTTTTTAACTACCACTTAGTGGTTTCACTATTCATCAAAAATCGATGTTTTTAGAACAATACCAAAAATACACCCTAAGCTATAATTGATATTCCAAATTCCAAAATTATGTCTATTTTACAAAATTACAAACATATAAGTTGAATTAATTAATTTTATAATTAATTCCCACTGTCACAACAAATTGCGTGTTTTTAAGAAAATATATATCAAAAGATTGACAATTGTTTATGTCCAATTTCAAAGTGAAATTAATTATAATGACCACCATTGGATAAAATGGTAAAAATATATTATAATTATACTTTAAAACCACTCAATTGTATAATTTATCACTATAAATTATTTTGATTAAAAAATTTGTTTTTAAGTATTTTCTCTATTCATAGAAAATTGGAAGTTCTCAGAAAATTACAAAAAATTCAACATAGGATAATTTTGATATTCCGAATATAAAATGAAGTCCATTTTGAAATATAAAATTTATATAATTTAAAAAAGTTGGTATTACTATTCATAACGTCTACTTTCATTGGTCGCGGTGTATTAGAACTTGAGGTTACGTACAACACACGCTGCTCTATTATTCAAAGAGAAGTGTACCATGGGAGGATGGGGTGTTACAATAATTGGAAATGATAAATTATTTATGAAATAAAATATAAATTTTAAATCCACCATAATATCAATCCATGAATGATTTGTATGAAAAATGAATTCTATCACTAAGTGGAGTTAGTAGTCAACAAGTATTCTTGAGTGAAACGTTAACATCTAATTTGGCTGAAAATATGGTGAATCATGGTAGTAACATATTCATATTAACTTTTACGTATATTTAAGATACTAATATTGTTATCTTATGATGAATACCATATATTTAGAGATGATATTTATAACCCCATGTTTGAGGTAAGTAGCTTTTTAGACCTTTTTATGTGGTTTATGTGCTTTAGATGAGTTTGGATGAGTTTGGGAGAGTTAGGAATGGTTTTGGAAAACATTGGAAGAATTTTTAAATGTTCACAATTTGATCACGGTTAGGGAAAACCATGGAACAATCCCAATAAAACCATGAAACATTATGTAGTGGTGTCCTGCACTATTTTTGCACGATTTTTTAACCATGCAGGTTGGTCGTGTGAGATACCTTAGAGGTAGTAGCATCCACATGGTTAACGGATGGTTTTCAAATTGTGTGATCTAACTTGGAGGCCCCTTAAAGTTGTTTTTTTAAACAAGGTTTTTTGGGATTTACACTAACTCAACCATTTCATCCCCCATATAAATCAGGTGTGGGATTTCTTCTTATTATGGTCTAGGTCTTCTATCCCATTCATTTTAGAAGCAATTAGAGGGGAATTAAGGTGTTTTTATTGTTGTTTCACTCGAGTAAATCTCTTCCCTTTTTTCCTATTTTGGTTTCTCTAGATTTACTTTTCCCTCTCTCTTGGTTTTCTAGATCTACATATATAGTGTGTAGATCTAGGGTATTTTCTGCCATATCTGATCATATTAAAGATTTTTTATGGTAGAGAAGTATATATAGTGTGTTTTTATTGGAGTGGTTTTTTGGATTCACTGTGTGGTTGCTTGTCGGTCAATTTCACAGAAACTCTAATGGTAAGTGATTTCTCTCTAGAATCCTATTTAATAGAACTAGACTACCAGATCTAATTAATTGGTTTCTATTGAATTAATTTTTGAATTTGATGTGTGAATTATTTTGGACATCACATTGGTAATATTTTGTGGAATTCTGGTGAATACAGGTTTTGGCGGTGAAATGAACTTATTGTTGTATTTTAAAATGTTGTTTTTAAAATCAGTAACTTCATCTGTTTTATAGAAATCGTTTGGGAAAATGATTTTAAATAAAAAAAGTAGCATTATTAAAATTTGATATGACATGGATGATGCTCCAAGAGATAGTTTGATTATAAAAAAGTTATCATCATTTTGTTATGTCATTTGTGTGTTATGTGCTTGGTTATTGGTTTGTGCATGTTATAATTGTGGTTAGAATAATGATATGTGGGAGGGAAGTAACACTATAAAAAAAGGATGGGTAGTGGTCTAAAGGAACACCATCAAAGGATAAGTGAGTTGGATGTTCTACTTGTTTGGGATTGAAGTAAACTACTTGTATGGGAAGTTATACCGTGGTTGTTTGATTGTTGTGTGTTACTATGGAAGATTTAAATTTATGCTGATAATGTGGGTGATGATTATATGGAATATATAATATTCATGGATTTCCCTTGTTGACATGGCTGGGTAAGGGTATGTTTTGCTTGTGGAGATTTTTTTAACTATTAAACGTTTAAATAAACTGTTATATCTAAATGTGATAATGGTTCATTCCTAGTGTCATGTGTAGGGAATTAATTTGTGAAACTCATTCCGAGTATTATTACTCACCACCTTCATGAATCATTTGTGGTTTTTTAGATGTGTATTACGATACTTAGTTATGCGTAAGTGATATCATATTTATTGCGGTATAACATTATGTTTTGGTGATGATTGTGATTCTTGGAGCATGGAGCATGGTGTAGAGATAAGGATGGTTCCTTTTTCTCCGAGGACCTGTTTTTTAGTCTTCCACTTGGTACTCTGATATTATTTTGGGTGCATTGGAATTTGGAAATTTTTATGGAATAATTTAGTTTTCTTTTGGTGGTGTATGGGTTGGGTTTTTTGACATGAATCATATGGATTGTTTATAATAGATTGTTTGGATGGTTGATTTTATCTCAAGGAAAAATCATTCCCCAATTTATTTTTCAAGCCATTGGAATTTATTTCCAGCCCTTGGCACTTTGGGAACGTCTCTTAAGGACAAGTAACATTCCTCCTCCCCCTCAATCCAATGGAATGTGGTGGGATATTACAAGTGGTATCTGTTTTTTTGGTCCATGAATTTCAAGTGAGAGAAGTTATTCTGTCCATTAGTGTTGATTACTGTTCTTGGTGTTGAAACTCCTTCTTGGATTATTCATTTTGTTGAGATAGTATTATGTCTTAGGATTGTCGAAACATTGAATGTATTTCATAAAAGGATGTATCTAACCATTTAATGTTTAACATCATGTTCATAGGGAGTTGGGTATATAAGTATTTGGAGACACATAGATGCATTGGAAGTCTCATTTTCATTGGAGTAGAAAATGATATGAGAGTCACATGCATGGTATAAATGACTTCCCAATAATAAGAATATTCTATTTGAATATAATGATTTATGGTGTGGTATGAATCTGTGGATTTTGATAAATCTTAATTGGGATTCAAAAAGAAAGGATTTGAAACATGGAAACATGTGTTATTTTTAAATTGGACGATTTTAAAAACAAGGTAGTTTTTTTCCAAATAGTGTGACATAGGAAATGTGATCTTATAAAAATCCTAGTTCTGATAGTGGGAATGTTTTTAATTTTAAAATTCTATAGCCATTCTTGTTATGGGAGTGGGACTTATGGTTGTTTTTTTTGATAGAAAATGAATCAGGTAGGCATCGTACAGACCAACCGGTGGAAGCTGATAAAAATGAGGTTTCACCAGAACACTAGGTGAACCATCAGCTAGTGAAATGTATAGTGAAATCATTCCATGTTGTGGGAAGTGTTAATAATGTTTATTAACAGAACCATAGAGATAATGTAGTTCTGTTTCAATGATAGAATCCACCAATCTTTAGGGGTGATTTTGTTCTAGAAAGGGTTGAAGCATGGCTGAACAGAATGAATATAATATTTGAATTCTGGGGAACACCAGAAGAGTTGAAAGTGATGTCATCCACAAATATATTTTAAGATCATTCCATTTATTGGTGGGAGATGGTGGTCCAAGAAAGGATGGGCCAAGGTGTAACTTGGGAGGGTTTGGAGGAAATGTTTAACAAACAATTCTACCCTCATAAATTCATAATTCAGTGTAAAGTGGACTTATTTAATTTTATATAAGGGAGAATGGCGGCAACAACATATGCATCTAGGTTTAGGAACATAGTCTGGTTTTCACCTGAGGTGACGGGTAGTACAACATTGATGGAATGAATTTTTGAAGCTTGGAAGAGGAATGAAATTTCTCCCAAGATTGCAGTACTGTGTATAAATGATTATACAGAAATGGTGAATAGAGATATAGTATATAACTGAGACATTTTTGGGGCTACAGGAAGGGGAACAATGTTGGTACCCATGGGGAATAGTGGTAACTCAAACTATTGGTTCAATAAGAAGAGTTACACTTATTTATAGGGTAGGAGTACAACTCATAATATATCATCAGGATCATTAAATATTTCTTCGAATGTGTAGAGAAATATGTGACATTTTTAGTGTGGATCAATGGGGAACATCCAAAACAAATGTATGGAACAACCTTGAGCATGTCATAACTGTATGTAGAGGGGGAATTTCAATATTATTGTCAGAATTAACTGACGTCGTGTGTCAATTACAATCATTAGGGGTTGGAGAGGTCTTATGACTTAATGGGATAGGGGCAGCAGCATACCCCTCACATGCCGAGAGAAGTGGGTCATGGAGATTCTTAGAATTCCACGCCGCCTCAAGATCGTAATAAAGAGAAAAGTATGGCATGCTAGCAGTTGTTTAGGGATGAACATGTTGTGGTGAATGATCAGTCAGGACTATCCACAGTTTGACGAATGTATCTTTTAAAATCAACATTGTTGCAATATTTGTTTGATATAGGTGCATTTCATTCTTTTCTTTCATCTCATATCATGGATTTTCTATGATTAACTCTAGAAATGATTCCTTCTATTTTGAAACTACATACTCTTATAGGTCAAATAGAGTGTTGATCCTTATTATATATAGTGTGTTTATTCGTTGTGGATAGGGTTGAATTGATGTGGGATTTTCTAGTTCTTAAGATGGATGTCTATTATTTAATACTAGGAATTTATTGGTTAATTATTTTTAAGGACAAAATCGATTTTTATGTGCGAACAATTAGTTTTATGATGGATGATGGAAATTAACTACTATTTAGAGGGGAGAAGAACTAAAATCATGGTGCAACCAATTTTTTGGAACCATCTATTGGAATTATTTTGTATTAGTTAGTGGTTTTTTCATTGGCCTTAGAGGAAGGTGTTGAGCCGAGTGTTCTACAGAGAGTTATGGATCAGTTTATGGACATATTCCCTCAAGAATTATCAGGGTTTCCTCCCATGAGTGAAGTTGATTTTATGATTGACATCATTATAGGGACCAGTAAAATAGGACTTCCATCTTATTATATGACACCAATATAAATTTAGGAATTATAAGTGCGGTTGGAAGAGTTAGTGAACAAAGGGTAAAGCCAGCCTGGCATGTTTCTGTGGGAAGAACTAGTTTAGTTTGTTAAAAATGAGAATGGAACTATACAACTCTATGATTATATTCATGACCTAATCCAGTTACAATAAAGAACCAAAATCTACATTCACACGTTGATGACTTGTATCACCAGTTGAGGGAATCTCAGTGGATCTCCAATGTTATGTTAAGGTCAAGGTATGTCCAATTTCAGGTGAGGAAGGAGGATATTACCAAAATAGATTTCATTAGTAGATATAGCCATTAAGAGTATGTGGTTATGCACTTTGGTCTAAAAAATTCACCAGTGATGTTCATAAAATAAATGAATTGTATATTTTAGAGATATCTAGATTCTATTGTGCTGGTATTTGTTAATGACATACATGTGTATTTGAAAACTAGTGTAAAGAATGACTTTTACTTAGAGAGTGTATTGGGGATGATGATGGATCATTAGTTGTATTACAAATTGTCAATGAGTGAATTTTGGATACAAGAGGATAGTATTGTATTCCATGTTATTTCTGATAAAGGTGTTTCTGTTGATATGAAAATGTTATAGTTTTTTATCTCATGGAAACCACTAATGAATGTTTTTTTTTGATACAGAGTATCCTTAGTAATGATCAACATTATTGATGATTTGTTCATGATTTCTCGTTATTGGATTTTCTAATGAAAGATTTGACAAGGAATAATATCCATTTCTATTGGGATGAGCACTGTCAAAACTAATTTTAAGAGTTACATGGTTGCCTTACATTAGCATCAATCTTGGTTGTTCTAGATCTCGGGGAAGTGTACGTGGTGTATTGTAATGCATCTGGATCATGGTTGGGGTGTTTTATCATGTAGGGAGTCATGTGGTTGTGTGTGGATCGTGCCAATGGATGTTTTATGAGATGAACAAACCAATACATGATTTGGAGTTGGTAGTAGTGGTTCATGCTTTAAAATTGTTTGGTCATTATCTCTTTAGTGAAAAATTTATAAAGTTTACTAATCACAAGAGCTTAAAGAATATTTTATCACAGAGAGATTAGAATTTGTGTCAAAGGATATGGATTAAATATCTCAATTGTTTGATATAAAATTAATTTCAACACCGAGTTAGGTAAATTAGGTTCTGGATGCATTATGTTGGAAATCATATTCTGAGGTGGTGGAGCATGAATAAGATAAGTGGTAGTTGATGTGAGATAGATCTAACATGTAGTTGGAATGTGAGGACCAGGGGGTATGATTGGTCTTCTTTCTAGTTTTTTTGCTTCCAGTATTTGTTGATTTGGTTAAATATGTAGATGATTATGATTTTGAATGCATGGCGATAAGGTCATAACTCGGGGGTGGAGAGACCAATGGTAGCTGGGAACTAAATGAGAATTCAGTATTTTGTTTCTTGAATCAGTTTATGGTACTGGTTGCTTTTCAAGAAGAACATATATGTGAATATTATCATTTTAGGTGGTTTATCCAAACAAGAGTCTATAATTTGTATAAGTTGTTGAATGTGCAGTTTTGGTTCGTTGTATGAAGAGGGATGTGGTCGAGTTTCTCGCAGGATGTTAACTTGTCAGCAAGTCAAGGAAAGCATCATCAACCATCAGGAATGTTCCGGTCTTTACCTATCCCAGTTTGGATATGGTAGTAGATAAAAATTGTGTTTCTGATAAGTCTCCCTAGAATAGTGAGGAAACATGATGCCATATGGGTGATTGTGGATCAACACGCATAGTCGGCCCAATTCCTCCAGATTTTCCAATCTCATACGATGGAGGATCTATCCAAAATTTATATCTAGAAAGTGGTATAAAGGAATGTTGTCCTAGTTTCTATTATATCAGATAGATATCTCCTGATCATATGTAGAGTTTAAAAAATTATTTTTGCAATCCCTTGTGACACAATTGGAGATTATCACAGTGTATCATTCTCAGACGAATGTCCAATATGAGAGGAATATACAAAAGTTTATGATATGTTAAGGGATTGTGGGACATATTTTGGTTGTTCATTAGAGGAGAACTTACCATTGGTGAAGTTATACTATAATAACAATTATCAAGATTCAATACATTCGACTCTGTTTAAAGCATTTTATGGGTGTTTGTGTCATTCTACACTATGTTTGGTGGATGTGGGTGTGGATTCAATTCATGGACCCAGCACTGTCTGAGTGTGTACAATGAAAATCTAATTGATCTAAAAAAGGTCTGAGATGGCTCAATGTCATCGGAAATTATATGGGGACCACTTTGGACAACCGTTTTTATTCGAGGTTGGGGATCATGGGTTTTGGAGAATTTCCCCTAGGATGGTACATCGTCAGTTTTGGAAGGAGGGAAAATTATCTCCAAGGTATACTGAACCTTTTGAGATACATGAGAATATTGTAGTGGTGGATTATTTTTTTATTTTCCACCATGGTTTTCCGTGGTGAAAAATGTGTTTCATGTGTCACAGTTGAAAAAGTATCAGTCAGATCATGACCATGAGATTTATTTGGATCATGTTTAGATAGAACTGGATGCTTATTTGGTGCATGTGCCAGTATAGATTATGGATTGGAAAGAGAAATTATTACATGGTAAAATAATTCGTTTAGTTTTGGTTTTAAGTATCATAGTCAGATTCAAGAAGATATAAGAGAGCAGGATAAAGAGATGGTTGAGCAATGGCCCGAACTCTTTCAGTAAATAGATGTTCCTCTACTATATGGGTATGGAAAGTCCAATAGTGGGAAGAATGTAGGACCCCAGTTTGTGGAGTCTAACATTTTTATCACATTTTTATTTGTATGAGGTTTTTAAGATGTGTTTGGATGAGTTTTTGAGAGTTTGGAATTGTTTTAGAAAATTTTGGAAGTGTTTTTGATGGTGAATGATTTTACCCCAGTTAGGGAAAACTCTGCAAGAATCCTAGGATAAACAACCAACATGAGGCAGTGGGGTCCCACACAGTTTGTGCATAGTTTTTTAACCATCTGGGTAGGCCATGTGAGATTCTTTCAAGGATGTAGCATCCACATAGTTAGCGCACAGTTTTTCAAAATGTGTGATCTAACCATGAGGCCCATTAAAGTTGGTTTAAAAAATATTGGTAGTCAAGATTTACACTAACTCAGTAATTTCTAATTCCAAACTAACGCTACATGGGATTTTCTCATTTAATGGGATATGGGTTCTCATCTACTAATTTTTATGCAATTCTATGGGGTTTCATAGAGGATCGAAAGTGGTTTCTCTTGGTTTGGTCTCTCCTCTTTGATTATATTTGGCTTTTTCAAGATGTACTCTTACCTATCCCTTGGTTTCCTATCTCTACATCCTCTATGTTTCTATCTAGGGTTTTTTCCTTAAGTAATGATATTACGATCTTTTTATGGTCGGTAAGGATTTCTAGAGTGGTTTTTGTGGATGTCTTGTTCAGATTTGTTATATGGGTGTTTTTGGGTTGATTTCACTAGAACCCTAAATGTAGGTGGCTTCTTTCATGACACCACTTTGTTAGAACTAGAATTCCTATTCCAATTAATTGTTATTTCATGAATTAATTTGTGATTTTTATGAGTGAAATTTGTTATAAATTCCTTGGGTAATGTTTTGTGGATTTTTGGGGGAAATGGGGTTTTGTGGTTAAATGTTCTTGTTGTTAGATTTTTAACTATTGATTTTAAAATTGGTAACCTCAGATATTAAACAGAAATGGTTTGGGAAAATGATGTTAAATAAAAAGGTGTTTTTTATTGAAATGTGATATTACATGGATTATGCTTCAAAATAAATTTTATTATGAAATAGTTATCGGTGTGTGGTTGTGGCATTCATGTGTTAGGTTCTTATTGTTTTTTGAACGTTATGCTTGTAGTTGGTACGATGGTATGTGGATGGGGAGTACCACTATACAAAATGGTATGGGTAATAGACGTATGGGACACCATCAAAAGATAAGTGGGTGGAAAGTTCCACTTGTTTGGTAATGAAATATATGGGTTTCACGGAATGTTTCACCATGTTGTTTGGTTGTTGTGTACCGCTGAGAAATATGAAATTTTTTGGTTTAAATGTGTGTGATGGTGATATGGATTATGGGATCGTTGTGTAAGTCCCTAGATAACATGGATGGGTAAGGGTATGCATCGCTTGTTGTACTGGTTGGATAGTTTAATGTTTTATAAAAACTATTTTATGTAAATGTTCTAATAGTTCATTCCTAGTGGCGCGTGTATAGAAGTCATTTGGGGAAATCCTAATTATTATTAGTACACACCCCATGATTGTAACTTTGGTACTTTTGAATATTTTGTATTATGGGATGCATGTATCAAATAATCATCTCACTCTACTAGTAGTTAGACATGATGCTTTGGTGATGATTATAATGCTTGTAGCATTGGGCTAGGGGTTCTTCCTTGTTCATTGAGGTCTTATTGTGTAATATTATGTTATGTACTCTGATATTTCTTTTGGTTGTATTGTAATTAAGGGATAGTTATGGTATAGTTTAGTTATATATTGGTAATGTAATGGATGGGTTGTTTTGTTGACTTGCATCATATTTTATGTTGACAATTGATTGTTCGTATGGTTGATTTTATTTTAAGGGAAAATTATTGCATAATTTATTCTCAATGATTTGGGAATTTAATTCCATCCTTTGGAACCTTGGGAATATCTCTTAAGGCCATGTATAATTACTCATCCCTCTCAATCCAATGGTATGGGGTGGGATGTTATAGTATAAAAATAAATATATTGAAAGATTTCATTTTGGAAAATTGACACTTATATTGTTTCCTACCTTTAGATCATTTCTTATAAACCCTTGTAATAGTATTCAAGGAAGACCAATAGTTATTATTCATTTTTAAGGATGTTTAGAAGATAAATTTTAGGTGTTTTTTTTAGATCAAAATCCCTTAAGGTGTGTAATTTTAAAAAATAATCTGATTCATTTTAATAGTGAGGGAAAAGATACAACTTGAATTATTCAAAGGATTAAAAAAACTAAGTCATTTTGAAGGGAAATATATACAAATGATGAAATATTTTTGAAATATAACACTATGTTCAAAATAGCATCACTAAATTAAAATTTGATGATTTATGTTTGATTATAAATGTCATCTTTTTTATTAACCCCTTTATAAACTGATTATAACTTTATCTATTGTAACAACTTTTTCAATCTTGAATGGATATAATTTTTCAATACGTTTAAAGGTAGCTCATAAATAACAAAGGGGTAAATTTTCAATTTATTTATCAATCAAATTTTCTTACATAAATATTATTATGATATATAAACATTTGAATATTATATTATTTAACAAATAAATCTTATTAGTGATAATTTCTGACAATATGAATTAATAAAAATTTGAAGATATCACGATAATTGGTGAATTCAAATATAAATCATTTAAAAATTCCTACCCTAATATATATGTGAAAATAATTTGTTTAACACAATAATCGAACAAAAATTAATTAATTTTAATATTATTATCATCATTAATTTCAGTTATCTATTATTAAAAATAAATACACTATTGGTATTGAGTAAGAATTAAAATAAATTATTCACACACCTAAATTTATTATGAAATTACCATCTTTTAAAATATCTTATTCAGGTAAAAATTTATATCCCATCATATAATATTTTTTTTATAAATATTAAAGAAATATTAAATTCAATGAAGTGAAATTTTTTATTTATTCATTACATAAAATTATATATACATTATTATCAAGGGGGAATTGGACAAAAATTTTATATATTTGAATTTTAGATTGATATGGGAAATTTTATCCTGTATTCTGAAATAATGTAATGTAGTTCTCTTATTTTAGAACATATCTCTTGGTTTTACCTTGGTTTTAAACATATCAACATTATATAGGTGATATAAATTTACTATAGTTAGTGTTTGTTATTCCCAAAATTAAAAATAGAAATATATACCAAAATTTTATTATCTAGATAAAAAATATTGTATCTCTTTTTAATGCTTCATTATATATAAGTGTAATAATTTAATTTAATATTAATGTTTGAAAAAACAATGAATACATGTTTTCTAGAAAATTATGTTCTTTATTAAAAAATGTTTTTATAATAAAGAGAGACATAAAATCTTTAATAACGACCTCAATAATATTATTTATAATATAAATATATTATTTATACTTTTAAAATATATTTTTAAAGAAATATAAAATTTTAAATTATTTGAAATAAAATATACATTTCATGAAAAATCTGTATCTTTCATTGTTCCTTGAAAATTAAATCAATTTAGATGATTTTATAAGATTCATTTCAAGTTATTCATCGTACAGTAATAACAAAATTGGGGTCATTTTTTCAAATCAAAATTTTCAACGTGGAATAAGATTAATATATGTATTTTGTAAAAAAAATATAAATAAATTTTTTCTTAGGTAATCATATTTTTGATGAAAAATATGACTTTAATTGAAATTTAATTTTTTATCCAAATAATTAATATTTAAATTGACACATAGTAAGACCTTTTAATATATTTTATTATATATTCATTCATATTCATACCCTCTAATCTAATGGCTATGATATAATGACCATAACTAATTAATAATATGTCATATTTCATTTTTCTCAGTGGATTAGATTTTTGTCACTATCAATCATAAGGTTCATCCAAAATTTATGATTGATACAACCCCACCATTTAGTTTTATGAGTAAATAATTATCCAAATAAAATTACCAAGTCACTACTTCTGTTTAAATATCATATTACAAATTTATGTTTGAATAAAAATTTCAAATTGAGAATAATAAATTTACCATTTCAACTTTTTTATCCAATAAAATAATTTTCATAATGAAAAATACATATTATTAAAAAAATCCTTTATATTTTATTAATCCTTTAAAACCTCATTCAATAAAAATGATTGAAAATATTATTAAAATGTTAAAAAACAAAACTAATAGATTATAAAACTATTTTATTAAATAACTATATTAAATAAAATTAAAAAACTACAATTCATATTTGATTCCATATCCCTTGTGTGTTCTTCTAATCCAATATTTTTCTATAATGTCTATGTAAGGGATGAAATCATCTTCATTTAAATTTCTCTTCGTGGATATGAATTTCTAGAATATATTTCTGAAAAGAAATATCATCCACAATATCCACATCAATAAAATCAATAATATTCCACTTATAATTAATAATTTTGATAAAAATATGGTTATGTTGCAAAAATAGTGTGATTTTTATTACACTGTGAGTCTAAAATGATTCAAATATTATGAATTTAATAAGTAGGAACATATTTCATGGCTTAATTGTGAAAAGTAATTACACTATATAGTTTCAATATTATTTGTTGGATCTTATAAAATTAATAATGATTAAAATGTTAAAAAATTTTCATTCATCTTCACAATAATTGTCATCATGTTCTGCCCTAATCTATTTAACAAACCACATGACATAGAAAAATTCACCGATTGTTTTCTTATTTAGTTTTTTTAAAATTCAACCTCACACTCTGAATTCATGATATCTAAGAAAAAACTATAAATTATTTCTTTTAACCCCATTAATATATATAATAAAATAGAATTAATCCAATCCCAATATGGACAATTATCTTCTAGGGTCAACATGATGTGTAATTGAGTAATGGGGCATGAATATTTAGTAACACAAATTTAACAACATAGAAATACCACTCATAAACATATGTGTGTGTGTGTTTATATATATAAATATATCTCTGTGTGTGTGTTTTTAAGTTTCATGAACATGTTAATTTATAATAAATATTCATTTTTCAATAGAATTAGAAAACATAATGATTCTAAAAAATAATTATTAAAACACATGTATTAGTTTTATTTTAGTTCTAGTTAACATGGATATATTTTTAGATCATTAATATTTTTTTAATAACAATTTCAAATTCAATTAGAGTTATTATCTTTATATTATGCAATATATTATGACCTAATGAATTTTCCCCCAATTAATCACCTCTAAATTAAATTCTAAATAATGAAACATTACCCACAATTTCTAATTTAAAAACATATGAATAGTATAATAGTATTTTTCATTTTAATTGAACGATATTGATAAAAATATTTATTGAATCCTCCAAAAATAAAGTAGAAGATGTCTCTTTTATTAGAAAAATTAAACTTATATTTAGTAAAAATAATTATTTTGGTTGAATGTATTTTTAAAAGATCATAATGTTGATTTGATGGGCTGTGAAACATAAAATAATAGATTAAAACTTCTTATAATTGATTAAAAAGAAATCCTTCTTTGTATATACAACAGGAAATTGTTTGTAGTGTCATTTTCCCTGAATATATGTATCTCTAAAAGTTAATTTTGAATAATATCACATTTTTAAATAAAAAAAATTAATAAAATGGTTCAAATGAATATATAATTAATAGATTCTTATTCAATGATTGAATCTTTTAAAGAATTATTTTAGTTAAAATTTTATTTTTATAATAAATCTATGAAATTAGAATGTAATATTGTTATAAATGTCATAAAAATAATAATCAAGTATAAAAATTAATAATTTAATGACCATAAACTATTTTCCAATGAAAAAACATATCCTCCCTCACATTTTACTATAAATTGTTCTAAATAGAGTTAGGCCACAATCGTGAAGATTTAATAGAATTTTATAAAATTATAATGAGTCCTAAAAGGTGAAAAACTAATCATTTTCTATGGAAATATTTTATAGGATGTTATTTAACCAATTTTTTCACCTTTTTAATCTCATGACAGTAAATAATCAGATGTATAATAATTTCTTGTAAGTAGTACTAAAAATATTATCATCTATTTCATAAACAATTCTAGAAATGTAAAATATATGAAATTATACTCAGGTTACCTATAAAAAATGAATTTACATTGATTATCATTAGGTATACTTCTAAATTACCTTACTATAATGCATTAATGGGTGTGGCTTCTATAGAAGGATCCACCATGTATGGGTTTGTATCTTTACCCATTGGAAATTTATTTTAATAGAGATTACCTACAAACTAACAACCTATATTTCCAAGCATTAAATAAACTTATTTAATATAAATAGAATTTTACTTAAAAAAATAATACTCTATTGGTGTAGCATTGTCCCCACAAGTCACACCCATAATGATGCATTTAAAATCTTTAGAGTTGTTTTTTTGAATTTTTTTTGTTTGCCGGTAAAATTTTAAGAATAGAAAATCATTTTTTGAATTGATAAAACATTCATTAATTTCAAATGGCATGAAAATCATCAATGTTAATTCTCTATATTCTAATTTTAATTACATAACATTAGACATATTTTTTATCAAATAATGTAGAATTAATATAATTAAAATAGATAAATAATTTCACCAAAAATAAATAATAACAAACGTTATGAACCTATAATCACCAACGAATTCCATCCATTTCAAATTCTTTAATTTTTTTCAAATACAATGATAGTTAACCCAACCGCAATCAGTTAAACATATTTAATCATTTTAAAATGTTTATTTTTATTCTATAGAATTTTATATTAATTGTAATGATGTATTTTATCACAAAATATAAATAACTAAACTTTGTACTCATATTGGTTTTTATTCAATAAATAATTTTATTTAGGAATTTGAATAAATAGATTAAATTTATATGTGGGAGAATTTATAAAATAATTTCCACTAACTGTATGATAACATTTAAATGTATTCAAAATATGCGGAGAATTGTTAAAAAAGGATACCTATATTTCACTGTATAAGTATGTATTTTAGTATCATTATGTTAGCATAGAAAGACCCCAAATGTATGCAATGAATCCAGTTTAAAAATATTATCTATATCAACTCATCATTCACAAACCTTTTAAAAAAATTTACAGATATAAACTATTATAAGTCTCTTATTGAATAAATATATTTTTTGTATATTATTTCCCTAATGAATCAATTTTTTTAATAGTAATGTAATTGTTCATTAAAAATTACACATTAATAAAAAAACATAATAATTTTTTGAGTTAAGTTGACGATTGTGAGTCCAAAACATTAATTAATATTCCAATCTTAAAACTCCATTATATTCTCATATCTATTTGTTTCATAATTTATCAAAATTTCAATTTAACACCGTACTATAGTACATAGAAATACATAAGAATTAATCATTTACATAAAATATGATAACTAGAATAATCGTCAATAATATAGTTTTGTAGTTGACATTTATCTTCAAAAGATTATAGAGGAGGATTTTAATTTTCAAATACAACTATATAGAGTATTAATTGATGTTAATTGAAACCAAAGAGTATTGAATAACAATAAACATCAAGATGAGTTTCCCAATATTAATTATTGCTAATTGGTGGACCTAAAATATTATTTTTTATAATGATGTTTTAATTTCATAAAAATAAATCATAGTACCTCCCCCAATAATGTGAATACCCAGAAGTACGATGGAATTTTATTTAAAAAATGAGATTTTTATGAGTCCGAAAAAAATTTCAGAGCTTGATTCTGAGGCCTGGTGTGCCTAAGATCAATTTCTGATGTTTTTTTCTGGTACGTTCAGTAAATGTACAAGCGTTTTTTATAAATTTTGAACCGATGCTTGGAATTGATGTCTGAGAGCTCCGTTGAAATCGTAGTGCAGGTATTCGCTTAAGAAGACTTTCACCTCAACAGTAGTTGGTCGAGAATAAATGGCAGTTTTTTGATTTTCATAAAAAATAATAATAAAATAATGTTCCATATGATTTATTTTATTTCGAGCTGTCATTTTGTTTGTGGTGATTAAAACATCCCCATGAAGGTTAGAGGTGGGGCCACATCACCTTAACGACTCTTGAGAGGTTATTGTGGTGGGGCCCACTGGAAATCAACCTCCCATGTGAGGATAAATGTGGTCGGGAACACACGGTCCTTAACCCTTTATTAATGAGAGGAGATAAAAACCTCCCAACTCCCATCATTAAAATGGGGGGGGGGGGGCTGTTGACCTTCCCATTAATCAATTGCGACAACACTTGTGATTTAATTAAGGGGAGCCTCTTGAACATCCCATTAATTAATTGTGGCATCACTGTGAAATAATTAAGGGGAGCCTCTTTATTTATTTCTATAAATTTAAATTGTTTTCACAACAAAATTATAAATAAATTATATTATTTTTGGGAATGGAAATTCACATTTGGTTAGGGCAGTGAGAGGAGATCTTGGGGGAAAAGAGGTTATCCCAATAAAGAATGAAGAACGAAGAACACTGGCAATGATCTTCCACATACATCTTCCTCGGACTTCTTCCCCAGATACCTAGTAACAAGGAGCCACTTCCACAACTATTGTGCGAACTAAGAAGTGGAAGCATGTGGTGGATGAGATGAACAATGACAACGTCTTATTCTCGCACCATCGACTCCCGACAATACAGGTTAGGGTTTATTAGGTGTTGATATTCTTTTTTCTTATCTCTTTAAATGATTGGAAATGAATTATTGTGGATGAATTTTTGACCTTCTTCTTCTCTTGATGAGAATTTTGATATCACCCTTAAATGAGGAGGGTACGGGCCAACTAACATCGACCAACTCCCTCCGCCGATCTCTTGTGATGTTTCTTCATCATGGAAACTTAACAACGATGAGGCAACAGAGGGGGAAACGATAAGACCATGCTACCCTCATCCTTCGTGAACCGCACCACCCCCATGGTTCCCCACGCACCCCAGTCGATCACATGGCTTGCACGGTGCCCAAGCCACCTGCCCGCGGGCTCCTGGCCCACTACCCGGTTCCTATCAAGCCTCCTGGCGCACAACACGGTGTATGGCGGGCTTCTCGTTTCACTGCCCATTGCCCGGTAGACCTCCCTGTGCCCTGCCCAGTGCCTCGCCTGCCAACCCTCACTTTCCCGCGCCTCCCGTGCACTGCCTGCGTGTCCTGCGGCCTGCCTGCACGCCCCCGCACCCAGTGCCGCTTGCCTGCGCTGGACTGCGGCCAGCCTGTGCCCCGCCGACCTTCCCATTGGCCTCCGGGACACCTGGCTCACTATCTGACACACGACATCCCTCATGGTATCGCATGCTAAACCTGCCTGACCTCCTAGGTCATGGCGCCGAGCCTCTCCCCTCGTGGCACACGCCGAACTAGCCATGGCCTTGGGGTTTAGCCGCCTACGCGGCGGCCTCCTTGCTGAATGACCTCGCACTCCGCTAGGTCAGACCAAATGCACCAGGTTGTATCTAACGGGATGACCGGACCAACGGGATGGTTCAGAACCAACGGGTCTCTTAGAGTTTACCCATACCAGGTCAGCACAAACTGGGTAGGACCGAGTCGGTCCGACTGGGTGCGACCCGACCCGGCCTCATTACCAACCATGTTACTTCCTTTGGCCATAACATTAGAACCAGACGACCTTTTGATGAACCGTCAGTGGTGCTGGTTTTTTTGAAGCAAAACGGTCCCGTGAGTATACCCCTATAGTGATTGGGGAAATTCTGATATACGTCAGGTTGGATCATACATGAATCCAACTGGGCCCCCGGGACTAAAAAACTAATAACTCACAGACCGTGCGTCTGATTGACACACCGTCTGTTGCGTTGAGGCCCTTATGATGAGACGGAACTTATAGATAATTTTTCATTGGACTTGTTGGGAATTGACGTGTCGACACTTGGTTTGAGGAGCGGACCCTCCTGGAATCAATCATGCTTTGTGGAAACCCAGTGGTTGGTTGTGTGCTGATAACTATTCATGGATCATGTGTTGGTCCGACTGTTCTGACTTTTGTTCCTGGATCACGTGTTGGTCCGACAGAATAGAAAGACCTTGATCATGTGTTCGTCCGACAGTTCTGACTTCTGTACCTGGATCATGTGTTGGTCCAACATAATAGCTAGTCTTGGATCATGTGTTGGTCTAACAGCTCTAATGACTATTCTTGGATCATGTGTTCGTCCGACAGTTCTGACTTCTGTTCCTGGATCATGTGTTGGTCCGACAGAATAGCTAGTCCAGGATCATGTGTTGGTCTGACAAATCTTATGATTCTGTGTCTATATCTGATCATCTCTATCTCTCTACATAAGTTGTATTCCTATGTGAGATGAGTAAGTGACATATGTTTTTTTTTTAATTTTGATTGAGATGGGTTACTTGATAACATAGGTATATGTATGGGAATATACCTAAGTAATGGCTATTCGTTCATTTCATACTCTTTGGTTTATATTTTTTGGATTTGGTAAGAACATAAGGGTCTCAGTATCCCTACTGAGTATCATTATACTCATCCCTACACGGGATATTCCCACACCTTGTTGTGTTGGATGTAGACAATGGGGAAATCAGACTAAGGCTGAGTGTATGAGGGTTGGACGGTACCCGAAGGTGGACCACATGACGATTTAGAATGCAGAGGAGAATGACGGGCGAGGAGTGATGAGGAGACTATCTGTGCCTATCATTCAGGTAAGATCTTCGGTGGACTATCCAAGAGCTTCTCTTCACCTTTCAGTTGATTATTCCCTTTTGGGTTGTATTTTTAGTTTACTGTTTAGCTTTTATTTCTATCCCCTATTATTTCTTTCACATCTATTGTATACAGTTTTTACTTAGTGTTTTCTTTTATTTGTACTCTGATTTTGTTTCATTACAACATATAAAGTAAATTCCTTCCCTGCATAGGGATTTTCACCTTTCGTTCTATTCTCCAGCACATGGCCTATGGAAGGCGGGCTTGGGGTTATCACGTCATGGGTCCCGAGGACGGGTCGTGAAAAATTGGTATCAAAGGATTTGGTTCTACCACAGAACATATGACTCTTATATTTCTTTTCTATGAACCAATATTTTTAAGAGTACAGAGTATGGTTTTCAGTCCAGGGAGTCCAGTGTTGGTGTGGCGGCCGACGTATCCATACACCAAGACCGTGAATTCTGATTTCTGACTCAGTGCACAGAAACACTAATTACGAGTGTGTTTTGAAGAGTCTTCGTTGTGAACTCTTTGACTCAGCTCACCAGGTATAACATTTGACCATGTCACATCTGTTTGGGATGCCTCCATGCATACAACCATTTGGAGCTCTGAGAGAATACACAATGACGTCCCACCGAAAAACGAGGCTCCATTACAGGTCCCTCTTACTTTGTTGGCTCCTTCGGGTGGTGTACTAGTAGAACCACCACCCATTGGGTACTAGATGCCACCAGCCCCAGCAGCAGACGTTGCATGTTGCTTGACTATGTTTTATGAGTTTCAGTAGTAGAGGCCTCCGATGTTAAATGGTGAGAAAGATTCCCAGGCAGCAGAGAATTGGTTGGAGGCGATTTATAGAGTTCTACCCCTAGTTGAGACACTCGTAGGGCAGATAGTGATCTTCGCTACAAGTGTTTTCCAGTGAGTGACTATGATGTTGGTTCGCATAGTGATGAGGCTTTAGTACGTGGACCGTTGAACATGATTGTACCTTCAGGTAGTGTGTCAGCTATATCACTTCTTGTTGGTTATTAGTTACAATTGGTGGTACCTGTAGATGACACATGTTGGCTTATTGCCTTACACGTGTTTTGGTATCTGATACCCCCTAGGTTCTTATGAAATCCCGAATCACAGGCGGCTAAGGACTGGCCTGAGGAGGTGGCCAAGAGTTTTCTAGAGCTTGTACAGCTTCTTCAAGATGACATGTCGGTAACTGAGTATTCAATTGAGGTGTACTGATCATTCCGGGTACTTGATGAGTGCAATACAATCAGTGATTTGGGGATCAGACTACCGAGTGAGTTGTGTTTTAGTGCCTTAGAGCCAGCACAATTTCTCTTGTATTTGAAGAGAACCTTTGTGGTTGCATGATCTTTGGCTGAGTGGATACAGCTAGTGATTGTTTGTAGTGGGAAAGCCTGAAAATAGCACCAGTCTCAGAGACCTGACTGTGTAAAATGTGTCAACGTGTTAAAGATAGATGAATCTGTAGGGCAGAAGATGTGGAATCAGAACTAGTAGATCATCATGAGGTGGTGTATATTTCGACATTTTACAACCACCCGTCTTATGTGGAACCCGCCAGGCTCAGGGATCTAGAGGATAGGGGAAGAGAGTAGCTGCAAGCGGTCAAGGAGTGAGACCCAATGTCTATGGGTATGATTCGACGTACAATCGATGTATACTACTAGCTTTCGTATCAAAATACATAAGTTATAATCATTCCTCAATTCCATGAATCTTGTCCCAAACCTAGATTTTCCAGATAAACCATTGACTTGACCCTCACGTATGGAGATACCATTGAGAGGATACTAGATATTCACATCTACATTGATGGTGTGATATGACCCATGAGGCGAGAGTTTTGTTTGGAACTTCTCGGTGGCAGCACCGAGGCCTTATGACGTTAGTTTGGGTATGTACTGAGAAAACAAAGTTCATAACCAGATTTACAGTACTAGGAAAAAAATGTTTTAGTTTATCTACAACATTGGGATGAGGTTTTCCTTAGTCAGAGAAAAAGGAAACCCATGCAGCACAGGCTAAACTCATGCATTGGAGGGTACATCTGATCACTCTTGAGTCAGCCAACCATACCCACGTGAAAGAAGGAGTTTTGAGTTTTCGATTCCAAACAAGAGTGACAAAAAATGGGGGCATCTTTTCAAAAGATGTTACCAGAATTTCCCCCACCCCCCTAGGAGGAGGGACATCTTCTTTGGCTGTATACTACTGGAGGTTTGTACCAAACTTCTCCAATGTTGCAGCACCACTATCAGTATTGACAAGGAAGGGGCAACCCTTCGTGTGGTCGGAGAGATACCAGTAGAGCTTTCAAGAGCTGAGGCAGAGGCTAACTAGTGCCCCCATCTTGAGGATTCCACAAGACGGCGTAGGGTAAATAGTTTACTGTGAAGCATCGGGGAACGGACTCAGGTGTGTCCTGATGTACGAGCGAGTAGTGATTGTGTAGGGTTCTTGGCATCTGAGACAACATGATAAGAGCTACGCTAACCATTACCTGGAGTTAGTAGTAGTGATATTCACCTTGAAAATGTGGTGGCACTATCTTATGGGCAAATTTTTTACCATGTACTCTGATCAGAAGTCTCTCAGGTATATCTTCTCTCAGAAGGTCCTGAATTTGAGAGAGCAGTGATGGCTTGAGTTCCTCCAGGACTATGACTTTGAGATAGTCTATACTCCTGGGAAGGGGAAAGTTGTCACGGATGTGCTCAGTAGGAGATCTGACATATAGCTACTAGGAGAGGTGACATAGAAGTTGGCTTCTTTATAGATTTCTTATGTGGACTGAGATAAAGCATCTTTTCTTTAGTCTCTTACGGCCACTCTGCCACTCTTTCAGCGAGTCGGGGAAGCACAACATGGGGATGCCGACTGAAAGACACTATGTGCTATGATATCCATAAGGCAGTCACCTGGGGGATTTTCTGAAGGTGTGGAGCATGTCATCCTCTTTAGAGGATGTACCTGGGTACCAATAGCACTTTACGAGGAAGTGTTGAGTATGTTCAACACATTCCCTTTAGCGGTACATCCATAATTGGCGATGATGTACCAGGACCTTCGATGACTACACTAGTGGCTAGGTATGAAGAAGGAAATATCATATTTTTTCTCTCGATGCCTCACTTGTTTGCAAATGAAGGACGATCACTAGGTAGCAGCAGGCTTGGTTCAGCTTTAAGAGGTCCCAGAGTGGTAGTGTGATTGGATATCCATGGACTTTGTGATAGGTCTTCGACTTACAACCAGGGGTCACGACTCAATTTGGATGATCATCGACCAACTCACCACGTCATCCCACTTCCTACCGATCATTGAGAAGGGTTTAGTAGAGAGATTGGGACGCCTATATGTACAGGAGATTGTGCGACTACGTGGAGTACCTTCTTCTATTGTCTCTGATCGTGACACATGCTTTAATTCTTGTCTATGGAAGGGGTTGTAGGAGGCTTGAGGATGCAGCTACGTCTCAGCACCTCCTTCCACCCTCAAACAGATGGCTAAAATGAGAGGACCATTCAGACCCTCGACGACATGCTATGTGCTTGTGTCCTCAACATTGGTTGCAGCTGGGAGGATCACATACCTTTGGTGGATTTTTCATACAACAACAGCTATCACTACACCATAGGGATGACACCCTTTTATGCATTATACGGGAGACCTTGAAGGTCACCCTTGTGCTGTATAGACCTTGGGGAGCAGACACTGGTGGGACCAGAGATGGTACAAGCTACCACAGAGAAGGTGTTGATCATCCAAGAGCTGATGAAGACTGTATTGAGCAAGAAAAAGTTGTATGTTGATAGGAGATGGAGGCCTCTGGAGTTCGAGGATGGTGACCACATCTTTCTATGGGTCTCATCTCGATGAGGTCTATAGAGATTTGGCCAGGGCAGCAAGTTATCTTCGAGGTTCATTGGACATTTCCATGCCCTCATCAGAGTTGGTGAGTTGAAATATTACTTAGTTCTTCCACCTCAATTACATTGGGTGAAAGATGTCTTCCGCATATCTCAGCTGAGAAGATACGTACATGACCCATCTCACCTCATCAGCCTTGTAGAGATGGGCATCGACGATGGGGAGACTTTTACGACGGTCCTAGTGGAGATTGAGGATCGACAAGAGCGGGACCTACGTGGATGGTCGATACCTCTGGTGCACATTTTCTGGTAGCACAGAAACCTCTAGGAGAGCACATGGGAGCAGGTGGCTCAGATGTGTGCTCAGTACCCCCATTTTTTCCCCATATTTCAAGTTTTAGCTTACATGTATGTAAAGAACTGAGATGGGGAGAATGTAAACAACCGCAAATCCCGTGGAATTTTTTTTAAAATATGGAATTTTTATGAGTCCGTGAAAATTTATGTTGCTGGATTCCGAGGCCCGGTGAGCCTGGATTCAATTTCTAATGTTTTGTTCCGTTATGTTCGGTAAATGTACAAACGGGTTTTATAACATTTGAACCGGTGCTCGGAATTGAAATATGAGGGCACTGTTGATCATGAATTGCTGGTATTTTCTTAAGAATAATTTCACCTCGACGGTAGTTGGTCGAGAATAAAAGTTAGTATTTGGATTTTCATAAATAATAAAAATAATAAAATATAGTTCCATACGCTTTAATTTAATTTGATCTGCCATTTTGTGTGTGGTGGTTCAAACCTCACCCTGGAGGTTGGAGGTGGGGCCATCACACCATAACCAATCCAAAGAGGTTATGGTGGTGGGTCCCACCCAATCTCAACCTCCCATGTGAGGATAAATGAGGTGGGACGACATGGGACATAACCTCCCTACTAATGGAGGAGAGGAAAACCCCCCAAATCCCCTCCTTAATGAGGGGGGAGACTCTTGACCTCCCCATTAATCAATTGCACCAACGCATGTGATTTATTTAAGGTGATCCTCTTGAACTTCCCATTAATTAATTGCAGAATCACCGTGAATTAATTAATGGGAGCCTATTTATTTATTTCTCCAATTTGAAATTATTGTTCCAACAAAATTATAGACAACATATATTATTTATGGTCTTGGAAATTCTCATTTGGTGGGATATTTGAGAGGAGAGCATGGGAGAAAAGAAGTTCTCCCAACGAAGAACGAAGAACGAAGAACGTCGTCAATGATCTTCCACAAACTTCTTACTCATACTTATTCCCCAAATACCTGCAGACGTGGAGCCACTTCCACAACCGTAGTGCGAAATCAGATGAGGAAGTGTACGGAGGACATGATGAACAACGACTTTGTCTTCTTCCCGCGACTTCACCATCAACGCCCGACAATCCAGGTAGCAGTTTCTTACGTGTTGATATTCCTTTTTCTTATCAGTTTCAATGATTGGAATGGAATTATTGCGGTTGAATTGTTGACCATCTTCTTCTCTTGATGAGCCATTTTTTATCACCGCTACACGCAGAGGGTGCGGGAAAACTAACATGGATCGACTCCCTCCACCGATAAGTTGAGATGTTTCTTCCGCATGGAAACATAACAACAATAAAGCAACGGAGGTGGAAACATCAAGGACGTGCTTCCCATGGCCTCTGTGAACCGCACCACCCCTATGGTGCCCCGTGCGGCCCGAACGAACCCGCGGCCTGAACGGCACCCAAGCTGCCTGCCTGCCTCCTCTGGGCACGCAGCTCAGCACACAACTGACCTCCAGGTGCACTGCCTAGTGCATTGACGGCCTCTCGGCACGTTTCTCGACACCCATGCAACCTGTTAGCGGCCTCCCAGCACACATCTCGGCACCTAACCGGCCTCCCAGCGCTCTGCCCAGTGCCAAGGTAGCCTACCCGTGGCCTCCCGCCATGCTGCCTGCATTCCCCGCAGCCTGGCTGCACACCGCCTCACGTCGCACCACCTACCCGCACCATCCTGTGGATTGACCGCGCCCCGCCGGCCTGCCCACCGGCCTCTGGGCTGCCGGACTCCTGAGTAGACCCACGATATCCCTCGCAGTGCTGCTGGTCGAACCGGCCTGGCCTCCCGACCCGAGTCGCCAAGCCGTGCCCCTCGCGGAGCTGGCCGAACTAGCCCCAACATTTTGGCTGAGCCTCCTACGCGGCGACATCCAGGTCGAACAACCCTCACAGTCCACTAGGCCAATCCCAACAGACCGGGTTGAACCTAACGGGCTGAACCAACCATCGGGCCGGGTCAGACCCAATGGGTCTCTCCGTGATGACCCTGACCCGGTCGGCCCAGACAGGGTTGGGATGAGTCGGTCCGACAGGGTCGGAACGGACCCGGGCCCATTACCAACCATGTTACTTTCTCTAGACGTAAAATTGTCACTAGATGACCATTTGATGAACCGTTAGTGGCGCTGGGTTTCTTGGAACACAATGGTCCCTTAATAATACCCCTCTAGAGTTTTGGGTAATTTTGAGATATGGTCAGTTTGGATCATACACGAATCCAACCAGGCCCCCGGGACAAAAAATCTAATAACTCACAGACCGGGGGTCCGATTGACGTGATTTTTCTTGCGTTGAGAACCCTACAATGAGAAGAACCATTGATAGAATTTTTTGTGAGACATTGTTTTAGTTGACGTGTCAACACATGGATTGAGGAGAGGACCCTACTGAAATCATGTGTGCTTTGTGGAAACCCTGTTGCTGGCTGTGCACTGATGACTGTTTTAGGATCATTTGTTGATCTGATAGTATTGACTTATGTTCCTGGATCTTGTTTTGGTCCAAAAAATTAGTTGTTCTGGGATCATGTGTTGGTCCGACAGCTCTGATGACTGTTCGTGGATCATGTGTTGGTCTGAAAGATCTGACTTCTATTCCTTGATCATGTGTTGGTATGATAGAATAGCTTGTCCTAGATAATGTGTTTGTCTGATAGCTCTGATGAAACAGTTGCTATATATGATCATCTCTATCCTTCAACATCAGTTGTATACCTATGTGAGCTGATTCAGTGACATTTTTGTTTTTTATCTTTATTGTGATGGGTTACTTCATAACATATGTATATGTATGGTCATATATCTAAGTAATGTCTATCCATTGATTTCATACTCTGTGATTTATCCTTCTTGGATTTGGTAAGAGCATGAGGGTATCGGGGTCCCTACTGAGTATCTTTATGCTCAACCCTGCAAGGGTTATGCCTGCACCTTGTGGTGTTTGATGCAGACGATAGACAACGCTGACCGAGGCTAAGTGTATGAGGTTTGGACGGTACCCGAGGGTGGACCACACAACGAGTCGGATCCTGAAAGATATTATGAAATGAGGAGTGGTGAGGAGACTATCTGTACATACTATTCAGGTAAGTTCTTGGGTGGATGTTCCAGGAGATGTTCTTCACCATTCAGCTATTTAGCCCCTTTTTAGTTGTACTTGTACTTTACTGTTGGGCTTGTATTTTCACCCCCTTTTACTTTGAGCAGTTCTTTTGTATATACTTTTTACTAAGTGTTTCCTTCAATTTGTACTCTAATTGTGTGTGATTACAATTTATAAAGGAAATTCCTTACCAGCTTAGGGATTTACGCCTTTGGTTCTAGTCACCAACCCCTGGCCAATGGAAGGGGGGCTTATAGTAGTCAAGACACGGGTCCCGAGGATGGGTCGTGACAAAAAAATAGTTATATTTTTTCTCATCAGTAGCGAATCAAAAAAATTAACACACCTGATTTATATGTTATAGTGGGTAAGGGATTAGATAAATAGATAAGAGAGTGATTTGAAATTATTTTATAAAATATATATTAATAATATATGAATGTGTTAATAAAATTAATAGAAAAAGTATATATAAAATGAGAATTTATGAAGAAGGCATTATAAAAAAGGGTAATATTATATATTTAGTTTCTGTAGATTAATATTATTTATTATAAAATAGTAATTAATTTATTAATAACTATGATATATATGCTTTTCCCAGTTCATTTTAATGATAAAAATGGGTTTTTTTATTATAGCTATTTTACGTGATTTTTTTATATAGTTGATGAATAAATCATTGATTTAAGATAAAAAAAACTAAACATTTAATGAAAAATTGTTTAAAAACCCATGAACTTGTAATAATAATCTATATATGTTCTTAATAATTGTAGTGATTTTTTATAGGATAATCAAGTAATCAAAAAATTTATCTACACTGTTAGATAATTATTTTGAGGATTCAAAATTATTATTTGAAAATATTAATGATTGAATGAAAAAACTATCCAAAAAAATAATGAAAATTCATATGTTTAGAATACTATTAATTTCACGATTAAATTATATCTTAATAACAAAAGGATAAAATATATATTGTAAAATAAAATCAAATAATTCATTAAACATAATATAAAATCAAAATTAGTCACTCAATCCTAATAATGAATCGAAATTGTTTTGAAAAATAATTGATGTAGGAAGAATGAATGTATAAAATGAAGGGGAAATCAAAAGAAATTTTGACAGTGGATATTCATCATAAAGTGATATTAACTTACATATAATATTATAATATAATTTTTATGATATATATAAACAATGTTTCACAATCTTAAATTAATAGGCTTAGTGGTTGTAAAATGTTTCATTATAAAAACATAATATGTTATAACCAATGTGATGTTAGATTAAATCATTTCAACATATTATAAACATTAATTATTATGATATTATATAGTTGTATTTAGTATATAAATGTCATGTTATTTTTTATATAAAAAAAGAATTATATTTAATATCTAATTTCTTATATGGTTTTATTTAAAATTTTAATATAAAACATATAAGATATGAATTTTTAAAAATGAGTTTTTTATTTATTAATATAAAAACATTCACTGGATTTTTTTAATATTTTTTGTAAATATTTATGTTTTAATCATTAGTGGAAAATATATTTTTTTTAAAAAGATATATTATATTTTAAAAAATTTATATAGTAAATCACCATTATGTATAAATTTTTAAATTTTATTTTATAATTTATAATTTAAATGATCCAGTTATGGTTATATAAACTAATTCATAATTTGAATTTATTAAAAAAAATGTAAAAAGAAAATATTTCTAAAAGTACGATTTTTCATTATTCTTTTTTGGTTAAATATGAAATTTAATAGTTAGATACCATAATTTTTTACATAAATACCTATTTTAGTTTTTATTTTAACCTCATTCATTTGGATTGTACCTTTACATTGTACAATAGAGGTTTAATATACCACTGATTAGGTCATCCCTCTTTAAGTAGGAGGATCATTCCCTGGACAGAAAAATCCTATAGGGCACCAAAGAAGATTTGGGGCTGGCCTCGGGTGTCACATCAAAACATGAGGGTCATAATGTTCATTTCATGTGAAAAATTAATTTTTAACAATAATAACAAATCATTCTCATTATTTCATGCAAAATATTGCTCATTCTAGAAATGTTTAGAGATAATGGTTTCAACCCACATTGATATACCTACAGCATGGATATGCCCACATAAGGTACCCAAACATATTTCATGGTTGTTGTTTTAGACGATGGTAAATGACCCTTTTGTTGAATTGTGTCCCATGGGATGGGATAGATCATGGATAAGGGAATGACATGGGGTTCAAGACTATAGTATTTATATTCTTTATTTGAGTTTACTTAGTATTTTACCAAAATTATTTTCATCATATTATTCAATTTCTTTCATATTTTAATTACATTAATATTAATAATTTCGGATTTATTTATCTCTTCATTTATCAGTTTTTCATGTCAGGTTATTAATTAATATTGTTTAATATATTTTAAATAATCTTCTACAATTTTCTTCTTTAATTAAAACACATAATTGTAGGGTATAATATTTATACTGTTTTATTTTGACCCTCATAACATGATGGTACCCCATTGAGTAGGCAGAGGTGTTCCTAATGTCATGTACCAAACTATCTCAGACCCTCGAGGTATCACTAGTCTAGGGATGTTAAAATGTTATATCAAAGGGTTATATTTTTTTAACCATGGAAGTATCTAACCCATGTATTGTGGAAAATAAAATAGCCAAATGGTGTGATTATTGTTCATCAAGTTCACTTATTATAGTTGATGGTTTTTCACCTTGGGTGGTTAACATGTTCTATGCTGTTAATGTTTCTTGATATTTATGATCATGGCACGATATGTCTTGATATGTGTATCCATTCATCATGATAAGGACATGATGATATATATTTCAATGTATTATTAATTATAGGGAAATTTTTATTACATGTGTTATATTTGATTATATAAATTGTGAAATGAGAGGCTGTTTTATTTGATGAAAAAAGTGATTTAATTTACTATTATGTTATACACATTTCCATATTAACCATAATTATAGTAACCATGAGGTAGTGTTTCCCTATTGTTTTCACATGTTGTTAACAATTATTATAATTAGTGCATTTATAATATATAGATAATTTCCCTCACTATCTTCAAATTTAGAATCATAAGCCCCTTAGTCAACAGCATCCTAAAACAGCTAAACTAGAACATCCTATACCTATTTAGAATAAGTTGGGTGATCAACATCACAATAACATTCCAATAGTATTTAAATCCATTAATTAGGCTATTCATTTTCTGTATTTGACTTCGTTGATAATGATATATTTTCAGAGACATTGTTCTCCAATGTTCACTAGGGAAGAAATCCCCGATATTGTTGAGTTTATGATCGATTTCATCCACATGATCATCATACGTATCAAGAATCCCAAAGATATGATGATGAATCATAATCCATACATGATTTTAAGAACTACAAACCTTTATAAGAACATTCATGAGAAAGTGAGATAATAAAATAATTTATCCTATAAGGATATAGCGGAAATGTTTCTTGGCCAATTTAGTCAATATAAATTGGGGATTGGGAAGGATTTCAAGTTCATGATTTTTGATCAAGAGGGTTTGTTAGTGATAGACTATGTTAGATGATTCACCATCCCACCCAAATTATACCCATCATGAGAACCGGAGGACATCACATTATAAATTCATAATATGGTTATCATTTTCCCATGATATTTTTATACTAGTGAATGAATTTCTCATGTCTTTCCTTTCATATGTAAATTATTATTCTCTAATCACATAAGTGAATGTAATAGATGCCTCAAGTGGTGGACATACAATTTTCGAAGGGTGAAAGGTAACTCCTTTTATAGTTAGAATAAGCACACTATTTTAACTTATCTCTAATGAAGTAGTGGAAAGAGTAGTCAGGGGAATTTACTTCCACCGCATGAACATGGTTTAGTGGTGTGTGTTTAGGGCTGCATGTTGGGCCACATGTGCCCAAAGTGTCCATACCATGCAGTTTATTGTTGAGTTTCCATCATTTTTGGTTATCTTCAATGGTTTTTTGTGATATTCCATTACTAGAGCCTTGTTAGAGGAAATGGACAGGAACCTAGGTCTTGTACAAGCTCAACTACCCAAAAATATACTTCTAATGAGAATTATAATGGGTATTTTGGAAGTGTTTGGGTATATGGTACCATAGTGCCGGGGAGATAATACAAATCAAAGGGTATATTTTAAATATGTAATTATAGAGCCCAAGGTATATGGGGGAGACAACAACAAACTATATAGTATTCTCCAATTGTTTTAGGTATAGGACATTCTTCCATTAGAGGTACGACTCCTATATCATCTTCTGTGGATTTTAATTTTTATGATATAGGATCATAAAATTCCACTCTATATTGTATCTATAGATATGGTTTGGGTTTGGGTATGGAGATAATAGATGGGGTCGTGACTATGGAAACCCTATTGACAGTACAATGAAAGGGTATTCATTACTTGTAGGAGTTTTCTCCTAAAATTAGTGTCTATAATTTATTTATGAAAATTTTCTATCAGAAATTACATGATTAGATTTTATTCATGGTATGGATTAAAGTGTTATATACCAATATCATATCAAAAATTATCAAAGGATTGTTACCATTCTACACCCATACGGGGGAAACAACACTCATCAGGGTGAGTGAGATATTCAGGCATGTCGTATAGGACCAATTCAGTGGTGATTGGATTGTCTCATGGATCAAATAACCAGACATGTTCATGGTTATATAGGAATATAAAATGATAAATTTCATACATTTTTAATTCATTTTAAAATTGTATTCTTGTATTTTTTTCTTTGGATTACCAAAAAGGTTGGTAATTGAGTTTATGATCATGTCAGTTCCTTGAGATGATCTAGATTCTATCCCACCTTATAATATGGAACTCGTTCAACATCGTGAATTAAAAGATCAGTTGGAAGATCTGGAGGCCATGATTTTCATATGAAATAAAACATTTATACAGGTTTCTAGGGATATTTTTTCCATGATGTTTGATGGGAAATTTTTCATATGGTGATAATTAGGAACCTGAATTCATGAATTATGTTTTTCTTTAAAACTGAAAATATGATAAATTGATCAGTGAATCTTATTATATATATTTGGAAGTTATCTTGTTGGACTTACAATTTCATAAATAGATTATGTTTTTATATACCACTAATTTGATTGATTCAAAAGGGAGGGATTATTTGTGTCGTTTTGTGTTTTTGGGATATGACTCATGTTTTAATTTGATGACTGAGGGAATGTTCAATGAGATTGTACTATCAAATGGCTTTGATCATAGGTTCTTGATGACAGTGGGAAGAGCATATGATTATAATTTATGTACAATGACCATATGTAATGTCAGTAGATTTCAAAGGGAGGGACATTGGATTCATGAGTTATAGATTCTAGATAACCAAGGGAATGATTCTAGATAGCCTATGAGAACATGCCATTTCCGAATTTCATTTTTGTGTGATTCATACATGGTGGTTATTATTCAAATAATTATCTAATCTGCATTAATACAGAAGGATACTTCCCATGGGAGAAATATCTTTTTTATTCTAATGTAGGATTTGGGCTATCCTCAGGTGTCCCCAAGAATCATGTGGGTGAGGATGTTTATTTCATGTGGTATATTAATTTATTAAACTAATACACTGTTATTTAAATTATTTCATGCACTATATTTCTCACAATGGATATGTTTAAAAATGGAGGTGTCACCTTATAGAGTTGTACACACACCATGGATTGTTTGAAATTTGGTACGAAGGTAGTTTTCATTGTTTTAGGATTGGACAAGGGCATCAAACCATTTTTTTAATTATTGCTTAATATATGGTTTGGATCATAGAGTCAGGAAAACGATGGGGTATGAGACCAAGGTATTTAGAATCCTTATTTAAGATTTCTCATTATCATATATGTATTAATTTCATCATTTCACAAAGTTTCATTTATTATTTCATTACATTAATCTTTTATTATTTGTATTTATTTAGTTGACCCATTCCCAACATTAAATTTTTGATAATTTATTTATATTGCTTTTTAATATCTTCATTTATATTATTTTATTATACATTAATTAAAAATCATTAACCGATTTTATAGTCGATCCCATTATATTATTTTGGTCCTCACTTCTAGTCAGTAATAATTTACAGACATAGAAGAGGGTTTGGGGTTATTTAGATAATTAAATCGGTCATTAAAGGGTGGACTTGGAGAAGGATGTTAGATAAATTATAACACATAGATGTTTTGAATATTTTATAATTCATTCCATAAATGAATTTGTGGGTCCTTATTTTTCAATATGATATCTTTTATTTTTGATCAATATGAATAGTAACCCTATTAATATTTTTTTCCAAGGAAAATGGTAATATATGTTAATTAAAATCAAATATAAAATTATAATGATATGAAAATGATCATAACACTTTCCAAAATTTTATTATATGAGTACATTAAATCCAAACATATCCAATATTTGGGTATATTGCCTTTTCATTCCATTTTTATGTGAATATAACATATAAAATATTTTATTTAATGAAAATGTTAAAAATGTTACATTTATATTTTTAATAACTATAATATTTTTAACATATGGATAAAATATGGATACGGCAAGTTATAAATACTAATTTATAAGATAAATTACATATCGTCCTCTTAATAAATTATTTTAAATTTTAGGGAATAAATAATTAATATAAAAATTTACTCAATGGTAACATCAAAACTAATCAAAAAATGAAAAATTATAATAAGTTATAATAATAATATTTGAAAAATATATTTTTAAAACCAATAATATGAAACCTAAATTTTATATATGAACAAAAAATGTTAGGTATATAAGGAAATATTTTTTCTTCTAAATTTTAATTTTTTTAAAAAACATTGTAATGAATAGTTCTAGTAAATGAAATTAATGATATATTATGATGAATATTATTTTTTAAAGGAAAACATATTGAAAAATATTATAGATTCATCAAATTTATTTGGATATGGTTTTTAATATCAACTAATTTCAATTTATGGTATTTTCTAATATATAGTGTCTATATTAACCCTAAAAGACTCAAAATCTTTGTTTTCATGGTAATGGTGAAAGAGGATTATGATGGTCTAAACTAAATACTAAGTTTATAAATGATATTAAAAGTAGCCAATAAAAATTCTGGAAGTGATTTTTAATACCCATGTCATCATTTTTAGTAATTATCCTTTTTATTCAATTGGAAGTGGACCTTAACATATAACAATTTAATATTTTTAGAAAATTGAATAGTGTCCCAGCACACTCTTAAAAAATAGATCCTCTTATTCCAATGTTTTCGCACATATAACCCCATTTGGATCATAAAAAATCAAAATAAATATTTTCCTAAATTCCATATTATCATTATAATGGTCTCAACCTTGTCAGAACAACAACATTAATCATAATAAGTTGTTATGAAAAGGACGAAGTCTAAAAAAGCGGTTTCATATTTCTCCAAAAAATCTATTTTATTTCTAATACCACTTTATTCAAATATTCCATAGCATATATTATAAAACAAATTATATCACTTATAATTAGGAATTATTAGGCTACTATACCAACTTATATCCATCTCCACTTTAATCAAATTTGATACAAAAAAATAATTTTTTATTTGAGGGACTAAAACCTTACGAACTGATATAATATGTTTTACACAACCATTATAATGGATATATGATAATAAAGTAATTAATTATTATATTTGTTATTAGTAATTTGTTATTAATTATTACATGATAATATATCATTCACCTTCTAACATTTCCATTCACTAAAAAATTATAACAACATTTGGGCTTAAAAGTGGACAACCACCCCTCAAAATCGATGTGATTAGTTTTTCATCCCCAAATCACATGAATGATATATATATATATATATATATGTACATTTTAAATAAGTAATATAATATTTATTATGTTATGATAATTACATAAATATAATATAGTACATACATTCTTTCTACAATTATCATTGAAAATTTGAAATCATACCCAAGCGTACTTACAATATAACTTCCCAATGATAGTTATTTATTTCATTATTATTAATTATATTTAATGGTTGGATTTAAAATTATATTTGAGTTATAAATATAATTATTAATTCCTGATTATAATATTTTAGATCATCGAATAAGTTCTCTATTGACCACAGTATAAACACTGAATTCATTTCTCACATATAAGACATATATTTTTAATACTGTAGATGTGAATAAAAATAATAATTTAGTTTTACATAACATTTAATAAAATGAAATAAATGAAAAATGAACATGAAAAATTCTCTTACTAAAGTATAAAATTAACATAATTTTGTTATTCCTTAAGGAAATGAACAAACATGATGAGTCTAACATAGGGTATGGGAAATTCATTTATTAATCATATTATAAAGATCCATATTTAAGACACTTTACAAATATTGAATTGAATTAAATATTATAACTTATGCATCATGAATATAATTTTATAACATCATAATACCTCAATTCATTGATCGTTCCCCTATAATATTACGTTGTTATTTTTATAGAAAATGTATTTATTATTTTACATGATTTTTTATTTTAATAAATTAGTATCATTATATCATTTTAATCAATTTAGAATGTAATATTTTTAAATAATGAATGAATGTGAAAAAAATAATTTTTTTTCATTTTAAAATATATATAGTGAAGAAAACATTTCATTCATCGATAGTCATTATTTGATGATTTGATTCTATTAAAAACATTTATGTTTCCTATGATTAAAAACTCTAATACTATTTTAATGTATGTGGTTATTAATAATTTGTGCTTTTTTGTGAAAGTAAATTTTGATATCTAAAAGGTCTTCACATAGTTTTAATTAACAGTTTTCGATAAATTATATTGTCCTTTATATTTGATTATAAACGGTTGAGACAGATTATTGCACATGGATGAGCCAGTTATTGTTAATATTATGTGTTCCCTTAGATAGTTTTGGGTGATCCCACTATATCTTATTAGATTTGGGTTCCATGATAATGATCCACTACATGGACTAATTTTTATATTCATTAGAGAATTATATAATTTGATAGCAATTTGTTTTTTTAATTTTAAGTGATATCTGTGGTTTTTGGCATTATAATGTCAGAAGTTTCCTACATGTCTCTTCTGTTAATGGTAGAATGTTTTCATGAATGTATTTTGATTTATAATGTTTATTGAATAATTTTTAATAAAAAATGATACAAATTTTGGATAACAAATTTTGTATTTATATTACTATTTTCTGGTGTTTTCATGTTTTTACAGGGCTAACAGATATTGTTTCCTTCTATCCCATACTGAGGTTTTTTTCTCATCCTACTTATAAAATATTTTTCATAGAGCATAATGATTGGTAATGTAGAGGAAGATGTAATGCATAATTTCTAGAATATTTAGTAGAAAAATAAATCATTTTTTATTTTAAACAATTTCTTTTTTTCAAAAAAAAATTGATACCAATTAAAAGGGTCCACTTTGTCAAACATAGGATTATTATTTATGATTTCTAACCTCATTCTATATAACAATAACCATAAAATATCATAATCAATGTAAGAAAGTTAAATATAGATTTTATTTGTTAGATTGTGTAATTTTAAACGTTTTCTCACTATATTTTATATAAAAAGATTGTTTAGAAAACCATAGTGTTTGGAAAATTAATAATATAATATCCATAAATGATTTTCAAAATTTTTATACTGTAAGGATATACAATTTTTTGATTACCATGATATAAAAAATAAACATTGTTTTTTAAAATTGTTTTATTAGGAAACTTGGAGGAACTAGTTGAGAGGAGTGAAGAGTATGATATAAATAAAAATCAGAATCCTAGAGTTGATGGAATTGGATTTGAATAGTGTGTTTCTTTGATGTCTTAGTAAACAAAAATTATAAATTGGGGGAATCCATGGATGATAGTACCCATATATACCACAGATGAACATGATTAGGTTGGATCATTTTAAGATGAAAAATTTTAAAATATTAATTGGATACTCTATCATAATGGTTATTTAAGGAATAATCAATTAAAATAGAAAATATTTTAAATAAATGGTATTTCAAAAATAAAATGTTAAAAATATATTTTTTATATTAAATTTTAAATTTTTTAATAATGGGTTTTTAAGAATACTATAGTGAGAGATGTGATCTATTTTATATAATGGGAGACATTATATAAATTTTTCATTGAGAAATACTTCACTAGGCATGTAAGAATAATGATTTATAAATAGTCCTTTTATTTTAGTAAAAAGGATCATGATTCTATAGTTGTGCATTAAAGAAAACTTTTCATTATTGTCCAGTTATGTAGTAAATTGTTTTCTGATATATTTATAATATGATTAATTAATTTTTCACTAGTTTGAAATCACAATATTGAAGATAATAACCTTCCCATCAATTGAAATGTTTATGAGCTTTTTTGCATTGCTGAGATGGTTGAAATAGTGTTTTCTAATGATCAGTTATTCAATAAAAAGAAAAGACAAATGTATGAATATTTGGAAATAATGATTCATTCCTCAAAAAAAATCTAAAGGTGAAAATATACAATAAAAATACTGGGAGAGGAGTGGTTAAAATAATAATAATGAATATATATATTATATAATGTGTTATTTGTATCCTATAATTGGTCACATAGGACATGACGACATTGAGAAGTGTCATAATCTATCAATGAATTTTGTATATGGTAGCCATCCATCGGTGATATGTTTTATTTTCAATGGTTTTTTCATTATACTATTATGTGTTTAGTGTTTTTACTCAAGATTGTGGTTATCATGTTCAAATATTGAAATCTGGGAAAAAATAATCTGACAGTACTATGGTTAGTTTCGGTCCATGTGATAATGTGGTGATATGTATGTATATTAATTAACTGAATTAGTCTAATAAACTATTTGACTCGGGATCTTGATAGTAATTAATTTAGGTGAAATTTTAATGAAGAATTATCATACCAAATAATGGATTTTTTTTAGAAATTTTCCTATGAACTATGAGTTAATATATTATTGAAATCATGATGTATATGATTTTTTCTATTATTATCAGTGGAATGATATTTCCTTCAAATATTGGTGAAATTCCCATAAAATATTTTTACATTATTTTTTGAATGGGTTGGATTTATTTTTATCATTATAATATAAATTGATGATACATTAATTCTTTCTCAATGATATAATATGTTTTATAACCTATATGAAGTGGGGAAATTGATTTCAAAAGGTATTAATATTTACATACATATGTGGTCGGAAGGAAATAAACTATACAATTTAATTATGTCTATCTAGTGAATGAATATATGGATGTTATTTCTAATAACATGCTAGGTCTTAATCTGGATTGGGAGGATGAGTTTCATATTGAATGATTAATATTTACTAATCAAATATCAAAACTAGCAAATCAATGGGACAATTATTTTATATGGAAGTAAAAAAAGAAATATAACAATTTACGGAATAAATGATTTATATGTCTAAATACATAACCATGTGGAGTTTCTATTTTGTTTAATAAATATAAATATTGTTCCATGTGGAATTTATTTAATTATATTTAATGAATAAAATCACTATTAGTAAAAAGTATCATTTGATCCATATTGATGATATTTTGGATTATTTCTATCGAGAAAAGAATTTTTTATGATTGATCACATGTTCGGGTATAATCTGTTAAAATTGAATAGGGTGTATATTTGGATGATGAAATTTCAGACAATATATGGGAACTATTAGTTTGTAATTAAGATCTTTGGAGTTCCATGTGAACTATTTTTATTTATGGATATTATGATTAGATTCATTCAAGAATATAGGTAAATGTTTATTATTATATTTTTTGATGAAATATTGGTGTTTTAATGATTCTAGTATGGTCACTGAATACAACTATGGATTTTTTTTGAAAATATAAAAAGAAAAGAAACAATATAAAAATATTATTGACTATGAATTTTGGTTTCAATAAATATATTTCCTTTGGAATATAATTTATAAATATGGAATAACACTTGACTCTTATAAAACAAATTTTTTTAAGAGATTAAAAAAACTACCGATTTCAGAGAGTTTCATATTTTTCATGTTTTAAGAGGTTAATGGTAGATAATTATGTAATCATTTCTCATTTAGGTGGATCAATAGAATTTTGAAGACATATGGGTGTTTAATTTAAACAGAGAAAAGAATAGAATGATTTTTTTCAAGAACTAAAATATCTATAACTAAGTTCCCCAGTTTTTTCATTTCCCTATATAGATATTTAATTTTCCATATAAAATAATGCTCTATTAATGGGACATGGTTTTATTATGATGAGGAATTTTTATGTAATTTATTAGTTTTAACATAATCTAAATCCTCATGATTTAACTTTTCCTACACCTGATCTAAAAATAGATTCAATAATAATTATCATTAAAATTTTGGAGGAATAATTTATAAATTTCATTGTGTACAATATATAATAATTATAAAATTTTAATAATATATTCACAATGAAATAGTTTGAACATTTTATAAGGAAAATGGTTACAACTGATATTTTATTTTGACTCCATGATTATTTATCATCTATCAAAATAAAATAATGTAGCCAAGTCATTATGATAGAAAATAAATAACACACTAACGATGCCACATTTATAAATTAAACCATTTATTAATGATTCTTTTTTTTCATTGAAGTTATGGATATAACAAATTTATCAATTTTGTTTCACGTTTTTGTGATGTGGAATTTTATAGAATGAATGAACCAGGTTCGGAATGTAGAATTTGTCTTATAATAAAAAATGTATTGGATAATATGGATATGATTACTAAATTTAAAAAAAAAATTGGTTACAACCGCAAAAGCGGCACATGACACAAGGAAGAACATTTCATTAAATTTCATTCTCGGGGAATTGACCTCAAGAATTTCCCCTCACCCCCAACCATTACCATAGCACCACCAATAGTGGGGCACCATGATTACTAAATTTAATGTTGACAAATAATTTTTTTTGGAATGAGATTACGTTTTTCATAGTATTTTCATCTGAATAATGACTTATTTATTCAATCTCATTGTTTCCAATTTTTCATTCTTCTTGGAATCACTAGTATGTGTGGAGATCATCAAGAGTATTACTGGTTTGATGGAAGGCAATGAATATTTTGGAGAAATTACCGTGAAATTATTGAATTATCAACAGGATAAAGCAAAATAACAATTATTAAAATGCATGCTTTTACATATTCCATTACATTATTATATATAAGAAATTATATCTATATATTTCATATTAGTATTTCAATGTACATAAAAAATAAATTATTTGATTTGGGTTATTGATGAAGGATTGTGTAAATTTTACATTTCACTCATATTCACGAAACAATGATATTTGATCATAATTCTATATTATATATCAATGATATTGTAATGTGATAGGAAATTCCTCTCTAAAATGTATCCAATTTTTATCACAAATATTCATTTTCTTTTTGGAAAGTACTTTAGATGTATTTTGGTACAAAATTAAATTTTAGTACTTATTGGTTGTATCAATATGATGGATAGTAAAAATGAAATATTTATTCAATTGAATACATTCTTTGTGATGTATTTGTGTATTACCAAGGATATTATGATAGATATATATATGATGTTCAGTTAATATATGAAAATAATTTTCATTTTAGTATATATATTTCACAATTTGATACATTATATAGAAATAAATATCAATCTTCAACTTTCTTGGATGAAGTGGGTGAATGGATGTTTATGAGACATGAATTGGAAATGGAAATTGTTTATAAGGTTCACGAAAAATGATAAAATATGAGATAACATTGATTATTTAGAATATTTATAATGACAACTAGAGTAAATATATATCTCTACAGTTATGATATAATGATTCTATTATAATATCACTATGGAAATGTTTTTTGAATTTTGGAGAAAATGGAAATATATGTATATAATTTGTTCGACCATATGAAAACTTCGAGAAAATTAAATCAGTTTCCTATGAATTTGGGTTTCTTCTCTGTTTATCTTAGGTACATAATGTTTTTCTTATTTCGATGCTAAGATTTATTTTCCAGATTCATCTCATATGATGATCCCTAATGTTGTTTGTCTAAAAGATATCCTTTCTTATGATGAATAGAATATTCATAAAATTGACCATATAGATCAAGTATTGAGTCACATGTTATATCACTAGTCTAGGATTTTGAAAAAAAAACATATGGTTTAAGGAGAAACATGTCAGTCCTAAAATCCTATGATGGAATGGTATCCTCTCATGTTTTATAATTTAATATAATTATGATTATAGAATATTCAAATGTTTGGATGATTTTAACAACCAAGGAATGCCTATAAAAATCATTTTAATGTAATATAAATATTAATTATCTCTCTAATATATACATGCATTCATTTAATAAAAATTTTAAATTTTTTAAATCAATAAGGATATTGATTTATTAAACACATTTCTTATGAAATTTATTTAATTATCATTTTACAAAGACTAAATAGTAAATTAAAAAAATTACACATTTAATTCATCATGTAAAAATTATCTTACAATGTATTTGGCATTATTTTATCAGAACATTTACTTTCAAAGAATACAGAAAAATTCAATTTTATTGAAACATTTATTATCATTTATCTTATATATAAAGATAAATTCATGTATTTATTACTTTTAGAACATATTTCATTCTTTATTATAAAAAATTATAATTTTATTTGTTTTTAAATAAATTATATTCTTGAATTTAGTATTAAAAATTTTATATTAAAATTTTCAATTTTATGAAAATAAATATTTTGTGTTTTGTATTAGTAGTTTAATATTATCATAAATTCCATCACTTATTTTTTTTGAATTATGAGAAATTGATTCCATACTATGATTCAGTGGGTTCAATATCTTTAAATATGCGCCTTTTACTTTTGGTAAATATGTATAATAACCCTTGTATTGTTTCTTACCATGTTAAAGAGGAAAATGAGTTTATAACGTGTGAAAATAAACTGAGAAAAAAAATGAAAAAAAACACATTCTAAAATATTATTGAATGATTAAATTTCACACCTAATGATCAATAATTTATTATATGGAATTTTCTTTCCACATGGATGTGATTATCTTATTTATAATATTTTATTTTAAGAAAAGTAAAAAATGTCACAATATTGTTTTTTTAGAACTAAAATATTCTTAACATAATGTTATCATATTTAAATGATCTATTAGAAATATAAAATTTAGATATAAATTATTTTCCATTGAAATGATAATTATTTTACAATGTTTATTGAAAATATAATTAACATAAAATTATCATATTGAATATGTAAAAAATATTAAATTGATAAAAAAATATAATAAATAAATAATAATAAAATAATAATATGACATACATAATATGAATGATAAATTTTTGGAATAAAAATGCATGTTAGGTATATAATAAAACATATTTTTTATTTTTACTTTTTTTGATGTTATAAATTAATTATACTTAATAGTTCCAAAAATTGACATTAATGATATATTCTTTTAAATAATATATTTCCAAATGATAGAAAATTAATAAAAATTATATATTTAGACTATTTATTATTATATTATTAATAATATCAACCATTGTTTATTTATGATCCATTTATCAATTTATTGTACCAATAGAAACCTTTAAATATATAAAATTATTGGTGTCATGGTATGGATCAAATGGGTTAATGAGGTGCTAAAAAATGATTTGGGTAAAAATGTTAAGTAAAACTGAAAAAATATTATATGATATTATTTAAACACATTCAAATTATATATTAGATAAATGTCATTTTTGTTTCATTTTTATTTGAAAAATAATTTATATTAAATAAATACATTGGGAAATTCCATGATTGTGCCTCCCCTCTATTATAAAGTACTCTACTTATTCCAACAAAATCACATTGAATATCTAATTTTAATCTGCCAATATCTACCAAAATCTAATAGTTTAATCATTAAAATCATTATATTGGACTTCTTAGGTATAAAACCAACCATATTAGTAAAAATTTGTTTTAAAATATTTTAGAATAACAGTTTGAATTTTTAATCAAGGCGTTTTGTTTTATATATTCATCAAAATCATTAAAATAATACTTTTGCATGATTATATAATACTTATAGGATAAAAAAAATTCATTGGTTTTGTTACATTAAATCCATAACCCATATCTATATATAATTTTGTCACATGGAAAACCAAACAATCGGTCGTGTGTACGATAGACTACAACCTCGAGAAATGATGTAATTTTATTTACGTATCTGTCTCCCAAGAATGGATTATAATTATGAAATTATGTTTTACATTTAATATTCATTATTTAATTATCATTATTAAATTTAGATAGATTATCACATTCCTAATCACTAAAAATGATAATTTCGTTCATGTGGAGGTGTGATGTACAACCTCCATGAAGCGATGTGATTCAATTTTCATCACCAGATAACAGGAATAATATACAATGTCATATTTAAAAAATTAATATGATGTTAAGAATATAATTATAATTATTAAATTCTAAAATAATACATCATTTATATAAATAATGGTCATTGAAAATTGGGAATATCAATCTTGTGTACGTACAGCCTACCATCTCTATGATTGTAAAATAATCCATTTATCATAACCTTATTAAAATTTATGATTTCAAAATATATTTGATATATAAAATTTATAAATATAACATTATTATTATTATATAGTTATATGAATAAGGATATCTTTTACCATATTTATCCTATCAATATCATTTCTGACATGTGAGATGAATATCATCAAAATAGCCAACATGAATTACATTTCCTAGGTAATTTTATATAAAATGGTATAAAATGAGATAACATAATAAAGAAAATGAAATAGATATTAAAATTTTATGAAATTAAAATAATATTTTTTTGATATATTGTAATGAACATACTTAACGTGTTAGACTCATGGTAAGGGACTTTATTTTTAAAAACCACTTTTAAACAACCTCTTTAAACTCATTTTAAAAAATTCATTTTACATATACATAATGAATGGAATTTATTTTTATCATAAAACCCCAATACATTGATTTTTACTTTATATTTTTTCATAGTTATTATCACTATAAATCTTTTTTTGTTATGTTCATAATTTTTATATGTTAATAAATTATTATATTTGAATTTTTTTAAAAAGATATTATTTGTATCGAATTATTAAATTAATAAATATAAAGAAAAAAAAGAAATGTTTTATATTAATTTATATTGTTAAAATCAAATTTTGATCAACCATAACCACTATTTTGTTTATTTATTACTCTTTAATTCTTCAATACAAACCCCACTTTAATTGTTTTTAAAGAATATTAGTAACGAAAATGGAGTTGGGGGTTCGATGAAAGGTAATTTTTATACAGGGAAATGTTTTTGAAAATAGTTTTAAATATATTTTTCAATGGTTATATTAACTATATGGTCCTTGGAATGTTTTCATGAAGGATTTATCCCTATTATAACTCATGGGTTAGCACATTGTAGCTTATATGATAGGTGAACCCAATTATCTCAATGTGAGCCCATTTTATCTTATAGAATGGGTGCTCCCAGATTAAACCCCAATTCCATGGGTAATGATTATTTCCCATAGTGATTTTTAAATGAATATTTACATATGATTTAGCCCATTTCATCAGATTTGTAATTGTTTTTGTATGATGACATTCCAAGGCATCTAATTGAGTATTATTTTTTTCTAATGAGTTTTCTTATGAAAACATTTTATTTAAAATTGTAAGAAAATTAATTTTTAAGGAAAATTTTTTCTATGTAAAAATGTATATTTTTTTAAAAAAAATATGTTTTTTAATGATTTAACCTACACTAATTTTTTCCTTTATTTTCTTTACTTACCTTCTTTTTCTAATCCCATATTTTAACATGTTTGTTAAAAGTCATAAATATGGATTATTTAAATAATAAAGTATTGTTGGGAGTAGTAAATATTTTCCATAAAATGAAATAATTTTTAATTTCAAATTTTTAATATTTTTACATATGTATACAAATTATAAGTTATTTCATTATAATATAAATATTTTTTATGCATGTGTTATGACATAACACTATTAATATATAATATTAAATGATCATTGGGAATGTATAAAAGTGAATTGTATTTTAAATTCAATAGAAAGTATAATTATTAAGGCCAAGTCTTCGCATAATACCCATTTAATTTATATTTCATTTAAATGATTCTAAATAGTATTTATATAGATCTTAGTAATATCTTTAAAAAATGTATTATTATGGGTACTTAAATCATAGAATATATAACATAAAAAAATAACTTGTGGTGGGACCATAGGATGTAACATGTGCCAAAATCTACAACATTTAGTTGGATAACATAATATATATTATCAAATCTTAATAGTATAGTGGTAACTTTAAGTATATGGATGTTATTTTATGTCCACATGTATTCTATAACCCATATAAAAATTCACAATTTTTTCCCATCCAACACATCGTAATGTTGTAGGAAAGATAACTACTAAATGTAATTATATACTATTTTAGATAAGGATATATATATATTATTTATGTATAATGATATCATGAGATATAAAACATTACCAAATTATATGGGGGTTATATTATCTAGGTCCCACATTTAATATCAATATTTTCATGAAATTTATTTTTACACATTATAAATAAATATTTATTACGTATAGACAAGGAAAAATACAATTTGAAAAGGATAGGTTTCATTATAATATCAAAAATTATATGATAATGAATAAAAATACATATTCCTAAGAAAATAATGTGAACCATATTATTATTTATTCATGGGTTTCATCATATAAACAACAATGATCTATTAGGAGAATAAGAAACACCATAAGAAGAGTATACTAATGGATTTGAAATTAATGAACTTATAAATATTATTTGTGTTGATGATGAATTCATTGAAAATAAAACTCAAGAATATCACATGTCGGAATTAATATAAAATTAATCTCAATATGTTGGGATTTTATGAGGATTAGAAATATTCTTTAGATAATAAATGATGGAATGATTTGAAAAAATGAAATAGTTATGGAATCCCATTACCTAATATTACATTTTGATTCATGTAATTTGAAATCATTTAATAAGTAACTCTTTATTATAAAATATTAATTTAGTAGTACATTATATTCATTTATTTATATATTTTCCCCTTAATAATAATATAAAATTATTTATTATCTATTTACTATATATTAAAATACAAGGTTTTAGGTTTTTTTGAATTATTATATATTTCTATTTCATTGTCTTTATTGAATATTTATTGTTTTATATTAAAAAATTACTTCTTAGAGACATTAGATAACATAAATATACATATTTATATAACATATATTTGTTACACTAACTATTTATAATTTTTTATTGTTAAAAAATAGATAACATCCTCATTGGTGGTAAACTGGCCATTTATGGGACTTTATAAAAGTGAAATATATATTAAGAAAAAAATATAAATATCATATAATAACTAAAGTGAATCTTAATAACATTAATATATAGCTATCAAATTTACAATAGTAATCCAAAAATCTAATGACAAAATTATTCATTATATCCTTATTAAAGGTAAACTTATTTTAAACTGGGGGTGTTGTATTATCAGTATATAATATATCTGCATAATTGTATATGAACATACATACATATATACAAACATATAAAAAAGTAGACATATATTATAAATATTTTATAACATGTATTCCACATCCTAATAACATGGATATCTTATATAATTTTTTTAATTTAATATAAAATAAAAAAGAGAAAATTACTATAGAAGGAGAATAATTGAATAAAGATAATGGTTGAGTGACATCATCATTGATGATTATTCCTACACCACTATATTAAGCCCATATGGTCATGGACTATGTTGTGAAATGTATATCATTAATTCCATTATAATGATTTGGATATTTTAACCGACCAATGATTTCACAATGCAAGGGATTAGTGATGTTGTTATTTATTATTATGTGATGGGGTAATTATACATGAATGAGAGGGGTAGATTGGTCTATAATAATAAATAACATATTATTTCCAAAATAAGATGTTCTGTACATTATTTCATTAACACAATCATTATTTTTCGTTAAAATATATTTTTTATTACATTTAACTCATTATATAATAAATTAATTTGTTCATATATAAGAATGAATAAATGAAAAATATTTCCTTAAAATTAAATATATTTTCATTTTCTACAATAGAAATTTTTTTAGAAGATAAATTTATTATTTTTACGCATTATTGTTCTTATAATTCTTCTTTAGGTTGAAGTCCCTTTATAGACATTATTAGTCATTTTATGTCAATTTCATTTCATAATGAATAACATACTTGAATACCATAATTTTCAAACAATATATCCAAAAAAAATCAGAAAATATTTATAATATCACTTCAGGATAATCTGGATATATTTATTTATATAAAAAATCAGTAAATATATAAATATATTCCAAAAAGTGGTAATTTCAATATTTATATGTTAATATAGAAATTAATATTTACTAAAATTATGTCAAATATTTTTTTAAACACAAACATATATTTCCATTCATTTTCTTATTTTTACTATTTTTCTTATGGTATTGTAACATATGTATTCAATTAATTTCCTCATTGTATATACTATTTGAATCCCATTATACAAATTTAACTATTGATGTACTATTATAATGGTGTTGTGGTTATTATAGTGGCCATGATACAATTCAAATAGTGTAGTGACTACTAGAAAAAATCATACTCATATAAATTTTTTATAAATAATTCTTATTTCCCCTAATAATAATTCATTTTCACCCATTAATTATTTCATAATATTTTAAAAAAATGTGATTTATAGATCAAATATTTTTTAATTTTTTCTTAAAAAATTTTTTATATCAAGGTTAATAAGGTTTTAATGATATTAAAAATATATATATGTCATATTTATGAAAATATATAAATATTATCCAATTGTAATATTTTTAATTTTCTAGGAGTTATTTTCATATAATATGTATTGTTATATACTGATTAAATAGTTTTGTATTAGTTACTAATAAATGTATCACATGTTTTATTTTATACAATAAACCATAAAAGATAAATTATTAAAGAAAATTCATATATAAGATTACTGTCTAATATATTATTCTCCCTTCATAGTTATCGTCATTTATATTTCAATAGATATGGTCAGTCATGATAGAAATTATGCATGTCTATTTCATTATACTATTCAGTCCCCCATGTTATTACTTCATACATGCTATTTCAAGAGAGTTCATTAAAGGTGAGAGTTTCATTTTTTTCAATTAAAAATTTCTCTATAGTCGAATATATTCATTGGAAAGTTTTCTTAATATAGGTACCAATATATAAATTTCACAAAAAATATTTGAATATGTGATAGATCAAGTTTATATATGCTTCATACTAACATTAATAAAACATTATATAATTTGGTATTTTATTGTTGGTATAGTTAATTAGACATAATCTATATGAGATTAAGGATCATTGTGGTGATTATTATCTTGGGATGCAAATTCCCTAAATTAAAAAAAACATGATTTTCTTATATGGTGACACTCAATCGAATACATTATCCTAATGTTTAGTGTTAATGACTCATAAATAAATTTCCTCACAATAATTTTGTTGTGTATGTTTTCAATTAACTATGTTATTACATATATTTAACCAACCATGAAATTTATCTTAGAAGTCGGATATCCTTCATAATTTATTTTCTACTTCATGTTATAGTTATGGAATTTAAAATATAATCCTATTAATAAATTCGTTTGGGAAAATTTTTATTGTCATGTTGTGTAACACCAATAAATTTTAAAATAAGAATATAATATTAAATAATGTGTATGAAATGAAACACAAAGTGCAGAAATGGATATAAAATCCTAAAGATATAATGATGTATTTAATATTTTAAATAATTTCAAAAAATTTTATATAAGTAAATGCACATAATATTGAGAATTCTTGTACCATAAACAACAATGACATTCTTCAATGGGTTTAATTGAATGTAAGAATGGGTTTTACTAAATATTATTATTATTATTATTTAAAATCAAAATTGCCTCATAGTCAATAAACTAGTGGATACAAAATGATTAACTAAATAATGAATTCATATGGTTAAAAAATAAATTTCTGAAATAATAGTATTCAAATTAATTATAAATGATTATAAATACCAATTGAATATAAAGTAATTATTTGATACACCAAAGGTTTTTTTATCCTAATAAATACAGTTGTTTTTAATTATTATATAAACATAATTAAATTTATATATTATATATAAAAAAATTATTTGATATCAATGCAATAGATTGGATATGAATAAGATAAAAACAAATATAATTTTATGCATCAGAAGATACATTTTTCTGAAAGAATTTTTTAAACCTTTTAATAGTGTATTCCATTGAGAACAAAATTATTACAATTTTAAACTTATTATATTAAAATATAAATATATTGTTTTAAAATAGTATTTTAAATATTATCTTATAGATAAAATTTTATATTTTTCTAAGTAGTCTCCTATTTTGATGAATAATGAAAAATATCGAATTATAATTAAATATTATCTATCATATAAATAATTCTTAATATCAAATTATAATCTAAAATGTATTTAAATTTGTAGTATTTCATAAATATATTTATATATTCAATTTTTGTTCATGTAAGTAATATTTATACTGAATATAGATATAAAAACATAGTAAATTTTTTAAAATTTTCACATAAAAACATGTTTTCTCCTTCCATATAGGTGATTAATTTTAAAATTTTTCCACCACATATATGAATTGAATTTTTTAAAATGGATTCATTATATAGTATCAGAATAATTTTTAATTTATAACATGTTAAACATAATTTATTTACCAAAATTATTGTTGAATGGAGATAAAATTAATTATATTGATTAAGGTAAAAATAGTTTACTTAGTGGTTAACCATAGATTATGAGGTGTAGCAATGAACCTAAATATGGCAAATACCCATGGGCTGGAAAAATATAAAGAATATAAAAATATTTAAAGATATTTATTCATTATTATAGGTAAATGTGGTAAGGGATATCAACCAATAGTGTTTACTTTTTCTTATTCATGAGAAGGTAAGTCATCCTCCACTAAAAAAGGGAACTCCATCCCCCCACCCATATACAAAAACAATTGAATCATCCACAACATACCAAATTAACTTCCAAAATAGAAACCATAAATACTAGAATCATTAACATGGGATTGAAGGCAACCAACGAAGGCATTTTTTGAAAACCTAAAAGAGATAACCAAAGTACAGCCAATGTTCTCAAAAAGGTTTTTATTTTATTCATTTTTACACCTCTCTAAATGAATATTATATAATGATTATAAAAAAAATTCTATATCATAAATATAATAATGTATTTTTATGTTATGTATATGAGATACAACCACACTCACATCCAAAAAATTGGATACACGATCCCCTTTCTTATGTACATCGGACTACTGCCTCACGAGCTGATGTCATTAATTATTTCATTACCACATTTAATGGTTTGTAATAAAGATTGATTTATTATTAAAATATTATGTATATGATATTTATAATCTATTTATTATTTTTTTATTATTATATAACAATTCGTTGATTTTATTTATTATGTGGGAATACGATAACATCATTCTTGTATACAGCGGACTACCGTCTCGTGAAGAAAAGTGATTCATTCACCAATTACATGGATTTTATTAAGGATTTATTTAATAATAACACGTGATATATAGAACATACATATTATATTGAGATAATATATATATATATATACATTTAAATTCTTTTAATATGATAAGAATAAAGATGTATCCTCCATGTGTTTGTGTTACTTACTATCTCTATAAATGGTGAAATTAATTTCCTATAAAAATATTTTACGATTTACTATTGATAAATTTTTATTAAATATATACAATATATAAAATCGTTTTTAAGTTATATATATGGTGATATCATGATATATGTAAGTGGGCCAATAATTAACAAGTTTAAACATACTAAAAATTGTAGTTATTACCTTAAACGATGAAAATAATAAAATATTATTAATGAATTAGTATGAATATGTTATAAAAGGATCATATATGATATAATAAATTTTAATATGGGCTTTGAATAGGTTCAACCCAATCTTAAAAACACTCTTAAGGAGTTTATAGAATGAATTACAAAAAGGAGAGCATGAAGTAAGGGATTTCTTCTCTATTATATTTATTGAGGCATATGAAAATGTTATGAATGTAATTTCTTTTATAGGGTGTATATACTACCGCTTGACATGTAATATCTTGAATAATTTATTAATTTATTTATATTAATTTTTAATATTAATTATTTCAATTTAGGGGATTTAAATTAAAATTTACCTTGTGGTAATGAATTTCATAACCCAATTTATTTTCATTTGATAATATTACATCATTGATGTTGATAATATTATTATAATATGTGTTTAATTGTTTTTATATATATCCTTTTTCCTCAAAAAAATTTTAATTAGTATTTTAATTCATAAACATATTCTATTCATTTTTTTATTCTCTTTTTAACATTATGATATTTACACGGGTTTACTTCGCAATGTTATTTTATTCAGGATTGTTTACACATGAATATCTACTGAAGGAAAATATTGGATCATTCGATAATACGACCTTTCATTTTCAACTAATATGGGTATTCCTGATCTTTTTCAATTTATATTTCCATTTCACCACTCTCTTTTACTTAAAAATACTAATAAAGTGTATTAATAAAATCTAACTCTATTTCTTTATTCAATCAAATATCAGTTTCATACAAAAATAAGTATTATTAAAAAAATCCATTATCCTTTTAGACATAATTTATTAAAATATATTTTTACGCATTGATTCTTTTTAGACAATGTTTTTAATATGACATTCTTATAGATTTTGGAATAAGGTACTTTTATAATTGTTTTACAATGAAAAAGGAAATATAATTTTAAATTTTAGTGAATTTTATTTTGTCATTTATTTTAAGATTCCATTGTGTTTTTAGAAATATATAATTATTTAAATGTTTTAAAATTTATATTAAATTAAAATAAATTTGAATTTTTTTTCAAAATGAAATGGTTTCATTCCTGAAGACTATTTTTAAATATATTTTTATGCTATTATTGTGAATCAATGTATAAAATAGTTTATTAATACTAAAATGGGATTATATATTTTATTGGGATTATATATTTTCCCCTCGTCGCCGCCGCCTCCTTCCATCGTTCCAGCTCGGCTCGGCTCCCCTCCTCGTTCTCGGCGAGCTCGTGACGGCGGCTTCTTGCCGCGGTGGTTTCGTGCGGCTTCATGGACGCGGCCTGAGGGTGCTGCTTCGTCTCCGGATGTGCATTGGGAGGTTTCGGGTTCTTCACGGGCGACCAGGCAGGCGGCGACGGGGTTTGGGTTTGGATCGTGACGGGTTTTTCTACAAGGGTGCTGGTGATGGTTTTTTTGTTCTTCCTTTTTTTGCTTCTGATTTTGGTTTTAGTTCGCTTAGTGCCCCGATCTAGGGACGCATTTTCTGTTATGGTTGATTTGGATGCTGTTTCGATTCGAATCGATGCCGTTTGTTGGTGGATTTGGGCTTTGTGCAAGGCTGTTTTCGGTTTCCTGCGGTGTTTTCTGTGCATCTTCGGGTGATGGGGAAGTAGTGAATAAGTTTTGAGGATGGTGGTCTTGATCTCTGGAAGCGGGTTTTGCCATGGATTTGAGGCTTTGGAGTTGATTTTGGAGCAAGGTAAGCTGAGATTTTTGATTTTGGTGTTCAGCAGCAGCGGGTTCAGTAGCTTTGGTCGCCAATTTGGCGTTGTTGTGATGTTGTGATGGTTTTTCCGGCGATGATGCTTGATGGTCTCGTCGGCAACCTGCAGTGGTGGATGCACGTGGTGGAGATGTGCGTGGTTCCAGATTTCTCGCTAGGTGTGTAATGGCTGTCACATGAAACGCTTCTCGAGGTTTCGCGCGGCTCGAGGAAGGATCAGGGTTCGTGGTTTTTGATTTTTGAATTTCGGATGTTGTTTGTGCTTGGGGGATCAGTTGTTTGGTTGTAAGGTTTCTGGTTCTCCTAAACCTGCTTTTACTGTACTTTTTCCTTTTCCTTAATAAATGGTCAGGGACAGTCCCTGGCTGAGCTTTCCTGGTATATAATCTTCCTCTAGTTGATTTGTGATACTTTTTACCTGTGAATGTAGTCTTATTATATTCTTTTAATCATCCATTTTTTCATCAATTTCACATTGAATTATTCACTTTTCTATGATCATTGGGATATTAAATATCATATAAATATAAATATTATTTATCATCGATATGACAAATTCCTAAACCACATAATTTTATTACATGTGATGTTTTTTTGGACACATTCTTCAATATCTCGAGAAATATTTATAAATCTGTACCCTTTACACAATAAATATTTTTTATATGGCACAACGTATATGAATTAAATAGATTATCTAATATATGATGATATATTTGTACAAGTAAAAATTGTTTCTAGAAATTCTAATGCAATCCCCTTGATGAATAGGTCATCTTGAGAGAAAAAATTAATGGAAAAAACCCTTCACATTTGTATCCAAACATTTCAAACTATCTGGATGATAGATCTTGATAGATGTATCCACTTAAATGTCTTAACCAAAATTTTATAGGTTTACGTAGTATTTTTTAAAACATATTGAGGTTAGTTCTTGATAGTAAATTTATCATCTACAAATGAATCATGCAATCAAATATTTTAGCATTTACTAACCTCTGAATTTAGTTATTATTATCCTTGGACTTTTAAACATGAAAAAATATAATGATGCAATTAATTCAATTTTTTTTATTAAATGGATTTTGTTTTCATTTATTTTCCTTGAAATATTATATATGTATTTCCCTTTATTAATTGGTTACTTGGTGTTCATTTTTAGTTATTTACCATTGTATATAGATTATTCTTATTGAATCCTTATTTTTTCCCTTATAATAAACCCTTACTAATTAGTTGAGCTCACCCATATTTGTTTTCCTTTTTCCTAAAATCCATGACTTGTACTAATAAATATATTCACCGATATAATATATGGAATAAAATTAATCTAAAATATAAAATTATGGGTAAATTTGATTATTAATTAATAATACAATCCTCATGTTCATTTATAGTTTTCCATGAATTATAAAATGATCTGAAAATTTGGATCTAAATATTTTATCTCTACCAATGTAACATTAGGAGCCACCATCTCTGGGATACAAGGATTATGGGTGTTACTATTTGAATCAGATCAGGTTTAGAAGAAACATTTAGAACTATATCTTGGAAAACATTATTTGTACCAGACCCAATGGGGTCTTACCCGACACTACCCCAATCCTGCTTCAGATCGGACTACGGTTGTTGACCAACAAAAAGTGTTCATAAGCAATAAATCTGTGTAATTATCCAAATGAGCCAGTACACGCACACAAATATCCATTCCCATGTTATTCTGAAATAAATTAAAACTAAAACAAATTTATGAATAAATAAAAAATCACCAAACTAGAGTATGAACGTAAAGTATTGAAATTTAAAAATTTGACAAATACAATCCCAAAAAAGTTATAGAAATTCTATCCAGGTAAGAGGGATAGAATTATGATCAAATTAAATACCTTGTTAAAAACATCAATTTAACTAGCTTTATCGATTCTCCACCTACCCCCGTACTCATTGGAAACTATCAAAAATTTCATCATAAACATAATACATGACACAAGATGGTAGAACCCATGAAAGGGTTAACTATAAAAATACCTATTGGCACAATACAAAAACACTGAACATGATGCATCAAGTATATATAGCTAAATAAAATTTATAAAAATATATTTATATCATAAAACACCTATATATAACCAATAAGGACACTATGACACCATGCAGTCATAACCAAATGTAATAAATCAGATTCTTCTTTAAGGAATTATCATTCTTGGATAATACATTTCATGTGAAATGCTATCACCAGAGACACTAAAATCTAATGAAAAGATCATTGTTCACTTTCCATGAAATACCACTACTCTAATAATATAATTATACTCTAAGTGGGGACCGTGTGCAACCCCATTGGATGACACCATGAACCCAATCTAGATCAAACTCCTACATAAGGGATAATATGCTTATGATACCCTCAAACATAGTGATATAGAATTCTATATGTCATATAAACTCCGAATTCGTGGAGGACATTCTCATTCCAAAAACGCCATCTAAGTTATAATAATGATATAGGTATCACTCCAATATAAGAGATGGATGTCATTCCCTTTATTTGGGATTAAAAATCCAATGAATATCGCAATCATGAGATGTATATGTAATAATATACTATACTAAATATGTAGAAGAACAAGGGTAACCCCACAATACTGAAATTGGTCTTAATTGAAGTGATGAAGAGATTCAAGCTGTGTCTACTAAAGTATACATTATGTTCGTAGATTACATGTTGTGCCTTTCCCATCATATATATAACCATGTGGTGTTACATAAATAAGTACATAAACATCAATGTAAAAAAATGTTATTGAAAAACATGGTGAGTAGAGGATGGTCAAAACACTTTATTTGTCACATTGATGTTAATGTGTAAATTTGTCCAAGAATGTGTACCATACCATGTAATCCTAGCCTTGTATGTTTCTGATTACACGATGTTTCAATGCACATTTAATCCTTTTGATGTCTGTTTACCATCTTATATACAATATGAGATGTCATGAATGGGTAATACAGAATGTGACCATGTCACATGGTTTGTGAAAATATACCTTATCCAATTCCCTAGTACCACAACTATAGGTTTCCACATGGCATGTAATCCCTAAATACACATCGTGTTATTCGTTATTTTCTAGATCCATTGGGATCTGTTCTAATTCATTATTCACATTTCCAAAGCTATCTCTATTGATGGAAAAGGTAGATCAGAGGTCTTTGATTCCACTAGTAGTCATATATTGGGTATGTAGACTTTTATTACCATTGGGAAATGTTTTCTCCAGATATTCTTTGTCTCCACATTGAAACAAGTTTCAATGGATATCACCGAACCCTTTTAATCATCCTTCGTTCAACATCTCTCATTATCACACAACCATCATACACTCATTCACACACCACAAACATGAATCTATCCATTTTTCTAAATAATGATCATGCAAAAATCAAATACAAGGTATCCATCAAACCACATGCCAAAAAAGATACACCTACAATGTTTTGTGATCCGTTCTCAATTCATCAACAATTTCCATGAATTATCTCCAATGTTCATCTAGATCACCAGGGTTTTAGGGCCAACCATGGGGAATACATCATTTACATATATTTTCTAGAGTTTTCACCAACATATCAACTAAAATAAATTAACTCAATTTAGTTAAATAATTTTATTAATTCTTCTCTGTCAGTGATGTTTTAAAAAACAACCCATAGATATAATAATTATCTTCCACCTAGAGAAATACCAAAGATAAAAAATGAATGTTGCCTTTTGGATTTAGATCCTTTGACCCCATTCTAGAGTTATTCCACTTATTTGTGTAAATTGTATATGTGTTTTGTATAATATATTTCAAACCTTGTTTTCTAGAACACTAATCCTTATAATCACAAGTTGTCTCATTGCATATTTTTTAAAATAATTCTTATAATATTCAATAATTTACATGGAAAATCTGAGTCATTGAATTCTCCTTACCATAGGGATTTGCATAAAAAAAACTACTCAGAATTGTGAGGTTACTAGGTTCAAATATGGAACACCCACTCCCATGATCTCTCTTGAAGACTCTTGAGTTTCCACAAGACATGCACTATTGAAATTGATCACCCAAGAAGGCTCGTATATCATTGATCTTTTGTCTCCACTAGGTACTCTACAATGGTATGTCTATCCTTAGATTTAATCTCATCCCAGTCGATAACATGTGATGTTTCATGCATGCTCCTCCTCATTCATGAATCATAGAAGCCTTTAGTTACCTAGTTTAGTTGTAGCTATAGAGATAAGTGGTACACCACATTGCCAAGTCTATAGGGTTTCAGGAATGAGACATTGAATATCTGAGATAACTACATACCCCATCAAAATATATATAATCCACAACTAGGTGAAACCCTATAGAACATAGTTTATCCCTCCTCAGACCTAGATGTATACATAAACTCTCTATACAAGGCTTCTAAAGGATATGTGATGTCCTCTAACAATACAATATGATTTTATCCCACTCAATATTATCTCATACAAAATTCCAGCCAAATATTGTCAACTCTCCTGGATTTTTCAAAAAAAAAGTGGTGACCAATAGGCTCTCCAAAACTAATAAACAAAATGGAGGCATACAAATCGTGGAATGAAAGTTTAATTTGTACAAAAACATGATAAAATGTAGTAGTTCTTCCCAACTCCATCTTATTATCATCATGAAATCCCATATAGTGACTTCCAAGACCCAAATTTTCTACATTATATTGCTATTAACTGGGGGTGAAAAGTATTTCTCATGTGTAACTGAGTCTTGATGGTCTCTTGTAATACTCTCAGATGATTGAATCTTAAAGTTAGTTTTTGGTTCTAAACTGATCTCGAAGGTAAATCCAGATAGTCAAATTATCTTTTACACATAGAGGTATTCCATTCTATGTACCATATTCTTCTATCAAAGAGATAAGTAGTGGAATGACTTCATGATTTAGTCTATGATCACTGAGATGGGATCATGTCCCATGGGAATTTTTGGAAACCCCATCACGATGTCTGTGGATATCCAATACTAAGTCCACTCTAGAATATTTATGATTTGACATAAACCCAATAGAACCTTGTTCTCATTCTTCACCAAAGGAAAAGTGATGCATTAAGAGAAAAACATTGAAACTACCATCATTATTCGTTTCCACAAAACTAACACTGGTGGCCTGGGTACATATTTTACACATGATGATCTTCAAAAAAAATTGAGGTATGAAAGACCATATCACCTCTTCCAACAACGTCAAAGGTACCATTATCCATTCTCTAAAAATGATATCATTCAACCCACCTTCAATATATCCATCAAAATCTTGTATAGTGGATATAAAAGTTTATAAAGTCTCATAGAAAATATATCCATGAAGATACTCACTGAATCTCTATAAAATAGTTAGGGAAATGATCCTTGTCTGATAATATGAATATACATCATTGTATGATAAAGAAAAATTCAATGGGGATAACTACTCTGACACCTCATCCAGAATCAAAGGACGTGATGTCTTACTGAGTGTGACTTCAACTATGTTCCCCTTCCATGGATTATAAACAATATATACCTCATAGTTTAATTGTAACACTATAAATCTCCATTATCTAAAGTTATGATACTTATGTTAATAGATATATTTGGGGCACATGTGGTTTTATTATAGGATTAACCACTCTACCATCAGATAGTGCCTCCACATTTTCGGTGTGAATTCTAGCGCAATAAGTTCATGATCATGCATTGTGTATTTCTGCTCATTTTCTCTCAACTGATGTTAAAAATAGACAATAACCTCTATTATATGAATAATAACACAACCAATATCTACCCCTGATCTATAAAAAAACACGATGTACACCACACCCTCATCTATAAATATTATAGTGGGAGTGATAGTCAATGTATTTCTCAACTTTAGGAAGCACTATTAGAACCTTTTTATCTACACGAAATGTCTCACTTTCCATTTAAAATATGTAAATGGTCATTCCACTAAAAATAAATTGGAAACAAACATATGATAACACCCTACCAACCCATGAAAACATCACACCATTGTAAAAATATTGGGTGGATTTCAAGAAATAACAAAATTATCCCTCTATTCGTCCACTACTACTCTTTTCTTCAAGATGTTGTGTCCCAGTATGTGGACCACCAATATGAAAAACTAATACAAATATCAAATTTAATAAATTTGGTTCTCTCAGTGTGTTTCCATGACGATCTTCAAATTTCATATATTCTATTACGTGGATGTTGAGTACAATTGGATGTGATCGATGATGAACAACATGAACCCATGTAAGAAAGTATGAAAAATAAGGTTCATGAGTCCCATGAAGAATTTCAAGGAACTAATTTTGCTGAAAAACAAAACCTATGTACTCATACATACCATAACAAAATATGAATTTCATTTTCATTATATCCTCATCACATACTTGAATCTATTGATAGATTTATGTGTGTCCAGTCTTTTAGAACCATATTGACCCTCTAAGACAATAAAATAAGTCGTTGATCCTCCAAAATGGATACCTATTCTTCAAGGTCATTTTTTTCATGCTCCAGTAATCGACACATAACCTCAAGATCACATCCACCAACTTAGTAAAAATTCCCAGTTCCCTCAAGGGAAAACCTTAGGTCACAAAAATATATTCTCTTACAAGTCCTACAACTCTACCCTCATCTAAAAAGGGTCACTAAGAGATATCTTCTATGATGATTTATATATTGGTGCTATCTTCGGTAAAAGTACAGGCATAATTCTATTTATCCGAAGGAAGGTATGCATGGAACATCCTCAAGAAATTCATCCATGTACTCTGCCAAAACTAGTGGTAACACAAAAATTATATATTCAACTACTCCAATTGTCATTCTATGAAAATGGTGAGTAATCAGATCCACTCTTCTATAGCTGACCCCATTGCACTTTACTATCATTTTCTTTTCATCCATAATGAAACACCACATTTGGTCACTGCATACACACCTCTTTATTCACGGAAAATAGTTGATTTTGGAATGATCTTTGGATATCCAAATAATTCCTAATATGATTTTGTAAGGCCTCATAATTTATAAATTGATATCAAATTCAAAACTCATTCCTCTAATATTCCAGTAACACTATTGGAAAAAGTGTGCAGTCATTGTGTCAACGACTAACAGAGTCTCCAAGGATATGGGTCAAGCTAATGGTTCAACTAGAATCTCATTGTCACAGACTCGTCCAGTGAAAATAAAGAATGTCTCAAACCTAAATCTATTAATATGGTATATTATTTTGAAAATAAAAAAAATCATTCATTGTAATATCGCATGAGAGTATGGGTATAAGCCTCAATTTCTGACAGATAGCCTCATCACTACCCTCCAAATCCCCGACACTAGCATGTTCCACCTGGGGTTGATAATGGTAATATGTATAACCTCTGAAAACCTCTTATTAATCTATTTTTCCTTCATCAATATCCACCACCATATATACCAACCTGGTACAACATCTACTTCTATCTCGGTGGTAACTCAATCATCTCGCAATCAGCTATTTGGTGGGTCAAAAAATCTATATTCGTATGTCCCAGAAATTCATTTGAGAAACATTACCTATCCCATAGTAGATTCATTACATCCTAATATCCATTCACTTTTGAACCTATGCATTGTAATTTTCTATTTAATTTCATGAAATTTAGGGATCCTTATCGCTACCATCATCTACATGTATCTGATATCTCAGCTCCATGGTTCCCTCTACTAGCACCGAATGTCGACACCTTCTCTTCCAGGAAGGTCTCCACCATTAAATACAACACTTTAACCCCAGTATAGGTTAGAATTAAGATAGATACCACTAATGTAATGATGAACAAATGCAATACCCACTCAAAGGAATGAAATATTAAGAATGGATCCCGAACAATATCAATGGAGTATCACATGAGAAATGTATACCTCATTAAGTACTATACCATAGAGAAAATTCCATTCCTCAGACGCAGATGCTCCTAAATGTGTAATAATTAAAAACTGGCAAAATAAAACTGTTTGTTGGAGTGACTTTGAATGTCTTCCTAGGAGTGTGATAACTCATTATGTGACTATGTCACTAAGCTCCACCAACATCTAGAATATGGATGGAGAAGACTACCTATGAGGACTACCACATATCTATTTGTATCCTCATAAGGTGAAAAAATCATGTGTCTACCCCTATCCATTCATCAGCTGCTTGGGAGGGTCTGACTCACCTCTATACAAAATTTGTTACTACCTTTGAAAATTTATCATCATGCTAAGACAATGTGATTCCTCAGATTTAACTTCTACTGATATCAACTTCTCAATGTATAAGTCCCCGACCTTAAACATTACTTAATATTTAATTAAATGAATAATTCACATAGAGGATCTTTTTTAGGTTTAGAGTATTATAGAATTTGTACATAACTATTACATCTCAATAGATTACAAAGTATACACTTCTAATATGTTTCCATAAAATAAAAACTCTTAAAAAGAAACATTTTTAGTTCCATGTTTTAGATAGCATGTCATTCCTTGATCCCATCCTTGACCCTATTTATCTTTAAGTCATGTGGAAAAAATTTCAAAAACATGGGATGAGCATAAAAATCCCCGTAAAGGATACACAAAGAAGGAAAACTGTTAGTTTTTCAAAACAAAAAGTAAAACGAGAATACATTATCAAAGTATTACTTTTCACCTTTATTATGTAGTAAAAAAATATTCACTGAAAAAAAGATCATTACTTACCCTTTTGTAACAAAAATATTACCATAAAACCCATATAAATAACCCATAACATATAAAGGTAACTTGGGACATAAACTTACTTAATTGAAAAACCATATGGTCGACTTCCACGCATATCACATAATAGAATAGCCATACAGAAGACTTCCATACCCAATGCATTGGAGATTATAACATAACCACCTGTCCGGGTATTCACGGAACCACCCATCATATGGTTTATCACGTAACCACCCGTCGAATGTCCAATTACCATTATGAAATCATAACACATAAAACAACTATAAAGGAATGAAACCATTTCCAAATTTCAAGCACAATATATCACTTAAATATATTGACATAACAAATCCATTATCAAAACCATTTTCAATACCAAAATACATAAAAGGGTATATGGTATTTATTTACATTTAAAAATTTAATGGCTTCTTGAGGAAGCCAACGATCAAATAATACTCATGGCGCCGGAAAGGTCATTGTCACAGTGTACGTTAAAAAGAAACATACTTTTTTTCGTTTAGTAAAATGCTTCATATAGAAAAGATTCCTATCGAATAAAAGTAGAAGTCAAAGTGTTTTATACACTGTATAAAAGAATGTTGTGTATAGAACAAAATATACCTCAATGAAAGGAGATTGAGACGAAGTCCATTACAAAGTCGGTATCCTTTTATTAAGGATAAATCAATTACATGAATATATATGACAAAATAACACACCAAATATAAGTGGATATTAATTGTAAAACAATTAGAGGTTATTCACACATATTCAAAGAACGACAGATTCAAGGAGTAAATGTTTAACCTAAAGAATCAAAATTGGGTTATGATGTTCCCTTGAAAAAATTCGACAGCCTAATGGCGTCACTTCAAAATTCAGAAAATGAGTTGATGAGAGATAAAAAGGGTATCACATCCCTTGTAAATTAAATTAACATCAATAAGGATATATGAGAACATATACCAACAAAAGAAGATGTAAATTAAAAGACATAACAAAAAGAAGTCTTTTTAAAGAAGAGGAGGGTGAAATGTCCCCTAACCGATTTGGGTAACTTTCGAAATGTACACCCCATAGAAGAAGGGTCATACAATGATGATATAAATACCCATAAATGAAATATTATTACACAGAAAGTATGATAATGGTCAGTAAATACACCACTCAAAGGAAATGGTGGAAAATGTAGCATAATTCTCATAGGAATAAAAGTGAGATGAAAAATCCCTTACGAAAACTCGGCAGTCTAATGACGCCACTTAAGACATCAACTAATGGATTGATGAGATCAAATAGTGTCTCTAATAATATTAACATAAAATTTACAGCAAGAGTAATATGAAATAACATCCCCAAACATAACAAAGAGGAGAATAAAAGAAGTGACATAAAGGAGAGTACTTCAAAAGAAAGAGAGAGGTTGGATCTCTTACGAAAATTCTGCAGCCTAACGGCTCCACTCAAAACATCCAAAATGGATTGATGAGAGAAAATAGGGTCTCTCATTATATGAACATAAAAAGTACAGTAAGATTAATAAAAAATAACATCCCAATTATAGGAAATTTGATCTTAAAATGAATGACATAAAAGAGTGTACTTAAAAAGAAAGAGAGAGGTAGGATCCCTTACCTCGTGTCTGACATGACTCGGTCGTTCTTTAATCTCCTGAATAATAAAATTTGGTCAATTTATAATTTATTAAGGACCTCCTTTAAATATTATTATTCAGTTCATATCACATATTATAATGTTATGATAATTGGTTAATAAAGTGAGTTCATATCAGACGTTTTTTTCGATTTTCGGTACATGAGTAAAAATTGAACTTGTTGGAAATGAATTTTCCATGTAGATATAGGTACATCATCTCCAGAATAGTATTAATGTTTTAAATATCATATATATCTAGTATATATTTATTTTATACTATTACATATCATTTGGAGATAAAAAATTAAAAGCACCGTTCATGGAGACGGTAGGCCGTACGTACGCATGAACGCTACTTTCATTTTTTTGACATATTAATGGAATTAATGTTAAAAGAGAGAGATATATATATATTTAAATTCCAGAATAATATCCATTATTTTTATGTAATATATGACATATATATCCAGTATATATATGTACTTATAATAGAACATAACAATTAGAGATAAGAAATGAAATGTACCTTTCATGGAGACGGTAAGTCGTACGTACACGTGAACGCTACTTTCATTTATTTGGAACATTAATTGAATTAAAACTAGATGATATATATATATATTATAATTACAGTATAATATATGTGTTTATAGATCACATAATTTCATCAATTTCATTCTTTATACATTCCATGTATTGCATGAATGAATCACATCACTTGAGGGGGCGGTAGTCCGCACTTCCTCAAATGAAATTATCGCATTTTCACAACATGCAAAGCATAAATGTATTTATTAAATATAAAATACAGAAGAATATAGAGGAAATAAATATAATATATATCATAAATAAATATAGTGCCATCATAATGGCCACCATGAGAGGTGGTATGGGAAGATAGAACAACCATCGTTTCGTGAGGCAGTAATTCGCCATCCGTGAAAACAGTATGTTCCATAACCATTAGACGGAGGTGTGTGTTAGTGTAGCTCTAGTCCTCCTCATAAAAAAATCCTATTATATTGAAGATACTAGTTTTGTAACAAAATAAATAAATAAAAAGAGTTTAGGGGGTTGGAGAAACAAAATAAAACAAAATAACACAAGGGAATACATTACCTTTAAATCAGGTAACTCTTTTTGATTTGAGCTCAAATGCTTCCATGGAAAAGATTCTGACCAAAGTGAGGATTCTATGAGTAATATAGGGATGTGGAGAGAAAAAAAGAGCATAGGTTGGATGATCCAATGGTTTGAGAGTTGTGGTTAAGGAGGTAGAGGTGGGGGCATTTTATAAGAGGAGAGGAGGGGCACTCTTGGAAGGTTATAAACTTTTACATTATTATAAAATGATTTTCGGATTTTAAGGTCCCACAATTATATATTTAGATTATAAGGTGATAAGATTTCTAAATCCACCAATCCAATATGATTTTTACAAGTGTAGGTCTTAGATTTTACATTATCTTTTCATCTTACTTAAATCGTTAAATAACGGGGTAATCACTGCATCATCATGGTGTCATAAATAATTTAATTTATTTATTGTATGCAAATTATAAAAAAAAAATCATGATTTAGGAAATATTTTTATATTTCTAATGAATATTTATAGTCAAAAATATGACTTGTATAACCCCATGTAAAAATTGTTTTAGTAAAATAATACATGTTTGTATCATTTTTATTTTAACTTTAAATAAAAAGTTATTAATGTCATTTTCCTACCAATGTGGCCTCCTGGGGTCGCCAAGTTGACCAATGGATTGTATCGGTCGGCCATGACTCATATTATAAGGGCAGGACATGTTTCAATGTCATTTCATATTATTATAACATTATTTTTACCTTAAATTACACTAATTACCTTTAATCACGATTAATAAAACATAAAAGTTACTATTCACAAAAAAATTATTTTAATATCATTGAACCACATTTTACATCCTAATGACAACCATGTATGTCGGATTTTTGAAAATTGAAATATAGAAGTGGTAAAGTTTCATTTAAATGAAAAATCAGTTTCTTTAACCACCACCTAGTGGTTTCACAATTCATCAAAAATTGAAGTTTTTCAGAAAAATACCAAAACGTCACCCTAAGCTATTTTTGATATTCAGAATTCAAAAATGATGTCTATTTTACAAAATTAAAAACATATACGTTTCATTAATTAATTTAATATTTAATTGTCGCTGTCAAAACAAAAAGCGTGTTTTTGAGAAACAATATCTATTAAAAGACTGACATAAGTGTAAGTCCAATTTCAATGTGAAATTAATTCAAATGACCACCATTGGATTAAATGGTAAAAATATAATCCAATTCCACAATAAAAAAATTCAGAAGATAATCTAATCATATAAATAAATTAGATTAAAAGTAGGTTTTGAATTAAAATACATCATTTTACACTATTCATTGAAAAATAAACTTTATCGGAAAAATACCAAAAATTTAATCAAAGTAAATTTTGATGTCCCGATTCTAAATGTTTTTTGGTCAAATATAACATATAAAATTGTCAATAAATGGATTTAAATGGTGTTCTCCATCAAAAGGCAATTAATCTACCTTTTAAATAATATTAGAATATTTACGCTTAAAATTGGATTCATTCACATTTTAACATTAATTTTAAAAAGTAAAAATATTTGACAAACATATATAATCATTTTGTAGTTAGTTATGTTCATTCCCGCCATTACAATGGTTATATGTTAACTACTATTTAAAATAGTAATATTTTTTTATTAGAGTGCAATGTAAGATTCCCAAGAAACTCGTTGTTGTGTATTTGGTACGCCATTGAGCATAGTGTCCCTTTTAAAGTAATATTAATATTTTTTTCACAAATATGGATAAATGTGAAAATTTCATATTCTTTATTTACCTAGGGTGTTACATCCTTCCCCCCTTTTGGTAATTGCGTCCTCCCAATTTTAAAATTGGGCTTGGAAACATCATTGAAAATCCTGCATCGGAACAAGAGTCAGTAAAACTATCACTTTGAAATAAAGATAGAGAAGTACAAAAGTCACCCAAGTTAACCCATACTAGGATTCCTTGTAGGAAAACATGGATATGGAGGAAAAAAACAATGGTTCATGTTCTGATGGGGATTGATTGAAAACATGTTTAGGAGAAAGTTACCCGCCAGAAAATCACAAACTGTTAATGGGTTAAATGGTATTTGATTCCGCAGTAGGAAATATTAACAGAGAAATTTTTTGTTTTAAGTTACTTTTCATTGAGGAATTTATTTATGAGCATAACTAAAACATAAGGAAACATACTTACTTGTCATATTGACTTTCAAAATTTACTTGATTTCTTACACAAACTCATATTTTCTCCAAAAGATGAGTTTTTAGGATGACTTTTTTACATTAAGAGAGCTATAATCAACTTCTATAGAATCACTTAATCCACAAAAGAGAACTATATACTTACCATGTCTTTAGACCATAACCAAAACTAAAACCAAAAAGGTTAGTATGAGATCATATAATACCCAAAAAAGATAATCCTTTATAAAAAAAATCTATTCTTAATCTCCAAAATTTGTCATGAAATACCCAAAGTTCAACAAAGACCATTCAATAAACAATTTTTCCATAAAAATATTCAATGTAAACCAAACATATATTGAAACCCAAATATTTTAAGGATTTAATCACATAGTCTTCCAAGGTAAAAATTAACATTTATCTCTAAATAACATTAGTTTCTCTTAAAGTCTCATATTGAAATGTAATTAACCTAATCACATATCCTCGATGATAGGTTAATCATTTCCATAGATAACCCAAAATAAACTTACTATTGATTCCTAAAATCATCTAACTAAAAATAATTAGTCAAACTAACCAGGGACATCACGTACTCCAGTGGTAGGAGATAAATACCAGTCGCCCTTTGGTTATGGGTTCGATTCTCACAGCTTTGTCCAACGCGCCGGGTTTTCACACGGTCTACGTGTTGTCCTTTTTCCAAAACAATATAATTATTAAAAAATTCCTCGAAACGAGATAAAATCTTTAAAAATAATCATAACATATTTTAACCTCAAGTTTATCTCATTCCTTTCATTTTCCATCATAACATATAGTAACCCACAATTACCTCAAAAGTAAGGATCATATAAACCCTAATGGCTAACTTTAAAATTATTACCTGAACTTCCACATCGATTGGTCATCTCGTATATGATGCATTAAAGAAATTACCATGGTTCAAGTGGTTGATCGTGACTCCTTGATAGTTGGTTTAGAAAAACCACGAGTTGCCTCATTGAATACCCCATTTCATCTAGACTCTTAATCAGAGAACCACCACAGTTTCCTTCAAACCCATTGTCACTTCGGTGCCTGCTAGATCCATCCATTTACTAAAAATAGAAATGTCAGTGTGAGTATATCAAAAAAATTATCATGTAATAATGAGTAAGATAAACACTAAGATATACTTACTCATTCAGTTTATCTAAAAACTATGACTCTTTATGAAATCCTAGCCATTATGGAAATGTCACTTATGCTTAGAGAATACCCTAACCTCTAAAGTTATCTAAACTGACCTTTGATACCAACTATAAGGCCCCAACCTTAAACATTACTTAATATTGAATTAAATGAATAATTCACAAATAGGATCTTTTCAGGTTTAGAGTTTTATAGAATTAGGACATAACTATTACATCTCAAAAGATTACAAAGTATACACTTCTACTATGTTTCCATAAAATAAAAACTCTTAAAAAGAAACATGCCTAGTTCCATGTTTTAGATAGCATGTCCTTCCTTGATCCCATCCTTGACCCTGTTCATCTTTAAGTCCTGTGGAAAACATTTCAAAAACTTGGGATGAGCATAAAAATCCCAATAAAGGATACACAAAGAAGGAAAACTGTTAGTTTTTCAAAACAACAAGTAAACCAAGAATACTTTATCAAAGTAATACTTTTCACCATTATTAAGTTGTAAAGAAATATTCACTGAATAAAAGGTCATTATGTACCCTTTTTTAACCAAAAGATTACCATAAAACCCATATAAAGAACCCATAACATATAAATGTAACTTGGGACATAAACATACTTAAAAGGAATAACCATACGGCCGACTTACACACATATCACTTAATGGAATATCCATACGGTCGACTTCCATACCCAATGCATTGGAGGTTATAACATAACCTCCCATCCTGGTATTCATAGCACCACCCGTCATATGGTTTATCACGTAACCACCCATCAAATTTCTAAGTACCATTATAAAATCATAACACCTAAAAAACTATAATGGAAAGAAAACATTTCCACATTTCAAGAAAAATATATCACTTAAATATATTGACATAACGAATCCATTATCAAAACCATTTTCAATACCAAAATACATAAAAGTGTATATGTTATTTATTTAATTTTAAAAATATAACGACTTGTTGAGGAAGCCAATGATCAAATAATACTCTCGGCGGTGGAAAGGTCATTGTCACCGTGTACGTTCAAAAGAAACATACTTTTTGTCGTATAGTAAAACGCTTCTTATAGAAAATATTACTTTCTAATAAAAGTAGAAGTCAAAGGGGTTTATACACCGTATAAAATAAAATTGTGTATAAAACAAGATTTTCCACAATGAAAGGAGATTGAGACGAAGTCCCTTACAAAGTCGGTATCCTTAGATTAAGGATAAATCAATTACATGATTATGTGTGACTAAATAATACAACACATATAGGTGGATATTAAGTGTAAAAAAATCAGAGGCTATTCACACATTTTCATAGAACGACATATTCATGGAGTAAGAGTTTAACCCAAAGAATCAAAATTGGGTTAATAAGTTCCCTTTCAAAAATTCGACAGCCTAACGACGTCACTTCAAAATTCAGAAAATGAGTTGATGAGAGATAAAAGGGTATCTCATCACTTGTAAATTAAATTTACAACAATAAGGATATATGAGAACATATCCTAACAAAATAAGATCTGAATTAAAACACAGAACAAAAAGAAGTCTTTTTAAAGAAGAGGAGGGTGAAAGGTCCCCTTACCGATTTGGGTTACTTTCGAAACGTACACCCCATAGAAGAAGGGTCTTACAATGAAGATGTAAATACCCATAACTGAAATTATATTACAAAAAGAGTATAATAATGGGCAGTACATACAACACTCAAAGGAAATTGTGGAAAATGTAGCATTATTCTCACGTGAATAAAATTGAGATGAAAAATCCCTTATGAAAACTCGACAGCATAACAGCGCCACTTAAAACATCCAAAAATGGATTGATGAGATCAAATAGGGTCTCTCATAATATTAAAATAAAATTTACATCAAGGGGAATATAAAATAAAATCCCCAACAAAACAAAGAGGAGCTTAAAATTAGTGAAATAAAGGATAGTACATGAAAAGAAAGAGAGAGGTTGGATCTCTTACGAAAATTCGACAGCCTAACGGCGCCACTCAAAACTTCCAAAATGGTTTGATGAGAGAAAATAGGGTATCTCATCATATGAACATAAAAAGTACAGTAAGATTAATATAAAATAACATCAAAATCATAAAAAATATTATCTTAGAATGAATGACATAAAAGAGTGTACGTAAAAAGAAAGATAGGGGTAGGATCGCTTACCTCGTGTCTGACATGACTCGATCGTTCTTTAATATCCTGAATAATAAAATTTGGTCAATTTATAATTTCTTATGGAATTCCTTTAAATATTTTTATTCATTTCATATCACATATTATAATGTTATAATAACTGTTTAATAAAGTGAGTTCATATCAGACGTTTTTGTCGATGTTCGGTACATGAGTAAAAATTGAACTTGTTGGAAAATAATTTTCCATGTAGTTATAGGTCCATCATATCCAGAATATTATTAATGTTTTAAATATCATATATATGTAGTATATATTCATTTTATACTATTACATAATATTTGGAGATAAAAAATAAAAAGAACTGTTCATGGAGACGGTAGGCCGTACGTACGCATGAACGCTACTTTCATTTTTTTTGTCATATTAATGGAATTAAAGATAAAATAGATATATATATATATATATATATATTAAAATTCCAGAATGATATCCATTTTTTAGATGTAATATATTAAATATATATCAATTATATTTATGTACTTATAATAGTACATAATAATTGAAGATAAGAAATGAAATGTATTGTTTATGGAGACGGTAAGCCGTACATACACATGAACGCTACTTTCATTTCATTGGAACATTAAAAGAATTAAAAATAGATGAGATATATATATATATATATATTATAATTCCAGTATAATATATATGTTATATAGATAACATATTTTCATCAATTTTATTCTTTATACATTCCATGTATTGCATGAACGAGTCACATCACTTGAGGGGGCGGTAGTCCACACTTCCTCAAATGAAATTATCACATTTTCACAACAAGCAAAGCATAAAGGTATGTATTAAATATAAAATACAGAAAAATAGAGAGTAAATAAATATAATATATATCATAAATAAATATAGTGCCATAATAATGGCCACCATGATAGGTGGTATGAGAAGATAGAACAATCATCGTTTCGTGAGGCAGTAATTCTCTTTCCATAGAAACATTATGTTCTTTAACCATTTGACGGAGGTGTGTGTTAGTGTATCTCTATTAATCCTCATAAAAACATCCTAGTTTATTGAAGATACTATTTTTGTTACAAAATAAATAAATAAAAAGAGTTTAGGGGGTTGGAGAAGCAAAATAAAACAAAAGAACACTAGGGAATACATTACCATTAAATCGGGTAACTCTTTTTGATTTGAGCTCAAAGGCTTCCTTGGAAAGGATTCTGACAAATGTGAGGATTCTAGGAGTAATAGAGGGATGTGTAGAGACAAAATGAGAAGTGGTTGGATGATCCAATGGCTTGATAGGTGTGGGTAAGGAGGTAGAGGTGGGGGCATTTTATAAGAGGAGAGGAGGGGAACTCTTTGAAGTTTATAAACATGTACATTATTATAAAATGATTTTCTGATTCTAAGGTCCCAAAATTATATATTTCTAGGATGAGGTGATAATATTTTTAAGTAAATACATCCAATAATATTTTTACAAGTGTAGGTCTTATATTTTACAATATCTTTTCATTTTATTTAAATCGTTAAATAATGAGGTAATCACTGCATCATCATGGTGTCATAAATAATTTAATTTATTTAGTGTCTAAATATTATAAAAAAATATAATGATGTAGGAAATATTTTTATATTTCTAATGAATATTTATAGTTAAATATATGACTTTTATAACCCCGTGTACAAATTGTTTTAGTAAAACAATACATGTTTGTGACATTTTTATTTTAACATTAAATAAGAAGTTATTAATGTCATTTTCCTACCAAAGTGGCTCCATGGGGTCCCCATGTTGACCAATGGATTGTCTTGGTCGGTCATGACTCATACAATAAAGGTAGGACATGTTTCAAGGTCATTTTAAATTATTATAACATTATCATTACCTTAAATTACACTAATTACCTATAATCACGATTAATAAAACTGAAAAGTTACTATTCACCAGAAAATTATTTTAATCTCATTGAAACCACATTTTACTTCCTAATGACAACCATTTATGTCGGATTTTTTAAAATAAAAACACATAAGTGGTAAAGTTTCATTTAAATGAAAAATCAGTTTCTTTAACTACAACTTAGTGGTTTCACTATTCATCAAAAAATTGATGTTTTTCAGAAAAATACCAAAAATTCACCCTAGGATATTTTTGATATTATAAATTAAAAAATGATGTCTATTTTACAAAATTGAAAACATATATGTTGCATTAATTAATTTAATATTTAATTTCCGCTGTCAAAACAAATAGCGTGTTTTTGAAAAACAATATCTATTAAAAGAATGACAATAGTTTAAGTCCAATTTCAAAGTGAAATTAATTCCAATGACCACCATTGGATTAAATGGTAAAAATTTAATCTAATTTCACATTAGAAAAATCAAAAGATAATCTTATCATATAAATAATTTATTTTAAAAGGAGGTTTTGAATTAAAATACAGCATTTTACACTATTCATTAAAAAATGAACTTTATCAGAAAAATACCAAAAAATTTATACAAAGTAAATTTTGATGTCCCGATTCTAAAAAGAATTTTATTTTGTCAAATATAACAAATAGAAATGTCAAAAAGTGGATTTAAAAGGGGTTCACCATCAAAAGGCGGTTAATCGACCTTTTAAAGAATATTACAATATTTATGCTTAAAATTGGATTCATTCACATTTTAACATTTATTTAAAAAAGTATAAATATATGAAAATCATATATAATCATTTTGTAGTTATTTATGTTCATTACCTCCATTACAATGGTTATTCATTAACTATAATTTAAAATAATATTATTTTATTATTAGAGTGCAACGTAAGATTCCCAAGAAAATCGTTGTTGCGTATTGGGTACGCCATCGAGCATAGTGTCCCCTTTAAAGAAATATTAATATTTTAATCACAAATATGGATAAATGTGAATATTTCATATTCTTTATTTACCTTGGGTGTTACATCCTTCCCCCTTTTTGGAATTACGTCCTCGCAATTTTAAAATTGGGCTTGGAAACTTCATTGAAAATCCTACATCAGAACAAGAGTCAGTAAAACTATCACATTAAAATAAATAAAGAGAAGTACAAAGGTCACCCGAGTTAACCCAAACTAGGATTCCATATAGGAGAACATGTATATGGAGGAAAAAACAAAGGGTCATGTTCTGAGAGAGAGTTATAGAAAACATGTTTAGGAGAAATTTAACCACTAGAATATCACAAACTGGTGATGGGTTATACAGTATTAGATTCCCCAGTAGGAAAAATTAACCGACAACATTTTTGTTTTAAGTTACTTTTAATTGAGGAATTTATTTATGAGCATAACTAAAACATAAGGAAACTTACTTACTTTTCATTTTGACTTTCAACTTTTACTAGATTTCATACATGAACTCATAATTTCTCCAAAAGATGAGTATTTAGGATGACTTGTTTACTTTAAGAGAGCTATAATCAACTTCTAGAGAATCACCTAATCCACAAAAGAGAACTATATACTTCCCATGTCTTTAGCCCTTAACCAAAACTAAAACCAAAAAGGTTAGTATGAGATCAGATAATACCCAAAAAGGATAATCCTTTATAAAAGAAATCTATTCTTAATCTCCACAATTTGTCAAGCAATACCAAAACTTCAATAAAGACCATTCAATAAAAAATTTGTCCATAAAATTCTTCAAAGTAAACCAAACTAAGATTGAATCCAAAATATTTTAAGGATTTAATCACGTAGTCTTCCAAGGTAAAAATTAACATTTATCTCCAAATAACATTAGTTTCTCTTAAAGTCTCATATTGAAAAGTAATTAACCTAATCACATATCCTCCATGATAGGTTAATCATTTCCATAGATAACCAAAAATAAACATACTATTGATTCCTAAAATCTTCTAACTAAAAATAATTATTCAGACTAACTAGGGACTTCACAGAGTCTAGTGGTAGGAGATAAATACCAGCCGCACTTTGGTTGTGGGTTCGATTCTCACAACATTGTCCGACGCGACGGGTTGTCACCTAGTCTGTGTGTTGTTCTTTTTCCAAAACTATATAATTCATAAAACATTCCCCGAAACGAGATAAAATCTTCATAAATAATCATAACATAATTTAACCTCATGTTTATATCATGACTTTCATTTTCCATCATAACATATAGTAACCCATAATTACCTTAAAAGTAAGGATCATATAAACCTTAATGGTTACCTTTATAATTATTACCTGAACATCCACATCGATTATTAATCTCATACATGATTCATTACAGAACTTACCATGGTTCAATTGGTTGATCATGACTCCTTGATAGTTGGTTTAGAACAACCACGAGTTTCCTCATTGAATCCCCCATTTCATCAAGTCTCTTAATCAGAGAACCACCACAGTTTCCTTAAATCCCATTGCCACTTTGGTGCCTGCTAGATCCATCCATTTACTAAATCCAGAATTGTCAGTGTGAGTATATCAAAAAAATTATCATGTACTAAAGAGGAAGATAAACACTAAGATATACTTACTCATTCACTTTATCTAAAAACTATGACTCTTTCTGAAATCCTAGCCATTATTGTAATGTCACTTATTCTTAGAGAATACCCTAACCTCTAAAGTTATCCAAACCGAACTTTGATACCATCTATAAGGCCACAGCCTTAAACATTACTTAATATTGAATTAAATTAACAATTCAAATAGAAGATATCTTCAGGTTTAGAGTTTTAGATAATTAGGACATAACTATTACATCTCAAAGGATTACAAAGTATACACTTATACTAAGTTTCCATAAAATAAAAACTATTTAAAAGAAACATATCTAGTTCCATGTTTTAGATAGCATGTCTTTCCCTGATCCCATACTTGACCCTATTCATCTTTAAGTCCTATGGAAAACATTTCAAAAACTTGGGATGATCATAAAAAGCCCAGTAAAGGATACACAAAGAAGAAAAACTATTATTTTTTCAAAACAACAAGTAAACCAAGAATACTTTATCAAAGTAATACTTTTCACCTTTATTAAGTAGTAAAAAACTCTTCACTAAATAAAATATCATTTATTACCATTTTGTATCCAAAATATTACCATAAAACCCATATAAAGAACACATTACATATAAAGGTAACTTGGGACAAAAACATACTTAAATGGAATAACCATACGGTCGACTTCCACACATATCACTTAATGGAATATCCATATGGCCGACTTCCATACCCAATGCATTGGAGTTTATAACGTAACCACCCATCCTAGTATTCACGACACCACCCATCATATGGTTTATCACGTAACTACCCATAAAATGTCCATGTATCCTTATAAAATCAAAACACATAAAACAACTGTAAAGGAATGAACACATTTCCACATTTCAAGCACAATATATCACTTAAATATATTGACATAACAAATACATTATCAAAACAATTTTCAATACCAAAATACATAAAAGAGTATATGGTAATTATTTACTTTTAAAATTATAACGACTTGTTGAGGTATACAAAGATCAAATAATACTCACGGCGGCGTAAAGCTCATTGTCACTGCGTGCGTTAAAAAGAAACATACTTTTTGTCGTTTAGTAAAACGATTATTATTGAAAATATTCCTTTCTAATAAAAGTATAAGTCAAAGGGGTTTATACATCGTATAAAATAAAGTTGTGTATAAATCTAAATATGCCTCAATGAAAGGAGATTGAGTTGAAGTCCCTTAAAAAGTCAGCATCTTAGATTATGGATAAATCAAGTACATGATTATGTGTAAAAAAATAATACACCAAATATAAGTGGATATTAAGTGTAAAACAATCACAGTTTATTCACACATATTCATAGAATGACATATTCAAGGAGTAGAATTTTAACCCAAATAATCAAAATTGTGTTAAGAAGTTCCCTTGCAAAAATTCGACAGCCTAACGGCGTCACTTCAAAAATCAGAATATGAGTTGATGAGAGATAAAAAGGGTGTCTCATCACTTGTAAATTAAATTTACAGCAATAAGGATATATGAGAACATATCCAAACAAAATAATATGTAAATTAAAAGAAATAACAAAAATAAGTATTTTTAAAGAAGAAGAGGGTGAAAGGACCCCTTACCGATTTGGGTAACTTTCGAAATGTACACCCCATGGAATAAGTGTCATTGAATGAAGATGTAAATACCCATAAATAAAATTATATTACAAAAAGACTATAATAATGGGAAGTAAATACACCAATCAAAGGAAATGGTGGAAAATGTAGCATAATTCACACAGGAATAAAAGTGAGATGAAAAATCCCTTACAAAAACTCAGCAGCCTAACGACGCCACTTAAAACATCCAAAAATGGATTGATGAGACCAAATGGGGTCTCTCATAATATTAACATAAAATTTACAGAAAGGGGAATATAAAATAACATCCCCCAATATAACAAAGAGGATCTTAAAAGAAGTGACATAAAGGAGAGTACTTGAAAAGAAAAAGAGAGGTTGGATCTCTTATGAAAATTCGGCAGCCTAACGGTGCCACTCAAAAAATAAAAAATGGATTGGTGAGATAAAATAGGGTGTGTTATCATATGAAAATAAAACCTACAGTAATATTAATATAAAATAACATCCCAATCATAAGAAATATTAGCTTAAAAGGAATGACATAAAAGAGTGTACTTAAAAAGAAAGAGAGGGGTAGGATCCCTTACCTCGTGTCCGACATGACTTGATTGTTATATAATCTCCTAAATAATGAAATTTGGTCAATTTATAATTGCTTAAGGAACTCCTTTAAATATTATTATTTATTTAATATAACATATTATAATGTTATAATAATTGGTTAATAAAGTGAGTTCATATCAGACTTTTTTTTCGATGTCCGGTACATGAGTAAAAATTGAACTTGTTGGAAAAGAATTTTGCATGATGTTTTAGGTACATCAACTCCATAGAAGTATTAATGTTTTAATTATAATAAATATCTAGTATATATTCATTTTATACTATTCCATAACATTTTGAGATAAAAAATTAAAAGTACCTTTCATGGAGACGGAAGGTTGTACGTACGCATGAACGCTACTTTGATTTTGTTGTCATATTAATAGAATTAAAGTTAAAAGAGAGATATATATATTAAAATTCCAGAATTATATCCATTATATATATGTAATATATTACAGATATATCCATTATATATATGTAATTATAATAGTACATAACAATTGGAGATAAGAAATGAAATGTACCGTTCATGGAGACGGTAACTCGTACGTACGCATGAACGCTACTTTCATTTATTTGGCACATTAATGGAATTAAAACTAGATGAGATATATATATATTAAAATTCCAGTATAATATATATGTTATATATATCACATTATTTCATCAATTTCATTCGTTATACATTCCATGTATTGCATGAACGGGTCACATCACTTGAGGGGTAGGTAGTGAACACTTCCTCAAATAAAATTATCGCATTTGCACAACATGAAAAGCATAAATGTATGTATTAAATATAAAATACAGAAGCATAGAGAGGAAATAAATATAATATATATCATAAATAAATATAGTTCCATCATAATGGCTACCATGAGAGGTGGTATGTGAAGATAGAACGATCATTGTTTCGTGAGACAGTAATTCACCATCCATGGAAACAGTATGTTATTTAACCATTAGATGGAGGTGTGTGTTAGTTTAGCTCGAGTCCTACTAATAACTAAATCCTAGTATATTTAAGATACTGGTGTTGTTACAAAATAAATAAATAAAAAAGAGTTTTTTGGGTTGGAGAAGCAAAATAAAACAAAAGAACACTAGGGAAGACATTACCTTTAAATCTGGTAAATCTTTTTGATTTGAGATCAAAGGCTTCCTTGGAAAAGATTGTGACCAAATTGAGGATTCTAGGATTAATAGAGGGATGTGTAGAGACAAAATGAGCAGTGGTTGGCCGTTCCAATGGTTTGAGAGTATTGGGTAAGGAGGTAGAGGTGGGGCAATTTTATAAGAGGAGAGGAGGGGCACTCTTGGAAGGTTAAAAACATTTACTTTATTATAAAATGATTTTTGGATTTTAAGGTCCTAAAATTATATATTTCTAGGATAAAGTGATAAGAGTTATAAATACACCCATACAATAAGATTTTGACAAGTGTAGGTCTTAGATTTTACATTAACTTTTCATTTTATTTAAATTGTTAAATAATGAGGTAATCACCGCATCATCATGGTGTCATAAATAATTTAATTTATTTAATGTCTAAAAATTATAAAAAAAATCTCACGATGTAGGAAATATTTTTATCTTTCTAATGAATATTTATATTCAAAAATATGATGTGTATATCCTCTAGTAATAATTGTTTTAGTAAAACAATACATGTTTGTGACATTTTTATTTTAACATTAAATAAAAAGTTATTAATGTCACGTTTCTACCAAAGTGGCTCCATGGGGTCCCCAAGTTGACCCATGGATTGCTTGGTCAGACATGACTCATCCAATAATGTTAGTACATGTGTCAAGGTCATCTCATATTATTATAACATTATCTTTACCTTAAATAACACTAATTACCTTTAATCTTTATTTATAAAACATAAAAGATACTATTCACCAAAAAAATTATTTTAATCTCATTGAACCTCATTTTACTTCCTAATGAAACCATGTATGTCATATTTTTGACAATCAAAATACATAAGTGGTAAGTTTCAATTAAATGAAAAATCAGTTTCTTTAACTACCACTTAGTGGTTTCACTATTCATAAAAATTGATGTTGTTCAGAAAAATACCAAAAATTCACCCTAAGATATTTTTGATATTACAAATTCAAAAATGATGAATAAATTTTACAAATTTCATAATATATAATTTTCATTAATTAATTTAATATTTAATTCCTGCTGTCAAAACAAATAGCGTGTTTTTAAGAAACAATATCTATTAAAAGATTGACACTAGTTTAAGTCCAATTTCAAAGTGAAATTAATTTCAATTACCACCATTGGATTAAATGTCAAAAATATAATATAATTGAACATTAAAAAAATTCAAAAGATAATCTAATCATATAAATAGATTAGCTTAGAAGGAGGTTTTGAATTAAAATACAGCATTTACACTATTCATTAAAAATGAACTTTATCGGAAAAATACCAGAAATATATAAAAGTAAATTTTGATGTCCCGATTTTAAAAAGAATTTTATTTTGTCAAATATAACATATAATGTTTTCAAAAAAAGGATTAAAAAGGTGTTCTCCATCAAAAGGCGGTTAATCAACCTTTTCAATAATATTAGAATATTTACGCTTAAAATTGGATTCATCCAAATTTTAACATTTATTTTAAAAAGTAAAAATATTTTACAAACATATATAATCATTTTGTAGTTAGTTCTCTTAATTCCCTCAATTACAACGGTTAGGCGTTAACTACCATTTAAAATAATATTATTTTATTATTAGAGTGCAATGTAAGATTCCCAAGAAACTCGTTGTTGAGTAATGGGTACGCCATCGACCATAGTGTCCCCTTTAAAGTAATGATAATATTTTATTCACAAATCTGGATTAATGTTAAAATGTCATATTCTTTATTTACCTGGGGTGTTACATAATGAGTGGTGTTATAAATTGTAAACCAAATATTGGTTATATCACTAGTATATTCCCTTATACTAATTTTTTTTCACATCGTGCATCTTCAATGTGATCAGGAAGAGGAATCTTCGATGGTTGTATTCATAGAGGCATCCAAAAATTAAACAATATGTACCATGATCAGATTTTCCATCATAGGATATAATTCAATATGTTAATGGACCTCAAACCCCATCCTTATATGATTCATCTTCCATTTCTTTCCATCCAATGACTGTTTGCATGTACTAATTTGAAAGGTAGGTGATCAGTGTCATAATTTTATAATATGTTGGCTATTGCTCCAACATTTGTATCACTAACCAGATTTTCAGACTAGAAACACTAAACATGGTTTCCCAAAACATATCTAATAAACTATGGTCCTATGGTAGAACTCACTACTCTAATACCACCATCTCATGAGCCAAACCACCGAGGTATGACCCATGCCTAACCCAATCCCACCTATAGTAGGTCAAGGGATGGAGACCATCACCAAGTAAGAATATAATAAAAATGAATGTAATTGTCCTAATGTACATGTATACAGACACAAATCCAAGCCCACGTTATTCTACAAAGTACCAAATTTTATTCCCAATGTTGGAATACCACTCTAATCCCACAACTATAGTTTATTATTAATGTTATCATGAATATGATGGGTCCAAAAAAAACACCCAAAAAAACTATAAATTTTTTAACTTAAATAATGGGAGGGGAGCATGATAATATTAAAGAACCCATTAAACATCGCGGTCTATCATGCTCAATCAACACACCACCTTCTCTACATACTCCTACAAATGCGTCAAACAATTACTTTTCTCTATTAGACATGACACATTAGGGAATGGCACATTCCTGGTTGATTATTATAATAATAAGTATGAAACCATGAAAACAATGAACCCAAAGCATCAGGTATGGTCAAATAATTACAAGATATACCAATAAATGTATTACATAAATCACTCCGATATATTCTGGATAAACACATAGCTACTATGAGGTTACAAAAAATTTCTAGGCATAATATTATTCTCATGGAAATGATCATATAGGTAATATTCACTCCATGAGCTATGATAAAACTAGAGACCCCCAATATATAGGTAAATATCATGGGGCCCTTCCCCAGAATTCTCACATGCCTCTGATGACCATAACACTCAGATATCAGGTAATGCCAAAAACCATTGGGGACACCATGAACTAAATTTGGATCAACACGAAACCTGTGAGATTATATGATAATGATATCATGAACCCTACATATATGGACTCTGAGGTGGAGGAAAAACACCACGCTCAAGGAGTACACACTGATTGTAACGCCACGACCCCAGTTACCCAGATTCAGTGCATTATTACATAACATTAACATGATCACAAGAGAGATCAAATCTCGAAAGACCAATTTGTATAGTAGCCTTGGAAACACTAGATATATTCATAAGTCTTACATTACATCATAAAAATGAAAACTACAACAACATATTTTTTTTCATAGTACACAATCATATCCCCATATACAATCCCTGCAGGTCATTCACAAATTACTTCTTCACATCCTGGGAAAAATAAAACATAGAAAAGGGGTGAGCTCAAATGCCCAGTAGTGATAACAATATAGCGGAAACATTCATAAATAAGAATAAAAATTTAAGGCAATGTATAACTAAAACAAAAGCCTTTTATACATGAACATAAACATAGTATGGAAAAAATAAAATGAAATAATGTCATTTACTTATTCACATGGATATTCTACTAATCGAATAAAATCATTAAATATCAATAACCATTTTCATAATGATGGAATGCATAATTACAGACTATCATAACCACATTGCCAAGGCCTCGTGCCAATACTACAAATAATATTTTTCCAAGGCCTTGTGCTAAGGCACTAGTTTGTCTCATGAGACCTACTGATGCATCAAAGAGCTATAGCTGGCTCCACCCGTCACATATTAAGTCCAATGCATTCCCATATGAAAAGGTTTATGCATAACATAAACATTTGTATTAAAACTAGCATACAAAATCTAAATACTTCATCCATAAACCATGAATGGTATAAAAATAACACATCCAAAGTAAAACATATCACAAAACCTTCAACATAATATAGAAGTTTTTCTTCATAATAAATCGACTTCAAATAAGCGTAAAATCCCTCAATGGATGTTGACATAGATGAAATCAAAACTCTTTTTAGAGAAATATCTCTTTCTATTTTGAAATAATATAAGAGTCATATATTTATAAAATAAAACATTTTATTTGAAAATTATCTTATAATATTGTAAGGTAAGCTTCGACGATTTTATAACGGCGGAAAATAGCCGCACCCGCCGTATAAGTTAAAAAAACATTCTTACCATAATTTTTTCGAAAAGGTTAAAAAGAACCATGTTTGGAAAACGACGGAAAGATTCCTTTATAAACCTCTTATAAAAAGTCAAAAAAGGGTATAAATGACTTTATCCCATATTCTAGTAAATAGTAAAAATGTTTTGAAATTCATTTTTATGAAACATGGATGTGAATGATAAAGAGATCCCAGTAGATTATTACGTATAAACAACCTCACATAATGAAGAGATTGCGAAATAAACCCTTACCATGTACTTTTCCTTGGTTGGGGTAGGTTAAAATCCATTAGAATGGTGAAATAATTTTTATTAAATTATACAAGAATCATATACATTAATATGATATCATATATAATCTTTTAACATTGATTTGTTAATAATATCGTAGTATTATCGTTGTTTCGGGTGTTAACTTACTCGTTTTCTTTTACCTGTTTTGTTAAGTAAGTTGTGTTTTTCATGGATAGGTTGTATCTTAATCATATACATAATGATATAAAGTCCTCATATACTATTATTTATCATCAAATGAGAATTATACTTGAATGGGTATGATGGAAAATGATTCTCATCGCGTTCGTGGAGACGACAGTCCGTACGTATGCCCGAGCGACAATATCATTATTTTTATATTAAAATAATATATAATTGGATGGTATAACATATTTACAGAATCATTATCATGTTATATTTATTATTTACATGATTAACACATCATTATTATACCCATCCAAATAATAATTTATTGAATAACAATTACGCCACGACATGGAGACGGTAAGCCGTACATACATACGTATGGTGACATGTTATTCAATGGATGGATAGAAAACTGAATATGGTTATACCATATTTAAAATAACATCACAGTATATATAAGATACTATAGTTATTATTTTATAATGGTAATAACAAAGAAGGAAGAAGTGGAAGAAGAAAGGAACATGAAAAGGGGTGGTGAAAACATTACCTATTCTTCAGGTTCTTCCTTTTGATTTGATCAAAAGGGATCCGTAGGTTGGCATTATGATCAATCTAGGCCCTCTAGGTTTTACTTAGGGAAGTTGAGAGAGTATTTGGGCAGGATTTTGACGAACCATAAGACTTTTAAGGTGTGAATAAATGAGAAGGAGGAGTTCTCCTTTATAAGAGGGGTGAAATGCACCTTTGGAAAAGCTAGAAATAGTAATTTATAATAAATTAATATTCGATTTCTAATGGCTACAAAGTGGATTATTTAAAGTTTAAGGTGGGGATAGGTCGAAAACATTTCAACCAATAGAATTTAGACAGGTTTGGGTCATTATATTAACCTTATCCTTTTGTTTTAACTCTTAGTTAATTAGTTTGACATTTACCATGTCACTTTGTATTTTTATATTTTATAGTTAATAAACATACTATATACATCGAAGCGACCCCCGAGTGGTCCATTAATGATACACCTATCATGATATAAGTCTATTGGGCAATCATTAGATTTTTTGAAATTTAATATCAATTAATAATATAATATTTGTTTTAAAAACTCTTTTATGTCAATTTTGACACTATTCAATAGTTGATTTTTTTGAAACTCATAACAGAATGATTACTTCGCAAAAATTCAATTAAATCAATCCTAATATGTCATATTATCCTCTAAAATTAGTTTAATTAATTAAAAGTCTCAAATTATATTTATTTGGGTATTTATAATATCAATTATTTTAATTTATCACTATTATGGTAATAACTACATCATCATTGTGTCATAAAAAAATTAAATTATTTAATGTCTAAGAATTATAAATAAAATATCAATATGTAGGAAATAGTATTATATTTCTAATGAATATTTACAATCGAATTTATATTATGTATAACTCTTTATTAAAAATGTTTTAGTAAATAAACATTGATTTGAACTCTTTTATATCTTTTTTAAATTAAATAATAATAAATGTACTAATCTAATACAAGTGGAACTAAATGATACTATTTTATTCCTAAGGTTGTTTTTGGGCAAGATACAGTTGTCCAATAGAAATAGGACATGTGTTAGGGTAATATTAATATCATTTTTACCATTAACTACCCTATTTACTTTTAATCGTGGTAATAAAAGTAAAAAGTTACTATTCACCAAAAAAATTTCATCTCATTGAACCACATTTTACACTTTGATATTAACCGTGTCTCTCGGATTTTTAAAATTTCAATTACAGAAGCGATAAAATTATGTTTTATGAAACATTAAGTTTTTTAACTACCACTTAGTAGTTTCACTATTCATAAAAAATTGATGTTTTTCAGAATAATGCCAAAAATTCACCCTAAGCTATAATTGATATTCCGAATTCAAAAATGATGTCTATTTTTAAAAATTCCAAACATATAAGTTTCATCAGTTAGTTTTATAATTAATTCCCGCTGTCACAACAAATAGCGTGTTTTTATGAAATAATATATATCAAAAGATTGACAATTATTTATTTCTAATTTCAATGTGAAATTAATTCTAATGAACACCATTGGATAAAATGGTAAAAATTATATTCTAATTATGCTTTAAAACCACTAAATAGTATAATTTATCACTATAAATTATTTTGATTAAAAAAGTTTTTTTTTAAGTATTTTTCACTATTCCTAAAAATTGGAAGTTGTGAGAAAAATACCAAAAAATCAACTTATGATAACTTCGATATTCCGTATCCAAAAATAAAGTCCATTTTGAAATATAATATATTTATAATTTCAAAAAGTAGATATTACTATTCATAACATCTAGTTTTATTGGTTGTGATGTGTGTTAGAACTCGATGTTGCGTACAACAGACACTATTGCTTTATTCAAAGAGAAGCGTACCATAAAATCTTGCGGTGTTACATTCTCCCATCCTTCAAATAATTTCGTCCTAGAGATTTCTAGACTACTACCACATGAAAAGACTCGGGTGGTTCTTTATCATAAGTTCGTCGAGTTCCCATGTTGTCTCTTCCATCTTATGGTTTCTCCACAAGACTTTTACCAGACGAGTCGTCCGGTTTCTCAGTACTTGTTCTCTCGTATCATGAATCCTGACGGGCTCTTCGCAATAAGACAGATCGGGTTCCAGTTCTAATTCCTCATAGGTGAGTACACGCGTTGGGTCAGGCATGTATTTCCTCAATAGAGATACATATAACACATCATAAACTTTGGAGAGACTTGGCGGAATTTCCAATCGGTATGCTACAACCCCAATTCGTTCTAGAATTTCAAAAGGTTTGATGTACCTGGGACTCAATATACCTTTCTTACCAAAACGTATAACTCACTTCCATGGATATACCTTTAACAAAACATGATCACCGACTTGAAATTCCAAATCCTTTCTTCGATTATCAGCACAGCTCTTCTGCCTACTTTTAGCTGCTTTGATGTGATTTTGGATTACCATCACCTTTTCCATCGTTTCCTCCCCCATTTCGGGGCCTACATCTTTTCTTTCACCAACGTCATCCCAACAGGTGGGTGTGCGACATCTCTTTCCGTACAACGCTTCATATGGTGCCATATGAATACTCAAATGGAAGCTATTGTTATAAGAAAATTCTACCAAAGGTAAATATTGATCCCACATACCCTTAAAGTCAAGTGAGAAGGATCTCAACATGTCTTCTAAGGTTTGAATAGTTCATTCTAATTGTCCTTCTGTTTGAGGGCGGTAGGCAGTGCACAAATGAAGTTCAGTATCCAATGAATTCTGAATACTTTTCCTGAATCATGAAGTAAAACAGAGATCACGATCAGAAACAATCGATAGGGGTACACCATGAAGTCTCGCAACTTCATTAATATATAGTCTTGCTAGATGTTCCAGTGGTAGATCTTCTCTTATAGCAAGAAAATGTGATGAATTGGTAATACTCTCAACAATGGCCCATATTGCATCGTTCCTTCTAGGAGTATTTGGTATCCCCCTAACAAAGTCCATCGTAATATTGTCCCATTTCCACTCCGGTATGGGAATAGGTTGCATGACTCCTCCAGACTGTTGCCTTCCAGCTTTCACTTGTTGACAAACCATACATCTTGACACAAAATCATCAATCTCCCTCTTCATGTTGTCCCACCAAAAACGTTCCTTCAAATCTCAATACATTTTGGTGATCCCAGGGTATATAGAGAAATTGGAACTATGAGCATCATCCAGCAATTCCATTTTTAGATCAGGTATATCGGGAACACAAAGTCTCTTCCCAAATTTCAAAATTCCATCTTCATACACAAAGTCTCTCAATCTCCCATCATTCACAGCTTTAATATTCTTTTGAGATTCTTCATCATCAGTCTGAACACTCTTAATCATTTCTAGTAAAGATGGTTTGGCAACCATTTGAAAAAGCATTGATGTTTCACCTTCCCTGGTTAATCCCATGTTCATCATCACTAGATCCATGAAAATTGGATCCCGTTCAATTCTCATATTGTTCAAACCTCCATGATCTTTTCTGCTCAAAGCATCTGCCACCTTGTTTGCTTTCCCGGGGTGGTAGTGTATCATAAAATCATAATCCTTTATTAATTCATTACATATCCTTTGCCTCATGTTGAGTTCTTATTGTGATAAAATATTCTTCAAACTCTTGGGATCAGTAGAAATCTCACATTTTTCACCATTGAGGTAGTTCATCCATGTCTTTAAAGCAAAGATCACAGCTTCTAACTCAAGATCATGAGTAGGATAGTTTTTCTCGTGAATTTTCAACTGTCGTGATGCATAGGCAATAACCCAATCATTCTGCATAAGGACACAACCATGTCCTTTCTTCGATGTGTCACTATAAATAACGAACCCATCATTACCCGATGGTAGAGTCAATATAAGAGAATTGACTAATCTTCTCTTCAGTTCTTCGAAACATTATTCACACTCTTTTGTCCAAACAAATTTAACCCCTTTATGTGTGAGCTTCGTTAATGGGTTTCCCAATCGGGCAAAATTCTGGACGAAACGTCCATAATGTCCTGCCAACCCAATAAAACTGCGTACCTCAGTTATACTCGTAGATGCTGGCCATTTTTGGATTGCCTTGGTCTTAGAAGGATCAACAGAGATTCCATCTTTAGAGGCAATATGGCCAAGAAAAGAAATCTCACGAAGCTAGAATTTACACTTTCTAAACTTCCCATATAATTCATGTCTTCTCAGAGTATTCAGGATAAAGCGCAAGTGACATTCATGATCTTCGTAGCTTTTAGAGTATACCAAGATATCATCAATAAATACCACCACAAATTCATCGAGATATCCCTTGAAAACTCTATTCATCAGTTCCATGAATACAGATGGTGCATTAGTCAATCCAAAAGGCATTACTGTAAACTCATAATGCCCGTACCTGGTTCGAAATGCTGTCTTCGGAATGTCTTCCTTCATCACACATAACTGATGGTATCCAGATCGATGGTCAATCTTTGAAAAGTATTGAGCTCCATGCAGTTGGTCAAATAAATCATCAATGTGAGGTAGGGGATACTTGTTCTTTATTGTTATAGCATTGATCTCCCTGTAGTCGATACATAACCTCATAGATCCATCTTTATTTTTAACAAAATAAACAGGGGCTCCCCATGGAAAAACACTAGGGAGAATAAATCCCTTATTACTCAATTCCTCTAGTTGTTTCTTTAGTTCAACTAATTCTATAGTGTCCAATCTATAAGGGGTCTTCGATATAGGCCTTGACACAAGAATTAAATCAATGCAAAACTCAACTTCTCGTTCTGGAAGATGTCAAGGTAAATCTTTCAGAAATACATCTACATATTCTTTCACAACAGGTACATCCTATATTTGAACATTCCTTTCCTCACCCACAGTCATTTCATTCTCTTCCTCCCCAATAATTGAATTTAGTTGAGTGACTGGGGTGGATCTAGATAAGAATTAGGTGGTAAACATTCTGCTCTAAAGATAAGGTGTTCTTTATCGTCGTCATCAAAAATCATAACCTCCTTCTTCTGCTCTAATGGGGACTGATTCACAAAACATTGTTGCAATGATACTTCCCTTAGGAGTCTTAACAGACAACTCCCTTTTTAAATCAAATTGGAAATATCTAAATTTCTTAGAAAACTGAAAAGATATGAAACAATGTGATGATCCAGAATCAAATAATGCATTTTCTAAACTTGAGGAAACCATTAAATTACCTTCCACCACGTCTTTTGGAGCTTCTACCTTATCAGTAGTGATAGCATAAGCTTGTCCTTGATCCCTTTGCCTTTTCTGAGGTAAGTTCCCCTGAATATTAGGACATTAATTTGCATAATGTCCCATCTCCCTACAATTGTATCACTGAACATTGGTAGCTTCCGTCTTCCCTTTGCAATCACGATCTTGGTGGCCTTTTTCAACACATTTGTATCAGACGCTCATTCCCTTCAAGCAAGTACAAGGGTGTTTTTCCCACATTTACCATAGGATGGATATTCAACCTTTCCCTTCTTCCCCTTATTTCCATTACCATATTGATCAGAAGATATCTTCTTCTCATTCTTTTCTTTAAAGTCATAAGACTTAGAGAATTCCTTTTCTGTTTTGATAGCACATGAGACAATGTCTTCGTATGATGAGAAGTTTTGTGAGACTAATGCTCGATGGAGAAATGGTTTTAACCCATCAAATAAATGATCAATCTTACTTCTTGGGTTACGTGTATAATCTCCAGCATACCTTGCTAACCTTGTAATGTTAGCCTCATACTTTGTGACATTCTCATCCTCCTTTTGTCTCAGACTCAGAAATTTCCTTTCCATATCTGCTCGATGGTCACGAGGAAAGTATTTTTCTAAAAACAGATCTTTGAACTCCCTCCATTCCATATTTGATACTTTATCATCTTCCTTCATGTTTTGAATCAATGACCACCATTGATCAGCATCTCCAGTGAGGCGGTAAATTGACATGATAACTTTTTCCCTTTCACTACTCCCAAAACCCTGAAATATTTTTTCTAGGGAATTTATCCATTGCTCAGCTACTAAGGTATTTGTACTCCCATTGAATGTTGGAGGTTGTTGCCTCATGAATCGATTTATCATTAACCCTCCACACTGCGGATCAAGGTGATCCATATGTGTAAGGTTATTATTCATAACCTGAGTGAGATGTCCCAGTATGGTGATTAGCTGATTGGCACCAGTTGCATCACTGGCTCCACTATAATTATCTTGAGCAGGATGGAAATCCCTATATAGAGTGTGTTCATTGATATGGTTTCCATATCTTCCACTAGGTGCCATTTCTAAAAAATGGCATAAACTAGATCGGTTTATGAATCAAAATACACAATTCCATAATTATAAAACACTTAACATAAATTGAACTATTTATGGATATAATCCATAATCATAAAAATGTTTTCCTTGAGGAATTATATACTCATAAACCCTTCATAATGATTTGTAATGGAAATGGGAGTTATCCTAAGCATATCCCCCGGGAGTGTCGTAACCAAGAGTGAAGCAAGGCCCGTTGTCGTGCACCAGTTCTCGTTCGAGTCTAGCTCAATGCGGTGTTTTCCGGTTTTACCCCTAGGTACATCTGTTCCAGAGCCGCCTCTACCTGCTCGTATCCAGACAGGGATTTATTTCTCAGAAAACTCACAAAATCTCTACAATACCAAAATTCTAGGATGTTCTTATATACTAATCCTCAAAGTCCATCGGAGGTCTACGTTCTCTAATCAGAGTTTATCTAAATCTAGCTTCCAAGGTTTGTACTAAAATTCCTCTGATACCAACTGTAACGCCCCGACCCCAGTTACCCAGAGTCGGTGAATTATTACATAACATTGGCATGATCACAAGAGAGATCAAATCTCGAAAGACCTATTCATTTAGTAGCCTTGGAAACACTAGATATATTCATAAGTCTTACATTGCATCATAAAAATTAAAACTACAACAACATATTTTTCATCATAGTCCACACTCATATCCCCACATACAATCCCTTTAGGTCATTCAAAAATTACTTCTTCACATCCAAGGAAAAATAAAACATAGAAAACGGGTGAGCTCAAATGCCCAGTAAGGATAACAATATAGCGAAAACTTTCATAAATAAGAACAAACATTTAAGGCAATGTATAACTAAAACAAAAGCCTTTTATACTTGAACTTAAACATAGTATGGAAAAAATAAAATGAAATAATTCCACTTACTTATTCAAATGGATATTCTACTAATCAAATATTCACATGCAATATCAATAACCACATTCATAATGATGGAATGCATAATGCCAGACTATCATAACCACATAGCCAAGGCCTCGTGCCAAGACTAAAAATATGATTTTTCCAAGTCCTTGTGCCAAGTCACTAGTTTGTCTCATGAGACCTACCGATGCATCTAGGAGCTACAGAGGGCTCCACCCATCACATATTAAGTCCAATGCATTCCCATATTAAAATGTTTAAGCATAACATAAACATTCGTGTAAAAACTAGCATACGAAATGTAAATAATTCATCCATAAACCATGAATGGTATAAAAATAACACATAAACAGTCAAACATATCACAAAACCATCAATACAATATAGTAGTTTTCTCTCATAATGAATCAACTTCAAATAAGCGTAAAATCCATCAAAGGATGTTGACACAGATGAAATCAAAACTCTTTTTATAGAAATATCTATATCTATTTTGAAATCATTTAAGAGTCATATATTTATAGAATAAAACATTTTCTTTGAAAATATTCTTTATAATACTGTTAGGGAAGCTTCGACGATTTTATAACAGCGGAAAATAGCCGCACCCGCCGTATAAGTTAAAAAAACATTCTTACCTTAATTTTGTCGAAAAGGTTAAAAAGCACCTTGTTTGGAAAACGATGGAAAGATTACTTTATGAAGCTCTTATAAAAATTCAAACAAGGGTATAAATGAATTTATCCCATATTCTAGTAAATAGTAAAAATGTTTTGAAATTCATTTTTAAGAAACATGGATGTGAATGATAAAAAGATCCGAGTAGATTATTACGTATAAACAACCTCGGATAATGAAGAGATTGCGAAATAAAACCTTACCTTGTACTTTTCCTTGTTTGGGGTAGGTTAACGTCCTGTATAATGGGGATATAATTATCATTAAATTATAAAAGAATCATATATATTAATATGTTATCAAATATGATCTTTTAACATTGATCTGTTAATAATATCTTAGTATTATCGTTGTTTCGGGTGTTAACTTACTAGTTTTCTTTTATATGTTTTGTTATGTAAGTTGTGTTTGTGATGGATAGGTTGTATCTTAATCATATCCAGAATGATATCAAGTCTTTAGATACTATTATTAATCAAAAAATGAGAATTATACTTGAATGGATACGATGGAAAATGATTCTCATCGCGTTCGTGGAGACGGTAGTCCGTACGTACGCAAGAGCGAAAATATCATTGTGTTGATCTTAAAATAATATATAATTGGATGTTATAACATATATAAAGAATAATTATCATGTTATATTTATTATTTACATGAGTTACACATAATTATTATACCCATCCAAATAATAATTTATTGAATAACAATTACACCACGACGTGGAGACGGTAAGCCGTACGTACGCACGTATGGTGACATGTTATTCAAAGGATAGATAGAATAATGAATATGGTTATACCATATTTATAATCACATAACAGTATATATAAGATACTGGAGTTATTATTTTAGAATGGTAATAACAAATAAGGAAGAAGTGGAAGAAGAAAGGAACTTGAAAAGGGGTGGTGAAAACATTACCTCTTCTTCAGGTTCTTCCTTTTGATTTGATAAAAAGTGCTCCATATGATGGATTTATAATCAAACTAAGGCCTTTAGGTTGTAGTTATGGAAATTTAGAGAGTATTTTAGCAGGCTTTGGCCGAACCAAAAGGCTTTTAAGGTTTTAATAATATAGAAGGAGGAGTGCCCTTTTATAAGAGGGGTGAGGGGAACCTTTGGAAAAGCTAGAAATATTAATTTATAATAAATCCATATTCGGTTTCTAATGGCTCCAAAGTTGATTATTTAAATTTTATGGTGTGAATAGGTCAAAAAAAATTCAACATATAGATTTTAGACAGGTTTGGGACAATATATTAACCCTATCTTTTTGTTTTAACTCTTAGTTAATTAGTTTGACAATTACCATGTCACTTTGTATTTTTATATTATATAGTTAAGAAAACATACTATATACATACAAAATACCCCCAAGTGGTCCATTAATGATACACCTTTCATGATATAAGTCTCTTGGACGAGCCTTAGATTTTCAGGAATTTAATATCAATTAATAATATAAAATATGTTTTAAAAACTCTTTTATGTCAATTTTGAAACTATTTAATAGTCTATTTTTTGAAACTCATAACAGAATTATTACTTCGAAAAAAGTCAATTAAATAAATTCTAATATATTATATTATCCTAGAAAATTAGTGTAATTCATTAAAAGTCTCAAATGACATTTATTTGGTTATTTATAATATCAATTATTTTAATTTATCACTATTATGGTAATTACTGCATCATCTTTGTGTCATAAATAAATTAAATTATTTAATGTCTAAAAATTATAAATAAATTATCATTATGTAGGAAAAAGTATTATCTTTATAATGAATATTTACAATCGAATTTATATTATGTATAACCCTATATTTTAATTTTCTTAGTAAATAAACATTGATTTTAACTCTTTTAACTCTTCTTTGAATTAAATAATAATAAATGTCCTAATCTAATACAAGTGGACCTAAATGATAATATTTTATTCCAATGGTATTTTTTTGTCGAGATACAATTGTGCGATAGAATTATGACATGTGTTAGGGTAATATTAATATCATTTTTACCCTTAACTACCCTATTTACTGTTAACTGTGGTTATAAAAGTAAAAAGTTATTATTCACCAAAAATTATTTTCATCTCATTGAACCACATTTTACTCTTTGATATTAACCGTTTCTCTAATATTTTTTAAATTCAAATCACAGAAGCTATAAAATTAAGATTTATGAAAAATTATGTTTTTTAACTACCACTTAGTAGTTTCACTATTCATCAAAAATTGATGTTTTTCAGAACAATGCCAAAATTTAACCCTAAGCTATAATTGATATTCCGAATTCAAAAATGATGTCTATTTTTAAAAATTCCAAAAATATAAGTTTCATCAGTTAATTTTATAATTAATTTCCACTTTTACAGCAAATAGGGTGTTTTTAAGAAACAATATATATCAAAAGATTGACAATTGTTTATTTCAAATTTCAAAGTGAAAAGAATTATAATGAAAACCATTGGATAAATGGTAAAAATATATTCTAATTATGCTTTAAAACCACTCAATATTATAATTTATCACTATAAATTATTTTGATTAAAAATGTTGTTTTTAAGTATTTTTCACTATTCATAAAAATTAGAAGTTGTCAGAAAAATACCAAAAATTCAACTTATGATAATTTTGATATTCTGTATCCAAAAATGAAGTCCATTTTGAGATATTATATATATATATAATTTCAAAAAGTAGGTATTACTATTCATAACAGCTAGTTTGATTGGTTGTGGTGTGTGTTAGAACTCGATGATGCGTACAACACAGGTTGTTGCATCATTCAAAGAGAAGCGTGCCTTAAATGCTTGGGGTGTTACACTGATTCGTGGAACCTATATTGGGTATAATGTTGATAGAAGATATCACACCAGTATCATGTAGAGATTAAAAAAATATATATGGGATTCATCATCTTATTTTTTTCACAATCTTCATATGGTAAAATAATTCTTCATTATACCCTAAAAGGATAAGACGAAGAGGAAATATACTCAACCGTCAATAGTCTTAACTGAATATAACAAGAGTATGATGTTGTAATGAATTGAGTACATATAGTGTATATAGATTACAAGACATGCCTATCTCGACCTGGATCTAATTTTTTGGAGATGGATGACATGAAATTTAAACCTCGACATACGCTGGGTGTGAGTGCAACACACAACCTGTAGAGGTCACTCAATACCCTTCCCATGTCACCTGACTATTCCCATGTTTGAACCCATGTACACCTGGTCAAGTCTGGGTCTATGTACTCATCATGTCAATTATTGTATAATTAGATCCATGTTTTTTACATTCCAATGTGCACTAAAATCCATCATAGAGGGGTCACATGGTGTGTTACCATTCCACATGGAATGTGACAATGAATGTGACATTTAACTTCAGTTAAATCCATAGTGCTATAGCCTGGAGGTCCCATACTGAGTTTAATACTGAAATACATGTTTTGATTACCAGTATTATATGGATCGATTGGGATCTATTATATGTCATCCTTCACATCGCTGAAGCCATCAACTTTCTCAGTACTAGTAGATCATTGCTCAACCAAGTCTCTAGTCATCATATATTGGGATTCTATTATTCTAATCTACAAGGGAAATGTTATCCCACATCATATGTAGACAACATATTGATGCTTGTTAAACTGATTCTTCCAATCTATTCTGATCTAGATCATATTTTCTTTCATCTTCATTTCATAATGATATATCGCATGTTCATGTAAATCATCTATGGTATCAATCCACTGTGCCGAATAATGGTATCACACCAATCAAATATTAGGTTTTCATCAATCCACATGTTTAAAATAAAAACATGTGATGAATTGCATATAAAGGGGGAAGAAATCCAAAACACAAAAAAAATTGGAATGAACCATGAAATTTTTTCATTCATCCATTATTATGTTTCATAGGAAAGAATTAGCGAAAGTGAATAAAACACAATGAAAATTTACAATTTACTCAATTTAAATGTAGTGATGATGTGTGTACGTATTTTGTGTGTGGAATTGATTCACATTCATTCATGAATAACAAATGTCATGGAAAAAAATACCAAGAATCATAACTATATTTTGGATCAATCATTGTTGGAGAATAAGTTTTCACTTCTAGAATTGACGAGATCCACAAACTCTATCGCAACAATGATTTATGATCTACTCTTTATCCATTGTTTTTTTCCAAGAATTTTCTCCATAAATCATCTAGATCAATAGGGTTTGAGTGAAAACCCCTATGGAAATCCTAAAAACTATATATTTTATGGTGATCAAGTCAACACATTTAATATAATAGTTTAAAAAAATTTATATTATTTATATTATTTATTTTTTCCCATCATTGTATTTTAAAAAATGACTAATGCCGACAAATATTATGTGCCATACCGGGTAAAACCTATGTTCTAAAACAATAGTTCTATTTGATCTCCACTATCGGCTCATGTTTTTTAGTCAATTCAATTTTTATTTATTACTCCATGTGAATGTAATTTATGATATTTAATATATTCTGACCATTTATTCTGGGAACATCGGTCCTCATAATCACACATCATCTCAACAGAAGGTCTAGAAAATAGTCAATATGTTAATAAAAAATAATAAATGGGAAATCTATGTAATTTCAATCATAAAAGAGGCAACATAATCCTATTATATAATATGAGGATAAATATATAATAATATCCTAATTTTTTGATAAGATGTAGATTATATGGGACATAGTTTCAATACATCCTGATTTGGTTACTACAGGTTGATGTGGTTTTGGAACATAAGTAACTAGGGGTAATTTTCCCAAAAGGGTTTTTTTGGCTTAAATCGAATGAATCCTAGCTAAAAACCTAGTCCTCGTTATACACCTTGCTTGAAACACCTAGGGCATATGCTTATGATATATCAGATTTTCATTACAATACATTATCATGTATTTGAAGAGATGATGACAATGAATGACCTATGTCAGAGCAAAGGTGTATTTGATTGAAGATTAGGTTTCATGATTTTGAATTCATATAATTGATAATATGGTAAAATCCAAGACCATAGAAATACCAATGTATAAATTAAATAGATTATGTACATATGTATTTTGATTCAAGAAATAAACTTTTCAAATGTTTTCATGAATAGTATTTTGTTTAAAATGATCATTTAACAGCTATGGATTCCATTAAATTCTCCAATTATTTATTTATACATTATCTTAATACTTATGCATACAATCAAAGTAAATGAGATTAAGAATAATTATATGTCAAATGTCTTAATTTTATTTTTTTTGGAAACTACAATGAAGAATTTTATTTTTAGAGATGTTTATAATCAAAATACATAATAATGGAAAGTATATTTGACGAATAATGAATTTTAATTTTGAAGGCATGTTTTTAATTTTATTTATGAAATTAATGGTTGACATCTACATTAATTATTTTTCATTAATATTCAACTAAGATTATTAAACTTTTTTTAAAAAAATATTTCTTATGAAAACATTAGTGAAAATGATAATTTATGATTAAAATGTACGTATGTTATCATGGAAGATATTTAAAAATTATATTAATATGTTTTTATAAAAAGTACAACTGACTGGTTTTGTGGAAACTCACCACATCTGGTATGGAAGAGGTTATTGAACCCATGACTGAATGAAGAAAAATGTTTTTTACATACCATTGGCCTATGTGAGGTCATGGTTAATCTTTCAATGTTTTTATAGAACAATTTTTATGAATAATCATTAATTAATAAGTAGTTCTTTTAATTTTTATTTTTATATATAACTTTATTTAACACAATTATTTTTTAAATTAATTATTGAAAAATGTAATGGGTTTTTTATCATATGATTGGTAATATTGAATTTTATTGTTTCTTGCATAAAAACGTTTCTAAATATTAATTTCTGGGAATTTGAAAAGATATCAAAATTTATAGAAGAATAACTAAATGATGGAATTATTCTTATCAAATAAAATTTCTGTTAATCACATTCAATTATATTATAATGAAATAATTAATTCATCACCTTCTAGAAAAATGATCATCAAATTAAATGTTATCATATTACAATCACTTTTGATGATATTGATTTCATTTTCCAACCAATTATATTTATGATTTTGAGGCCGAAAAATGTTTGTTGATAATTAAATTTTTGTGAGTGAAGACTTCAATAGTTCTCTATAAATTTTTACACATTTCCTCTTGGTCCATATCTTCACATTCAAATAATATGATCCTACATTGAGATTTGTAATTTTTTATTCCCTATGACCAATATGTTTTCCATTATCTCTTATTATGTATAATTTATAACAACCCTTAAAAAAGATCGGTTTTTGAAAAAAGGATTTTACAAAAATCATTACCGATATTACCAGGATCAATTTTAAATTTCCACAAAACAATTTATTTAAGGTGCGGACAATTTGACTCCTAGATGATTTAAAATATGATTATCATTTTGAAAAATCTGTATGACGCCAAAAAGAAAAGGTATAAATGAAGATTAACTCCAAAAAATATATATTTAATATGATACATAAATTCAATACATTTTACTATTGTCAGTGCACATGATATATTGATATTTTTCTTCACATGCAACAATGAGTATCTATAATGGAATGTGTTATAAAAAAGACCAATTTTTGAAGAATATTAATTTTATAATTATTTAAAATGATAATTATCTCCTATCTATTATATTTTTGGTTCTGAATAGGATGAAATAAATCATTAAAATATATGGTTTACAAAAATATATATTTGAAAGAATTCGTTAAAATTAAATTATAAATACATATATAACCAAATTGAATATAAAAGATTTATTTCATGCACTAATGGTGTTTCACCATAATAATTTAAAATTATTTACTAGTACTGAATGATCATAAATGAATTAAAATTTGATATAATAAATAAATTTAATTTCTATTAATACAATAGATTTGATAAGAAAAAAATAAAAAATCCAATTTTACACATCGAAAGATGTAATTTTTAAGGCATATTTGCTACTTTTTAATTTCTTGGATGTTTTAAATATATTTTTAAAAATATAAAAAAAATTATATAGATCTTTTAATATTATTATTTTGTTATTATTTGGTATTTTCCTATTGATATTAATATTTTTATGAATAGTGAAAGATTAGGAATTTCAAGAAAAAATTTATTTTTTATCTACATAATTTATAATTACAAATTACATTTTAAATTGGAGTTAATGTAAGAAAAATTCACATAGAAATATATTAATAATATATATGTATTATTTGTATGTTTTCTTGAATTGTGATAGAAAAAGATATTAATTGTTCTATATTTTCATATTAAAAATATACTTTTTCATTATGAATGTTGGAATATTTTTAGATGAATATCATCCACATATATGATTTTAATATGGAAGAATTGATCCCTTATTTAGAATCTGAATAATTTATATGGAACAATTTCTTCTTAATGTTTTACCACAATTATTAGTGAAAACAATTAAAATTAATTATACTGATAAACGTAAAAATAAGATTACGTAGTGGTTATACTTCTTGTATAAGGTTTTAAAAGGACCGTTTACTTTAAAATAGATATTGTTTTTCCAAATATTGAACATAAATCCTATTATATTGAAATTGGTTCATATTTCGAGGTATGTGCGGTAAGGGGGAACTCCCCATAGTGTTTTCTTTTTGGTATTTAAAATAATTGCATTCCTACTCAACTATAAAAGGGAACTAACTCCCCAAACATATTCACATATACAAAACCATTGGTATCATCCAAAACCAGAACAAATCAATAGATAATGCAACCACACCATATCTAAGAATCATTATTTTTGGAGGAAATCCAATCAAGTAATTCATTTGGTTCAAATAAAAGATACCCAAATAAATAGTAATGTATTTTTGAAATAATTTTTATTTTATTTACTTTTAAAACCCCAGAATTATTTTTATATAAATATTTTATAATAAACTGATTATATACAGAATAATCATTTTATTCTATCATGGTTATGACATAAAACCACACACCCTTCTGTGAAATGTGATACATTTTCATAAATTTTGTTTTGTAGGAATACCTTCTCCCAAACTGATGTCATTCTCTATTCAATTACCACCATTAAATGTTTGAAAAATTATAGAAATATAGTTTATGTATGATATATATGATATTTATAATGAATATATGCTTATTGAATTATTATGTATCATTTATCTTCATGAATTCCATTTTTTGGAATTTGATAATGTTGTTCATGTGTACGAAAGACTACCTCCTCACAAAGTGATGTGATTCATTGAAAAATTATATGAATTGATGTAAGGATGGTATTTATAATATATTTAATATATATGATAGAAAAATAATATGTTTATTATAATATCATTATATAAAATTACTTCAATATCTTTTGATATGAAAATAAAATAGAAGCAGTTTTAATGAATACATATGGTTTACCATCAACATGGATGGTGCATTTCATTTACAATTAATATGTTTTAGGTATTAGTCTAGAGACATATATAGAAAATAAAGTTTATTTATAAATATTGTAAAATATTATTTAGATAATGAACTCATGATCTATGTAAGAGGAACTGAATTAATAAGTCATTACATACTCTAAAAGAAAATCATTTTCTAAGTAAAATGATAAAAATAATGAATGAATTTTTACTAATGGGTAATATTATGTTATAAAAGGGAAATATATTCTATAATAAATATTAGAATGGTTTTTTATAAGTTAATAACATGGTTAAAATAGTATACAGTAGGTTAAATAACGTAATACCAAAATGAATGAGAGATGTACGAGCTTTCTCCTCAATTTCATTTCATTAAGGAATATTATGATTTTGTACACATAATCAATTTTATGTCGTGCATATAATTCCATATGAATTTTAACATAATGAATAATTCATTATACATGGTGTCATATGTTTCCTTTTGAATTATTTCAATTATGTAGATTATAATTAAATGTCACCAAGTGGTAAATAATTTCATAACCAAATTTCAATTCATTGGGTTATATTACATCCTCTATATTTTTAATAATTTATGATTAAGTGTTTAATGAAATTTTTGTATATATTATTTTATTTTCTATTTTATTATTTAGATGCATAGTTTGTAAACAATATTTACCCCTTCTTTAATTCTCACTGCAACATTACGATCATTGTAAAACATTACTTCACAATCTCAATTTAATAGGGATTGTTGGTAGTTAAATTTAAATTAAAAGAAATCATTTGTTAATTTGTTAATAAACCATTTCTTTTTTAACAGTATTTTTATTAATTATATTCTTAAAATGAAAGTATAATTTTCTCCAATATTTTTTAGTTAAAAGTATTTATAAATGTTTTCCAAAATATTGTACCTCATTTCTCAGTTTGGTCGGAAATCTATTGTCTTACAAAATCATTTTTTCTATTAACAAAATCAAAAATATTTTGTTTAATTATTACAATATTATATATTAAAAAAACATTTAATTAATTTCCATTTTACAATATGTTTTCAAATGAATCATATTTTTTATAACCAAACAATTCACTTTTCAATCCACTTTACAATGACAAATGATTTTATTTTTAACTTGAATAGAATGAACCACCATTATTTCATTTAATATTCCCCTTAATTTAACAAATATATTATTAATTAATATTTATAAATGTTATTTTAAATTAAATTTTATATTTAGAATAATCAAAATGATATGGATATCATCCTCATGAACATTTTTAAATATATTTTTAAAGTATCTATATTTAACAAGGACTAAAACCCATTATTTTTAATCTATGATGTTAATATATTGTATTTATACCATCATCAATATTTTTTTGATGGTTTTTGTTCACTTTGAAAAAGAAATGCACTGATATTTAGTTACATGATTCATTATTATAAATATTAACTTCTATTTGAAATATTCATATCCCTCTATTCGTTGCTATATAATATTTCCCATAAATGTGGATATTATTTATCATGTATATGATTATTTCCTAAAACTTAGATCATTTTTACATATGTTTCTTACATTGATTATTAGTATATTATATATAGAAATAATCATAAATTTTAATATTTTACAGAATATATATACATTATGAATCCATTTCATTAGGAAATTATTTGATTATTTAATATATAAAAAATATTATGGATATAAACGACATGGTTGGAAGACATATTAATTTAATCACCTTAAATAATTATTAGTATCATGAGACAAAATTAATATGAAAAAAAATGCTTCAAATTTATAACCAGTTGGTTTAATCTATCTTGAAGATAGATGAGGGAAGTACTATTTTGTAAAATGTCTAGAAAAAATCATACGGGTTTTACCCAGAATTTATTAGAATTTCTTAATGATAGATCATGATGGTAAAGGTATCGTATATATTGGAAACATGGTGTCAAATATTTAATAATTTATTGTATTTAAAATTTTGTAATTATTATCCAAGGGAATTTCACTATGATAAAATTTTTTGTTTCTTTTAATTCAATGTTATTTGATTAAAAGGAATGTAATTTAATTTATTTTACTTTCAATATTATATATAAATTTCCATATCATTATATATAACATTTACTGTGTTCTTAGTTCATTACCTTTCCTTAATGATTATCCTAATATATTTATTATTACTTCCACTAAACGTAACCCATATAGAGTATTTTAGGTCACCCTTATTTTATTCATTTTTCCAAGATTCCATGCAATCTACTAATAATGATATGAAATGATATCTATTATGGAATTCATTTATCCAAAAAATTAACGAAATTATTATGTATTCTTTTCATTTGTTTGTAATAATATACTCAAGTATGTGTCTAGTTTATCGGCACTACTAAACCTATCATAACTTTAGGATCTAAATAATGTACTGTTTAATTTATAATTATAATTGGTATAATTTACAAGCAATTGGGGTTGGTTTTTTTATTGGTGGATACTTGTACTAAAAAATAATTTCACATTTTCCACATATAATCTCACTATTCATCGTGTATATTAATATTTTACTATTTTATTATTTTAGACAATGTTGTCATAATTTCAAAATATGTAATTTTTATTATTGAATCATGGTTATGGTGAAATTATAACATGATTATTCTTATAAACCATAGAGATACCAATTATTTGATGGTGAGTTAACACTAACAGAATATTTAGGTGCGTAAGTCACCATGTGATATCATCTTTTTATATAGTCTGTTGATATTTTTAAGGTTTGAAAATTTTTCCTGTTTATTGTAAAGGTAAAATTTTGTGTATTATTATTACCCCCTCCCAATACATGGAGTTTCCTAAACCACACCTAATACCCCGGTACCCTGATACCTGAGTGGAGATATATATTTTCTGAATGGTGTTCCTTATCACCATGGGTTAGTGACAAGAACCTCTCATCACACATGGTAATTGTGGGAAAAGTTTCTAAAAAATAATATAATATAATATATTATCAAGTAATTATCCTAATCACTCCAAAGGGATAATATACTATAAGAAATATTTATAACAAATAAAATATTATAAAATAACCAATATACTAAAAAATGTTTAACAGAAAACACAAACATCCAAAAGTAAATTCAATCCCATGATAAAAAAATATCCTTAAGTCACAACCCCCTTCACAATCTATAGGATCAAAAACACCCATTAATTCATAGTCGTTAATTATCGTTTCTAAAATCATTCAAAAGAAAGAATAGAATTTCATGTGGAAAAAAATATTATTCTAGCTATAAATTCATGTATGATTCACTATGTGTTTCATAATCATTGCTAAAAATAGAAAACCAGATATTGGATCAATTCCATTGAACGGAAGCATGTTATTACATTATCATATTTAAATCTAAATAATGCATTCTATATTGAAAAGATAGAAGATATATCAAAACATCTATAAAATACTCTCAAATTATTATTTTATTTAAATCAATTTAAATAAATCAAATTATATGAATAAGAAAATTCAAAAATCAATAACATGTATATAAAATCAAGAAACACATATTAATGTAAGAACAATGTAAGAAACTTAATGGATATTCAGTTTATCAGGAAATGATTTCCCCCGCACATCTCAGTATTTAACATGGTTCAATTCAGGTGCACACACACAAGTACACCCCTATAGGGAACTCACAAAGGGAAGTCTTGACCACAAAAGGGGAACCTAAAATGAATAGTCAATCTGTTGTTTTTTTAGTAATAGTTTTCATCATACACTTCTTACTATGGAGTTAAGGTAGTAGAAATCTTATCTTTGTTAGCACTAAATATTTAGTATTAAATTTGTTTTAAAAAAAATTAATCAATGTATAAATAAAATATTATAAAAAAATTGTAACTATAATTGATTAATTTTAGTTTAATAGGATCGTTTTTTCATCTAAAAAAAATAATTGGATTTAATCATGTTATTAAATATAAAATCACATTTCTATTTGATTCATTTTCTCTATATCAATCATCAATTAATTTTATAAAACTGATTTCCTAATCAATTCGTCATTGGTTTTTTCAAAAATCAACACCAAATTTCCAATTCCGTTGGAATTATGGTTTTCTCAATTATAATTCCCATTTCGATCAAAATATCAAATCCTTAAAAATAAATCTATTTAAGTAATTTAGAAACACTATTAAATTTTGTCGTATATTTCTATGTTTCAATTTAAGGGAATGTAATTATGGAACCACATACCTTGAAATCAATGATCAAGAAATCAACAACCAAAATTTCACTCATCAATGAAGATTATAAGAACTGAAGATCATGGAACAAAGCCTAGAACATGGTTCAAGTAATAAAATATTTAAATCAGAAAATTACATTATGGTCCATCGAACTCTAAGAATGATAGGAACATAGAATGGAAAAAACAACATGATAAATGATAAAATTACTAGGGGGGATCGAATGAGATCATTGAATATTTAGTCTACCTTGAAAAGAGATTGGATGTGAAAAAATCACCACTAGGGATCCTATAATTATGATTAAAATATTTTTTTTTAGAATTCTGTAACTCGACAATAAAACCATTCAGTGGGGGTTTGGAAATTTAAAATATGTATTCAATACTTTTTAAACACACACACACTATTTCTTGGGGAAATCAACATTGTTTTAAAAAACATCCGCCCTAACCATACACCCCCTTGAGACACAATGTACAAGGGTTCATATTTTCTTCAAGGTTGTGGAGAGGTTTGGAACATTATGCACCATCGGTACATTCCCCAATATCATGTGGTTCATGGTGTTCACTGGTGTTCTGTGCTATTTGGGAAATTGTTAATATCAAAAAAATCTTTCAAAAATATATAAATTTAATCTTAATCATCTAAAATTTAATCCCAACATGAAGTATATAATAAAATTTTTAAATAAAAAATGACTAAATTTATTGGTATGTTATAAATTTACCACTATAAAAATATTATAACCTTATAAATCATATCAATAGGACTCCATAACAAAAATATGTGTCCACAACTCACTCATCAATTCCTCACACAACCAAGTTCCATGAGAATCATAACCATGATTAAATATAAAATATAACCGAAATTACATACTCTCATGATTTTACTTTTTCTTAGAATCAATGATTTTAATTGGATGTTCTATCATAGATAAATCAAACTCAACATAAAGATTATTATTGCACAAGACATGATATGAGTTATAAGTATATGTCTAAATATGGGATACCTAGAATGAATTTTCTATCAACATTGACTAAAGAAGATGTTAAAAAATAGTAAACCACTTTACCCTCCTACTCTAACACCTCAACATGTCCCCCAAACCATTTTTCAATATTTCTTTTCCCCCCAAATGAGTTGGAAGTATCCAAAACACTAAGTAACCAACATAATAATCCAATGGTTTCATAGTATTTAAATATAATGTTTTGTACTATCTATTTTATATCAATATTCATAGTGATTCAATTGAATCATTACTTCTATATATTAGACCATTATCTACACAAAAAAAATAACTTTCAAAAAAAAATCAACCAACATAATAGAGATTTGCAACACCTACCATACATGGCCAATAAAGGATCCATTTTGATTGTAGAATAATAAATGTATTTATAATAAATATCTACCTTTTCTAATTGGTCATCCCAGAATCCATCAATTTCATCGACGTATGCACATTGTATATTATTACGAATATATAAAGATATCACTTTCTTTCCATCCAACCACCAGTGGTATGTCATATTCAACTGAACCCAATATCTAGTATCGTCCTCAAATACATGATAAAAAAAATAGGTAAAATGCGTAATCAAATTAGATTATATATCTTATCAAACATTGTAAATTTGATTAATTACGTTCACATAGTGATTTTTAGAATCATCAACATTGGTTGTATGCTGAATGGGTATGTTTTCGGCTTATCTGGTTAGTCAGTAGATCAAAACACATATTTTATTCAACTTTCAAGGAGTACCCAAAAAACTTAAAAAATTAATATTGAGATCTCATTCAATAGAAAATTATGTACTGGATTTGGATGAAGAATACCCAATGGATTCTGGTGTTTCGTCTAGACTAGAAAACAACAATGAAAACATGAAAAAATTATGAAATGTCCCATCTTTTACCTAGCCTCTAGAATCATCGCCACATATCATAAAATTTCACTATGGTTATAGAGTTCACTATACAATAGAAATTATGAAAATACCACATTAAAGTATTCCTTATAGAAAAATGAAAAAAAATATTTTGAAAAAAATAAGATCCCTCATAAGATAAATAACACTCGCAAATGGTTTCACCACCATTAATAGATTCCTTAATGTAACAAAATTTATCATCAACGTTTTCCTCTTGAATAATTATATCTAGAAGTGCAGAGCTCAAATAGAAAAATTCCATGATAACCTCGGAATCATTCTTCTAGACTCCTAACAAAAACATTGTAGAAGGCTCCATCATGTTCAATTGTTCATATGATTCATATGCATCCTGGATAGATGGATTCATGATCAAATAATTATCATTGACATTGTTTTTCATTGATATATAATAAATTTTTACATATAAAGTCTACAAGTACACCACCCAATTCCTCCGGTGAGGGTAAAAAAAATTGAGATTGGATATAACTCAGGATTTTATGATTCAAATACACGTTGAACCTTTCATGGAAAAGGTAATTCATAAAACACTTAAGAGAACAACATATATATATATGTCCATGTTACAGGGTCTGGAAATTCATTCCACACGACCTAAGATATTGAGACCCATATGATATCAAATGATCACCCAACATAAAAAACACAACCCAAAAATGAATCTCATGAATCAAATATATAGGAATATACATACCCAACCTTTGGAAGAGTCAACAATGTATAATTTTTCATAAAAAATTTTAAACTAAAAATAATAACTGTAAAAAAATCAATTTGAAGGATCATTACTCACTTCCTAATGAGAGTGGTAATTGGATAATCCAACTACAAGAAATCATTTTATGAACTGGGGAAAATGTCATGAAATACCCAAGAAGCTCTGAATCTTGAAAAAATTTCCTGGTTATTCCATTTTCATAAATGATTTCACATTTTCATTGTCAACTAATATATCATAGTCCAAAAAAAACATGCCCCATGAACGTCAATTTTGAAATCCCCGGATTTTATTATGATAGCATTGAATAGTGTTTTTGATTTCACAATATTTCCAAAAATGTTTTTGATAAAAAACATGATCCTCTATGTGAATAGAGTAAACATGTTTTTCATCCAAAAATGATATCATGAACTTATAAAGATACCCATTGATGATATTTTTATTCATCTACATAAATAATATACTAGAATTAGTTTTAACTAATGGCATTAAATGATACTCTTAAAAGAAAATCCTTCTTTAGATGTCAATTTTCTAAATCTTAGATTCTTTTATTCTCAACTGGTAATAACTATAATTTTGATAAATCATGAAGAATCATTTTTTCCCTTTAAACTAGTCAAAAATACAATCTACTGAAGAATTTTTTAAATTTTATTCACCTTTACACGATTTAGTTTTTTATAATGAAACACAATGGTGAAGTATTCCATTGTATTTCATTACAAAAAAGAACTCGTTCAGGCCAAGGGGACAAAATCTACCTTATGAGGCATTTCACTAAGAGAAAATCCAACCATGATTTTGATAATATATTTTCTGATGTTTTCAAATGGTGAGAATGTATATGTAATATTTGAATACCAAGACTAAACCAATATAAAATTATATGTTTCTTACTAGTATAAGATAATATAAATTATAATAAAAAATATATGGAAACTCCAAGACCACTAGATATATATCATAGCTCAAAGATTAACACTCAAGTAAAAATGAAAACACATATATTATTTTCCCTAAATTTGGATAGGGAGTTCCTTATCAACTCAACCTTATGTCTCATTCTCAATGAAACACAAGACACAACCCTAGATGTGCACTAATGGGGACCTAGTGAATATATCCACCAATGAAATACTTATTATAAATGGTAAAATCAATCAAAAAATTATATATATATATATATGTGTGTGTGTGTGTGTGTGTGTGTTATGTGGCTATAAAAAATACAAAATATGTCAGTGTTTGATAATGAGAATAATCAAGCGGGAAAATGGATTCAATGTTCCCTCTTTATTTTCAGTGGGATAGTAATATTTTTCTCCAAATATAGAGTTATTTCAGAATGATTTAATGTCTTTAATATATGATAATATATAAATAAGAGAGATGCAGCAATATCAAATTATGTGGTCACTAGAGATAATCAATTCTACCATCACATCACATAGCCAGTGGACATGTAACAACATCCTCTAGAGACAATTACACTTCCTGATAAAGCATCATTATGGATGCTTGTGGATGAAACCCATTCGTCCATGGGGAATTTGAATTCACCACAATACATTTAGGTGGTGCTGATCATATTATAATTTTTGTGATGAAAATAAATGGTAGAGTTTTGGTTGGCAACATGAATGAACATAATAAATTTAGATCTTTGGTGACTTGGTACAAATACATATCAAATTCCTAACGATTTTACATTTGATGAAAATATACAGGGGTGTTCTAGAATATGATGGGGGTCAAGAGGATTCTTTCTATAAAAAACAATTTTATACTCATCATGCTACCTATTTTCATTAATTGAACTTATAATACATTCATTATGATTAAAAGGTACTCCAATCAATCCTAAATAACCAACCATGTAATACTTTTAGAGAAAAACCATATCCTATATGTCAAAATATGAAGTGAGCTTCTATAAGAATACTTTAGAATATATATCCCATAAAAGAACAATATCTAACCTTATAGTATTCATCTTATCCTTCAATATAATCATATGTGTATATATAATTATCTTATCAATATGGATGACATACTCCATCACATTCCTGACATCCATTAAGTTATCGAAAAACTCTCCATGCTTTTCTCACCCCATATATTATAGAATAATATTTTCCGGAAAAATAACTCTATTTTCATTCCACTCCAAAAAAATCATTATTTTATATCAACATCAAATCTTAGCATCACTTGGTATGCCATTGTATCATGAAGGTAACACATTACACCTTAATTAAATCAAGAATTTTGAGAAAATTGAATGAAAGTAATTTATTTCTCCACTAATCAACGACCACTTGAGGATTATTGGAGACTAAGAATATTGGATTTTTTAGATGTATCACTTCATCTAAATTTTGAGATTATTACCTTTAAGGATCCAAAACACGTTCTTGGATCTGAATGGGTGTAGCTTCTTGTCCCAAATCTCAGACAACATGCACAATAATCTCAACAATATTTTTTTCCATGGGAGGATTCTCGCATTTTGGTCACCAATATTTTTCTTCGAAGGCCTTTTTAAACGTATTCTAAAAACCATGATGCTATAAAATATCAACAAACAACACATATTTCATTATATGATTACTCACATCAATAACTAAACACGATAAATTGGAAAATCAATACCAGAAAATAAGATATAAGGATTTGGATTCTAGTATTCCTAAATTGTAATAGGTAAATCACCATATTTAGATAAAATTACTCCAAAATACTTCTTTCAAAAAACACCCATGGTGACTTAATGATCATTATAATGAGGGTGTCCAGTCAATCACTCACAAAAACCTCATATTCCATGAAAATACTATATCCTCTACTGGATGAATCCAAATAGAATACTGACTTCATGGAATGTTTCTCAACCTTCATTTGATACCACTTCCTTAGGAACCATATTGGATAACCTAGTATAATTACTTCTGATACAGCTCTCACATTGCCCAAAGGGGTATTCCGCCCCCCACATGTTTGTTACTAGAACTTAATATCACACATGATAAAATATACAATGAATTTTATATAATTCAACCAAAAATAATATGTTTATATCTCGATATACTCAACATTATAGGTGGATAATTTCCAAAGAGAAGTAGTAATAAAAAACCTAGAGATATACATCATCAAGGTACTCAAAATCTATTGAGATAATGGTTAATCATATTAATGTAAACAACATTCCATGATGACAATTGATCCTCCAATATCAATGACACTACTCTGCCCAATGGATGAAGAACATACACCCCCTCAAAGTGGCACTTTACCTTTTCTTTGACATGGAATTATAAAAAAATAAAATAAAATAATATTTATTTTGTGAGTTATAAAGCCCAATAGGCTCCAACCAATTATTCCATTATAAAAGAATGAAGAAAAAAATATAATATCAATTAAAATAAAACTTTGCATGAAAATATATTTCCATATTAAAAACCAAAACATGCATTCATATTCAATGATATCATATATATAAATATATATCTCAAACACTATTAAATGAACATTTAATATAAAATAGTATATATAAATCAATTTCAATGTAGAAAATCATTTAGTAAATGCTAGCATGTATATGAAATAAAACAACACATAGAAAACAAAGAAGAATATAAGAATTTTTCATGGTACATTAATTTAATGTCACGGAATTTAGATATATATTTTTTAATTATATGGAATTATTTTGAGACCGCGAAATATAACAGTGCATGATTCCGAGGCTTGGAGTTCCTAGAATCATCCGTCTATGTTTTGTTACGCTTTAATTAGAGCGCGTAAAAAGTTTTCCCGAAAAAGGTGGATAACTCTTAAATGGATGCCCGAATCAGAAATCTAGGGGTACTGTTGAGTTTATAATGCCTTTTTTAACCAGGGAGAAACATAATATTGGTCGTTGTGGGCCTCTTGTGAGAAAACCCAAAAATGGAATAATCATATATAAAATAATTAAATAAATTATTTTATTGTTTCAAATGCTTATAACTCACAAACGGCTGCACATATTGAAAATCTGATACCACCACTGTACTCGTGAGGGAATTATTTATTTAAGAGATACTAAGATTAGCTGGAGCGGTCCACCAGTGAAAGTTATTTTTTGGCCTTAAATAAAATAATTAAGTGACAATTATTTTATTATAAAATTTATAAAACTTAAACGGTAACTCAAATTGTAAATCTGAGAGTACCGTTGGGTTCGTTGGGGCATGTTTATCTTGGGAAGAGCCTAACCATGAATGGTGCGGGTCAAGGGTGACTATTATAATTTTGAAACCATTTTTTATGTATGTTCAGTAAACTCTAGAGTGGTGTTATACAAATTTGGAACGGGTGCTCTTAATTGATATCTAAGGGCACCATTGAACTCACAGTGCCAATATTCGCTTATGGATACCTTCACCTTGACTGTAGTAGGTCGAGGGTGAAAGTTACTTTTCATGAATTTTGTGGGAGAGTATAAAGAATAAAAGTAAAATAAAGAACATCTTTTATTTTTTTTAATCCTCACATTTGATGTTTACTGTTGGGGACCACACAAACTAAATCCATCAATTTAATTTCAATGGTGGGGACTATCCTCTCATTAAACTCCACATTTAGTGAGAGATAAATCTTGTTTTACCTCCCATTTATGTGCCAACTCAATTATTTTATTTAATAAACTTATTTGACATTTAACACCCCATGATTTCATGGTACATTATTTCTTGAAAATAACTCAATAACTTGCACTACAGGAAACACCAAGTTCTAGTGTACCATGACATACCAAACTAGTCATTCAAAAGCAGTTATGATTAGTATTAACTGAATTTTGTACTTTATATAATCCTTATAACTTTATAATCTATATTATAATTTTCTTATATATAATGTAAGAACCAAATACATTTGTTTAGATAAAAGAAGTATTTTTAAAAAAAATGCAATTTTACCACCTTTTAAGGGTGAAGCCTTTTTAAATCAAATAGTTGAAACTTTTATATATTCAATTTGAAAAAATAAACTTCTTTTTTAGAATCCGGAAATAGTAATTGAGTTTCAATATTGTTATGGTGTTATTCTGATAACTTTCATATTTGGGTAAATAGTGAAAAATTCTATATTTCAACTGACAACTACCTTTTTAATCAAAATAATTTATAGTGTTAAATTATAAATTTTTATAGTTTGGAATTATAAATATATTACATTTTTACAACTTAATCCATTGATATTCATTGTAAGTAATTTCACTTTGAAATTGGACATAAACAAGTGTCAATCTTTTGATAGTTATTATTTCTTCACAATACGCCTTTTGGTTTTGACAACGGGAATTAATTTTAAATTAATAAATCCAACATTTATGATTTTAATATAGTAAAATATACGTCATTATTTAATTAGGAATATCAAAATTATCTTGGGGTGAATTTTTGGTATTTTTCTGAAAACATTTAATTTTTGATGAATAGGGAAAATCACTAGTTATAGTTTAAAACCAAATTTTTATTTAAATAATTATTTGTTTTGTTTAAATATATTTAAGGTCAAAATAGATACATAATACTTATATAAGTTCAATTTAATTCATTGGAGTCAGTTTAAAATAATTTTATATATATCAAAATTTTGTTGAACTTTTCACTGTCTTTTACCCACCTTTTAGGAGAATTTTTAAATTCACATAAAACATAATTTTACCGATTCTGTGAGTTGAATTTCAAAAATCCAAGAGACAAGTTTAATATCAAGGAGTAAAATCTCATTCAATAAGATTAAATAATTTTCCATGAATAGTAACTTTTTATTTTTATTTACCACGGTTAAAAGTAAATAGGGTAATTAAGTGTAAAAATGATATTATTATTACCCTAACACATGTCCTAATTCTTTTGGATAAGTGTAATTCTACTGCAAACAACCTTAGGAATAAAATATGACCCTTTAAGTCCACTTTTATTATATTAGGACAGTTCTTCATATTTAATTTAAAGAAGAGTTAAAAGTGTTAAATTCAATTATTACTAACTAAACCAATTTTAATATAGGGTTATACATAAGATAAATTCGACTATAAATATTAATTGGAAAGATAAAAGGTTTTCCTACATTATGGTAGTTTATTTATAATTTTTATACATTAAATAATTATATTAATTAATGACTCAATGATGATGTAGTAATTACCTTGTTAATGAAAGAATCAAATAAATGGTATTATAAATATTAAAATGAATATAATTTCAAAGTTTTTATGACATAAATGAATTTTTCAGGTAACTATGACATTTTAGGGATGATTCAAAGTATCTTTATTGAAGTAATCAAGTTTTTTATGACTTTCAGAAAAACAAAATACCAAATATTTTCAAAATTGACATAAATTAATATTTAAAACAAATATTATATGATTAATTGATATTATATTCTTAAAATTCTACGGTTTGTCCAAAGAACCTATATCATGATAGGTGTATCATTAATTGGACACTTGAGGATATCTTGGAAGTTTATAGTATGTTTATTAACCGTATAATATAAATATACAAAGAGATATTGTAAATGTCAAACAAATTAACTAAGGGTTAGAACTAAACGATGGGGTTATTAAAGTGACCCAAACCTGTCTAAAACCTATTGGTTAAGTGGATTTAGACCCATACACACCTTATACATTGAATAATACTCTTTGGATCAAATAGAAACCGAATATTAATTTATTATAAATTAATAATTTATGTTTTTTCTAAAGAGCCCCTCCTCCCCCTTATAAAAGGACACCACTTATAATCCATTCATAATAATTTCAAACCCTTTTGGTTTGGCCAAACCTAGACCAAATATTCTATCAACTATCCTCACTTCACCTAGAGGACTTATTTTGATCATAAATCCAACATAAGAAGACCTATTGATCAAATAAAAAGGAGGAACTCGAAGAATATGTAATGTTTTCACCACCCCCTTTCAAGTTCTTTTCTTCTTCAACTTCTTATTTATTTGTTATGTCCTTTCTAAAATAATAACACTAGTACCTTATATATAATATGATGTTATTATGAATATGGTACAACAATATTCAGTATTAAATCCATCTTTTGAATGAAATGTCACCATACGTGAGTACGTACGGCTTACTGCCTCCACGTCATGGTGTATTTGTTATTCAAAACATTATTATTTAGATGGGTATGATAATGAGGAGTAATTCATGTAAATAATAAATATAAAATGATAATTATTCTTTATATATGATACACCATCCAATTATATTTTATTTTAATATCAAAAGACTGATATATTCGCTCGTGCGTACGTACGGATTACCGTCTCCACGACACGAGGAGATTTATTTCCAAGTTTACCATTCATCAACTATTATAAATATATATATATATATTACTAATAAGTATGTAATATATGAATAATAATTCTAATAGAGATATATTTTTATATATATAAGTATTTATTTACTTACATGCATATTTTTCACTTACATTCGTTCGATGCTATATGAAAACGGAAACAACGTTTATGCGTGCGTACGGATTACAGTCTCCATAAATGGTGTTTTCCATTTCATATTATGTATATTATACATATTTATATTCTAAATATATATGATATATATATCATTTTTTATATTCTGGAAGTATTTAAATCACGATCTAAGTGATACAATCAAGAGTAACAAGTTAAAAAACGTACAATAAAGAAAGTGATTATTACCCAAAATATTAATATAACATGGAAATTATTATTAAATGGGTAGTATAAAGTCATAAATGAATAATCTATGATATCATAAATATTAATATGGATCTTTTATAATTTAATAACATATTATAGTCTTCATATTAGAGGTTAAACGTACCCTCGACTAAAGGAAAGTGCAAGGTAAGGGGTTTTCATCTCACTCCTTATTCCCGTGATATTCAAGCCATATTGCCACTATTACCTTTTGTGTGGTGTATGTACTGCCCATAATTGTATTCATTATGTAATACACTTTAATTTATGTTTATTTACATATTTATTGTATGATACCTCTTTCATGGGTTGTGTGTTTTATAAATTACCAAATTGGTAAGGGTTATTTCCTCAATCTCATTATTATATGAAATTGTTCAAGTGTAAGTATTTTCTGGGACATACTTATCATGGAAACCCATATTTAATAAAAATGCTTTCAAAAGGAATGTTTTATGTTTTTCTAGGAGGATCTATTTAACAAGATCATCATGTTAAATGTTTTTAAATTTTATCTTTCTAAACCCATTTAATTAATTCCCATATTTTCAAAACGATTTTAAGGATTTATTTAAATGGAAATGAATTTTTTGAAATGATAACTGTTTTCAAAAGTTTAAAAGCGGTATGCGAAACTTTTATTCCAAAAATATATTTTAAATGTTTTCCATTATAAATTTTTAGACTTACAAAGGATTTCATGTAAAATTGGTATTTCTCTGAAAGAGTTTTACGAATCATTTTCATCTATGTCAACAACCGTTGATGGATTTTAAACATGTTTGAAGTAGATTTATTATGATAAAAATAATCCATATTGTATCAAAGTTTTTGTGATATGTTTGACAGTGGATGTATTATTTTTATACCATTAATGGTTTATGGATAAATTATTGACATTTCGGATGCTAGATTTAATAAGAATGTTTATGTAATGTTTCATCCTTTTCATATGAGAAATGTATTGAACATAGTATGTGAGAGGTGGAGCCCGCTATAGCTCCCCAATGCATCGGTAGATCTCGTGAGACAACTAGACATGGAATTAACTGAGACCTTTTCCCAATTTTATATATGGTTTTGGTCGAGGCCTTAATTATTTTTAGACGACTTGGTCGAGGCCTTGAAAAAATGTTTCAGAATGTCTGATAGTATACATTCCCTCATTATGAGAATAATATTGATGGTTCATGTGGTCATTCAACTATTAGAATACCAATGATTATGTTTTTATGGAAGTATTTACTCATCTCATATTCTTTCCATAAACGTATTCATTTTTATTATTGGTAAGGACATATGGTTACAATTATTCTCCATACTTAATATTTATGTTGTCTTCCACTGTATTGCTTACCCTTACAGAGCATTCGAGCTCACCCAATTCTATGTTTTATTTTTCCTAGGATTCCAAGAAATGTATTATGATTTATATACAGGGTTAAGCTAAAGGGAATAATGGCGTTCTCAAAGAATTATTTACTCTGTGTTTTATGTATGAAATTTTAATGTAAGGCTAAGGTATGTAATATATTTTCCAAGACTACAAAATTGATCGGTCCTTCGGGACTTGATTCCTTTAATCATGCTAATGTATTAAAATAATGAACCAACTCTGGGTAACTGGGGTCGATCCATTACAGTAGGAATCAATGGAAGTTTAGAAATATCCTTGGAAACTACATTTAGATCAACTCTGAATAGAGCACATTACCCTAAGATAGAAATTGAGGATTCTAATAGAAGAACTTCCTAAATTTTTTGTAATGTAGAGATTTTATGAATTTCCTGAGAAATACATCCATGTCTCGATACGAGCAGGTAGAGGCAGCTCTGGCACAAATATACCTAGGGGTAAAACCTAAAAACACCGCTTTGAGCTAGACTTGAAAGGGAACTGGTGCACGACAACCATCCTTGCTGCACTCTTGGTTATGACCCTCCCGAGGGATATACTTAGGATAATTATCATTTTCTTTACAAATAATTATGAATGATTAATAAGTATATACTTACACCATGAAAGCATCTTTATGATTGTGGATTTTATACATAAACAGTAAAATTTACCTAAGGTATTTTACAATTTTGGAATTATTCATTACAATTCATAAACTAACCTAGTTTATGCTATTGTATAGAAATGGCACCCAGTAGAAGGAATGTGAACTCTAGCAATACATCTGATCCAAATAGTAATAAGGATCATATCTTTTATTGTATTATGCCAATATTTATAAGGTATGTATTCTCCCATGTTTTCTCAACATATGAATAAATATTATAATGTTTTAATAAGATAAGTAATAAATTTTCTGAGTCCTATGGATTTTAAGGGAATAAAGAGAAAAAAATGATGGAAGAGAAAAATATGGATATACGGTAGAGGGAAAAGAAGAATTTTCCCATTTGTGATAACTATGGGAAGAAACAACCTGGAACATTCTTGAAGGGAATGTGAGTTTGTTATAATTGTGGAGAAAAAGGACACCATGTACGTGACTGTAAGGGTAAAAAAAGGATTCAAATGTACAATGCATCATCTCTAAGGGGTTGGAACACTGCACGAACCAATGTCCAAATCATCAGAGTAAGCCCAAAATGATGTTATTGAATAAAAATAAAGTTATGATACTACCACAAAAGAGGAGTAATGATTAGAGTTATTATGTTTTTATTTCATAATTATGTCATTTGAGTGTTGTATCAATAGTGTACTATTTATAATAATTATGGAGTATATAAGGATTGTACTACAGTACTATTTCAGACGTGAAATTGTGTGGAACCGTGATAAGTATCTCAATAGCAGGTTAAATATTTTGAAAATATATGGTTGAGAAAAAGATAAACCATAATGTGGTTCTGATACCGAGGTAGTGATTTTGGAATAATACATGATTGATTTGGATAAATTATATTGGATATTCTTGAATACCTTGAAACGGATTAATGATTTGTATATTCCATCATTCTTGGAGTTTACAACATTTTTGGATTGAAGGAGTATATCCAGTATTCTATAAGGAATAAAGGATCATGAATGTAATAAATATGTTTTTATAGTAATTCAGGATGTTACAATGTTTTAAAAGAAAAAATGATGAATGTGTTCACATGGTATTATGCTACAAAAATGATTTTTAATGTGTTTACCTTGCTTATACATTTTGGACTGTGAGTTTGGGCAAAAGTATTTTGGATAATTCAAGTTTGAGATTATTTTTGGATTTCCATAAATAAATAACTAGGATGTCGGGTGGCAAACCATCGCGTCCGGCAATGCCATGAGACTTGAACCCACAACCGAAGGGCGAGAAGGGTGTTTCACCTACCTATTCCCCATGTGATGTCTTGAATTGAATAATGTAGTCCTTTTTAAAAAAAAAATCTAGAAGAAGAATTATAAAATGATTTTTTAACCATTTATGAATAAGATAAACAAAATATTATTTTTATGTTCTATTATCTTTTACAGTGAAAGATGAGTTTGTGATAGAAATTATTTAAAAGATGAGACTCTACTTTTCGAGTATATATTTTTATTCTTCTCTTATTCTATGACGAACTTAATTCTTATAAATTAGTGAAGGGATCTTAAAACTTGAAATTTGTTATCTTAATACCACTGTTTTGTTGAACCTATGGTATTTTATATCATGAAGGATTGTTGAATTTAAGGCCCTCAATTTTACACTTGTTTGAGATTGATGACCTCAATAACTACCTATAAATATTTACGTTTTTCCTCCAATTATATGTCTCTAATTTCCACCAATGTTCTCCTAATAGAGATCATAATTTGGTGGTGACCCTTTCATTTCCCTTTTCTTCTTATTAAGAGTATATTTTATTAACCTAATTTCTGATTTGCGTTTTCCAAAATAAATTTTCTATTTCCACCCTTTTTTTTCAAAAAATAATTTCAAATTCCGAGGACAAAATTTATTGAAGGAGGAAAGAATGTAACACCCCATGATTTCCTAGTACTTTATTTTTTCAAAGTAATTCAATAACTTTCTCTACACGCAACACCGAGTTCTAGCGCACCATGACTTACAGATCTAACCGTTCAAAAGCGGTTATGTATAGTATTAACTAAATTTTGTACTTTATATAATCCTTATAACATTAGAATCTATATTATGAGTTTCTTGGACATAATGTAAGAACAAATACATTTTTTTTAGGTAAAAGAAGTATTTTTCAAAAAAATGAAATTTTACCACCTTTTAATGAAGAAGACTTTTTAAATTTAATATTTGAAACTTTTATGTATCAAATTGACAAAATAATCTTCTTCTTTAGAATTAGGATATAAGAATTTAGTTTAAATAATGTTTTGGTGTTTTCCTGATAACTTTCATATTTGGGTGAATAGTGAAAAATACAATATTTTAACTGAAAAGAACATTTTTTAAAAAATAATTTATAGTTTTAATTTATACATTTTAATGGTTTGGAAGTATAAATAAATTATATTTTTACCATTAAATCCATTGATGGTCGTTGTGTGTAATTTCACTTTGATATTGGACATAAAAAAGTGTAAAACTTTTGACAGTTATTATTTCTTAACAATATGCCTTTTGGTTTTGACAGTGGGAATTAATATTAAATTAATAAATGAAACTTCTATGTTTTGATTTGGGTAAAATAGACTTTATTATTAAATTTTTAATATCATAATTATCTTAGGGTGATTTTTTGTTATTTTTCTGAAAACATTAAATTTTTGATGAATAGTGAAAAACACTAAGTTATAGTTTAAAACCAAATTTTATTTAAATAATTATTTATTTTATTTAAATTTAATTTAGGTCAAAATAGATACATAATACCTATATATGTTCAATTTAATTCATTGGAGTCATTTTATAATAATTATATATATAAAAAAAATTTATTGAACTTTTCATCGTCTTTTACCGACCTCCTAGGAGAATTTGTAAATTCACATAAAACATAATTTTACAGCTTATATGAGTTTAATTTAGAAAATATGAGATTCACAGTTAATATAAAGGAGTAAAATGTGGTTCAATAAGTGGAAAATATTTTTTTTTGAATAATAACTTTTTACTTTTATTTACCACGGCTAAAAGTAAATAGGGTAATTAAGGGTAAAAATGATATTATTATTACCCTAACACATGTAATAATTCTATTGGATAAGTTTAATTAGACCAAAAACCTTAGGAATAATATATTACCCTTTAGGTCCACTTGGATTAGATTAGGACATTTATTATTTTTTAATTTAAAGAAGAGTTAAAAGTGTTAAATTCAAAGATTATTAACTAAAAAACATTCAATATAGGGTTATACATAAGATATATTGGACTATAAATATTCATTAATAAATATAAAATGATTTCCTTCATCATGGTATTTTATTTATAATTTTTATACATTAAATAATTAAATTTATTTATGACACAATAATGATGTAGTAGTTACCTTATTAAAGAAAGATTCAAATAAATGGTATTATAAAAATTAAAATAAATATAATTTCAAAATTTTCATGACATACACAAGTTTTATAGGTTACTATGACATGTTAGAGCTGATTCAATGTATCTTTTTCTAAGTAATAAATTTTTGATGACTTTCACAAAAACAAAATACCAAGTAGTGTCAAATTTGACATAAATTAATATTTAAAACAAATATTATATGATTAATTAATATTATATTCATAAAAATCTAGGGTTTGGACACAGGACTTATATAATGATAGTTTTATCATTAATGGACCACTTGGGGGTCTCTTGGAAGTTTATTGTATGTTTTCTAACCATATAATATAAAAATTCAAAGAGACATGGTAAATGTCAAACTAATTAACTAAGGGTAAAAAAATAAAAGTTAAGGTTAATAAATAGACCCAAACCTGTATAAAACATATTGTTTAGGTGGATTTCGACCCATCCCCACCTTATAATTTGAATAATTTACTTTGGATCCATTATAAACCGAATATGAATTTATTATAAATTAATAATTTATGTTTTTCCTAAAGAGCCAATCCCCCCCTTATAAATGGATACAACTTCTAACCAATTCTTCATACCTTCAATGAATTTTGGTTTGGCCAACCCCATCCCAAAATATTCTCTCATCTATCCTCACTTCAACCTAGGGGCCTTAGTTTGATCATGGAGCCAACCTAAGGAGCCCTTTTGATCAAATCAAAAGGATGAACAAAAAGAAGAGGTAATGTTTTCACAACCCACATTCAAGTTCCTTTCTTCTTCAATTTCTTATTTCATTTTTATTTCCACTCTAAAATCATAACATCGGTATCTTATGTATACAATGATGTTATTATAAATACGGTACAACCATATTCAGTATTTTATCCATCTGTTGAATGACAAGTCACCATACATGTGTACGTACGGCTTACCGTCTCCACGTAGTGGTGTAATTGTTATTCAAAACATTATTATTTGGATGGGTATGATAATGAAGTGTAATTCATGTAAATAATAAATATAACATGATAATTATTCTTTATATATGATGAAATATCCAATTATATATTATTTTAATATCAAAAGAATGATATTTTCGCTCATGCGTACCTACAGATTACCGTCTCCACGACGCAATGAGATTCATTTCCAATTTCACCATTCATTGACGATTATAAAAATATATATAAAACTAATAAGTGTTCAATATATGACATAATAATGCTTCTGGAGAGATATATATATATATATTTATTTATGTACTTACATATATCGTATTCACTTACTTCCGTTTGATACTATATGAAAACGGAAAGAGCGTTTATGCGTACGTACGGACTACCGTCTCCATAAACGATGTTTTTAATTTCATATATATGTCTATTATACGTATTTATATTCTTAATATATATGATATTTAAATCATGTTTTATATTCTGGATGTATTTAAATCATGATCTAAGTGATACAGTCAATAGTAATAGGTTAAAACAAGTACGATAAAGAAAGTGAATATTTCCCAAAATATTAATATAAAATAGAAAATATTATTAAATGAGTAGTATAAAGTCATAAATGAATAATTAATGATATCGTAAATATTAATATGGTTCTGGTATAATTTAATAACATATTTTAGTCTTCATACAGAAGGTTAAACGTACCCTCGACTAAAGGAGAGTGCAAGTTAAGGGGTTTTCATATCACTCCTTATTCTCGTGAGATTCGTGCCATATTGCCACTATTACTTTTTCTGTGTTTTATATACTACCCATAATTGTATTCATTGGGTACTACACTTCAATTTATGTGTATTTATATATTCATTGTATGATACCTCTTTCATGGGGTGTAGGTTTCGTAAGTTACCAAATTGGTAAGGGTTATTTCCCCATTCTCATTATTATCTAAAATTCTTAATGTGTAAGTATTTTCTCGGACATAATTATGATAGATACCAATATTTCATAAAAATGTTTTAAAAATGAATCTTTTATGGTTTTATGGGAGGGTCTATTTAACTATATCTTCATGCTAAATGTTTTAGAAATTTATCATTCAAAACCCTTTTAATTAAAGTCCATATTTTCAAAACGATTTTAAGGATTTATTTAAATGGACCTTAATGTTTTGAAATGATAACTGTTTTAAAAAGTTTCAAAGTGGTATGGGACACATTGATTGAAAAATATCTTTTAAATTACTTCTTTTATAAATTGTGGGACTTAAAAATGATTTCATGGAAAAGGGGTATTTCTCTCAAAGAGTTGTACGAATCATTTTCATCTATGTCAACAACCTATGATGGATTTTAAACTTGTTTGAAGTTGATTTATTATTATACAAATATTCTATACTAAATCAAAGGTTTTGTGATATGTTTGACTGCTGATGTGTTAATTTTAAACCATTCATGGTTTATGGATAAAGTATTGACATTTCGTATGCTAGTTTTAATATGAATTTTTATTTAATGTTTCAACCTTTTCATATGAGGAATGTATTGGACATAGTAAGTGATGAGTGGTGCCCGCTATATCTCTTTGATGCATTGGTTGGTCTAATGAGACAACTAGACATGGAATTGGCCGAGGCCTTTTCCCAATTTGATATATGGTTTTGGCCGAGGCTTTAATCATTTTTAGACGTCTTGGTCAAGGCTTTTAAAAAAAATTTCAGAATGTCTAGCATTATACATCCCCTTATTATGAAAATAATATTTATGGTTCATGTGGTCATTCGACTAGTAAAACACCCATAATTATGTTCATATTCTTTCCAAAAAAGTATTCATTTTTATTATTGGTAAAGACATATGGTTTCAATTATTATCCATTATTATTATTTATGTTATCTTCAACTATATTGCTTACCCTTACTGAGCGTTTGAGCTCACCCCTTTCTATGTTTTATTTTTCCCAAGATTTCAAGAAGTGTATTATGATTGATATATAGGGTTAAGCTAAAGGGAATAATGGTGTTCTCAAAGAACTATTTACGCAGTGTTTTTTGTTTGAAATTTTAATTTAATGTTAATGTATGTAATCTATTTTCCAGACTGCTAAACTGATCGGTCCTTCAGGACTTGATTCCTTGTAATCATTCCAATGTATTAAAATAATGCACCGACTCGGGGTAACTGGGGTTGGGGTATTACATAGAACATCACTATTTGGTTGGAGGATTTTTTAAAAAGGGAGAGCTCTGTAGAACCTGGAAAAATAGTCTTCAATGAAGAACATACAATAAAATGAAGAGCATCATTTGCAATCGGAGAACGAGGATGATGCTTCTGCCCTGAACGGAAGAACTTTTTTGGAGAAACAAATGTTAACGTCACCATCTCATCTGCTTCGTCTTCTTCCATGTTCAACCTCCTGTGGAAAATCGAGGTAAGGGGTTTTATATATGTATGAATTATCTTTACTAATTCTTCATATACTAAATTCATGACGACGATGACTAAACAAACATGGCTAGCATCCCGCATATAAACAATGCTCCTCTTTCTTTTTTTAATCTTCTGACATTCTTTGTGAGTTCTCCAATGCCTAATATTTATTGGCACTGGAAACACATTGTTTTTTAGCACGATATATGGACGCGGAGCCCTCGATGCAAGGATCACAAATATGCAATCGTTTAATTTTTCTGGCTTCAAACGAAGCCACAATGGCTCACGAAAGGAGGCGGCTAAATTTTTATTGGCGATGGAAATGAAATAGTATGTAGAGTACAAAATATGGACACGGAGCCCTTGAATCAAGGGTCATGAATATGAGATCATTTTTTTCAGGGATAGATCGAAGATACGACAGCCCACAGAAGGAGCGACGCGGTAGAGCAAGGCGATTAGGCGCGAATGGTGCAGTCGGTGCGTGCACAGCAAGCGGGGATAAGTGGCTTCAACCTATGACGAGGTAGATTAGGTGATGAGGTGAGTAGGTGGCATGAAAGAGATAGGATGTGTGCAAGTCGGAGGCGTAGCGTATTCCCGGTTTGGGTATAGGGGTGAAAAATCATGGAATAAGAAATTTGGATTGGAGAGAGGAAGGAATAGATAGGAAATGAAATTAAAATAAAAATGAATATAAAAAAAGACATAGAGGTGATATTTTGACCCACAAACACCAAAATGGGATACCCCTCTTGTGCATGAATCTCAAATGAGATTGGAGAGATAAACTTTCAGTGAAAATAAATAAGAATAATATAATATTATTATTATTATTTATGATTTTCTAAACACTATTTCATCTATAACTTATCCGTGCGACCTCGGTTTCACAAACTGTCATCTTTAGGGTGACCCTGACTTTGAGATGACAATTTTGAGTCCAATTTTGGATGAATTTTTCAGGTTTTCGGTTCGGGTACCAGAAGCCTTCAGAAAATAGAAGATTTAATATAAATATTAAATATTCAACCCGCGATAACTCCTTAGTGTGACGTCCAATTGACATACCATCAGTGGAAATGTGATCCTGTCATTCATACGGTCGATTCAAGTCTATTGTTGGATAATGAATTCTAGTTTGTGACTTGGGTTCACTAAACACCTGATATTATTATTATTATAATTGAGAGATCTTGTATTCTACATTTCTCCCTCGTACAATGCCAAAATGATGAACCATCTGTGGCACCAAAAACCCTAGATAAATATAGTTCCTTTGGTATAACCCACATGAGATATGCATAATGTTGGGATACAGTTGGGTTGGATTGAGCACAAATCCAACCGAGCCCTCTAGACTAAAAGGTTACTAACTTACAGACTGGGCGTCCGATTGACGCAAAGTCTATTTCATTGAGACCCCTTAGACATGGCAGTACATTGGGTTATTTATTCATGGGAATTAATGGAAGATGGAGTGTCAACCATTGGATTGAGGAGAGGATCTCTCGGATACGAACAAACATAGTGCGGGAACCCAATAGCTAGATGTGACCTGAAGAATGAATAGTGATCCTATGTGGGTCAACACCAAGTGATGCAGTGTGGGTAAGAACCTAGAGATCATGTGTGGGTCAACACTGAGTGATCTAGTGGGGGTCAACACCAACAGATTTGGTGTGGGTCAGGACTGAAGTATCCTGTGTGGGTAAGCACCAAGCGATCCTGTGTGGGTCAGCACTGACAAATCCTGTGTGCATCAGCTCCTAGAGATATTATGTGGGTTTGAAAATGTACTGATGATGTAATACGATCCTATATGGGTCTAATGATGGTTTAGGATCCTTTGTGGTCTTCCTCTTAACAGGGTAAGATGACTCAGTAGTTACATTTAATCATCTATACTATTGTACCTATGAAATACCTTATGTGAGCTGAGTCAGTACTATTTTGGTATTCTTCTATGTGGTGTACATGTGTAGTACTTACTGTTATGGTATTTCATCCTTTTCGGAATAGTTTAGGTTTGGGATTTTGATTTGGACTCTGTGTTTTCTCATGATTGAGATGGATATAATTGATAACATAGCTGTATGTATGGGAAAATAACTAAGTAGGGTTGTCACTGGTTTACATGCTTTTTGGTTTATCCTCGGTGGATTTTATGAGACCATGAATGTCTCAAGGACCCTACTGATTATCATTATACTCACCCATGCATGATCTATGAATTTACCTTGTTGTGTTTGGTGCAGACGATGGACAACGCTGAATGAGGTGAGAGTACATGGACTGGAGGTTCCTTGGAGGTGGACATTAGACGAGGTGTACTGCCGAGATAATCATTTGAGAGATTTACCTACCCTTCATGTAGGATCCTTGGCGGGTGTTCACAAGAGTTATTTTAGTTTACTTGTTCCTTTCAGTATCTTGTACTTTCCAGTTGGGCTAGTATTTTGGCCCCTTTTACTTACTATACTCAATCTATTTTTCTATACAGTTTTATTCTGCTTTTATCTTTTTGTTTGCTTGGTTGTGTGAGTTTACAGTTTATAAAGGCTATTCCTTACCAGTTTTAGTTAGTACGCCTTCGATTCTAGTCGTCAGTACCTTGCCTATGGATGGCGGGCTTGGGGTAGCCATGGCATGGGCCCTAGGTGGACGGGTCGTGACAAATTGGTATCAGAGGAGTCAGTTCTACCATAGAAGATAGAAATATGATATTTTTAACGGTAATATTTTTAACTATAGTGAGTGGGGTTATTAGTTTAGGGAATCTAGTTTGGGTGCGGTGGCCAACGTATCCATACACCAGGACCCTGACTTCTGATTTATGACTCATTGCATGAAAACACTGATTTCTTGTGTGTTTTGAGATGTTTTCTTGTGTTTTCATGAGTCCTCTAACTAGGTATAACTTAATGACGGTGGTGCACCTATTTCTTATCAGGATTCCACTATGTAGATATCCAACTAGGATTCTTGAACGGTTACACGATGACGGCCCACCGAGTGAATAAGTGCCATTGCAAGGTCCTTTTACTATGTCGGTGCATTTGGGTGGTGTACCAACTGCTCCACCATCCGTTGGGCAGAAGTTTCCACCAGTCGTATGAGAAGATGGTGCATGCTAACTGATCAAGTTACACGAGTTCCAACAGGAGGGACCTCTAAGGTTTCGATGCGAGATAGATTCCTACACAGTTGAGGGTTGGGGTGGAGGCGGTTTCTATATTTTTTCACCTAGTTGAGACACCAGTAGATCAGATGGTGATCATATCTACTAGGCATTTTCTATGAGTGGCCATGAGGATTGTCCCGAAAGTGATGATGCTTATATATGTAGACCATTAATTGAGATAGTACTTTTGGGTAGTGTGTCAGCTATATCACTGTCTGTTGGTCAGTTTTTACAACCGGTTGTACTGGTGGAGGACACATATAGTCTTAGTGCCTTACGTGTGATGCAGCATCAGATACCCCTCAGGATCTGAGGTGAGCCCGACTCACAGGCGGCTGAGGACTAGCTTGGGGTGGTGGCAAGGAGTTCACTATAGCTTCTATACCTTCAGAAGGATGATATGTTGGTAGGAAAGTTTTCATTGAGGTGTATTGATCATTCCTAGTACTCGATGAATATGATATGACCTGTTCTTCAGAGATCGAACCTCCGAGTGAGGTGTCTTTAGAGAAATCCGAGAAAGCACTTTTCCTCTATGCATTCTTACTTATGCTAGGGTGCTATATATAACCTTTTGGTCGAATATTCTTTGACTAAGCGGATGTAGCCAGTGAATGATAGCAGTGGGAAAACTGGAAACTGGCACAAGTCGTAGAGATACCCACTTTGGATGGTGGTGGCCACCATTGAAAGTTTGTTTTTTCCGTAAATAAAATAATTAAGTGAAAATTATATTATTTCAAAATCCATAACTTTTAAATGGTAACATGGATTGGAAATTTGATTTTACCATTGGGTTAGTTGGGGCGTGTTTCACTTGGGTAGAACCTAACCTTGGACGGCACAGGTCAAGGGTGTCTGTTAAAATTTTTCCGAACATTTTATTTGGGCACGTTCAGTAAACACGTGAGTGGCATTATATAACTTTTGAACCGATGCGCAGAATTGAAATTTGAGGGCACCGTTGAACTCCTATTGTCGATATTCGCTTAAGGCGACCTTCACCTTGACCACAGTAGGTCAAGGGTAAATGCCAGTTTTTGTGAATTTTGTGGGAGAGTAAAAAGAATAAATACTAATTTAAAAAAACTTTTATTTTATTTTTAAAACCTCCCATTTGTTTCTTAGTGGTGGGGACCACATGAAGTAAGAACCCCAAATTTAAATTCAAATGTGGGGACCAACTGAACATTGAACTCCTCCATTAATGGGAGATAACTTTTTCTTTTCCTTCTATTGATGTTCCAACTCACTTAGTTTATTTAATAAACTTATTTGGCACATCAATGTTTGGTTGGAGGATTGTTGGAAAAAGGGAGAGCTATGGAGAACTTAGAAGGAGGTTCATTAATTAAGAACATCCACTACGATAAAGTGTATCCTCCAGAATCGAACAACGAAAATGATGCTTGAACCCGAATTTGAAACATCTTGTGGGAGAAATAGATGTTGGCGTCACCATCTCATTGACTTCGTCTTCTTCCTCACACCACCTCCAACGGAAAATCGAGATAAGGGTTTTATTATTGGTTTGAATTTTTTTTATTTATTCATAATATACTAAATTCTTGACGATGATGACCAAATGACAATGGCCATCATCCCGCGCATAAACCATTCTTCTTAAAAAAAAATTATTCTTCGCACATTGTTTGTGCATTCTTAAATGCCTAATATTTATTGGCACTGGATACATGTATATTTTCATAGCGCGATATTTGGTTGTGAATCCCTCGATGCAAGGATCGATAATAGGCAATCTTTTAATTTTTCGGTCTTCGAATGAAGACTCAATGGCTCGTGGAAGTTGGAGACCAAAAATTTATTAGTGATGGAAATGCAATATTCTATTGAGCGCAACATATGGATGTATATACCTCGACCCGAGGGTCATTAATTTGCGATCATTCTATTTTTCGGGGTTAGAACGAATATGCGGAAACTAGAGGAAGGAGCGACATGGCGGAGCAGGGTGGTCTGACACTGCTAGTGCATGCAGTGTGTGTGCAACAAGAAGGGCCAGGTGGCTTCAGCCAACAATGCGGTAGATAAGGTGGCAGCATAAGTAGGTGGTGTGGAAGAGGTAGTTCGTGTGCAAGGCGGAGGCACATCGGACTCCCGAATCGTGTACCGGGGTGAAAAATTGTGTACTGGGGTGAAAAATCGTGGAAGAAAGAAAATTAGATTAGAGAGAGGAAGTAATAGATTGGAAATAAAATTAAAAGAAAAATGAATATAAAAAAAGAGATATAGGCACTATTTGGTCCCACGCACCTAAAAATGGGATATCCATCTTGTGCATGAATCTCAAATGAGATTGGAGAGAGAATCTTTCAATGAAATGAAATAATAGTAATATAATAATAATATTATTATTTATGGTTATCAAAACTACATTTCATTCGTAACATATTTGTGTGACCTCAGTTTCATAATGTGTCAGTGGTAGTGTGACCTTAACTTCGAGATGAAAATTATGATTCGAACATTGGATGTCTTTTTAAGGTTTTTATATTAGGTACCCTAAGTGCTCGGAAAATAATAGATTTAGTATTATTATTAAATCATTGACCCACCATAACTCTAGTGTGCGATGTCCCATTGACTTTCCATCGATGTCGATTTGATTTGTTATTAATATATTTAATTCAAGTCTAATGTTGAATAGTAAATTATGGTTCATGGCTTGGGTTCACGAAACACCCAATAATAATAATAATAATAATATTGCGAGATATTATATTCGACGTATCTCCCTCATACTGTTTTAAAATGATGAACCATCTAAGGAACCAGAAACCCTGGAGCGATATGGTCCCTTTGGTATACCCCACTTGAGATTTGGGCAATGTTTGGATATGTTCGGGTTGGATTGATAATGAATCCAATCAGACCCTTTGGACTAAAAGGCTAATAACTTATAGACCGGGCATTCTATTGATGAACCGTCTATTACTTCGAGAACCATAAGACTTGGCAGTCCACTGGGTTACATCTACATGGGACATCATAGAAGTTGGAGTATTGACCACTGGCTGGAAGAGCAGACCTTCCCAGAGACATTCATGCTTATTGTGGGATCCTAGTAGCTAGGTGTGATGTGAAGAATGAATAGCGATCCTGTGTGGTTCAACGTTGAGTGTTCCTATGTGGGTCAACACCTAGAGATCATATGTGGGTCAGCACTGAACAATCTTGTGTGGGTCAGCACCGAGCGATAATATGTGGGTCTGCACCAAGCGATCCTCTCTAGGTCAACACCGAGCGATCCTGTGTGGGTCATCACGAAGCGATCATGTGTGGGTCAGCACCATGAGATCTTATGTGGGTCTGACGATGTACTGACGATGTACTACGATCCTCGGTGGGTCTGATGATGGTTTGGGATCACTCTAGGGTCTTCCTCATAACACTGTAAGATGATGTAGTAGTAACATCAAATCATCTCTACTAATGTACCTAAGAAATAGCTTGTGTGAGATGAGTGAGTACCTTTGTGGTATTTTTCTTTGTGGTGTACCTGTGTGGTACTTACCATAATGGTATTTCTTCTTTTGTGGAATAGTTGAGCATTGGGATTTTGAGTTTGAATTTGTGTTTCCTCATAATTGAGATGGGTATACTTGATAAAATAGGTATATGTATGGGCATATAATTAAGTAGGTTTGTCACTGGTTTACATGATTTGTGGTTTATCCTTGGTGGATTTTCTGATAACATGAGAGTCTCAGGGTCCGTATTCAGTATCGTTATACTCACCTCTACACGAGCTATGCCCGCAACTTATTATGTATGGTGTAAACGATAGGCAACACTGATAGGGGATAGAGTAACTGGAAAAAAGGTAGCTCGTAGGTGGGCATTATAGGAGGTGTACTATAGAGATGAACAATAGAGAGTCGTATCGAACCTTCAGGTAGGATCCTTTTCAGGTGTTCACAAGATCTCTTTTAGTTTACTTGTACCTTTCAGTTTCTTGTAATTTCTGGTTGGGTTTGTATTCTGGCCCATTTACATACTGTACTCACTATATTTTTATATACAGTTTTCTTGTTTTCATATTTTGTTTGTTCTTATTTGCGTTATTTTAAATGTAACAAAGGCAATGACTTCCTGGTTTTATGTAATACACATTCGATGCTGGTCTCCAGTCCCAAGCCTATGGAAGGTAGGCTTGTAGTAGTCACGGCACGTGCCCTGGGGGATGGGTCAAGAAAATTAATTTATGAGGTAATAGGATCATCATACATCTCGGGGTTTATGTATTCACTAGTCATATATGAAAACAAAAAATACATCTCAATAGGGTAACCCGCCATGGGAAGTCTATAACCCAAATAGGGAACCCAATATAGGAATTCATTCTTATGTTTTTTAGTAACTGTGGTCATTATAAATCAATTTATTGGGAGACATGGAACTTGCATGGTTATCACTGTTTCTCCAAACTACCGAGGCTATTATATTTTTAAAATATCAATATATCAAATTTGAAATATTAAATTTAGAAAAATTAAAAAAAATTGTCCATGTGTAGATTTCCACATTCACTTATTATAACTCAAAAATAAATCACTGTTTTTTATCATTTCAGTACATTGAAAATCATTTTTCAATTTAACCCATTTTATAATGATCAATCATCAAATAATTACATAAAAATAATTTAAAAATAAATCCATAATTGTTTCATAAATGAACACCACAAGAACAATTAAATTTGAGTTCTGGTTTTTCTGTAATGTCATGCCACATTCAATGAAATGATAAATCATTACAAATACATTTTTTAAAATAAAAAACTAGTTTAAATTTAATCTATAATTTCAATGATTTTACTGTGGGGTAAATAATTATGGATGAACCAAACCATAAATAAAAGATGATGAAATAATCACTCATAATGGGACTCTCCAGAGAAGAATAAAGGTGATGAAGATCTAGGGAAAAAACTAGAATCATGAACCAATGAAATGGAAAATAAATTTGACAATAACATGATGGCCATTCAAACTCTACTGAGGTGGGAAATTGATAATGGATGAATCTACATTAGTGGATATCCACATATCATGAGTAGATCAAATGATTTAAACACCATATTGATCCACCAATAAAAGAGTTTGGGGGGCCAAAAATCTACATTTGTGAGACCTAATAAAGATAAAAACCTGTCAATTATTAATGGGGTCACTCGACATTTAATCCAATTGCCTGGAATGATTGGTGAAATATAGAAAATTTGGTTATCTTCAAACCCATGGGAATAGTTTCGTATGGAGTTCCACATTTTCTCCAAAATTGTGTGCCCCCTCGGGACTCACTATCCATAGGTGAATGGTTTCCCCTAGGTGGGTGCATGGTTTGGAAATATATGAATTGAAAATGAATTACCCACTATACAGGGGAGTATGCTTTAGAATGTTAGGGTTTACCATTGGTATAATCATGTTCCGGTAGTACACAACACAAAAACCCTAAAAATGAAACAAATTTCACGTCAATTTCTATAAATCAAGGCCTAAGAAAAATGTTATCAAACCTATATATAATGAATAATAGAAATATGATAATGGGATGATATATGTATAATCCACCATTGAACCCAAAAGACTCTCAAATCCTCCATTATTCTTCCTCGAAGATATTCACTCCATTAGAATAAATCATAATGTAATTTCCATTAAAAACAATATCCTTTATCTATTTTCCCATTCATTTTCCCAACAATTCAATTATTATTCATATTAATTGTAATAGTGATAAGGATCCTTTTTTGGAAACTAATTTTGGGCGCTTCTATTTTCATGGATTCCACAATCCATCAAGTAGTTTTACATCCCTTAAATTTATTGAATAATATAACATGAAAATGGAATGATCATACAATAGAATGTGGAAATTTATAAACTTCTTGTTTCACTGAACCATGGGTTTTTCCCCATTTAAATCATATTCATGATTGGTATCAAAATTATTCTTATAATGTCTAGATATTTTAAATATTTTATATTTATTATATGTTTGTTTTCTATTTACTCTTTCAAATGTATTTCCTAACATATATATTTCTTGTATTTAATAGTAAAAAAAGATACTAACAACATAGAAATAGAATCCATGATTTCTTATTAATTAAAATAATTATTTTTTTCTGAAAGTTATAAAATATGATTTTTATATTATTATCATGGTGTTTTCATAAGTTATTTTAAAAGAAGGATTATTTTACTTTTATTTGAATGATATTATTATTTATGTTTCCCCATTCCATGGATTCACTTTTTTGAAATAAATTATTCATGTATCTTCTCATTTAAATGATTGAATTGTTAATATTTTAAAGGAGTTTTTTTATATATCATGTTTTATTTTTTGAAAACAATTTATTATGTTGAAAACATATAGATGAATACTTATTGATTATTCAGTGTCTCATTAAGAAATATATTCTGATAGGTTATCCCAAAGACTATTACTAGGATAATATTTTCTAGTGTATACTGGCAATATAGCTAGATAATTTTCATAATTTTGTAATATAATAGTCGATTTAGTGGTACACATTTATTGTGATGTGACTATGGATATGATGAATGGTAGATTTGTTATAGATTATTAATATTATGATCACCGGTCTCTCAACCATTTTTCCCTTGGTAACAGTCAGAGATTTATTATTAAGAATCTTTATAATTAAGTGTTCTATATTAATTTTTCCCCAAAATCTAAAATTTCAACTCATATTTATATTTATTAATGTACAATTATGTGTATAATAAAATTTTTAAAAAATCATATATAAATTTTCTTATAAAAAATAGATTTATAAATAATTATATTTCCTTAATTTAAAATAATTAATTCATATATTGTTTAATCGAACAAGGCATGTAATAATCACACCGTACATATCTTAATAGAGTGTGTCAAAAAATTATTACTTGATATAGGTAAAGCTAAATCACATATCTATACATGTAATTTCATGATGTAATTTTCTCGTGATTTTATGATTGATTAAATTGATCTAAATTTAATGAAAACTAATTATATAATGTGATAGTCAGTATTTTTGTATACATTGATTATTTTTTAAGTTATTTTATTCTCTTATACCACATTAATATACCATATCAGTTTCATCTCATTTTAGTTTCAAATTCAATTTTTTTCATTCATAGTCAATTACATACGACACATTTAAATTTTTTACATTTTATATGACCATGTTTTTTCGGATTTAGGTTATTTAGGGCATCATATTCATTATATGTTTTAATAATTTGTTTAAAACCGTTTAATTCATATGTTTGATATTCTAACATATATAATTATTGTGTATTAATTAAATAAGCATACTATCACATTATTATAATACTTTTTATATATAAATATAACATATAAGGTCTTATAATGTGCTTACAATTGAAATGGGGTGGGGTTTCCTAGGTTCATTAATTATCAAATAGTATCAGATTCTATTTTTTATGATATTTGAGAATTTTTTTTGAGATGAGATAAGATCGTCAAAAATCCCGAAGCATGTTATGAAAAAGAAATTTAAATAAAATTTTATGAAAATGCATTATGTTACATAGGATGTTGGGGTGGGTTGACTTCAGTTTTTGATTTTATATAACAATATTATTTTCTATCCATTAAAACAAGTGGGGAATTAGAGAGCATTCTCCCAGTACAACAATATTAATATGAGGATATAAAAAGTGAAAAAATAATAAGCATCTAGTTCTGAAATTCCCATTAATCCTACATGGGTTTAGTGGAGTCGAATAGATCTAGTATAAAAGTATAAATTTTTGTAACTTATATTATTTTTAGTTGTTCTATATTCAATTTCCTTCTATCATATTTTTATACTTTCAATAGGATCAATGAAATATAATTTATTTATATTATATATTTTAAATGTATTTTTTTGTGTTGATGAGATTTATTTATTATATTATATTTCATATGAATTATTCCTCCCAAATATGTATACGTGAACCTAATTAAGGCATAATCATAATTAATTATCCAGGAAATGTTTCGTACAAATCAATATAACATATTGGTTATTCCTTGGGTTATTCACTATCTAGTTGAGTACGTCATAAATATTAATTATCTTATGGAAAATGTAGTAGAACCAAGTATAACTCAATAGAAAGATAAATTACATGAATTGTTTCCCATAACACTACCATGATTCATCAAATCATTGACCCTCATGAAGTCGAGGTTTGTATGGATAAAACTGAATGTTTTCCCAATTTCATGTAACTTGTTAATATTTAAATGTATTTTTCATCACCATTATTCATTTGAGATGCAATTAAATCTGTTTTTAGAAAAAATTCCTCAAAATAGTAAAATAAAATTAGTTATATATGATTTTTGGTTCATATTTACCCAGCAGTTATAAAATTCATTAAAAATACATTAGGGTGACATGTAAGTGTATTGGGGTGGTTGTGTTTTTGGATATAATATATTTTTAATGATATAGAGTTTATGAGTTCTATACATAATAATATTATATTTAAAAAAGAAAGGATAAATTTATCTATTAAAAGGGGATTCTTAGTATGGATTCTATAATTTTTTTTAGGAAGCCCGGATTATAAAGAGAAAAAACATCATAGAATATCATATCTTTTGTGTCCAAAATTTGGTAGATGGTAATGTTTTTTTGTGTGGTTAGATTGATGGGTTTTCATGAAAATTTAATTATTTTTTTAGTAGATATTAATATATCATCAAATTTTTTGTTACATAATTTAGATAAATATGTGTCAATCATGTTAATAAAAATAGTAGTTTTACAATGATAGTGAGATGTGTACTAATGGAAACATCTAGATCTTGATGTTCAGTGAAGTTAAATCTTATTTTCATTGTTGGTGGAAGGGGAGAAATATTATAAATATAAATTAAATAAATATTCCCATAAATCCACCATTTTACATGTCTAACAATTTATGAATAATAGGAAATTGCTTTCATTTAAGAGCAATTTTAAAGAACTTCTTGTGGGTTTTCATTACAAAAGAAATTAGTTTCCTAGATAAAATTCTCTCCATTCTATATTCACATGTGAGATTCAAAAAATACTAATGGTGGTGATGTTTTTTGATTTTTATGACATATTGAGAAGGGATTTTAATGTTTTGATTGTAATGAAAGACAACAATGTTCTGTGAATGTTGGGAACTTGTATGAATGATTTCAAAATATTGCATAAACATGAATGATTATCATGTATATTTATCTCAAAAATGGAATGCATCAATTTGATAAATGTTAACTTCATGAAATGCTTATTGTGATGTAAACAACTTATTTAACAATGAAAGGGGTTTTTAGTAATTTAATAGTTAATAACCATCACCATAGAGAGAATTGAGTTTTCAATTTTGGAAAAGTAGTGAACTAGGGGGACAGTGAGGCTTCTCTGAACATTGTAACAGTATTGTGCTATAAAATATTTTATATATTGTCACATTTAATTTTCATGTTTCATTTAAAATCCTTGTTAATGGTGAAAGAATTAATTTTTTGTGTTTTTTTAATATTTTTTAATTTCATTCATTTTTGTGCAAAGGGGAAATATGTGGTTTTTAATGGTGAAACAAGATTCAAACCTAGAAGTTAATTTTCATATAATACACTGAATCGCCCAATAACTACAACTTTTGGGTCAATTGACATTTTTGGTTCGACATTTTCTATCATATCTATTGTTTATGGTTAGTGATTCTATCTTAGCTTAATAGATGAGAACCATTAGTCCCAAACGGAATAGAATTGTCAATGGAAATAATTTATATATGTAGATTAATATGTTATGTTGATACATTATATCATTATGCATGTTTGGGTATAAAAAATATATTCATGGGTTGTCATTAAATATAGACAATTATGCATTATCATATGCTAAATAGAGTGAAATGGATGTGAATTGTATAAAAATAAACTATTTAGGGAAATCCCCATAAAACACAATCTATATAAATGTAATATCATCAAAATAAAGTAATGAAATGTTTTAATGACTAATAATAACCTATTAGGTAAATGCAAATATTTTTATGTTATGTTTCCTGATCTTTATAACAAATTTGTTGACCTAAAGAAGAATCATAATAGACATATTTATGAATTCCATCATCCAATGACCATAATTAATGTAGACATACATGATCTCAAAAAAATATCATATGATGTGATGATCACAAAATTAATCTTCAAAAAATCCCACCAATATTACATATGAATTTATTTATTTATTAATATAATTATCTTAATGATTATTAATTGGATTTTATATAGAGTACTATTATTTTATTTGATATGTGAGTTGACTATAATGAGGATATTGAAAAATGGGACATAAAAGGGGTGGAATTATAGGCCAGGTTGTTGGACACCATATAGGAAAGAAACAAGGAATATTAGGAGTTTAGAATAACTTCAATCACATGCATAATTATATATTGGGGTAATGGAATGTATAAAGGGAAAATTTTCACTCATGTTTTTCATATATGAAATGGTTTAACACATAACCCCAAATTCCATAAAAAGATTCAATAATTCGAAGGGTGATTAAATAATTCTAAAAATCCCTAAACCATATTAATATTTTGTAAACAAAATAATCACAATTAATACTTGAATAATTAAATAAAATCATAGAAAAATGAATATTAACAGTAGACTAAGGGAAATGAAATTAATCAATAAAAAATATAAGTAAAATTTATTGGTGGGTTTTGTGGGTGATTCCTAGAAAAGAGAAGTGATAAAAATATATAAGTAACACTAGATAGATGATATGTTCTCTGTGATTAATTAGAGGCTGTATTGTAGCATATATTTTTAGAGATAAAAAATGAATAAATGAAAATGAGTTGTTTACGATTCTAATCTCTACATGATGCAGTATGAAAGATTTATGTTTGAGATGATGTTATAACTATAAAGACCAAAATATTTATTTTTAAAAAAACTCATAAAATGGTGTTCATTAATATTGAGATTATAATAAACATTACGTTATATTTGTTACAGTTATTTCCCTTAAACCATCTTATTATATTGGTTCATATAGCATTTATTCTAGATGCACATAAAAAATGAAAATAAAAAAGGAACTTGTCATTAATATCTAAAATGATAGCAAAGGTTTCATAAAATCACGAAATATTGATGGCTAATGTATTATTATCAATAAGAGAGAAAAATTTTGCGGCAATAATATGGTATGCATAGATATCACGGTTCTTGAATATATTATCCACAACATGTGTAGTGTTAGAAATCAATGTGACTTGGGGAATGTAACCGTATTTTCAACAGAAATAATGATATACATAAAAAATTATGGTGCATTTCTGATATATGTGAATGATATTATATATAATCCATTCATTTTGGGTCATAAATATCACAGTCATCTTATCTAACTATCTATGGATAATTTTCTATTGATTAAGGAAGCATGATATCACCCAATGTTATTAAAGAATCATACACACATTTACAATTCTTCTAAATAATAGAATTATAATAAAAATTTATACTTACTAAAAATAATTAAATTTAATGAAAGATGTGTATGTTTTTCATATTGATGTTCCTAGACCTATCCCACTAATATATAGTGAATAAATAAGATAATATATTTTATTCATTGATGATTAAAATAGAAATTAATAGATATTCATCATTACCCACATATCATAGTTGTTCAACTTTAGAACACAAGACTAGTGGGAGGATTAAAATTTTCATGGATATATAATTTTAATTTACCAATCTAAAAATGAGACACTATCCTCATACATCTAATTAGAGAACTACACTTTGAGGCAAGGGATAATGAACCATGTATCGAGATTCGTAACTCCTTGAAAGATGGGGGTGGATTAGAGATGAAATTATATCAAGAACATCATGTATGAAACAATTAATGTTGAAAACAAATCATAACTATGATTTCTATTAAATAATTTTTATCGAGACCAGTTTACATTTCTAATAGTGATTTTTTATTATCTAGGGTAGAGAAGACCCTATATGAGATGTAGAAATGAATGAAAACAATGTGAAATGACAATTAATTCTATATAAAAATTATTTGATTATTAATAAAGATGGTGATTGGATTTTTGAGTTACATGGTGTTAAAGGAATATATATTCTCATTGCTCCTTAAAATGAAATGAATATAATTTAGACAGTATACAGCTATGATGATTTATGAGGTTCTATCAAATTGTTATTATTGAGGTTGAGAAGAATGTTTAGGAATGAAATTAATAGATTATGTTGGAAGGTGATAAACATGTTATTGAATTTGATGGAGAATAACAATATATATTATACATACAAAATGATAATAATAATGGATATAATTATGTTATATATTTTTATTTATAGGATCCAAATAGTAAATCCAAACATGATTTTTAGAACATCATGAGTGATGATATATTTACAGTATAGAAGAGGGGAATAATTTCTCATCATCAAATATCATTCCTACCATATATAGTTCCAACATCCATTGAGGAAGTGAATAACAATTGGATTTGGGTTTAGCAGATGACTGGTGTTCTTTATCAAATCAAGGTAAATCCAATATGGGGAATTTAAAAAAATAATAATAATGTGTTGAATAAAAATTTTTAAACACAATTGATATATAAATGAATGATTAGTATGCAATAAGTTTAATGTTTCTTTCCAATATGTTATTCCTTGTGTTTTGATCTAGGGGATCGTGTGACATGTGTTGTGATGAGTTCCATGTTTTCCCATAAAAGGTTGTGTATGTGTTTTTTCTTTTTTAATAAAGCTGATTTCCCCTAACATTTCTGGTATATTAGTATGTATCTATTGGGTATTGAAAATATTTTAATATGTGGTACTATTAATTTTTTTCTGTATTGATAAACATCCCTTGATACTCTTATTTCTCATGAGGAAAATGAAACATTTGGTGTTATATAATATGTTTAGTACTTTAGGTAACTCAACCTAGAATCACATGATTTGAATTCTTTTAGATGAAATTAATGATAAATGTTCATTTAAAAATCTGAAACATAATAATTTATGTTGGATAATTGGGAATGAGTTGTTGAGAAACCCAAATGGGGAGATTATTTGGGAAACATCAAGGATATCTGTCTGTGTTTTCAGGGTTGTTTTGTTTAATCAAAAAGTATGTTTTCAAATATATATTATTGAATAAGAAAGTATGAACATAGAATATCAATAATGAGAGTACATATGAATAATCTCAGAGAAGAGGGCCCTTAGGGTGTTGATACTCTAAAAGTTGTTCATGAATTTTCTCACATAAGAAGCCTCATGTTGTGGGAAAAAATATGGGTTTTTTACACTATGAAAAACATTTTTTAACAGAAAATAAAGTATCATGAATTTTATTGTGGTGATAAAAATATAAATATACAATATAGAATTTAACAGAGAGGGTTATTTCAAAATGATTTAAATATTTGTGAAAATTGGACATAAAAAACCTTATTTTTTCTGAATTTAAGAAGATACATGTATGGTTGTTGATGATTAATAATGTTAAAAATGTTAATTCTATAAAATATCTTATCCCCCACCCCATAATTAATCTTTCCTATGACTTGATAATATCTCTCTCAAAAGACGCCAAAGTGTTTTGTGATGGATCTTCATGTGGGATGTAGTACTGAAAGGATCTGTGGTAATGTGAAGACAAAATTTTGTTTATACAGCCAATTATTCATCTATAAATTCTAATTTTTCTAAATTTTGGGTGTGTTAACCCATAATTCAATGATCCACATGCATTGGTATTTTCATTTAATATTATATTGATATTTCAATGTTTGTATGTTTCATAAAATTTGTGCAATTATTTTGGAAAAACATTATTTCCATGAAAACATGTTGTAAACTACAATATATAATTAGAATAATTGTTAACATTATACCCAGCTAGAAAAGATTAAAATATTTTCACCGACATATTAAAAAAACTAATGTAAAATTATGTTAGATGATATTAGATATATAAAATTATCTTCGATGACAACTTCATATAGGATTACTATCTTTGGAATCATGGATACATAAACAACTTTTTAAGAAGATATTAACATTATCTCCCAACAAGTTCATCATTAGTTGTACCCTTCATGGAAATATCATACATAAATTAGTTTTCAAATTTTAGGTAAAGTAAACATAAGAAAGGGTGACATTATAATCACAAGATAGAAGCAAATAATTAATCATGGTAGTTCATAATACATGAATCATAATGAAATCAAATAATGGGACTGATCATGGAATAAATTTTTTAATAAGATATAAGTTTGGGGCATACACATTTGCATTGAAAATCAATTATTTAGAATTGGATCCACTCCATGACTATCACAATTGAAATGGTTTTCCCCCACTCAATAATATCAAAATAGAAAGGCCTCTCTCAATATAATTATAGATAATTGAGTGACATAATTAACTAGGTTCACTCTCCCTTCTCGTATTTATCATCTCATATTATAAAAATTAGAAGAAAATTAATTGGGGGATATATAATTTGTGGTACATCATTCACACACTTTAAACCATATATATGTGACATCATATCCTAAAATATTTATCAAAACATATCCAATTCAATGGAAATGATATTAATAAAAATTACATCATTACATTGTACAATAACATTTATAATCTAAATAGCTTTAACTAAAATATTTACATAATACTCATAAACTATCAATGTTTTTTATTAGTTATTGTATCATCTAGACACCATTTTTCAGGTATGTTTTAATCATTATCATGATATTCCATTTCTATTGACTTGGTAGGGCGGAGATGGAGTCAGGAAGATACCTATGATGTTGATGTCAAATATTCCTTGGACTTTTAACATAAAATCTATTTGTTCTATGTCCCTATTGGGATTTATACATTGAGTAATATGGGTCCATAATTTGTATATTAAAAAACTAATAAATTCATTTTTAACAAAGGAGCTTGGTGTTTCAGAGATTTTGGGATTTGTCAATGAACTGAGATTTAATTGGGTTATGTGACTTGTAATGTGTCAAGTGTTGTTTTTAAAATGGAATCTTGTTTAAAATTTGTATTTCATCCTCTTCAAACATCCGCGATCCTGACTTAATAAACACCCCAAATTGATTTTGGAGCCTTCAAACCCTTCTGGGTTATTGTGTTCCACAATTAATCATTGTTGCGATTACAGTGTAAATTTCTAGGTATTCATTCTCCCTCTTTATTCATCAATTTCTTTTTCCCTCCTTGGGGATTTATTTTTCATCTTTTGATTTATGGATCTGAAATCAGTATTTTTGAATCTTGTTTCTAGGTTTAGTTCATTTATTTTCTTCACCTTCATTCGAATTGTTGGGTTACATTGGGGGATTTTTGTTTCTGTAAGGATTGTAGATTGATCTAATTTGAATTGAAAAATTTGATTAACACAAAAATTATATATTAAAATTCAATTGTCTTTTTCAATTTCAATTTCATGAAATTTCAGTCAACAATTTTTTTAAACAAATTTCATTGAATTAGGGTATTGGTTATGATTTTGATCGAAATTGGGAAAACCCACCAATTTCATTGAATTTTTTAGTGTTGTTGAATTACATGGAAAATTTTTATAATTTATGTTATTTAATTTAAATAAGTAAAATGGGTTATTAATTTTTTTTCAATGTTGTATATGATAAAATTTTCGTAAATTGATTTTTATAGAAACATATTTGTTTTTTCTTGGAAAATGGAATGCTTTTATTCCAAACAACTATATTGGGTTTATAATGGAAATTAAAATAATTTAAATGTAGATTGTGATAAATTAAATTTTAAATTGGTTAAAAATTTATTTCTCATTATTGGTTGTTAATAGAGAACATTAAAGACTATGTAGATAGGTAATTATTGGGATAAAACTCATTTTGAATATTTATAAATGATATAATAAATAGTGCAATAGGTCACATCCCCAATGGGAAGGTATTAAGTAACCTTTTTCCTAAATAGAGGGAAGTGTGTATATTGATATTTTCATGATCACCATCGAGTGTGTGATGATCCAATATCCTAGAACTATCATAAATTTTTGAAGATGACTATGTTCGTCAATCATGTAGTTGAAATATATTCCATTGAATGTATACGATACTACAAATACCTTAGGAGTTTATATAAACAATTTTATTAAAAAGTTTAATTAATAAATTTGTTTAGTGATTTTCCATCATTTGAAATGTAAATTATGAATTGTTTATCTATGATTTTAACTACCATAACTATCTATTAAACAAGAAAACTCTATTTCGTTATCTAAATTCTGGAATCTTATTATGGAATTCTTACTGATACCATACTAGGATTTTATCTCACACCCTACTTGTGCCTTTGTGTTTTGGTAGATTTTCTCAATCCAAGTTCAATTTAGGTTTTAGTTCAACCATGATTTGGATGTAACTATTGATCCTTTTTATTAGTGAATTTCATTTATTTGGTCTAGTACATTTATACATTTTTTTGGTATATGTGATTATATGATGGATTTTCATAACTAATTTAATTCTGTTATAGTTCCCCTACATGGGTTTCTTGTATATATAGTTAATTGTTTATATTTCATCGATTGTGTTGGTTGAATGTTTATCTCCACTTTTTTTTCAATATTCCAGGTGCTAGTCCTCAACCTTTGGGGTTCAAAAATTCCCTTCGTGCCATGTTAGTTTCGGCTCAGTTTCGACTGACCAGGGTACCCAGACTTCTTTGTGAAAATATGTTATGAAATGAGAGGTTCAACATCTTCTATTGATGTCTATATGTAGTCGTGTATTCTTGTATGGACATTGGATGTAGATTTCATTTCTTTTCTGGATGGATGTCACTACAATAACCCTTGTGTCACTATGGGTGGTTAGGTATAGGTGTCTTGAAGAAAAGTTCTAGTTTTTTTACAAACATTTGATTTAGATATATTGAAATCCAAATGTTGTTTTCTATCATTTTGGATTATTTTCACTTGTCGATCTATTTGGTTGTTAACATGATGTATTAAATGTTGTTTTATATTGTTTTGTAGCATCATGCCTCTGATAAGATGTGTGGAACAGATACTGGGGGATGCCGCTGATGAAACCTGGTGAGAGAATCCACTTATGTATCCGATTTTGGTTGAGGTGATCGCAAATACTTTCCATGATCATTGGAACTCCTCATCACATTTTCTCATTTAGGCACAAAATATGGAACCTCAACGGGGTGTTTTACAGAATCAGTCTTAGGACTTCCTACACCAAAATACAACATTGTTCAAATGAATCAATTATTATCAATAGGATGATGAATGGGTTAGTTGGATTGAACATTTCCTTCAGTTCATGGAATCTACAGATGAAATAATTAAGTAGTGTGACAGCTATGAGATGAAGGGAAATAGGTGGAGATAGTGGGTTACAATGGTGATGGATAATATTCATGAGGGATTTGTGTGTAGAAACATCAAGACCCTTTTCACTAAATATTTCATTTCAGAATAAATAGGGTTTGACATGAAATTAGAGTCTTCAAAATTGAGAAGGATGAAAGAGTTATGATAGAATATGAAAAAAAAATTCGTAACTTGTGATGTTTCCACCTGAGGTAGTGTCAAATGATAAGATGAAGAATAGAAGATTCAAGATGGGACATAGAGATGATATTCATTTCATATCTTCTTAATGAATAATCTTTTTTATACAGATGTTCTTGATAAAATGTGGATGGTTGAGATGGTTCTATCGAGGAATTCAATGTTGTTTGGAGTTTAATTCTCTCCCAGTGGTTATGTGAATTATTCTTAGGGAAAGAGGAAGACTGATTCTTCTCATGGTGGTTCTAATAAGTATGTATTTTCATGAACACCTTCCATTCAAGGAATATTCCCATTGATTTTATACAAATGTGGAATGCCTTGGAATTTATGAAGGATTTTCCCTAAGGTATCAATGATATCTGGTTCATACGAATGCTAGGGTAACATTCAGATATAAATAATTATCATTAAAATAGGGGGGATTTCCATGTAATCATAATAACCATATTCCTATATAGGGAAATAATATGATTCATGAAAAATTTGGTTCTTTACACAAACATCCCTAATGAAACCTCTTAATGTAGAAAAAGAGTCTCCATAGAAAGTGGATACGGGTCTAGTGACTATGAGGGGCACCCTCACTGTGAATTTTTCATTAGTCACTTCTTTATTTGATTCTGGTGTATTTCATTCCTTTATTTTAAAATGAAATTTATTTCTCATAACTCTTCATACCGATATTTTCTCTTATGTAATGGATTTTACTACTCTACATGGAAGGAAGAGAGAGTAGGGTCTCCATAGACTTACTTTTTATATCTCTGTCAAAATTCAAGCCTTCATGGAGTATTTTGGTTCCTAACATAATGGAACATGACATAATATTCATGATGGATTGGATCATTTCTAATAAATCCTAGATTGATTGTTATCATTGACAGATCTCCTTCACAACACATAATGGGGTGTTTCGTATCTATCAAAGAAATTGGGACTGAAGGCCAGTTAAACCCGGCCCTTCATTAATATAGTAGGGAAAATTTATATTTTTATTCTATTTTGATCTAGAGAGAGAATATTTGAGTGGGTAACAACCTCTAGTTGTTTTTATGTTATGAGATGTAGTTCCTTCTAAATTCATTTGCTTACCTCTAGTAAGGGAGGTATAATTATCTATCAATTTAGTATTGGGTAATCAACTAGTTTCAATTACATCTTACCAAATGTAACCAGTTGAATTGAGTGAGTAATCTATTTATTTGGTTTATCATTTGGATAAAATATTTAAATGCACAATACTATATCAATGTGAGGTAGCAGTTTGCTTTGCTATGAGTTTGGATGGGTTACTATATCATTGTGGTGATATCTAGAATATGAATCTAGTTATGGTAAGAAACAATAATTATATTCTCTGGATTGATGATCTATTTGACCAATTTAATATGTTTATTCAGTTCATGAAGATTTATCATTGACCAAGTTATCATTATTTATGGATAAAACAAGCCGACATTCCAGAAATCGCATTTAAAGAAGATACAAAAATATGAGTACTTTGTCATGACAATTGGTTTAAAAAATTCTTCTTTAGTCATCCTGGAATTGATGGCTGGGATTTTTAATGAGTATATTGATGTTTCCATTATTGTATTTTTGGAGTAAATCGTCATTTAATTCATTCCATATGAGGATAATGTGAGTGATATGAGATTAGTTATAGAACTGTTGAGAAATAATCAAAAATAAAAAAAAAATATTTAAAAATATGATTTCTGGGTTGGGGATGTGATGTTATTGGAAAAGTGGTGTCGGAATAAGGAATATTAGTTGATCATGAAACACTAATAGTAGTAATGACATGGAAATAACAATGAATTTTTTTTTATATTTTTTTCTTCTTTTTTTTATATTTGTATTATCACCGGTTCATTGAGGACATCATAAAGATAGAACCTATTAGGACTTCTCGAACTCAAACGGAGTAACATTTTATTGAGATGTAAAATTTCAAAATTATTTTATTGATATTAACCCCATTTGAAAAATATCATGGTGTGGACTCTCCCTGAGGCCGACCATGGATATATGGTCTTATTTGATACATCAGGTTCAGGTTTGGGTTGTGTTCTTATGGAGGGTGATCATTTAATTTCATGTGGCTCTTCTTAGCTTAGGCCTCATGGGAATTATTATTCAACCCATGACATTGAAATATAATTTTTTATGTACATGCGTAAGACTGGGTGGTATTATCATTTTGGAAAAATGATTATTGTGTACTTTGGCCACAATATCATGGATTATATCTTCTATCAAAAGGATTTAAATCTCTTCCACATGCATTGGGTGGAATATATAATGTCTTTCAGCTTTGACATTTCCTGCACCCCGTGGAATGGTAGTCTCATTTCTGATTCATTGAGAATGATGCTCCTAATGTAGGCTATGAAATAATCTATTCGAAGGTGGAACATTATGGATCTCTTTTCACAGTTTCTTATTGGAATCTATAAATCATTGTCCGACATTTCTTTGACACGTTTTCAGTGGATATACAATCTTATCTAGACAATTCATCATTAATATTCACTTGATGATGAATCTCATAGAATTTTTGAATCTCTTTCTAATTGGTAGACCGTGGTTTACAGGTAATTCTACACTGCCGGAAAATTGAACTTTAAAAACCTATTTGTTTTTCTGTTAGATGTAAGGAATGACGTGATGGGGGATATTCATTATATCTAATTGGAGATGAACTGATAAACCAGAATGATGTCATATAACACAAGCAAATAATTCCAGTGTCTTGGTGTGGGATGGGGCATTATAGAATTTATTTTCATGTTGTTATACATTCCACCAGGTCAAGGTCAAGCACTAAAAACCTTAAAGTTATATCAGCATACAACCAATGCCATATTTGATTTTGTTTGATATATCTATAGAACCTTTGGATGGGTTACCATGTACATATAGAATGAATAATTTGATATGGGTTTTGATCCATCACATGAAAATATCATCAAACGTTTTACCCATTTGTGATAAAACCAAATTTAAGGAGTTAGGAAATCTCAAAGTCAATGATAATTTTTTCAAGGAGTCCTTTATACTATAGTTTTGGATATATATATACTTGGTTCATGTTTTTATTTTTGGATAGGACTTCAAGAGGAACTTAGATTTTAGTTATTTTTTAGTTTGTTATACCATTTGCAGCTGGATGGCTATATAAAAATAGCAAGACATATTGTTGAGTATATGCTCCATTATATTTTTCTAAATGTTGGTAGATCTTGGTATGAAATATTGGGATTTCTGAGTTTTCATCTATGAATAATTATATATTATTGATTATAATTTCTTCTTTTAAATCCTTGTATGACCATCCTTACAAATATATAGTGTGTTGGTTGGAGATAGGTGAATGTTACAGGTTTCCAACAACCTTTGTTTATGAGATGATCACTAAAATTCAAATGATTTATAAGATAATGTTCATGGAATAGAGATAGTATAAGTCTTATTCTAATCATAATTTTTTAAAATTGAAATGTTTTGTTCGACATAAGGAAATCTTGAAAAATTCAAATAGTTGGTTCATCGACATCTTGGGAGGAAAGGGAATCATTCCCCTTATATTTTTGGACTTTTTCATCATTTAGGAGGTGGGAAATTTTTATTACTTCTTACCACATCCACCACAACTGACACTAATACATTACGTGTAACATGGATCTCATCAATGGATGTATATATCTTATCCATAAGATGTTTTGAGCTGAAATGATCTTGACATCTACTCTGATTTATCAATGTATGAAAGGGTAGTTAGGATTGTTGAATATGAAACCAAGTTACATCATGTGAGGATGATATATTTGGATCATGTTATATGGATGCATGGTTCAAATTTTCATAATTCATGGTGGGAGAAAGCCGTTGAGGAGTGGCTAGTGGCCACACCTTTTTGATATGGATGCTTCTTAACATGGTTTATGAAGACATAATGATTTTTATTATGGGAGGTTGCAAAATCATATTTCCTTTCTACCATATATGTTTTAATCCATATCATGGTTTTCATTTTTCATGGATGGGTAGGGTAAAGAATGAGTTGGGAGGGTACATATGATGATAATGTTTGAGATTTGTTGGATTTTTATAATTAATTGTACTAGTTTTGTAGCCCTCTAAGGATTTTAACACTTTGTAATATGGTTACATGAGGGGTAAATTCTTAAATAATAATAAATAAATTTTAATCAAAGTTGATGTAGTGTTTGAATATTTTTGGTTTTTTTAATTAAACAACATGTAATTTGGTTTTAGGTCGTGGAATGTCCCATGTTTTTTAAACAGGAATGATGGCTGAAAATTCAATTTCTGCCACATCTAATTTCCGTTATATTTACCATAGGGCCATTCCCATAAGATTTTTTAGCCCTAAAACACTTTCCGGTTATTTATGTCAGGAATTCAACATTGTCACGATCATGGTGTGAATTTTTGGGTAAGAATTGTCCCTAAATCTTAACAACCATATTTACCTCATTAGATTTTAATATATCATATTTTGATTGATGGGTCTTAAATTGTTTTCTTTAATCTTTCTTTTAGTTTGAGTTCCCAGATCATTTATTCAGTCATTATTTTTTGTGGGTTATATTGTGGGATTTCTGTTTTCATGAGAACTTTAGGTGGATGCGATTTGACGGGGGAAAAAATTATTTACCCTTAATAGCATGATTTAAATTAAATTGTTTGATATAAATTCATTTAACTAATTTTCAATCAACTAATTTATTAAAAACTAAATTCAATTGAATAGGGAGATAAGAAATGATTTGGCATAAAAATCATAAATACACCTAATTCCTTTGAATTGGGGTCTCTTTAATGAATTAATAGTAAATTATGGAATTTAAATTTTTTAATTTAAATTATGAAATTGATTTGATGAAATTGATTTTAATGTTATTTTGAGAATAATGGATTAATTTTTTGATAGAATCACAGTAGTTTTATCGTGAAAAAGGATGTATTGATTAATAACCTATATGTTGGGTTTCTCTATAAATTGACATATTTGATATATAGAATGGGTTGAATTAAATTTCAAATATTTTTGCACTACATTACCCATGATTGGATGTTATTAGAGAAAATGAAATCATATGTAGTTATTGAGTTATTAGGATAATAAACTTCTTGAAACATTACAATTGTAAAAAATCTTAGTGTAGAAGGTCACATCCTCGATGTGATAGTTATGAGTCACCATTGGCAAGAGTCATAGGGACCTGTGTGTACACATATTTCTATGAGAAAATTCAAGTGTGTGGGGATCATATCACCTAGAAAAATCATACTTTTAGAGGATTACCTTGTTTTCCATTACGATAATTGAAATAAATACCATTGTTTATAAATTATATAACACATTTTTAGTGACTATATATAAATTTTCTCATAAAAAAATTAAATTAATCTATTTTGTAAATCATTTCCATCAGTTGTAATGTAAAGCATGAAGTTTTTTAATTATTCTTTGAATAGGAATACAATTTTATCAAAATTGAAGGGTTTAATTTCTTAATTAAATATTTTCATCTTGTTATATAATACTTTTTGAGAACCAACTATAAATTAGATCACACCATACTTGTTCCTTCAGGTGTTTGTAGATGTTTTCTACCTGGTTCTCAGAAATGGTGAAGCACCACATGGATGTTGTAGTGGTTGTTGATCCTTGGGCTTGGTGAGTTGCGTTCATTAGGAATGGGTTGTTATCCATTGTTTCTAGAAATATTGTTTGTACATTCGGTTTTCATACATGATTATATTCTGGTATAGTCCACACTATGGTGTTTTCTTGTATTGAAACTGAATTGTTTTTATTTCTTCAATTGTATTTGGGGAAAATTCGTTCCCAAATTCAATTTCCATGATACCATGTCATAGTCCCCAACGCTTGGGGATCAAGAATTCCCTTCTTGTAATGAAATTTTTGTCTCATTTATTTTCTATGATTGGTACATATGATGGTTTTTGAAATTTTGTAATAAAAATACCGTACAAATATCATTAAAAACATTTTTGAGAATAACCATATTTTCATTTTGAAACTACATTTTTAAAATTTCATGAATTATAAAATATTATGGACATCGATTGGATAGAAAATAATATCTTTAAGATGAAATGTATTTTTCAATTCATAATGTTGTCCTGATGTAGCTAAATTTAATTCAATTTTTGTACCATAAAATAGATATCCTATTAACATTTTTAGAAAAATTCCATTATTACCTTGTTTAGAAAATTTTATGATGATTATTTTAAAACAATTTTGTAAAAATTCCATTGACCTAAACGATAGTTGAAGTCAATAAAAGTGTAAAATTTATATTACTACTAACTACTTTATATGGGGAAGGCAGGGTTGAACCCATAGAGAAGAAATATTTTACCACTAAACTTCTAAAAAAACTTTTAAAAACATCTCTGTTTTCTGAAGTAGATTTTTTAAATAATTTTAAAATTTAAATTTTTTTCTATTTTTTTTATTAAAAGTAAAGTGACCTAACATCTCACAACTTGTATATAAAATATATTGAAGCTAGAAATAGGTGAAAACATAGAGGAATAGAGATTTAGTTCGCTGATAAATGAACAATCTATGAAAACGCGTTGGAAAAAATCTCTATTATAATGGTTTTAAAGGTATTCTAATTAACTTAAAAATTAGTGCAAAGTACCACCATAAAAAGAATGACTCACATCCCTCACCAAGAGTTAGGTCACACAATCCAATATATTTAAGAGTTCACCACTCCAAAATTAATGAACTATGAACTATGTGAAAATTGAAATAAAGACGATCTAAATGAAGTCCTGAATTATTATTAATTTATTATCTTTTGAAAAATGTTTCTACAATAATTCTTGCCAACTGCCTATGAAATTTTGAGATCTAGTTCTAGTGGTACATGAAACTAAATAAATTCAGTATTGATCTCGTCGACTGTTACTGATTTCATTGTAATGATAAAGTGAAAAATAAAATTAAATGATAACCAATAGATCTTGAATTTATCCCAAAACTAGAAGTATTTATCCAAACATTGTATCTATTACATATGCTAAAACCATCCTATTAATAAAATAGAATTTAATGAAAACAGATGAATAAAAATCCCTCTGCTAGCTTGAATTGTGGCTGCTCCAGGCCCACAGATCTCCAGAGATTGGATCTCTGAGGAGTGCTCCAAGGTTTTCTCCAGGTTCTTTCTCAGCTTAAAAGTGAATAATCAGACCTCCCCCCCCCCTAAAATTATATTTCAACTCTATTTTGATATCCTTCATCATATGTTTCATGTCATTGACCGTTTCATCCAACTTTAAGTGTCATAAGTTGTGCATACCACACCTGTGTTTTTTCATGACTGGCATGTCGCGCTATCTTTTCCCATATTACTAACTACGAGTGCTTTAGTTAAGTGAAACTATACGGGATTTAAATTCCCATATGAACATGATAAATAGAGAAAAAAACAAGCATTAAAAAAGACAATGAAAATAAATTATAAATTATAGTTATTTTTTTAAATTAAAGTTAAAGTAAAAAGTTAATTATAGTAAAATAATAAATATTTAAGTTGATAATTATTATTTACTACAATAACTATTAATATTATAACTATTAATTTATAAATAAATCATTAATTAGATAAAATATCTATCGTTTTTATTTACTTTTATTAATTACGTTATGTAATTAGTGTAAGTATTATTAAAAATTAGAAATTATATCTTATTTAGATATTTAAATTAGATACAAATAAATTTAATTATTAATTTAACAATTTTATATATTATGTTGTTATTAAATTATAATTTAATTACTAATTGAAAAATTAAAATTACTATTAATAATTAATTTTATTTTTAGCATATTTTTTTTAATAAGTATGATTATTTTATCTAAAATTTAATTTAAAAACTAATTTATTTAATAATATTAAAATAATTAAAAATTAAAAATATTATATATTATATTATATTAATTTGTTTAATATATTATTTATTATTATTGATTTTTTATTAATTATTATATTTATTTTTTTAATTTAACTTATCTCTTCCCCAATTTCATCACAACAGGGGGAAGGGATTCTGAATGCTTCTAGAGGAAGCCTCCTCCAGTGATCTTACTCCACTCAGCCTCTCCTCTAGCATTCAAAAACATTATATCCTCTCTCAGTGGCATCAGATGTATGAAAACAACAATAATCATGTACGGTGACTATCTCACGGTGGCAGCAGATGTGGCAATGTATCACCAAAAAACTCCATCGGCTACCTTGATCTAGTAGCACTTCTCCAAATCTATATTAGCATGACAAAACAACTCAGCTCGGCTTAAATGATCCTCATCAGCAGCGACTGTAGGTCTCTAAGACCCACAACGCCACATCCTCCCATCAACCTAAACAAGTTAAAATCTGGTGTAACTTCATCTTATATCTCTCACGGTTTGTGTGTGTGATGGAAGAAACGTGGATGAAGGAAGGGATTTAATCCAAAAACATGTAAAATTCTCTTGTTTTGAGATTATTTTGAAATAAATTGTATATATATTATTTAAATAAAATTCAGGATGTGTTTTGAAGTGACACCATTTCAATGCATCTGTGGAAAAGTAAAAGGTGAAACAATAAGGGAAAAGGGCTAAAGCGATGCCTACGAGTTGCTTGGAACTAGTTGAACCAGTGAGGTGTGCGTTTTCTATGAAACCATGAATGGGAAAGTGGTGTCATGATTACAATGGAACGGAGTGCGGTGGAAGATGGGTGACACCATGAAGAAAGGAAATAACGGGTGGCACCGTGAGGAGAGTGTGAAACAGTGCCAATATGTGATACGATGTGACCATAATGGAAGGAAAAAAGTTCCAAGCAAATCAAGTTTGCGGTAAGCAGTGAAACAATGGGGAGGGAAGAGGTAAATGGTGTGTATGATATTCTGAAAATTATTGGTAGGGGAGAAAGAGTGTGAACGGTGAAGTAGTGCCCCAGAAACAAGAATAAAATGGAGCTAAGGAAGAGAAATAGTAGAACATTCATGGATATAGTGAGATCGTACAATAAATACTGAGGTAGGGATGGAAACGGTGTCAAGTTTCAAAGAAAAGACATGATGAGAAAGATTGAAATGGATACAGTGAGACTATAATTAAAATACAAAATGGTGTGAGGGAGTAAGAGTGGCGATGTAACTTTGGAATTAATCTGCAAAAAAGTTATTAAAATGAATTGAAACTAAAATTAATGATCACAAAATAATTAATGTTTGCTCTCATCCATGACATTAATTTTTTCAAATGAATTGAGTTGTTTTTTAATGCTAATATAGATTCGGAGAAGCGCTACTAAAAGCTAATATTGTGGCTTATGGTCTTGCAAACAAGGAGATCACCCGGGCCATTACGTGTCTTGATAAGTTTCCAGATGATCTCTTCCCCCTCCTTACTAAGGATTATAATAAAATTTCATTTTTCATACTTCTGTAATATTCTACCATGATTTTAATAATTCTCGTCTTGGTTGTTGACCAGGACATTGCCTTCATACAAAAAAATTAATTGATGAAATTAAATTAAAGTGATTTAATAAATGTAATATGCTTATGATGTTATACTTATAAATGTTGAATTAGTTAATGATTATTTTTTTATAATATTACATTGACTAATTAATATCTATGACATGAAATGCATAATTAAAACTTCATTATTAATGTATAATGGAAGATTATTTAGTTAATTAACTTATTAATGTTAAACTATTAAATTTACAGACAAGAGCAACAATCTAAATAAAAATATTTTAGGCTAAAAAATAATGTAAATCATAAATTAACGAATTTATAGATTAAAATACATGAATAATTATAATAACTAATTAATTTATATTTTTTTATAAAAATAAAAAAGTGTCAATATTAAATATAATGTATAAGAATAAATAATGAAATAATGAAATAATTACTGATTGAGATGTGAAAAAACATGTGTTTTTAAGGCGACATCAAACTCCCCCGTAATTAATCATTGATTTTCGTCAAAAAATCCCATGTTCTATTATCTTTGAAAATAAAATTATTATATTCACAATTTTTCTCAAAATGTAAAATGTCCTAAAAATTGAAACAAAGGATAAAAACATGTCAATATGATTTTAGAAAATATATTTCTAATATGAAATCATGCCTTAGAAAAAATACTCAATGTGTAATCTTGAAAATCATGAATCGTCAAGAAATGAAGATATCATGCCTCATATGTGATACTGCCTAGTGAATCATTTCAGCCCAGGATCTGGTTCTAATTCCAGGATTAACAAGAGTTAAAATTTATGTGAAATTAAAAACATAACCAAAGTATCATTGCATTTTGACTCATCACTTAGGTTCCAAAAATTAATATTTTTTTGAATCCACTTAATGAAACAACCCAAATGACTCCCATATAAACCAATCGACCCCTTCTTCATCTGGTGTTCATCATTCCCCTCACCATAATGAACACAATCTTGATGCTAGAAAAATTATTTTTGTATTCCAATCCATGTATCATGTTCTATGCACTGTGAAATGCACTTATTCAAGGAGTACAGAGGGATTAATGTAAACAGAAATGCACCCCGCATCTAGGGTATCAGAGACCAACCGTGGATCCTATATGCACAAATTACTCCAGTTTCATAAGTTTTATATAAAAATAATTTATATTGGCTCATTAAGATTATTTCATAAATAAATAATAAAAAATGTGTCCCCTTGAATCATGATCAAACATCCAGTTCCAATGATTATGATAATAAATCCACAACGAGGTAACCCATATCACTCTAAAAAATTAATTTCTAAACAAAAATTTCAAATAGATCACTAAGCTAGACCACTCATCAATCATCCATCGTCTTTAATTTTAGACTAAATGCAGTACTTAACTACCAAATATGTACTATCCATTGGAAAGACCCAATAGAAAAACAGTTCGAAGCATAAAATTGTGAAGAAATTTTCAAAAAAATTACCATTTTTTGACAAAAAGTATTAAATTGCAGTGGGAATTAATGGGCATATAATTAATCAAAATTTAGCATAGTCATGAATTTACACCCTCCCCCACAATTAAAATCCAAATTTTTCCCCAATGTTGAATTCTAAAGTGAATAAGAACAATTAAACATTTATGATGAGAACAAATTTTAAATTTAGAAGATAAATGACATGTATAGAGGGTCTCTTTGAAATTCCTAAATATTGTTTTCCACAAAGAATAAATTAACAAAAGTTAAATTTTCATGTACACAAATTAACATTTAATCTTGTGACAAATATTTTCCATTAAAGTTCAAACAAGGCATGAAACTTGCGGATGCCAAGTGGATAGGGTGTAAGCATGTTTGGAACTATGATTTAGATGGATGTTTAATTTTGAAAAAAAAGATTATTCTAAACATCCCATATCAAAGAAGATTCAATAAATAAAACTTTTTTACCTATATATACTCCCTCACAAATAGTTTCTAGAATTTATCAGATTTTAATAACATCGAAATTCATTTTTCAGAAGTTAAGTACATGCATAATTTTTATTTACAAAGTGACATACAAAATAATGTTATTCTAATTCAAGTTGAGTTTTAAAAATATGAGAATTTTTATCTCAGAAGCAACACATGCAGCAGAATTTATTACAGTTCAAATTATGCAATACAATTTTCAGTACATAAGTAGCACAATTTTCCAATACAAGCAGAATTTTTTTGTAAGCAGAATATTTTTTAAAAACTTCAACAAATAGAGCATAATATTAATGTAAGGAAAGCAGAAATTTTTTTAAAGAATTATGAAGAAGAGAAATAAATACATAAATTATGAGTTGAGAACTTCCATGAATATATTTATAAATTTAACTCCAGTATGGGAATTACATTCCTTAAATGGCAACAAAAACATCCTAAAATCAGATAGGATGAAAAGAAGGAAAAAAATCCAGCAGCGATAGAGCATATAGAAGACAACAAAGCAACATGTTATTTAATATAAAACATTAAAAAATTGAAAAAAGATCATTGGTTGAATCCGATGAAGACTGAATTTAATGTCTCCAGTTAAACTTTTTTAAATTTCAATATTTTATATTGGAAACAAAAGAAAAACCATGGATTTCATCCCATGAAGCACTAGGATTATGGTCCCCATCTGGTCATTATTTCCTTAAAAGTTTATATCCATTATAATTTAATGGAAATGAATTGTTAATAGTATGAAATTCCATATTATCTAAATATTCATGCACATGAACAACCGAAACATTCTCATCTACAATACCAAACAATATTCTCAAAAGTACATTCAACAAATTTGTTTCTAATATACTACCCATCCTATTTTGGTCTCTAGAGACCACTCCATTGTCTATAGAAATGTTCTTAAACATCTTAAGAAAATCAAAAAATTTACCAATAATACTTACATGGATTCCCCCACACATAGATGTCAGCCCCAACCCAGAATTAGAAGAAAAAACATCAGTAAGATCTTCAGTATTTTCAACAAATAATCCCATCATAGCTTTCACAATAGACTACTCAGAAAACTCTTCGAAGAAGGAATTGTACTCTGGTACCAACATGTGGGACCCAATGTCCAAATATGAGTCAAATGATGTGAATATTTCAAGTTCATGTGGGAATTAATCACAAACAACATAAAATTGAGCAGGGGAAAAGGTTCCTTGAAAATAAACTCATTCATAATAGGCACAATCTAGTTTTTCATCTGGATTCAGCTCTGAACATTCTCGAACTTCATAACCCCTTAAACAATCCACTTCATAAATAAAATGATGAAAAATGAGTTGAGATAGTTTAGGACATTAATGTGACTCACTATCTAGAGTGGGTTCAAGAGAAATGTTTTTCTCATCTAAAGGAAAGATTGGGATAAGAATAAGAGCCTAAAGAAAACATTCAATAGGCTAGGGAATCATATTATCCGTGACCTCAAGAGGAAAAGAACCGTAATTAGCTTAAACCTAAATTTTGAAACATTAATTCTCACCTAAATATATTAAATCACAACTAACCACAGGTCGTGGCTTTTCAAACACTAAAAACTATTCCACATCATCAATATCTTGAAGTGTGAGTTTCCCCGTGGACACATCTATAACAACACTAGATATAACAAGGAAAGGTCTCCATATGATGATTGTGACTTTTTAATTGCATTCAATATCAACGATAAGGACGTATGTGGGTAGTTTCATTTTTTCTACACTCACAAACAGATCATTCTACCTCCCTGAAGGGTGTGTGAGTGATATGTCATCATGTTTTAGACAAACGGATTTTTTTAGCAAATCCCTATGACCCAAACTTCTAAATAGGGAGTAAGGCATAAAATTGATGCTTTCCCCTAAGTAACATAAACAATTAAATTTCTCAGTAGTGCCTATTTTTAATTGAATAATAAATCTTCATGGGTCCGTCAATTTTGGAGGAAACTTCTTTAACAAGATGGAACTACACTTCTCATTGAGATTAACTTTGTCCAACTTCTTCCATTTATTTTTATTTTTTAGAAACCTTTTGGTAAAAGCAACATATAAAGGTATTTTATTTAAGGCTACTACAAATAGAATGTTTATACTAATGTTTCAAATCATTTTATGAAACCTCACATAGTCAGGTTCATTATTCTTCTACACTCTTTCAGGGAATGGAATGTGAGGGGTATAATTTTTAAGAACAGGTTGATTTTTCTCTTTCTCCTCAATTCTATTTTTTTGTTATTTTATTTAATTAGTTACCACTTAATTTTCCTTGGATATTGATATTTTTCATATGTAAGTTCAGTATTCTATTCAGGTTGAAAAAAACTATCCAAATCCTTCGATTCTGTTTCAAGAAGAATTTTTTTTTCGACATTCGGTTTTTTTATCAGTTTTAGTTTTCCTAGAGTGTGGATTTACTTCATCCTGCATTTCAAAGAATTATATAGTGTTAATAACAATGAGATTATCATTTGGATTAAGAATTGAAGTGTCTGGACTCTTTCCCTTTTCCTTATCACCATGATCTCCAGAAATTTGAACTGTTTGATGTTCTAAATTGTGAATATTACCATATGTTTCCTTCTTAAATGAACAGATCTCTCCAAAAACATATTGTAAATTCCCCTTTAAATAGCCTTGATAAATAGAATATTCCATATCATACTGGTTTACGTTATAATTTTTTGGATGTGATTGGTAGTTTGGGGAAGTGGTCTATTTTATGACACTTTCTACTTTACGAGTCAAAATATGGTGATTTTGATAACTAGAAGTGTATCAATTGGATAATTGATCATTTTTCCATGGTTCCTTGATCTAGTATCCACAAATTTTTCACTCTCATCAAACTAGACAGGGATATAAAAATTATGACAATATGTATGAGTGTGACCGAACATCCCCCAATGATTACATTGCTCTCTTAGGACCATATCACTAACCACAACAGCCCAACGATCGAAATCTACACTATAGATGACCCTCTTCCTTGGAAACTTATGCTTTGATTTTTGAGCAAGCTTTAAATACCCATGTTTCCACTCATTCGTAGTGGAGTAAGAAAAGTCACCCCCGCAGAATTGGTCAACTAAATTATAGTTATTAGTGGTGGGAGAATTATAGAAGGTATCCATGAGAAAATGAAGAGAAAATTGTTGATTGGGACATTGTCTAAGGAGACTTCAAAACATATCCCATGCCTCATGAAATAACTCCCTCTAATCTGAGAAAAACCCAGTAATTTTTTGACTAATCCCAGAGGTGGTGTTCCTAGAATAAAATTTTTGATATAAAGGTTGTAAACACCTCTCCCAAAGTCTCAAAAATTTCTTCATCTATGTTCTGAAATCAATCCCTAGCCATTCCCATCAGATGAAAAGAAAATATATTCAATTTCAACCCCTCCACACAAAGCTTTCTCAGAGGTAATTATTGTAAAGAACTAGATAAATCTATAATAATCTCAAGTGAATCCTCTCCTGGAAGACCATTGAATGAAGGAGGTTGAGAAAGGTGATACTACTTAATTTTGCAGTTCCTTGACCTTGGGGTCAAACTAATATAATATGGTTTACTTGATACAATTTAAATTTGAAACTCCCTATGTTTAGGTAATTGAACGGCTAGAACTAAGGGTTGTGGCACATTCATGTTTTGATCAACTCAATTATCCTGATTCCTCATTTCAATGTTTTTTAAGGGGATGTTAAATGTCTGTCTAGTTCAGAGTTTGATGGCTCTAAAGTACCAAACAAAATTTCTTTTACTGAAGCACAGTGAGACAAAAATTCCAAATAGTCCAACAATAGAACTAGAAGGAGTTAATCTATTAAGAAAATAGTAGCAATTTAGTAGTAAATGAAGTTGATTTTTCTAATAGTTTTAAAAAATTTCAATTTTTTTATATATGTGTTTTTTTGTTTTTTTGTAGCAATAGATCTTTCCTTCCCCAGCAGCAGTGCCAAAAACATGACATGAACTTTCTTTGAATTCGATCGAAGTTTAAAATTTATATTCCTACTAACTACAGTATTTGTGGCAAGCATGGTCTATCCTAGATAGAAGGAAAATTTGATAACTAATCTTTTATAAACATTCAAAAACTTCACTATTGTCAAGAGTGGATTATATTTATTAATTATTTTTACTATTTATATGTTTTTCAATTTTATTATAAATAGAAAAGTGATACAACATCTCACAACTTGTATATAAACTATATTCAAGCTATAAATAGTAGAAAACATAGTACTCTGATAAATAAACATTATAAGAAAATGCTCGGGGAAAAATCTCCATTCAACTGGCTTTAAAAGAATTATGATTCACATAAATGTTGTATCAGAGTAAAACCTTTAAATGAATGACTCACCACCCTTTCCAAGAGTAAAGTCACACAAGCAAATGAATTTAATATTTAGCCACTCCAAAATTAATCAATAGGGAACTATTTGAAAAATTAAAACATGACAAACTCACCCTAAGTACTGAAATATTTTGAATTTATTTTCTTTTGAAAAGTGTTTCCATAATAATTCTCTCAAATTGAATATAAAATTTCAACATCATGTTCTATTGGTACAACCAACTGAACGAATTCTTTATTGATCTCACCGAACGTTATTGAATTCATTAGAATGATAAAGTGAAAAGGAATATTAAAAGATAACTAGTAGATCTTCAATTTATCCCACAACTATAATTATTTAGCCTAATATTTTCTCTATTAAATACACCAAAAGCATCCAATTACAATGGAAGATAAATGAAAGAAAACAGATCAAGAAAAATCCCTATGTTAGCTTTAATTTTTTCTTCTCCAGGCCCTTGGATCTCCAGAGATTCGCTCCCCATGGATTGCTCCAATGTTCTCTCAAGGTTCCTGCTCTACATCGACGTAAATAGTAAAATCTCCCCTCCCACAAAAAATTCTGTTACAACTCTATTTTTATATCCTCTGTCATCTACTGCAAGTCACCAAATGTTTCTACTGACTTTAAGTGTCTTTCATGTCTGCAGCTCACAATTATGTTTTCTCATGACCGAAACATCTCGCAATCTTTTCCCATATAACTAACTCTGAGTGAGTTATTTAAGTGAATCTGAATAGGAAATCAATTCCTGTATGAACCTAACAAATAGGGAATAAAACAAGATTTATAAAAACATAATAAAAATAAATAATTTATTATAATTATTATTTTTAATTAAAGTTAAATTAAAAACTTTATTAATGTTAATTAATAAATATTTGGGTTGATAATTATTATTTACTAGATAACTATTGATATTATAACAATTAATTTATTATTAAATCTTTAATTAGATAAAATTTATTCCATTTTAATTTTTTTTATAATTTAGTAATTTAATCAGTGTAATTATTATTTAAAATTATTAAGTATAACTTAATTAGATACTTAAATTAGATCCAAATAAATTACTTTATTAATTTAAATATTTTATATATTCTGTGGAAATTAAATTATAATTTAATGGCTAATTTAAATATGTTAATTAATATTAATAATTAATTTTATTTTTAGAATATAAATTTAGTTTTTATAAGACTCGTTATTTTATCATAAATTTAATTTAATAAATAATTTATTTAATAATATAATAATAATTATAAATTAATATTATTATATATTATATTATATTAATTTGTTTAATATATTAATTATTATTATTATTTTGTTAATTATTCTATTTATTTTTTAGTTTTACATATCTCTTCTCTAATTTCAATGTAACAGGGAGAAGGGCTTCATAATGCTTCCAGAGGAAGCCTCCTCCAGTGCTCTTTCTCAACTCACTCTCTCCTCCAGCTTTCGGTGACATCATATCCTCTATCTCAGTGGAATCAGTGGTCGGACAACAATGATCATCATGTACGATGACCAGATCACGGTGGAAATAGATGTGGCTAAGAATCACAAAACAATCTCCACTGGGTACCTTGGTCTAATAGCGCTTCTCCAGATCTGTATCTGCACGACAAAACAACTAAGCTCAGCCTAAATAATCCTCAATGGCGCTGACTGTATGTCTCCAAGATAAGAAATTTCACAACCTTACATCAACCAAAGGATGCTAAAATCTAGTGTGACTTCATCTTATATATCTCCAGGTTTGGGTGCGTGATGGATAAAATGTGCATGAAGAAAGTGATTTAATCATACAACATGTTACATTCTCCAGATTTGAGATGATTTTGAAATAAATTCTAGATAACCAATTTAAATCAAATTCAGGATGTGGTTTGTAGTGACGCCACTACGAAGCATCTGTGGCATAGAAGAAGGTGAAACAACAAGGGAATATGGTTGAAGTAGTTCCCGAAAGTTTCTTAGCACTGGGTGAAGTTTTCAGGTGTGATTTTTATATAACACCATGAATGGGAAAGATGTGTCATGATTAGAGAGGGATGGAGTGCGTTGGAAGAGGGGTGGCACACTAAAGAAAGGAAAGAATATGTGGAACAGTGTGGATTGTGTGAAATGGTGAAAAGATGTGATACAGTGCGACTGTAATGGAAGGAAACAGTGCCAAGTAGTTCAAGTTTGCGGCGAGACATTGAAATAGTTTGAAGGTAAGAGGGAAAAGGTGGGTATGATATTCTGAAAATGAGTGACATGGGTGAAATAGTGTGAAGAGTGAAGCGATGCCACAAAAATGAGATTAAAATGGAGCTATGGAAGAGAAACAGTGGAATGTCCTAGGATACAGTGAGACCATATAATAAATACCGTGGAAGGGCCGAAAACGCTGTCAAGTGTGAAGGAAGAGACCTAGTGAGACAAATTGAAAGGGATACAGTCACACGGGTTATGATGAGACCATAATAAAAATAGGAAACGTTGTGAGGGGGTTAGGGTGGCACCACAAAATTAGAATTAAACTGCAAAAAACAACGTTATTAAAATGAATTTAAATTAATATTTTGGCTTACAAAATAAATAATTCAAATAAATAATTAATAAAATAAAATGAGAAATTAAGGAACTCATAAAAATAAATAAAATATGAAAAATAAATTAGTCTTAAATTAAATTATTTTTAACTTCTATTAATTAAACTTTAATTGTTACCTAACTAAAACTAAAATTAAAAATCAACTACACTATTAAAAGTCAATAAAAAATTTAAACATTATAAAACATTTTTAAGTTTCATTAAATTGTTACTGTATCGAATTAAATTAATTAAAGTAAGAATATAATTATTATATTATTATGCAATTATATTAATTTATGAAATTAAATTAAAAAGATTTCATAAATGTAATATGCATATGATCCTATATTTATAAATGTTGAATTATTAAAAGATGATTAATATCTATATAATATTACATTGATTAATTAATATTTAATACATAAAATTATTAATTAAAACATTACTAATTATGTAAAAATTAGAATTATTTAGTTAATTTACTAATTAACATTAATCTATAAAATTTACAGACAATATTATAAAAATAAATATATATCTTTTAGAGTATAAAAAAAGAAAATCATAAATTAAATAATGTAATTCTTAAAATACACGAATAATTATAAAAATTGAATAATTGATAATTTTATTAATAAAAATAAAAACAGTAAATATTTGATATAATGTACAAGAATAACCAAATAAATCATTAAATACTTAATGAAAAAGATGTGGCAAAACATTTGTTTTTAAGGACACATCATAAATAATTGGTAAAAATGAAATTAATAATTAATTTTATAATGTTAAAAAAATTCATCCAAACTTCTATAAAATATTTACATTTACGAAAATGTATTTTCAACCAATGAGTGGTATAAACTCTGTTTTCCTTAAAAAAAATCTATCATTCCTGTTAGAACCTTGAGAAAGGAAAATCAAAGTGAAATATAAATTATCAATAAAAACAAATTTGATAAGATATAATATGATATTAAGGAGATTTGAATCATTAAATTCCATGATTATATTCACAATCATTATCAATCCATGTAATCAATGGGATTGTAAAATAAAACCCTCACCTCATGTTTCAATAATATTAAATGTTCTATGACATCCTGAATAATAATTTCAAATTTATCATAATTATATATCTAAGTAAATCTAAAAACATATAAAATAATATATTATCTTAATTTAATGTATCATCGCCCATTTATTAATAATTTTATACGAAATAGAATTTTATAGGTGTTAATTTCATTTCTTTTTTATATTACATTTTTCTCGGCAGTTCAGGTCATGTCACAATGATAATTGATCCTTCACCTCTTGAATTGTAATAATGATATATATGTATATATATTTTTAAATATAAAAAAAATAATTATAAATATATATTTTTATTTCATCCATAAAATTGATAGATATAAAATTGAATTTAATTATTCATAGAGGGGGTTGTTCATACATTTGAAAGAACATCTTTTTCACATTTCAATGGATTACACATAAGAATTTTAAGTATAAATATTCCAATAAATGATAATTTTTATATTATATATATCATATTTATTCAAAATATAAATCCTATTTATCTTCAATGTATGGAGAAAACAAAAAATGGATCACATCTCTTAATGGATGTGCTATTACACACAGAAGAATGAGTGGCATTAACCTTTTCCAATGGATAAGAAGTAGGTAAATTACGGTTGACACATTATCAAAATAATTATTTTTTATAATTAAGATAATAAATTAATTATAATATCAATGATACCAAAAATTTATAAGTAGGTATAAGAATAAATAAATTTAAATATGTTTGGTCAGATAATTACTTCATCTTGGATACGCTTCCTTTATATAAACACGACAGGACCCGTGGAATGATAATTGAAGACTACACTCACCATAGTTATTTTAGTAAAATGTTTATTAGAATTTTTTTTGGGGTAATCTATAATGGTAAATGAGTTTTAATGGAGAGATATGAGGCGTGTATTTATAAAAATAGGCGAGAGGACATACATGGAATTATATTATTAAAATATAATAAATTTATTACCATGAAAAATTTACCCAAATATATATATATATATATATAATCATGGGAAATAATGGGGTTTTAACATCCCCATCATGTTGTGTTTGTACAGTTGTTTTTGTAAATTAACCATTATCTTATGGTTTAACCATCCAACCAGAGTAAACTTGTTTTATCCATGATGACTGTTAATTTTTATTATATTTCAACTATTTATTTTGAAAAAAAATGACTGTGTGATCATAAAAAATTCTGTAAATGTTTATAAAAAATAATTGAATAATTTTATAAAATTAATTATTTTTAATTTATATATGTTTATTTCAAAATGTACATCCATAATTTGATGAAAAACAATTTAAAAAATATATTTTCATATGAATATAATTTTTTTCCTCCTAAATTCCAAAAAAATATGTCTGATAATCATAACTGGAATATTGGAAAGATGAATGATTAATTTTAAAATATAAAACTATTTTGAAATTATTCTTTATAAAAAATATAAATTTAAAGTGATTTTTCAATAAAAACCAGATTTTTTTGTATTCATTAAAAAATATGACTTTCATGGAATTATAAAAAGATCAATCTTTGTTATTTTTTAATATTTGTTTCAATAATGAATCTTTTATTTTAAAATAAATTATCTCATGGAGAAAAATAGGTATGTAATTTTCCCCCGAAATCAATAAAAACCAATTTTGGATAAAAGTAAATTATTTATTATATGAATAATTAAATTAAAATTTAGTACTTATTTATGAATATATTTTATTTGTACAATATTGTTATAAATTTTTAAAATAAAATTTATTTCATATTCAATGATCTAATTTGAAATTTTGGATAAAATTTTATAATATATTTTGGTTCATTTAGCCTCATTGTTTCGTGTATCATATTATAATGAATAAATAAAATTTATTTCGAAATAATTATTCCATAAAATGTCAAGGTGATATATTATACCATTATTAAAATGAGTTTATAACATAAAATTTCACAGCATAAGTATATCAAAATGATTAAATCTATGTCTCATCCCATCGCCATGTTTCCATGTAACATCATTGAATTTAGTATTCCCCAAGATAACTATATATTTCTATTTGTTATTGTTTCATAAAACAATATCTATATGATCTAGGGTTTATATTGTTTTTTAAAATGAAATAACATGACTCAGTTGTATGATCTATTATTTTAGTTCATATGAAGGATCAAGTATCTATTTCCCAATAAATAATACATGAAACCCATCATAAATGTGAGAGAGGTTTGGTAGATGCACAAAATGATATGTTATAATCAAAACATAGTTATTTACATAGAATTGGACAATATACCTTGGGATAATATTTAATTTCATTCTATCTATCATAATGTTTTCCCATGGGGAAAAATCATAGAAATAACTTAACACTATAATTGAATTACAAATTTCACATAGGATTATAAATATAACATTTTGGCCAAATCTATGATTTCATGATGTGATTTTAAATGATTCAGAAATGAAATTCAATTTATTTCTATAAATTAGGTCATAATGAATTTTTTTCTCTAACATCATCATAACACATTGGATTTCTAAAAATCATTCAATACAGTGCTTCATAAGTTGAAATATGAATTTTTTAGTGAATATTTTTTTTTGGAAAATTAAACTATAGTAAGGTTTTGATAACAAGAAAATTTGAAATCCATGAAAAACATATTATTATATTCAAGAGGTTTTTAATTTTTCTCCTAGACTAACCATATTTATGAGGATCATAGTTAGTGCTAAAACCCAATTATGAATCATGATATTACATTATACTTTTCAATAAAATCAACTTAATGCCTGAATCCTGATAAAATGGAATATAATATGGTACACCATTCAATTGTAATACTTACCTAATGAATAATAATAAAATATATTTAGTAAGGAATTATATATAGTAATGATGTGTATTTAATTTTTATGAAGATCGACAACCAACCAAATATACTGGTTTCTATTACACATTTTTTGGAGTCTGATGAAAAAAATGCAAGGTTTAATTCTCCAATATCCATTCTCGTATATTAAATGGTTCTAACATTTCTTTAGAAATATATCTCTTGTATTATCTTGCTAACATTCCAAGATCCATGATACATATTATACAATATATCTATTCATGTTTTCCTTCCACAAATCGTAATGTGGATCTCAATACATACTTTTATATTCATGATGAATATAAAATGATTAATAATTTCCTAGAAAAAATATATTTTTATTCATGATTTCTATTAATGTGACATATACATGGTCCATGAACCTTATTATTTCATGAAAATCATGTTTTATTTCATGACCATTTATAAAATTCTTTAAAAGTACAACATATTTACTTAGCGACTCTTTAATCCTATCATTGATAAATGGTTGGACACTCAATTGTGGATTATAAGATTGATCCCCTTACATTAGGATTCATATATCTGTTTCTTAAAAGTCCATAAATAATTGATGTTTTTCAATAATCAACATATATATGACATCACATTCCATTCTACTTGAAGAATCTAGAATCATGTTGTCATTACTAGGGTGATAATGTATTTATAAATCATGATCCTTAATCATATCTAACAAACGTCATTCAAGTACAGATATCAATTATTGTGTGAATATGTATTTCAAATGTGTATAATACTTATATATATAGCATATATTTCAATATAATGATAATTACCCTACATATTTATAGAATAAATTTCCATATCTACCTCTAGATAATGAGATAGGTAATTTTAATCATTGACAATCAATTTACATGGGGGATAAGCTATAACCCTTTCATTATACCCAAAGAAACATCAATATACTTTATTAAATGCATTTCAATAGATCATATATCCTTCTTAACTAAATTTTTAGGTAATCATTGGTGTGCTAACAAACCATATCTAATGTTCCAAGAAATATTATTCAGATTCATCTGTGAAAATGATCATAGAGGCCTTTTGAGTTAACATAGGGTGGGGATCAGTTATCTATGAGAAATAATCAATAAATAATAAAAATATCAATCCACACCATTTAAAATATAAATCTTAGTAATTTTTGTTGGTCTTGGAAAACATTCAATATCTTCCTTATTTGATGGATCTACTAATATACCCTCACATAATATTATGTCAACCAATAATGAATATTTTTTTACAAAAAAAATCATACATGGAACATTTTCATAAAACTTCCCCATGTGTATGGTCCTTAATAAAGTCTTCAAGTGAACATCATGCTCTTCCTTTATCATTAATTATATATAAATATAATCAATAAATAATATAAAATCATATCAAGGTTATCTATAAATACTCTATTTATTAAATTCATAATGGTAGTGTGGGAATTGGCATGACCAAAGGAAATATCTCTTAATTCGTAGTGTTTATAAATTTTATCAAATGTTTCGTGGCTATATTATTTTTCATGAACATCAATTTATTATATCCATAATGATGTTCATTAATATATAATAATTGATGAATATGCAGTAGAACATACCACTCAACAATATAGGTCAGATGATACATTTACTTGATAATGATCTGGATATGTTCATTATAATTAATGTAGAGTCACATTGATCCAACTATCATATATAATAGAAGAAACATCTCAGCTGAGGGTGATGTACCTCATCGAATAAATACAATTTCATGATTTTATTTAAGGGGATTGTTCAAATTATGGAACTCAATTAGAAATAAAATACATGGAGTCTTATTAATACTTTTAGAAAAAGTTATGATCTTTATCAATAGATAAAATTCACTATTCATAGGAAGATTATGAAACTATTCCTGAATGACATGAGAAAACTCCCATGAAATTAGTATGTCATATTGTTTCATTTTCACCTCAACTATCTATGATAGATTCTTATTTTGAGTAGAATTCAAGACCCATATAATGGGTATGATATTCATCAGATATTTATATTTTTCTCACACTAATATACGATGATAGTGTGTTTTGAAATATCAAACATGACATCCCTTCTATGTAAATTGATTTTTTTAATTAGATAAATCTAGTTGATTCATATGATAACATGAAATTTAACTTGAGGGATAATAAAAACATTTTTTCGGAGAATATTATCACAAACATAAATTAGTGAATAATCCTAGGCATTATATGTTATCATTATATGATTACTAATTTTCACTATAAATAAATATCTAATAATTAATATGGTATTATGGATAACATATCTAATAAATTTTTTATAAAATTGTGGCTAGATCTTGAACAAAATAAGACATTATAAATTATACAATGGATTGTATTTTTTATTTTCACAAAATTATAATAATACCCCTCATTAGTAAGAGTGGTCACATTATATTTATCAGTTATTATGAGCTTACTAGGTTGATTACATTGAGAATCATCAAAACCATTCAGATTTGATAATTAGTTATCATAACTCTTAGAAACATTACATTTGAAGAACTAGAATAGGTGATGTTATTTAATCCATATTTATATAACTTATAGTGTTAGAATCATTTCATATATAGATATTATATATTTTTCTGATGAACATAAATTACATTATAAAAACACACACATGAATATTGTAATGATATAGTTCAATTGGAAAAATTGAAACATAAAAAAATATTTTATATGGGAACTAAATAACCTACTAATATGTTCTTCATATATACAACCATTCCTAGAAATATCACACTTAAATTATTTTTTCCTAGACTACGGAAAAACTACACAATAAATGGTGAGATCACATGATCCTAAAGGGTAAAAAAATATAGATATATTTTCATAACATTATCATATTCCTATGATAATTTGATATGAATATTTAAAACTTATACCCAACATGTCAAAGATAATAATATTGAGTTATGACATAATGATTGGTAGTATATAAAGAATGAATCATAATGAAATCATAGGAAAAACTTTGACCATTTTCTAGGACATCGTAACATTAGAAAAAGTCATTGAATTTTGGTATACACATAATCATAGAATATAATTTCAATAGTAGTCAAGGAATAAATACAAGGCTATCACTGTGGTATGAGTTCACTATCCAAAATATTATAGTAGTCATGGGTCAGTCCCAAGACCATCATACAATTCAATGTCCCCTAAAAGTCCATTTCCATTCCCCATTATAGTCCTTTTTTATATATGGAGTTTAAAATCTTTACCCAATGCATTAGTGTGAGATATATATCCCTCCCACAACATAATTAAAATAATATATACATAATCCATAGAATTATAAAATAAATAATCATGTAATAACAATGGAATTGAAATGGTTTTCATAAACATTTCATTACACCATAACATATGGAATAGAGACATGTTTTATAAACATCATGGAATACAAAACATAAACCATTCTATGAAATAAATAGAACTATATATATTAATCTTATTCCCATTATGTAATGGGTAACATCAAAAAACACCTTACAAGATTGGAAACCTTTGAATCATAATCCCCATTAAAAATAAAATGAATTGAAATATTAAATTTAATTAAAATAAGAAGTTTAAGGATTTATCATGTCACAGACATAATATAACCTGGAAAAAATGAAATAGGTTTTGACTGTTAGATTAGTCCCAAAGAAATAAATGAGAGACTACAAATATGACACTTCATGTCTCCAATTTACTTTTAAAATGTCTGAACCACCTATATAAAAAATATAATTTTATTATAAATATACTTCACAATCATTCTAATATGTAAAAAATATATATAATTTAGTTAAACCATTTTATCTCTCATTTATTATCAATTTATTGTTGAAATCACTATTCATGTAGTTAAGTGCTTTATTTTTCCAAATTTTTTTGGTTTAGTAGTTTTATCCTTTTTAATAAGATCATGCTTCCATAATCACGAGAATCTTAAACATTATACAAATACCTTATATAATTACTACAATAATATTTTTGGGTCATCTTTAAATATTATATATAATATAAATGAATTGCAACATTCTTGGAGATGGATGAACGTATGTATGCATGAACGTTATTGCAACATGTTTGATGGGTGGAACAAACAAAAATTGAATATTGATTAAACTTTATAGATTCATTATTATGTCATATATATCATTTATAAATTAATCAAATCCATCTTTATTACCATCCATGTAAAAATAAAATTAAAATGTTTCACATGACATCGTGGAGGCAGTTGTCCACATTTACATAAGAGAAACATTATCATATTCAAATGGAGTGGATGGTAAGAAGTTATATGTGATATTATACATAAAAATAATATCAATGTTACAAATATCTTATGAAATATTTTATTCCATCATTATCACTATCTATGAGATGTGGTGATGGAAAATCATTACATAAAATCTCTTGTTAGTAGTTCATTATATTCATGATTGATGATATCATATACCATTTATGGAGGATTATATATATATTGATGCTCTAACCCCACCCTGGGGATGTACACGGATCATGATGGTATGGACAGACCATTTTCTAAACCTATTAGTCACAAGGAGATGTTCTCATTTATAATAAAGGGTGAGACTATCAAGGTAGTTTATTCGAATGAACCTATGGGAAAAAATATGAATTTTTTCGAAGTTGTGAAAAATGTGGTTGGACCATCCTTCTCGGACATTGATGCACCCCCACCAAGGAGATTGGTAAGGGAAAAAAAATTTTTCCCATGTATCGGCCAATCCGGAGGTGATTGAGGAATGGGTTAACCTTTGCCAGTACTAAATTATTGCGAGAGTCACCATTTATATAGTTGAGCAGCTTTAGATGTTTTAAGATCTGACTAAAATGGGTGCAGAGGTTTTGGGATTTTATGATTAAAGAATAATTGTGATGGAAAGGGGTTACTATCATGTCTTCTTCCACTCAGACGATGGTAAGAAAAAAGCATAGAGCAAGGGCACTATCTCCGTCAGCCCTGGTTTTTTTGAATATGCAGGAATGAGATCAAAATTTTGATCCCATGAATGTCTGTAATACTCACGCTCAATTTTGGGATAGAATATACTAGCTAAATTGGTTGTATTGGTAACCAAGATTCCAATGGGAAATTTCTTTTTCTGTAGGAAACCCCATTCTTATAGACTAGCAGACAAACAATCTGAAGCTTGGGAATTATGATAGAACCTTGGTGGAAGGTGATATGTCGACTACGCTTGTTGAGGAGGTGGTTCTTACAATAAGGGATGACATCATGATGATTGAAATTTTATATGATAGGAATCCAAATTTTTTATGAACTGGTTTTTCTTTTGACATATGAATGTCGAGTTCAAGAGGGACAAAGAATAACATTTTTTAAGATGAAGGGCCATGATGAGAGCATGTGTAGAAGAAGGAAGGGGAAGAAGAAAAGAACTTTGGAGACCCTGTAAGTAATGGGAGATGTCTAAGGAATATGTCATAGGAAAATGAAAATTTTAACATGGGGGTTCTTCCTTTGCGTTCATGGTGCCTGATCTACCTCAAAATTCGGAACAAATTGGATGTGCATTAGATGTGGAGGGCATGGTTGAGGAGAGGGAACCCTCTGTGGACATTCTAGATGCTTTGCCCCAATGTGTCACTACCCATGTAGAGATGGGCACGACTGACTGGTCGGTGGCTGATCATGATGGCACTCGGTGTGGATTACATATTCTTGAAGAGTCAAAAGGAATTGATAGTGATGTTTGTATGGATCTCCATGCAGCCTCAGATCCAGGAGGGAACATCACTCATGTTTCCCCCACAAAATCTCCATGAAGGATACTTACTATGTCCCATGACCCCTGTTAAATCTTGGAACACATCTATGTACATGAGTGGAATAATATGGGAAGATCATGTGGAAGATACTCAACTCTATGAGTCTGTCACACCCAAGGAAAGGGGTTCCATTTCTATATCCAGTGGTGGGCCTAATAGAAGGTCGGTTGATGCTAATGGCATGTGGCACACCGATGCAGTCCCAAACTGCCCATGGGAGACTGCTGCTGCAACCAGTGAGTGTGTTTGTGATAGAATGGTTGGGTAGTTGAGTGATGGCAGCAAGGGAATGCTAGGAAATGGAAATCAAGTCACAGATCATGTCACAGTCAGCTCTGGTGAGGCTTCGGTTGTTCTTACTGATTGACTGGAGCTGGAAGCTGCTACTATCAAAGGAAGAAGTGTGGAAAATGAATTCCATAGTTGCATTCTTACTAGACATGGTCTGAGGAATGGGTAGGGAAGACAAGGGATGAGAGGACAAAAACAAGTCTTGTTGTGGGAAAAGGGGTCCTCTAACAAGAGGCATGGCCGGTAAAAATTGATGATTCTTTATTTGAATTGTCAAGGGTTGGATATTCCCACATGGTCAGTGCCCTTAAACACTATGTTATGACCTAGAAGCCTATGTTTGTTAGTATTTCTAAGCCTAATGTCCTCTTTGAAAAAAAATAAAGGATTCAAATGGGGCCCCCTAAGATAAAATGTTGTCTCTAGAAATCATCATGAATATCACATTGACCACATATGGGTGTTAAGGAATGATTCCTTTGAGATTAATTCTTGTGATAGTGGGCATCAAAGTGTTATGGTTAATTACATCTTTGATGGGTAGGGCATTTCAATATGTTTTGTTCATTCCTCCAATTCTTACATTAGAATAAGGGATTTGTGGGGGGAATTCAAAAAAATCTATAAGAGGATGGAGAAAAAATGGAAGCTCATTGGTCTCTTCAATACAGTGATGAAGACTTAGGAGAAAACTAGAACCAATTTCAACAGGGCTCCTGCTACTGAATTTTCTGAGTGCATTGATTAATGCAATCTGAATCAGGTTCCCATACCTGGTTCTGATTTCGCATGGTTTAGATACACATGTGAGGGGAAGCATGCTAGAAAGATTGATAGATTCTTCGTCTATATTGATGATCAAGCTACAACTTATGGCATATCTTGATTCAATCTTCCTAAGCACCAATCTCATCATAATCCATTTTTTCTTGATGTTAACACCTAGGTTACGAGGTCAGCCCCAATTCCATTTCATTTCAACAATGGATGGCTTGAGCTTCCCAGATGTAGGGAAATTGTCTTAGAGTCATGGGAACTTGAAGCCATTGGGATTCCTATACAAATAATTTCTTAGAAACATAAACATCTTACAGGGATGCTACAGGAATGGTGTAGAAAATATGTTTCAAAAAATTATCTGTATATCAGGTAATTAGAGGAGGAGCTTGCTAGGATTCAGATCGGTCAGGAGTATCAATCTATCCTATCTAGAGAATAAATAAAATCCTACCATAGAATTAATGATCTATTAATGGTTATGTAAATATTAGTAAGTAATCAAATCAATGGGAAAATAGATATAGGATAGGGAAAAGAGTCCATGTTCTTCAATAGGTTACACAAGGAAAAGAGGGAGTGTGTAGGGAATAAGGTGATCAGCATTGGTAGGCACCTCTACACTGAAAAAAGTGAGATTTACCTGAAATTTGTTGGGCACATTAAGGTAATATATTCTGATAATGGATAGTCTAGTATTCACTTCATGGTAGACAACATCAACCCTTGCATTGAGGATCACTCGAACTAGTTCCTAACTACTCCCACATGCAAAGAGGTGATCATATTTACTCTCTTCTATCTCAACCTTGAGAGTTCCCCATTACATAATGGGTTCACTAGAATTTTTTTTTTGTTTTATTGGGACATTCTATTGAATGATATTGAGCATGGAATTAAGGATTTTTTTTGAACTCATACATGCACCTAGGAATGAAATCATACTTTAGTGATGTCATCCCCAAGAAAGAGAATGCTCTTGAAATCATGAATTTCAGGCTAGTTGCACTTGAGAATACAGTACCCAATCATATCAGAAAAATTCTAGTGATTAGGATGAGGGGGATAGTTCATTAACATGTTTACCGCTAAATAATTTGGATTTCTACCTAGGAGGAGCATTCAAAAGTGTCTCTTCAGGGCCTTTGAGAGTGTCAATCTTATGATAAGTAATACAAAGGATGGTAAATTTTCTCTAAAAATTGATACTTCCAAGTATTTGTACACTCTTAAATGTATCTTCCTTCTTGATTTTCTTAGATGGTATGGATTCTCGAATGGGTTTGTGAATAAGATTTGTATCATACTTGGTTCATCAAGGATATCAATTCTTGGTAATGGTGGATCGAGGGGTTTTTCCCTTGCACTAGGGGGTACTGAAAGGTGATCCAATCTCTGGAATTATTTTTTCCATTGAATATAATTACCTTAGTAGGTGTATTAATGACCTTGCTCAACTAGGAATTTACAAGAAGATCGGGGTTGGTGTGAGTGAGCATGCCCCATCTCACCTATTGTATGCAGATGGGAAATTTCTTCTTGGTCAGGTTTTAATGAAAACTATTTCCTCTATTAAAGCTCTTTTCAATCATTATGAGGAGGTTGCGGGACATGCAATCAGTTGGGACTAGTCTTCCATTGTTTTTGGGAATGGAATTTCGGTTGGTAAAAAGAACAGAATTGTTAGGTATGTTGGGGTAAGGAGGGGATCCCTACCATTCATGTACCTTGGGATTCCACTTTTTTGGGGAAAAGTGAAAAGACAACACTTGTAGTGCCTTGATGTTGGCATTGTACTTCATATGGCCACCTGAAAAGGGAAGGCTATGTCCCTGGATTGGAGATTTTGCCTTGTAAAGTCAGTGATCACATCAATGTTTGTACAATCCTTCTCTCTATAGCGATGGTCAAGAGGGCTTCTCAAAAAGATTCATGGAATGGTAAGTAACTTCATATGGACAAGGTCACCTCATAAGAGGAATTTGATTACTATTGTGTGGAAGGAGTGCATCAAGCCTGTAGAGATGGGGGGCCTTGGAATCAAGGATCTTCGTACCATTAATGACGGTTTGATTGGGAAATTTTATTGGAACCTAATTTCTCATGCAAGTAATGATGATTTCCTCTCAAATAGAATCATAAGGAGTCTTCTAAATGGTTACAAATATTATCTTGCCTCATCATTTTGGGCCACTCTAAAAAGTCATTTGTGAGGATTATGTAGGATACCAAATAGTTGGTTTTCTGGACCTCCACACTGGACTATAGGAATACAGAGTGGCTCACAAACCCCATTTGTGATCTGAATGTGACATTTGAAGTATCCCATGTGTCTATCTTGGGATTACTTTCCATGATTCACTCTCTTAATCATCCCATGAATGTGGAAGTTGAAATCAATAGTGATGTTTTTATGGATCATGGCACATTGATTTAGACCTGTAGTAGAAATGGGTAGTTCAATTGCATGAATTTTTACCGGACAATTTGTGGGGGTCAACCCTCTCCACCTGCATGTCTAATGCAATTTAGATCATGATTCATTAGACCTTCTAGGTTATTTCTACTTTGGAGAATATGAAAAAATCATAATCCCACAACTGACATTTTCATGAGGACCAGAATTCAGATGGACTCCATGTGTCCCCTCTGCAAAGTGGAATAAGATTATGTATAGAACATTTTCATGGGGTTTAGGAATGATAGAAAATTATGGGCTTATATTATCTCTATGTTTTGAGTCACATTTGATACCTTTGGGACGGTACTAGAGCTGTTGTCCAACCCTTTTCATTACCGATTTAGTGATCATGTTTATAACCTACTGTTAGCAGCTATTTCTACTATTATTGTAGTCGTTTGGGAAGCCCAGAATGCTTCTATCCTTAGTGGTGTGCACCTCACGATACACCAAGGCATGGTGGCTGTACACAGAGAGGTTTTTACAGCTTCTCTTATACAGGATGGTGCCATGTCTAATATAGTTTCAGACATCCAAATTCTGAGAACTCCTGGTCTTTTGGGTCGCCCACGCAAACCTCGAATGATAAAATACATTAGATGGATACCACCCATTGTGCCTTGCCTCAAGGTTAATGTTTATGGGGTTGCACTGGGTGCGCCAAGGCTGTCGGGTTGTGGGGGAGTGTTCTGCACCTATTGTGGGATTGTTAAGAGATTCTTCCTCCAAACCATCGGAATTGGCACTATCTTGGAAGCTAAGCTATGGGAAATGATATATGCTATCAGTTAGTTTGTCCAATTTAATTGGGGATCTATATGGATTTAATCTAATTCAGAGACTGTGGTTCATGCTTTACGAACCAAGACGCGTCAAGTCCCTTGGTGCGCGCTGCCTCAGTGGGTTGACTGCCTCCGCAAGATTGCACAAATGAGAGTGGATATCTCACATGTCTTCCAGGACGCCAATCTTATGGCAGATTCATTGGAAAAATGGGTGCTCATTGATATTAGGGGGATGGGGTCTTTCACAGATCCAGATTACGGCACACCACTGGTGGAGGCTAATAGATGTGGTGTGTTACACACTCATTTATGTAACAACCCCTTGTATGCCTAACTTTTTTCCTTCTTTTAGTTTAATTATTCAGGTAGTATTCCACCAATTCCAATATTTTCTGGTATATATATTGATTGTTCTATTGAACTAACAAAATAACAATATTTGATAGATACATGTGTTATTAAATCAAAATAGTTGAAAATTAATTGATGTTCATTGAATATTAAGTAACAAAAATGCACTGTTAAAAATTTTACATCTACTTTAGAGAACATATATAGTTTTATTACTAAATTATTCTTATAATCATTTTTATAACATAATATTCTAAAATAAATCTGTCATATTTTATAGTGAGTAATATTGCAAACACCAATCTTATAAGAAAATATAACACTCTCACATATTATTAATTTTTTAATTAAATTCAATCTATTAAATTCCATGTATTACATTCCACAATAAGCTTATTGTTTTGTTACAAGCGACCCTGAGTTTATCTTTCATTATATGAAATATTGAGTTCAAATGAAATATGAAAAATTAATAATTGATTATTATTTAATATTGTAGTTATAACCTAGACATTATAATATGCAGGTATGAATATTACAAACTAAATTATGAAAATTATTGTTATCAATTGATTAGAAATTGAATATGAACTATTTAGAAATAATGAGTTTTTTATAAAAAATTTTCTCAATTTTTAGTCACATGAACATAAATATGACCATAATAAATTTTTATAATTTTTATAATTAATTATTGTGGTTAAGTAAAAATTGTTATCTCAAGGATTAATATAAGAATAAAATCCTTCAAATGACATAAAAAATTTACTAGCACAAAATTTATAGACACATTTCTACCTCATATAATATAGGTTCATTAATTCCCTAATGCTAGGGTATTATGTCTTACTAAAAAATGAGTATGATTGGCTTTTTCCCAAAAATTAAAATTGTTACACTCACCACACATATTAATGGACACCACCTCTTATCTCTTATTCACACCATCACACCATTTTGGTTCTAAAAATAAACTCAGAATCACTTCAAAACATCCTTCTCTCATCATAGAATACTTATATCGGTTATATATCCATCCTATGAAGGATTTGTCCAAAACCAAAACAATACACATGAATATGAGGTATCATTATTCAATGATCATGTTTCTCTTTTATTTTTTCCTCCAGCACATTAAATAATTATTAAACCATGATAATATAAAAATATTATTAACACAAAAACATATATTAGTTTTTATATTAGGGTAATGAAATATAAACATCCACCAAATCCATTTAATGGGATTCATAATCATCATTAGGGTGTATGGTAGGATACTGACTCACTAACTGATGTCATCTATTTTTTCATTACCACCACTTGTGATTTGGAATGATGATGTATCTGATGAATATATATAATATTTTTAAAAGAATTACACTACTATATTCATTACCTAATTTGTAACCTTTGAATCATAATACCAATTAAAAAATAAATTGAATTGAAATAATAATTATAATTAAAATAAGAAGGTTAATGATTTATCATGTAAATAAAACAGTATATACACCGCATAAAATAGGTTCTAACTATTAGAAAAGTCCCCAGGATATAAATGAGAGACTAAAAATCCCTTACCTCTTGTCATTAATTTACATTGAACCTGTTTGAACCACCTATATAAAAAAAATAATTTTTTAAAAATATATTTAAAATAAATCTAATATATATCAAAAATATATTATTTAGTTATACACTTTTATCTCTCATTTATTATAAATTTACTATTGAAATCAATGTTCTTGGAGTTAAATGCTCTATTTTTTCAATCTTGTTTTGTTTTAGTAGTTTTATCCACTATACTTTGATCATGATTCCATAATCTCAAAAATGTTAAACATGATACAAATACCATATATTATAACTACATTAATATTTTGGGTCATATATTAATATTATATATAATGATATGAATTATAACGTTCCTGTAGTTGGAAGGACGTATGTATGAATGAATGTTATTTCAACATATTTGATGGATGTAAAAAAAAGATATTAATTAATCTTTATAGATAAATTATTCTGCCATATATATCATTTATATATTAGTAAAATCTTTTATTATTACAATCCATGTAAAAATTAAATGAAAATGATTCATATCAGATCATGGATGCGGTTGTCAACACATACATAAGAGAAAGGTTTTCATATACTAATGGATTGGAATATAAGTATTTATTTGTGATATTATAAATAAAAAGTATAACACTTTAGTAAATATCTTATGCAATCATTAATTCCGTCATTATCACAATCTATTATAGGTGGTTATGAAAAATATTAAATCAAATATCAAGTTAGTTGTTCACTGTACACATGATCGACAGTGACATTTTTAAATTTATAGAGGACTATAAACATATATATTTTTTTAATTAAACTAAAAAATATCAATATATGGGAGATAATTTTGTTATTAAATCATAATAGTTGATGATTATTTGACATAGGTGGAATATTAAGTATAAAAAATGCAAGGTTAAAAATGTTGCATCTACTTTAAAGAACATCTCTAGGATTATTACTAAATAATTCTTGTAAATGTTTTTGTAACAAAAGATTTTAAAATATATTCATAAAATTTTATTTTGTGTATTATTTGAATCACCAATATTGTATGAAAATATAGCACTGTCATACATTATGAGTTTTTTTAATTAAATGCAATCTCCTCAATACCATTAATTACATGCCACAATACGTTTATTGTTGTATTATGAAAAACAATGATTTTACCGTTAATTGCACGAAATAATGAGTTCAAATGAAAAATGAAAAATTATTAATAGTCTCTTATTTAAAATTGTTGTTATGACCTATACATTAGAATAGGTGGGTATGAATATTACTAACTAAATGATGGAAATTGTGATTATCTATTCATTAGAAATTAAATATGAATTATTTTAAACAAAAATTAGTTTTTTAATAATTTTTTGCATAATATTTTCTCACATGAAAATAAATTACGACCATAAAGAATTTTTAGAGTGTATATAATTATATTTTGTGGTTAGGATAAAATGGGTTTACCGAGGGTTAATATAAGAATATAATTCTTAAAAATGACACAAAAATTGTCAGCCACTAAATTTATGGACAATGTCTTTCCTCATATAATATAGTCTATATAATTACCCATTCTAGATTCTTGTTTCATGTACAAAACATGGGTATGATTTAATTTTTTCATAAAATTACAATTGTTACACTCACCTAAATTATTAATGGCGACCACCTCTCCCCTCTTTTTGACGCCATCACACACTTTTTGTATAAAAAAGAAACTCAATAGTATCTTCATAAAATATTTCTCTCATCATAGAATCCTTATGTTTGTTATAAATCCATCCTAGGACACATTTGTTGAATACCAAATGAAGATACACGAATAAGAGGTATCATTATTCATTGACCTTGTTTCCGTTTCATTACATCCTCTTTCGCATTAAATTCATATTAAACCAAGATAATATAAAAATATTTGTATCAATAAATAATATATAGTTTTTTATATTTGGGTAATTTAATATAAACATCCCCAAAATCCATTTAGTGGTTGCAAAATTTTCATTCATGGGTATGGTAGGCTACCGACTCGCTAACTAATGTCATCCGTTTTTTCATTACCACCATTTGTTATTTGGAATGATGATGTATTTGAAGAATATATATAACATTTATAAACTAATTAAACAACTGGATTACAAATATATTATATTAATTTTTTGAATTTACATTCAATAAGATATTTTTCCACCTCGTTCATGTGTGCAGTGGACTTGTGCCTCATGAAACGATATGATTTTTCTTCCACTAATTATTTAAATTGATGTTGGTAAGGAAGAATTTAATGATAATATGTCATATATTTAACAAATATATTTTATTATTACCGTATAAATCATTCTGAAAATATAATCTATATTATTTTCATTCTAACCACTTCACTTTATGAAAGTTTATAATGTTATTTTTGTATGTGTGGATCACCAACATAATGAAACGATGTGACTCTCTATTCATCACCACACCTCATATATGATATATTGGAGAATATTTAAATAAATATTATAGTATATATGTTTTTATTATCATTATTTAGAGATAATATATAACTTACTACCTTTCTAAAATGATCACAAAAAATAGATTCGTTACTAATGCATATTAAGGGTTGTCGTCTCAATGATCGTACAATATTGCATTTCACGGTAAAATATTTCATGATGTGTATTAAAATTATAATTAATTTATAAATATGGTAAATATATAATTATGATTATTTTTTATATAAATAAAATATGTATAATGAGAAATAAAATTATCTTAATTTATAAAACAAGTGTTGGAAAAAGAGAAATTATAACCCATAACAAAAAAATTATTAAATATTATTTAGTAATGGGTGATAAGATGTTCTAAAGAGATGATATATGATATTTTAAATATTGAAATTTTTTTGTCATTATTTATTAACATTTTTAAAATTACTATACCTAATGAAAAATAATGTTCAATCAAAATGAATCATATTGAAAAGTATTACGTTTCAATTTACATTCCATTGAGTCTAATTTGGTATTATGGAAAAATTCACTTTTATGTGGAACATATACTTCCTCAATAACATTTAATATCATTATTTATGTATAATTGATGATATTTTATGTTTATATTTGTATTATTTTACCTATTGGGATTTGATATGAAAATTACAAAATGGTAAATGTTATTATTAAATATCACTTTCTATTGTGATTGATGGAATTTTATTGAAACAATACCTTTTATGGGACCATTTTTCATTACTCATTACATTTATATTAAATTTCAACATAATTTTAAGATTTGTATAATTTATATAATTATTTCCAAAATTATTTTCCATTTCAACATTTAGTACTTAATATGAATGTTATTTGATTATCTGAGGAAATATTGATAAATATATATCCTTTAATCAATACTAATAATTGTTAATGAGGTGCATTTTTCATGAACTAAAATAATTATTCAATATATGAGTTTTTATATTAAAATATACACATGGTTGGTGCTATTTATAGATAGCCCCTTGATTCATAGATATGCCTCATTAGATGATATAGTAAAATATAGTGACATTTTTTCAAACAATATGAGTGAGTAGCCAGTATTTTAAACATTATTGTGGATAGATATTGAAAGTAGTTGTGCTTATTTTCTTATAACATGATTTTAAATAATTCATATTTTACATCATTTAGAATTGACTTATATTATTATTCAATATACTGTCATCATTATATTATATACAAATGTATTTAATTATCTATTTATTGATTAAATGGAATGGTTTTCATGTTATTCTCATAGATATTTAAATTATGCACTATAATTTCATGATAGTCACATTATTTTGAATGGATTTTTTTCATTAGTTACATTTACATGTTTATTATGATTATGGATTCATGATTGCTATAGATGTACTTAATTCTTAATGAGCAATTTATATCAACATTATTCATTTCCATTATATATATTCAATGATGTGATCTATTTTTTATATGAAATGATTTTTTATATGGAAGAATGTTAATCTTGGAAAAAAAATTATTTCACTATATGTGTTCTCAAATGTCATGAAAGTCTCAAGGATCAATATATTTTTCCAAGGCTGCAAAATTATTCAGTCATTTAGTATATGATTTCATTTTTATTATGTAAATTCTATCATGTCGGAACCATCTCCGAGTTACTATGTTTGGGGTTGATAAAATTATTATCAGAGAAATTATAGTTGAGACCCTAAGAACTATAATTATGAAAAAATATATTTGGGACTGTGAACCTACGATATATTTTGAGGATAGTTACATAATAACATCCCCATGTTTTATTAAGTAATATATTATTTTGTTTTTTCTATCATTATATTCATATCTAGATACTAAAAGTGGATATTTTTCTAGAATACTAGTACCTATAAGTAATATTCGTCAAATGGTGGAATTATGATTGACATGATCATCACCTACTAAATGAAAATTGGCATTACTACACAAATGGATTTACAATCCTGGTGGATATCAATTTGAAAATTAACATTTTCTTTACATACCATTATGATTAATTTTGGTACATGATATTTCCCAAAAACACCATGATTAATATTAGGATATTACTTATGAATATATTCTTCAATTTAGGTTATGTTTTTCACTCGTTTTTGGATTATATATTATTTTTTATAAATATGTGATTAAATTTATTTGTTGAAAACATTTTTAAACAAAACCCATAAAATGTAATGGGAACCACACCTATAAAAAAATACAAAGGTAAGAATGATTATTTATTTTATTGTCTTATGAGAATTATTAATAAAGAAATATTCCTTAAAAATTATCATCATATGAGGATTTATAATCATTTGATAAAAAGATAAAGATGTAATTATCAACTTATTATGGATTTGAATGGATTGATGATATTATGAATAAATATAGAAAATAAAGGATAATGGGAAGAAGGTAATGAATGATATTACAACATGTGATAACTATTAAAGTAAACACCATGGTATGTAGTCAGTAGGAAATTATATTTGAATCAGTTTTGGGTAAAAGGGGAACCGTTCTAATGATTTATAAAACAAAAATAATATTTAATATTTTCAATTATTCTACTGTAAATAGATGTGGATATACGTAAAATAATGTTATAATCTATAAAGGAACATAAATAAAATGTTTCTAATATATCATAGTAAATATTTTGCTATTATAATATATTATAAGAAATTATTAATACACTTGTCTATGTATTCATGAATTATTTCATTCAAGTATTTTACCAATGATATTCTATTTATATGAATTATAAAATATATAAGGATTGTATTATAGTATATTTTAATTTATCATTTGAATGCTTATATTAAAATATACTAATGACCAAGAAAAATGTTTTTGTGGCATTTTGAATATCATAGAAAATACACAGGCGAGGTAATTATATCCTTTAATATGTTCCTAGTGTTTTTATAAAGATATGATTGATGTGGATAAAATAAAATTTATAGAAATGAATACCTTATAATTTACTAATGATTTGTGGAAATTGTGATTTATACTATAATTTATGGTGTTTAAATAATCATTGTATTTTTAGAATATATAAATTATTCTATTTTTTATAAAAGGAATAAGTATGAAATAATATTTTCTATAGGGATTTTAGAAATTCATTTTATTAAAATGTTTCATAAAAAACATGAAAAAGGTATTCATATATTTTTCATGTGATGATTAAGAGTTACTCCATGTAATTTGGTGGATTTATAATATATTCAAATTGGAATTTGGGTGACCTTCTTTATAAGCGTATGGATCCTAATATTTTTCATGGACTTTATGGTTAATATTTTATGATATTATTTTAGTAGAATGTAAAACAATGTTTTGTATTTCAATGTATTACTTAAATATGTGGAGAATTATGCATATTGACTAACATATGCTAACCATTTTTTCCCATAATGCAAAATATATAAAAAATTAATTATATATCATTATATTGTGTATATTATGTTTTTTTAAAGTAAATGTTTGTTCTTTTGGAAAAAAATCATTTTTTGATATTCATTTCGTGGAGAAATATGTGTATGGGAAATTGATCCCAGAAAATAAAAGGGTAGAATTATTCTAATAAATTAGTATATTACATTAGTATATTTAATTATATTCATAGAGAGGTAATTAATTCATAAACTGTAGGAAAATGGTGATTAAACGAAAAATTTTTGGATGTTATGATAATTTAATTCGATATCAATGATATTTCCATACACAAATGGTTTATGTTTATTTATTTTTGAGGTCCATATAACCATGTTCTCTATAACTCCCCATTAGTAATTGAATATATGTACTCTCTTCCATTTCCATGTTTTCACTTACAACCAATTTTATCCTATTTGGAAACAGAGTATGTGTTATTCCATATAACCTTTGTACATAACTTTATCTATTATTAAGGTGGTGTTTATTATTCCTTCTAATGATGTGGATTTTGAAAAGGGTGTTGATAGAAAACCTCTCCATTTTTGAATTCATTTTTAAATTATGAAGAAATAATTTATTTAATATGGGGAGAATTAAACACCCATATTTTTTAAAATATGAATATCATATTAAATAGCGTGTATGAAAAGAGACGCTAGGTTTAAAATAAATAATAACACCATGATAATTTAAGATAATGTTTAATTAAACTGAACCTATTCAATATATGTTTTTACAACAAAGGCTGACTTTATATTACATTACATGAGACCTTGATTTTAGCTTGCGTTACACATAATACCGACTTTAATCAAAACACGAAAAATTATTAACAGTTTATTATTTAATAGTACTATTATAACCTATAAATTTAAATAGTCTGGAATTAATATTAGTAAATAAATAATTAAAATTATGGATCTCTATTGATTATAAATACATTAATATTAATTCAAAAGATAAAAATATATGTTTTCTGGAAACATTATATTTTGTAAAAATCGGTGTAGTCCCTAATTGCATATGTAGTATAAAAATTATTTTTACTATTTTTAGAAAATTTACTTGATTAAATAAAATTTATATTTTCAAATCCCCAGGTAAAATTTTTGTTAAGGGGATTTTTTTATTTTTATGAAATATTTCCTTTTTAGATTAATAATGAAAATACAAAATTCTAAATAAACACTTTATTTTAGATAAAATAATTTTTGGTGAAATATTATAATAATAATTAATTTTAAATAAAAATTATTTAGTAGATATACAAAAAACGCTTTTTTAGACATTTAAAGAGTCTATATAATAAAATTTTATATAAATATATTCTAAACTTTTAAACATTTGCGCATTGAAAACCCTCATTCTCATCTCTTATATACGATCAGTTATAGACTAAAAAATCTAACATATCTATATTGAATTAGGATAAATGTATTATAAATTTAAAATAAATATAATTAATAATTTATAATATTATAAAATTAATAGTTATCAAAAATTAATATTAACAAAATAACAAAAAAAGTGTCACAGTTAAGGAAAAAATTGGTTCGCCGGGGGTAAACTAAGAAGACAACGACTAATAATGAACCAAAAACTTATCCATCGAAAATTTCATGGAAATTTAATAACCTAATATAGTGTATCTTGGATAAGATATATTTTTTAGGATTTTGTTATGATAAAAATGTGGCTATGATTGTATCATTTTAAAAAATTACAAGTGTTCCACTCACCTCACATATAGAAGGCCCAAATCTCCCTCTCTTATTTAAACTTTTAAATGCATTTTTTTGTCTAAAACCTAGTAAAAACTATTACCAACATTCCAATCTAAAACTATAACCCATAATTGTTTCTTAAATATCATCTAGGATGGATTTGGTGCAAACATATGGGTGAAACCTGAAGAAGAGTTAATATTTTTCAACATACATTTATACTTTTATTCTTCCCCCACCATCATCAATTTAAATTAAATCATAAAGATATAATAACATGAAAATATTAAATATACTAATAAATTTGTATATCTTTTTTATGACCTAAAACCATCCCCACAATTGGAAAATGGGATATAAAATCATCATTAATTGGTACGACGGACTACCAACTCATGAACAAATATCCTTTGTTTTTCCATTAAAACATATCACGATTGAGTATTATGAGGTTTATAGTGTGTATATATATATTATATTTATAAAATAATTATACATATTTATTCATTATATCATGTATTCTTTTTTTCACATCCCATTTCATTATGATATGTTAACATCACTGATGTGTATGGAGGACTACCTCCTTATGAAGTGATGTGATTCATTGCACATTAACACTTTACATGGACAATGGTAATGTAAAGATAATAATTATCTATGACATAAATCCATAATTATGATAATAATTGCAAATTAAAAAATTTAAAAAATTAATATATTCCATTTATTTCATATATTTTCACATAATGAAAAATGAAAATTTTATTCATATACATCTCAACTACCACTTTCACAAAACGGTGTGACTCTATTTTGAATTCCAAACCACATGGATTGTATATATAAGTATATTTAAAAAATAAATATGTTATATATTATATTATTAATATTATGTATGTATAATATATTACTTACCGGCTTTCCATAATTATCACTAGAAAATGGAAATGTTGCTCATGTGTACGTACAACTATTTATCTCCATGACTATGACATAATTAACTTTGCAGTACTATAATTTAGGATTTTTTATAAAAGTATAATTTATTTAATAATATTATAATTATTTAATTATAATTATTTTGTACATGATGGAACTGTGTAATATGTTCATTAACCATATCTTTTATAAAAAACACACATACAAAAAAAACAAGGCAATTAAAACATAAAACATTGAAAATAATGAAAATTTATTAATGAAAAATTGATGATATGTTCTATAAGGATCATATATGATTATGGAAATAAATATATTATTTTTTTATATGATAATAATTTTTAAAAAAAACTATAAAGGAGGTAAATGAATATTCATTCAAAATGAAGCGTGAGGTAAGAGATTTCATCTAAATTCACATTCCATCGAGGATTTTTTGTTATGATGAAAAAATTACATTTTATGTTGTCTATATACTACCCCTTTGACATTTAATATCTTGATTTATACATATTTCATTTTATTTTAAATTCCATCATTTAATATTTCGTCTAATGGGATTTTACTAGAAAATTACCAATTATTAAATGTTTCTATGAAACCTCGCCTTGATTTGTGATTTTCAACTTTCTATTGAAGTAATCTCATTATTGGGATCATTTTTTATTTGTATTTAAATTTATATTAAAAATAAATGTTCTTTTATAATGTATATAAAAATTTCATAAACTATATATCTATTTTTATTATGTATTTTAATTGATAATTTATTTTATAATACTGAGGAAATATAGAAAATATTTATCATCTACTCTATATAGATATTTTTTATATGGAATATTGTTCATGAATTACATTTCTTATTTTTCACATGTGAAATGACCTGTAAAAATACAATTTTGAGTACAATGTATAGATATACCCTTAATGCATCAACTGGTTTCATGAAGAAACAAGTAAGCTAATATGAAATCAGTTGTCCAAACAATATGTGTTTGAACATAGTATTTTCAGACTCTCATAAAAAAAGATATTAACTACAGATGATTTTAGTTCACTAAGACAAGAAATATAATATATACTAAATTATCTCATTTAAAATTTAGTTATCTTTAAATGTATTATATTTTCTCCCTTATATAATCTCGGGATGCATTTCATTCACAGTAAATTGAATAAATGGAAGGTTTTCTTGCGATTTTCCTTTCACTGTTTATTATGCTTTATTGAATCATGGTTATATGGTTTTTAAAATCTAATTTTTGGTTATGTTATTAACCATTTCATATAGAATATTATTATTCATTCATTATTCATTATTTTGGTGTTTTACTCATACTAAGTACTTGAGATCACCCTAATTTTGTTTCCTTTCTCAAAAATCCATGAAGTGTAATGTGTTTGATATTAAATGATTTTCTAAGGGGAATAATTATATTCTTGAAAAACAATAATATGAGTTTTCAATTATAATTCAATACACATGTATTTATGATTATTATAAAGACTACTACAATATTTGGCCCTTATAGAGGTGGTTCCATATATCTTATGCCAATATAATAAAGTAGACACATGTTCTGGGCCACTTGGTATGGGGTAGCTCGCATTTATAAATCACAGTAAGGCCTATAGGATGTGGGGAGATATTAAGTATTGTATTTGGGTAGGTATTGGCTAAAATAATAGGTTTTGGATGTTTTTAGAGGAGAGGATAGTGGGTGTAAATTTATAAATAGACGAGAAGAAACAATTGATATTTTTCGATATAAAATCATATACCTCTGTTTTTCAAATAAATTAAGGATAAAAAATTCATCATTATAGAATAGTAGATATGATAAGGTATGAATATAAAATGAAAATATCTACTCGACTGGTTATTTATTTATTTTGACCCTTATATTTTAATTTGAACTCACAATCAATTTTTTTAACAATAACCACTATAATTAATTATTACCATATTTATTATTCATTATAACCAAAATATTCATTTTACTATATTATCTATAATTAAAAATTGTGATAAGAAATGTGGAATTTTTTTTCCAAATTCACTTTTTATATGTATAAGATATTAATTTAAAAATCAACTTGTAGATGCGACGACAACGTCGTTTTCCCATGAAAAAACATTCAAAACTTTAAAAAAATGTGTAACTAGAATTCAATAAGTAATATATTTCAAAAAACTAACATGGATTATTGAAAATATAAAGATAATATTACATTTAACTATTTCTAAAACTTTTTTCCTAATTTTTAATTCGTAAGTATGAATGTCTATTTTTAATAAAAATCAGTATTTTTAAAATACATTGAAAAGATAATCATTCCAGAAAATTTTAAAAAATTGAACAATTTTTTTATTTTTATTCCAAAAATCAAGACCAATATATAAAATATTGTTATTAAGATTATAAAATTTTAATTTTTTAACTTTTTTTAAAAAAATTATAATCATTTATAGATAAAAATGTATTTTTGAATTAAGAAAATACATTTCCAAAAATTCAGTTCAAATCTATCAATATAATTTTTTTCAAAATAAATTTTTATTAATTTTCAAAACATGGATTTTCTTGTTCATACCTGAAATAATAAATAGTAGGTTATATTGGTGTTGTTTAAATAAAAATATTAATTTTATTATGTTTTTCATTAAAACACAGCACTATATAAAACACAAGATATTGCTGAAAGAAGATTTATTGAAAGAATAAATATTCCAAAAAAACATGGGGAGTAACTTAGAGAAATTAATGTTGAATATCCATGGAATAAATTATTTAAAATGAATCACAAATATTGGGAAGTATTAATGAATATTTTTGTTATTATAAAAGGAATTATATACACAATATACTAGAAATGTGGTGCAAAACATTAAATATGCCTCACTTAATAAAAATTCTGATGATATATACTAAACCACATTTACCTTAATTTTAACATGTCCTAACCATAAATTTAATGATTTTAGAAACTTACTAACCTATAATACTACCATATACATAATTATAATATAATATATTATCCTATTATGCCATCACATCACAGATTCATTATGAATTTTTCTTTGTTACCATTGTTTTGGGTTGTGACTGCTTTGTTTTAAAAAGATTTTTTTTCGAGTAAGTAAATGTTGTTCTGTATAATGTGATTTTTAATATTCTATAAAATAATATTAATGATATAAATAAATTATTTATTCAATTAACTAAATTTTAGAGTCTTTATTCAAAATATGAAATGGTAAATTTATCGAATCATTTTTTGTGATTGTGTGTCATATCTACACATGACTAAAATTATCATTTACCTAGTTGGTGAAATGGAATATAATTGAATGGTATAATAAATTTTTTAAATCAATATGATCTCATAATTATCATATATATTTTAAAAAATATTCTAATGACTCTCTATGTGAGTTAGTTATTGAAAAAAATCAATGGTTTGTGAGGTTGTAATCTTCTGTAAACAAGAGCAGTGGTTTTTTTACACATTAGATGGTTATGTAGAGGAATATATATAATGAAAAAAACATAGTAACATAGAGGTATATATTATAATCTAGTGTTTTTATATTGTTGTTTTAATGAAATAGTTGAATTTGGGAAAAAATTTCAAAGAATCGTCATAATGTGGATGATAACTTTTTCTTATAAAATCTTCCATTGGATCTCTTATTGAGGACCCTATTATTTCAATTAAGTGAATAAATAATAAATATAATATATATAAGGGTATTATGGAGATTTTTATTCATATTTTATTATATTTAAATGGATTTAGTGGTGTGAAGTATTGAGGATAAGGGTACAATTTTATAATTTAGGTAGATTGCCATTTTTTAATAACCAAAACTATATAGTAATGGGAATTCAATCACAAACCAATGTGCCTCCAAATTTGATTAATAATGTGTTTTAGTGAATATATTTCCAATCAAATCCTTCATCACCAAAATGAAAAGGAATTTAAAAATATTATTCTTGTTAATTACATGGTTACTCACGTTTACAATTTTATTTTTCACCATAGTATCTTGTTTTTTTATCCTAGTTAAACTATACATTATAATTAAAATAAATATTTAATTCTATGAAATTTTGGAACTATTAATTCACAATATTAAATATAATTTATCCAATAAACACTCTATTTATCTATAATATTAATTTTAATATAACTACAAGTATTGCTCAAACATACATTTTAATCATAACTATAGTAATTAACTTTTAATTTTTTTAATGCTCACTATGTTAAAAAATAATTTATAATTATTTAATAAAAAAAATTGATTCAAAATATTAAATATATTTTATCAAATTCATGTTAAAAAAGTGGAATACATATAAATTAAACCCACAATTGTGATGAAAAAACAGTTTTCCTGAAATGTATTTTTCAAATGTACGACTATAATAGATTTCCTATATATTAACATCCCAGGTAAATAATGAATATGAAATGTTCATATATATATATATATATTATAGAATAAAATATTAATATTACTTAAAAGGGGATGCTATGTTTGATGGCATACCCAATATGCAACAATGAGTTTCTTGGAAATCTTATGTTGCACGTTATTAATAAAATAATATTATTTTAAATGGTAGTAAACTCCTAGACGATGTAATGGCGGGAATGAACAGTACTAACTAAAAAGTGATTATATACGCTTGTAAAATATTTTTACTTTATCCAATAAATGTTAGAGGCTTAAAATGCGAATGAATCCAATTTTAAGCGTAAATATTCTAATATTATTTAAAAGGTCGATTAACCACCTTTTGATGGAGAACCCTTTTTAAATCCACTTTTTGACAATTTTAGATGTTATGTTTGAAAAATAAAAATCCTTCTTTAGATTCAAGACATCGAAATTTACTTTGTGTAAATTTTTGTTAATTTTTCAATAATGTTCATTTTTAAGGAATAGTGAAAATGATGTATTTTAATTCAAAGCCTCCTTTTCGGCTAAATTATTTATATGTTCAAGTTATCTTTTTAATTCGTTTTAAAGTGTATTAAAATATATTTTTACCATTTAATCCATTGGTGGTAATTTTAATTAACTTCACTTTAAAATTTGACATAAACAAGTGTCAATCTTTTAATAGATATTGTTTCTTCAAAACACACAATTTGTTTTGACAGCGGGAATTGATTATAAAATTAATTTATGCAACTTCTATATTATTAATTTGGTAAAATTGATATAATTTTTTATTTTTTAATATCTAATATAGTTTAGGGTGAATTTTAGGTATATTACTGATAATGTTCATTTTTTTAATGGATAGTGAAAAATACAGCATTTTAATTCAAAACTGCCTTTCCATCCAGTTTATTTATACAGTTAGATTGTAATTTTAATTGTTTTTAAAGTAGAATTGAATTATGTTTTTATCAATTAATACAATTTTGTTCATTTAATGTAATTTCACTTTTCAAATGGATGTAAAAACAAGTCAATCTTTTGATAAATTTTACTTCTTAAAAACCCATCTTTCGTTTTGACAACGAGATTAACTTTTAAATAAATTAATACATTTTCTGTGTTTTTAATTTTATAAAATTTCTTCCAAATTTGGAATCATAATGTCAAAATTATTTAATTATGAATCTTTTGTTTTTGGATATAATGAATAGTAATGATGGTAATTATCTATAATTATCATGTTTAATTGGTATTCTGGTAGTTAAGGGTAATAAAATAATATCATAGAAATATAAAATTACCCGAAAATGTGTCATAATGCAATTGGTGGTGTCATGGCCGACCAAGGGATGTGTTGTTCCATCCTTGGGACCCCATGGAATCATTTTAGTGTGATAGTGACCTATTATTATATTATTTTTTAAAAGGAAAGTATAACCAATGTATGTATCACCCAAGTGAAACAATTTTATTTTTTTCTATGTAAACAGTACCTTAGACTATAAATAGTCCATGTAAATCAAAAAATATTTCCTAAATCATAGTATTTTTTTATAATTTTTAGACATTAAATAAATTAATTTCTTTATGACATCATTTTGATGCAGCGATTACCTCATTAATGAACGATTTAAATAAAATGAAAAGATAAGGTAAAATATAAGACATACACTTGTCTCAAACCTATTAGATGGGTTCATTTAGAACACTTATCACCATATCCTCTAAATATATAATTTTCGGACCTTTAAAATCCTAAAATCATTTTATAATAAAGTTACTTTTCAATACATTCCAAGAGTGCCCCTCCTCCTTCTAATAAAAGGCCCCCACCTCTACCCCCTTACCCACAGCTCTCAACCCTTTGGCTCGGCCAAACTATGACTATTTTATCTCTCCACATACCTCTATTCATCATATAAGACTTAAATTAGGAAAAAAGCTCTTCAAGAAACCCTTTTGGGTCAAACTGTAACACCCCATTCTTCCACGGTATGTTTCCCTTTCCATAATGCAATGGCGTGTGTTGTACACAACATCGAGTTCTAACACACACCGCAACCGATCAAACTAGACGTTATGAATAGTAATACCTACATTTTGAAATTTTATACATTTTATCTTTTAAAATGAACTATATTTTTGGATTCCTAATATCGAAATTAGCTTAGGGTGAAATTTTGATAATTTTCGGATAACTTTCATATTTTGATGAATAGTGAAAATTACTAAATTTTCACTAAAAACAACTTTTTTAATCTAAATAATTAATAATGATAAAGTATGAATTTGCGTGGTTTTAAAGTATATATAGAATATATTTTTAACATTTAATACAATGTTGGTCATTGGACATAATTTCACAATTAAACCGAACATAAACAAGTATCAATCTTTTGATACTTATTATATCTTAAAAACACGCTTTTTGTTTTGACAGCGGGAATTAATTTTAAATTAATTTCTGCAACTTATTTGTTTTGAATTTGGATAAATGGATTCCATATTTTGAATCAGGATTTAAAAATTGTGTAAATAGGTAACTTTTATTTTTAGACATTTTGAATAATTACTTCGGTAAATATTTTATTTACCATGGTTAATGGGTAAATCCGGTAAATAGGGGTTAAAAATTATATTATAATAATAATAAATTACCCTAAAACATGTCCTAACCTTATTAGTGGATATATTTTAGACCATGGGTATCTTTGGGTTGATTTTGGGACCCCATGGAGGCACTTGTAGGTGATAGGGACATTTTATTTTAATTAAGTTAAAACAAATATAAAAATGACAAAAGCATATATCTTTTAGAAAAACAATTTTTACAAAGGGTTATATGTGTTGGATTTTAGACAATAAATATTTATTAGAAAGATAATCATATTTCCTACATAATGGTATTTTATTTATAATTTTTAGACATTAAATAATTTAATTTATTTATGACCCAATGATGATGCAGTAATTACTAAAATAATGAAAAATTAGAATAATTGATATTTTAAATACCAAAATTAATTAAATTTGAGAATTTTAATGAATTAAATTAATTTTATAGGTTAATATGACATGTTAGAAATGATTTAAGTAACTGTTTTTGAAGTAATAATTCTGTTATGATTTTCACAAAAAACAATTTTCCAAATAGTCAAAAAATTGACAGAAAAGAGTTTTTAAAACAAATATTATATTATTAATTGATATTAAATTACTAAAAATCAATGGGTAGGCCAAGAGAATTATATAATGATTTTTGTATAATTAATGGACCACTTGGGTTTCTTGGATTTATATAGTATGTTTATTAACTATATAATATAAAAATACAAAGTGACATGGTAAGTGTCAAACTAATTATCTAAGAGTTAAAACTTAAAGATAAGGTTAATATAATGACCCAAACCTATCTAAATTCTATTGTCTGAATATTTTTAGACCTATCACCACCTTAAACATTAAATAATCCACTTTTCAGACAATATAAACCGAATATTAATTTATTATAAAATAATATTTCTTGCTTTCCCAAAGGTGCGCCTCACCCCTCTTATAAAAGGGCACTCCTCCTTCTAATTACTTCACACCTTCAAAGACTTTTGGTTCGGACAAAATCTGACCAAATACTATCTCAACATATCTCAATACAACCTAGAGGCCTTATGTTGATCAGAAAGCTAACCTAAGGAGCCCTTTTGATCAAATCAAAAGGAAGAACCCGAAGACGAGATAATGTTTTCACCACCCTTTTTCAAATTAATTTCTTGTTCAACATCTTCTTTCATTGTTATTATCATTCTAAAATAATGAATACAGTATCTCCTATAAACATTAATGTTATTATAAACATGGTACATGTAACACCCCGACCCCAGTTACCCAGAGTCGATGCATTATTACATAACATTGGCATGATCACAAAGGATTAAGTCTCGAAAGACCGATTAGTTTACTAGTCATGGAAACACTAGATATATTCATAAGGCTTACATTACATCATAATAAAAACTACAACAACATCTTGTATTCATATACCCTCATACTATCCCTATAGGTTATTCATAAATTACCTCTTCATAATACTGGGAAAAATGAAACATTGAAAGGGGTGAGCTCAGATGCTCAGTAAGGATAACATTATAGCAGAAGCTTTCATAGATAAGCATAAACACTCAAGGCAGTTTATAAAAAATGCATTTTAAACTTGAACATCAGCATAAAATGGAAAAGATAAAACAAAATAATGCCATTTAATTACTCACATGGATATTCTACTAGTCCAATGATCATATGAAATATCAATAACAACTTTCGTAATGATGGAATGCATAATGCCAGACTATCATAACCACATAGCCAAGGCCTCGTGCCAAGACTACAAATAAGATTTTTCCAAGGCCTTGTGCCAAGACACTAGTTTGTCACATGATACCTACCGATGCATCGAGGAGCTATAGAGGGCTCCACCCGTCAGTTATTAAGTCCAATGCATTTCTCAAATGAACAGGTTTAAACATAACAAAAACATTCGTATTAAAACTATCATACGAAATGTAAATAATTTAACTACAAACCATGAATGGTATAAAAATATATCATCCACAGTCAAACATAACTCAATTGATACAATATGGAAGATTGTATTGTATCACATTAACCTCAATCAAGAATAATGAAGGATGTTGACATAGATGAAAATAATCATCAAAACTATTTGAGAGAAATATCCCCCTTTTTCTTGAAATCATTTAGAAGTCACACTATTTGTCAAGAAGCCATTTAAAAATAGATTTTTGAATCAAAGTGTCTCATAACACTTTAATACTTTTAAAAGGTGTTTTAATTTTAAAACATTAATGTCCATATAAATAAATCCTTAAAACCATTTTTTAAAACAAGGACATTAATGAGAAAGATTTAGAAGAATAAGTCTTTAAAACATTTAAGATTGGTATTTTAGGTAGAATTTCTAACCAAAAGAGAGACACTTGAATACAAATAATTGAGGAAATAAATTTTTTTTAATATCATGAGAATAATATAATTCATGATATACTATGTCAAAGTACATTATATACACCACATAAAAGTTATTTTATGTATAACAACAAAGAAGTCTCAATGGAATGTAAATTGAGATGAAATCTCTCATAAAGGTCGTATCCTTAAGTTAAGGATAAATCAACGACATAGTTATGTGTGACAAATATAAATACACTAAATATGAGTGGATATTCAGTGTAAATATATCAAATTATATTCACACATAATCGTATAAAAACAACACCAATGAATTGGATGTTATACTCAACAAATGGAGAGTGAGTTAAAATTTCTCTTATCAAATTCATATCGATGACTTGAGAAATTATCAATTGAGTGATTATGTGTATCAAATGTATATCCACAGAAAAGGGGAGTGGAAATTATGAAATAAGAAAATGAATATTTATTCCACACATAATCTTTGAGTAAAATAATCAATGAAGTTTGCGTAAAGCTGAATAAATGGAAATTGAAATTTCAAATTCCCTTATTGATTTGGTAACATACAAAACATACACCCATGAAAGAAGGATCATACAATTATGATTTAAATATACATGAATTAAATTATATTACACAATGAATGCAAACATGGGCAGTACACACACCATATGTAATAAATAAGTGGTGAACAATGGAATTCTCACGGAATTAAAAGTGAGATAAGAAACACCTTACCTTTTACTTTTCCTTGGTTGGGGGTAGTTTAACCTCCTTTATAATGTTCAAATAATTGATATTAAATTATTCATGAATCATATACATTAATATGATATCATATATGATCTTTTAACATTTCTTTGTTAATAATATCTTAGAATTATCGTCGTTTTGGGTGTTAACTTACTTGTTTTCTTTTATATGTTTTATTACGTAAGCCATTTTTGTCATGGATAGGTTGTATCTTATTCATATCCAGAATTATATAAGGTTCATAAAAATTATTTTTAAATAATAAAATGATAGTTATACTTGAATGGATATGATGGAGAATTAATCTCATCGCGTTCGTGGAGACGGTAGTCCGTACGTACGCACGAGCGACAATATCATTCTTTTGATATTAAAATAATATATACATGGATGGTATATTATATATACAGAATAATTATCATGTTATATTTATTTTTTACATGAATTATACATCATTATTATACCCATGCAAATAATAATATATTGAATAACAATTACACAACGACATGGAGACGGTAATCCGTACATACGCACGTATGGTGACATGTTATTCAATGGGTGATAGAATACTGAATATGGTTGTACCTTATTTATAATATCATCACAGTATATATATGATACTGGAGTTATTATTTTAGAATGGTACTAACAATGAATGAATAAGTGGAAGAAGAAAGGAACTTGAAAAGGGGTGGTGAAAACATTACCTCTTCTTCGGGTTCTTCCTTTTGATTTGATCAAAAGGGCTCCTTAGGTTGGCTTTCTGATCAAATTAAGGCTCTAGGTTTTAGTGAGGGAAGTTTATAGAGTATTTGGTCAGGGTTGGCCGAACCAAAAGGCTTGTAAGGTGTGAAGAAATGAGAAGGAGGAGTGACCTTTTATAAGAGGGGTGAGGGGAACCTTTGGAAAAGCTAGAAATATTAATTTATAATAAATTCATATTAGGTTTCTAATGGCTCAAAAGTTTATTATTAAAAGTTTAAGGTGGGTATAGGTCGAAAAAATTAAACAAATAGAATTTAGATAGGTTTGGGTTACTATCATAACCTTATCTTTTAGTTGTAACTCTTAGTTAATTAGTTTGACATTTACCATGTCACTTTGTATTTTTTTATTATATAGTTAATAAACATACTATATACATCCAAGAGACCCCCAAGTGGTCCATTAATGATATAACTATCATGATATAAGTCTCCTGGATGAAGCTTATATTTTTAGGAATTTAATATCTATTAATAATATAATATTTGTTTTAAAAACAATTTTATGTCAATTTTGAGACTATTCAATAGTTGATTTTTGTAAAACTCATAACAGAATTATTACTTCTAAAAAAGTTAACTAAATCATTAATAACATATCATAGTAACCTATAAAATTATTGTAATTCATTAAAAGTCTGAAATTATATTTATTTGTGTATTTATAATATCAATTATTTTAATTATTCACTATTATGGTAATTACTGCATCATCATTGTGTCATAAATAAATTAAATTATTTAATGTCTAAAAATTATAAATAAAATATCATTATCCTGAAAATATTTTTATCTTTATAATTAATATTTCCAATAAAAAATCCAACATATATAACCCTATTTAAAAATTATTTTACTAAAAGATATATGCTTGTGTCATTTTTATACTCATTTTAACTTAATTAAAATAAAGTGTCCCTATCACTTACAAGTGGAACCATGGGGTCCCAAAATCGACCCAAAGATGAACATGGTCGGAAATCTATCAACCAATAAGGTTAGGACATGTTTTAGAGTAATTTTTTATTATTATAATATTATTTGTTAACCCTTATTTACCAGATTTACACTGTAACCATGGTAAATAAAATATTTACCGAAGTAATTATTCAAAATGTCTTAAAATAAAAGATACCTATTTACACAATTTTGATATCTTGATTCCAAATATGGAATCCATTTTTGCAAATTCAATACACAGAAGTGGCATAAATTAATTTAAAATTAATTCCCATTGTTAAAACAAAAAGCGTGTTTTTAAAAAATAATAACTATCAAAAGATTGACAGTTGTTTATGTCCAATTTCAATGTGAAATTAATTAAAATTACCATAATTGGATTAAATAGTAAAAATATAATCTATTTATACTTCCAAACCATTAAAATTTATAATTTAACAATATAAATTATTTTGATAAAAAAGTTGTTTTCAGTTAAAATATAGTATTTTTCACTATTCACCCAAATATGAAAGTTATCAGAAAGACACCAAAGCATTATTGATACTAAATTCTTATGTCCCAATTTTAAAGAAGAATTTAATTTTGTCAAATTGAATATATAAAAGTTTCAAATATTGTTTTTAAAAAGGCTTCTCTATTAAAAGGCGGTAACATTTTATTTTTTTGAAAAATAATAGTTTTATCTGAAAAAAATGAATTTGTTCATAAATCATGTCATAGAAACACATAATATGGATTAAAATTATAAAGATAATATAATATTTAATATTTAGTTAGTACTATTCATAACCTCTTTTGAATGGCTAGTTTGGTAAGTGGTGGTGTACTTGAACTCAGTGTTGCATACAACAAACGCTATTGTATTATTCAAAAAGAAGTGTATTGTGGAAGTTTGGGGTGTTACATTCACCCCTCTTTCAAAAAATTGCATCCTCGAAATTTTAAAAAAATGGGCCTGATATTGGAAAGTCCCACATCAGAAAAAGAGTCAATAAAACTATCACTTTAAAAGAATGAAAGAGAGTTCTAAAGGTCACCAAAGATAACCCATACTAGGATTCCAGGTAGGAAAACAAGGATGCAGATGATAAAATAAGTGACATGTTTTGATGGAGATGGATAGAAATCAGGATCAAAAGAAAGTTAACAATAAGAAAACCACAAACTTGTGTTGGAAAATACCATCATTAGTCTCCTAGTAGGAAAAGTAAACAGACAACCTTTTTTGTTTTAAGTTACATTACATAAGGATGAGGAATTCATTTATGATATTGACTAAGAATATAAATATATATACATACTATTTAAGTAGAGTTTCATTATTTAATAAATTTCCACCACTAACTCATTTTTTTTAAATGATGAGTATTCAAGAAAACTTGGTCACACTGGAAGAGATAGAATAAACTTCTATAGAATCACATGATCCATGGAGGATAAACTATATATTTAAATTGTCTTTAGAGATTAATCAAAACCAAAATGGTTAGTAATGATCCCCCAAAAGGATATTCCTTGAGAGAAATAAACACTAATATTAATTTCTAAAATTAAACTAATAATACCCCAAAGTTAAATAAATACCATTCAATAATCAATTTTCCTTAAAATCCGTCAATATAATCCAAACTAATATTGAAACTCAAAACATATAATAATTTGATTATGTAGTCTCCCATGTTAAATTGTATCTCTAAATGACATCAAATACTCTTAAAGTTACATACATAATAGTAATTAACCTCCTCACAAATTCTCTATTATAGGTTAATCATTTCCATAAATAACCCAAATCACTATAAATCCACAATAAAAATGTAGATAATAATCCACCATTACTCCACGAATGAAACCCCATAGTATTATATTTTCCTTGGGCATATAGTGGTCCCAACAAATAGAACATCTTCCAAAATAACATTTATCACTTAATCACCAAATCATTTTCCTATACCAAGGGTATTCGATTGATAAGACATAAGAACCCAAATCAACTTATTATAGATCAATAAAACCATTTAACTAAAAATAATAGTTACACTAACCGGGGAATTCATGTAGTCCAGTGGTAGACGATATATCCCAATCTCACATTGGTTGTGGGTTCGATTCCCACAGCTTTGTCCGACGCGACGGGTTGTCACACGGTCTACATGTTGTCCTTTTTCAAAAAAAATATTTTATAACATTCCCAAAATGAGATAAATTCCTCAAAATAACAATAACATAATTTAACCACAAATTTTATCTCATACCATTCATTTTCATCCCGAATTATAATTTGTAATTGCCTCAAAACAAATGATCATATAAAACCAAGTGGTTATTTATAACTATATAAACAAGATAAAAGATAATTCTTCCATTAATATCATTCTCACAAGGGAAACATTAGGGTTACAAATACAAGAGAAAATTATTCCAAAGTAAACCCTTCAACCAGGATTACTAATAATTTTTAAATATTTATCCAACCATTTATTTCCACATAGCTTCTTCTCTGACCAAGAAAATATCCTATAGAATAGGACATTCACTCGGGTAATGGCCAGGTCCCTTACATTTATGGAAAATGACTGTAAATGGATTCTTGGGGCCATTTTTATCTTCTTCCGTAGTAATCTTCATTTTTCATCGGATATTCTTCACATTATGACCTTCCTTCCCGCACGTAAATCATTTCTTTGTCCCATTAAGACACTTTCCTGGGTGTCTCCTTCCACAATTCTTGTATGATGGAAATTGAGGATTTCTTTCTCCATGGTCTCCACTACTAGAGCTCTTATCATTCATCACCTTTCTCTTCTTTGTTGAGTTCGGTAATTGGTTAATATATATATTATTGATCATATTTTTCGAAAATTTATTTGGTATAAAGACAATATCTTTTATGCCTATCACCATTCCATTTTGTTGCTCATTTCCACCACCGTTCCCACCTTGTACATCATTCTCACAGTCACTATGACTTCCTTGGAATCCAGCCATTGACTAAAACCATAAATCATTGTGTGAGTAATAGTAGTCATACAGTCATTTAAAGTTTAACATGTCACCATATTCTCAATTTGAAACACATTAGGATTAACCAAGGTCATTTACTCTCATCTTATATATATAATACTTTAAATCAGTTTGTAAAGAAAATGTAAATTATCCTAAGCATATCCCAGGGGAGTGTCGTAACCAAGAGTGCAGCATGGCCCGTTGTCGTGCACCAGTTCTTGTTCGAGTCTAGCTCAAAGCGGTGTTTTTGGGGTTTACCCTTAGGTACATCTGTGCCAGAGCCGCCTCTACCTGCTCGTATCCAGACAGGGATGTATTTCTCAGAAAATTCAAAAAATCTCTACAATACCAAAATTTTAGGATGTTCTTCTATACTAATCCTCAATGTTCATCTTAGGTCTACGTGCTCTAATCAGAGATTATCTAAATCTAGCTTCCAAGGTTTGTACTAAACATCCTATAATACCAACTATAATGCCCTGACCCCAGTTACCCAGAGTCGGTTCATTATTACATAACATTGGCATGATCACAAAGGATCAAGTCTCGAAAGACCGATTAGTTTAGTAGTCTTGGAAACACTAGATATAATCATAAGTCTTACATTACATCATAAAAAAACTACAACTTCATCTTTTCTTCATATCCCCTCATACTATCCCTACAGGTCATTCATAAATTACTTCTTCATAATCCTTGGAAAAATAAAACATTGAAAGGTGTGAGCTCAGATGCTCAGTAAGGATAACATTATAGGAGAAGCTTTCATAGATAAGCATAAACACTCAAGGCAGTTTATAACAAAAGCTTTTTAATATTGAACTTCAGCATAAAATGGAAAAGATAAAATAAAATAATGCCATTTACTTACTCACATGGATATTATACTAGTCAAATGATCACATGTAATATCAATAACCACTTTCATAATTATGGAATGCATAATTCCATACTATCATTACCACATAGCCAAGGCCTCGTGCCAAGACTACAAATAAGATTTTTCCAAGGCCTTGTGCCAAGACACTAGTTTGTATCATGAGATCTACCAATGCATCGAGGAGCTATAGGGGGCTCCACCCGTCACTTATTAAGTCCAATTCATTCCTCATATGAACAGGTTTAAACATAACATAATCATTCGTATTAAAACTAGCATACGAAATGTCAATACTTTAACTACAAACCATGAATGGTATAAAAATAGCACATCCACATTCAAACATAACTCATTTGATACAATATAGAAGATTGTATTCTATCACATTAACCTCAATCAAGAATAATGAAGGAAGCTGACATAGATTAAAATAATCATCAAAACTATTTGAGAGAAATATCGCCCTTTTTCTTGAAATCATTTAGAAGTCACACTATTTGTCAAGAAGCTATTTAAAAATAGATTTTTAAATCAAAGTGTCCCATACCACTTTGAAACTTTTAAAAGGAGTTTAAATTTTAAAACTATAATGTCCATATAAATAAATCCTTAAAACCATTTTTTAAAACATGGACATTAATGGGAAAGATTTAGAAAAATAAGTCTTTAAAACATTTAAGAATGGTATTTTAGGTAGAGTTTCTAACCAAAAGAGAGACAATTGAATACAAATTATTGAGGAAATAAAAACATTTTAATATCATGAGAATAAAGGAATTCATGATATACTACGTCAAAGTACATTATATACACCACATAACAGTGATTTGGTGTATAACAACAAAGAAGTCTCAATGGAATGTAAATTGAGATGAAATCGCTCATAAAGGCTGTATCCTTAAGTTAAGGATAAATCAATGACATAGTTATGTGTGAAAAATATAAATACACTAAATATGATTGGATATTCAGTGTAAATCAATCAAAGGTTATTCACACATAATCTTATAAAAACAACACCAATGAATTGGATGTTTAACTCAACAAATTGAGAGTGGGTTAAAATTACTCTTATCAAATTCATATCGATGACTTGAGAAATTATCAATTGAGTGATTATGTGTATCGAAATTATATCCACAGAAAAGGGTAGTGGAAATTATGAATTAAGTAAATGAATATTTATTCCACACATAATCTTGGAGTAAAATAATCAATGAAGTTTGCGTAAAGCCAAATAAATGGAAATTGAAATTTTAAATTCAGTTATTGATTTGGTAACATACAAAACATACACCCATGAAAGAAGGATCATACAATGATGATTTAAATATAAATGAATTAAAGTATATTACACAATTAATACAAACATGGGAAGTACACACACCACATGTAATAAATAAGTGGTGAACAATGGAATTCTCACGGAATTAAAAGTGAGATAAGAAACCCCTTACCTTGTACTTTTCCTTGGTTGGGGGTAGGTTAAACTCCTGTATAATGTTGAAATAATAGTTATTAAATTATTCATGAATCATATACATTAATATGATATTATATATGATCTTTTAACATTGCTTTGTTAATAATATCTTAGAATTATCGTCGTTTCGGGTGTTAACATACTTGTTTTCCTTTATTTGTTTTGTAACGTAAGCCATGTTTGTCATGGATAGGTTGTATCTTATTCATATCCAGAATGATATAAGGTTCTTAAACATTATTTTTAAATCATCAAATGATAGTTATACTTGAATGGATATGATGGAGAATGAATCTCATCGCGTTCGTGGAGACGGTAGTCCGTACGTACGCACGAGCGACAATATCATTCTTTTGATATTAAAATAATATATTATTGGATGATATATTATATATACAGAATCATAATCATGTTATATTTAATTTTTACACGAATTATACATCATTATTATACCCATCCAAATAATAATATATTGAATAACAATTACACCACGACGTGGAGACGGTAAGCCGTACGTACGCACGTATGGTGACAAGTTATTCAAAGGGTGGATAGAATACTGAATATGGTTGTACCATATTTATAATAACATCACAGTATATATAAGATACTGGAGTTATTATTTTATAATGGTAATAACAAAGAAAGAAGAAGTGGAAGAAGAAAGGAACTTGAAAAGGGGTGGTGAAAACATTACCTCTTCTTCGGGTTCTTCCTTTTGATTTGGTCAAAAGGGTTCCTTAGGTTGGATTTATGATCAAAATAAGGCCTCTAGGTTGTAGTGAGTGATGTTGAGAGAGTATTTGGGCAGGTTTTGGCTGAACCAATAGTCTTTGAAGATGTGAAGAAATGAGAAGTAGGAGTGCCCTTTTATAAGAGGGTTGAGGGGCACCTTTGGAAAAGCTAGAAATATTAATTTATAACAAATTCATATTCGGTATCTAATGGATCCAAAGTTTATTATTAAATGGTTAAGGTTTGGATATGTCGAAAACCATTAAACCAGTGTAATTTAGACAGGTTTGTGTTACTATATTAAACTTATCGTTTAGTTTTCTCTCTTAGTTAATTAGTTTGACATTTACCATGTCACTTTGTATTTTTTTATTATATAGTTAATAAACGTACTATATACATCCAAGAGACCCCCAAGTGGTCCATTAAAGATATACCTATCATGATATAAGTCTTTTGGCCTATCCATAGATTATTAATAATTTAATATCAATTAATAATATAATATTTGTTTTAAAAACTCTTTTATGTCAATTTTGACACTATTCAATAGTTGATTTTTGTAAAACTCAAAACAGAATTATTACTTCAAACAAAGTTAATTACATATTTACTAACTTGTCATATTAACCTAGAAAATTATTTTAATTCATTAAAAGTGTAAATTATATTTATTTTGGTATTTATAATATCAATTATTATAATTTTTCACTATTATGGTAATTACTGCATCATCATTGTGTCATAAATAAATTAAATTATTTAATTTATAAAAATTACAAATAAAATATCATTATGTAGGAAATCTTGTTATATTTCTAATTAATATTTACAATCTAAAATCCAACCTATATAACCCTTTGTAAAAATTGTTTTTCTAAAAGATATATGCTTCTGTCATTTTTGTATTCATTTTAACTTAATTAAAATAAAGTGTCCCTATCACTTACAAGTGGCACCATGGGGTCCCAAAATCGACCCAAAGATGGCCAAGGTCGGACATGTATAAAAAAATAAGGTTAGGACACGATTTAGTGTAATTTTTTTATTATTATAATATTATTTTTTAACCCTTATTTACCGGATTTACCCTTTAACCTTAGTAAATAAAATATTTACCGAAGTAATTATTCAAAATTTCTAAAAATAAAAGTTACTTATTTACACAAATTGGATATCCTGATTCCAAATATGGAATCCATTTTTCCAAATTCAATACACAGAATTGTCAAAAATTAATTTAAAATTAATTCCCATTGTTAAAACAAAAAGCGTGTTTTTAAGAAATAATAACTATCAAAAGATTCTCAGTTGTTTATGTCCAATTTCAAGGTGAAATAACTAAAAATAACCATAATTGGATTAAATAGTAAAAATATAATCTATTTATACTTCCAAAACATTAAAATGTGTAATTTAACAATATAAATTATTTTTATTAAAAAAGTTGTTTTCAGTTAAAATATAGTATTTTTCACTATTCACTCAAATATGAAAGTTATCAGAAAGACACAAAAACATTATTGATACTAAATTCTTATGTCCATATTTTAATGAAGAATTTTATTTTGTCAAATTGAATATATAAAAGATTCAAATGTTGGTTTTAAAAAGGCTTCACCATTAAAAGGTGGTAAAATTTCATTTTTTTGAAAAATACTTCTTTTATCTAAAAAAAATGATTTTCTTCATAAATCATGTCTTAGAAACTAATAATATGGATTAAAATTATAAGGATAATATAATATTTAAAATTTAGTTAATACTATTCATAACCTCTTTTGAACGGCTAGTTTGGTAAGTCGTGGTGTACTTGAACTCAGTGTTGCGTACAACACACGCTATTGTATTATTCAAAAAGAAGAGTACTGTGGAAGATTGGGGTGTTACAGTAAAACCATATTTGAGCAATCTATCCATCCTATGAATGACATTTCACCATACGTGCGTACGTAGGACTTACCGTCTCCACGTCGTGGTGTAATTTTTATTCAAAACATTATTTTTTGGATGGGTATAATAATGATGTGTAATTAATATAAATAATAAATATAACATGATAATGATTCTGTATATAAGATATACCATCCAATTAAATACTATTTTAATATCAAAATAATGATATTGTCGTTCGTGCGTACGTACGGACTACCGTCTCCACGAACGTGATGAGATTCATTCTTTATCGTATCCATTCAAGTATAATTATCATTTGATGATTTAAAAATAATGTTTATGGACTTGATATCATTCTAGATATGAATAAGATACATCCTATCCATGACAAACATGGCTTACGTAACAAAACATATCAAAGAAAACGAGTAAGTTAACACCAGAAACGATGATAATACTAAGATATTATAAAGAAATCAATGTTAAAAGATCATATATGATATCATATTAATATATATGATTCTTTTATAATTTAATAACAATTATTTCACCATTATAATGGAGGTTAACCTACCCTTGACCAAGGAAAAGGTACAAAGTAAGGGGTTTCTTATCTCACTCTTAATTTCGTGAGAATTCCATTGTTCACCTCTTATTTATTACATGTGCTGTGCGTACTGCCCATGTTTGTATTCATTGTATAATATACTTTAATTCATGTATATTTACATCATCATTGTATGATCCTTCTTTCATGGGTGTATGTTTCGTAAGTTACCTAATCGATAAGGGAATTTGAAATTTCAATTTCCACTCATTCGGCTTTACGCATACTTCATTGATTCTTTTACTCCAAGATTATGTATGGAATCATTATTCATTTGATTATGTCATAATTTACACTCCCCTTTCGGTGGATATAATTTTTATACACATAATCACTCCATTGATAAATTCTCAAGTCATCGGTATGAACTTGATAAGAGTAATTTTTACTCAATCTCGATTTGTTGAGATAAACATCAAATTCATTGGTGTTGTATTTACTACAATATGTGTGAATGTACCTTGATTGTTTTACAATGAATATCCAATCATATATAGTGTATTTATATTTTTCACACATAATTATGTCATTGATTTATCCTTAACCTAAGGATACGGCTTTTATGAGAGATTAAATTTCAATTTACATTCCATTGAGACTTCCTTGTTGTTATACACGAAATAACATTTATGTGGTGTATATAATGTACTTTTACATAGTATATCATGAATCCCTTTATTCTCATGATATTACAAAGTTTTGATTACCTCAATTTTTTTTATTCCAGTGTCTCTCTTTTGGTTAGAAACTCTAACTAAAATACCATTTTTAATTGTTTTAAAGACTTATTCTTCTAAATCTTGCTCATTAATGTCCATGTTTTAAAAAATGGGTTTAAGGATTAATTTATATGCACATTAAAGTTTAAAAATTAAAACTCCTTTTAAAATTTTCAAATTGGTATGGGACATTTTGATTTAAAAATCTATTTTTAAACGGCTTCATGACAAATAGTGTGACTTTTAAATGTTTTCAAGAAAAGGGGGATATTTCTCTCAAATAGTTTTGATGGTTATTTTCATCTATGTCAATATCATTCATTATTATCGATTGAGGTTAATATGATACAATACAATCTTCCATATTGTATCAAATGAGTTATGTTTGACTGTGGATGTGCTATTTTTATACCATTCATGGTTTGTGGTTAAAGTATTGACATTTCGTATGCTAGTTTTAATACGAATGTGTATGTTATGTTTAAACATGTTCATATGAGGAATGCATTGGACTTTGTAAGTGATGGGTGGAGCCCGCTATAGCTTCTCGATGCATCGGTAGGTCTCATGAGACAAACTAGTGTCTTGGCACAAGGCCTCAACAAAATCTTATTTGTAGTCTTGGCACGAGGCCTTGCCTATGTGGTTATGATAGTCTGGTATTATGAATTCCATCATTATGAAATTGGTTATTGATATTGAATGTGATTATTATATTATTAGAATATCCATGTGAATAAGTAAATGGAATTATTTCATTTTATTTTTTCCATACTATGTTCAAGTTCATGTTTAAAAGAATTTTGTTTTAGTTATACATTGCCTTCAATGTTTATTCTTATTTATGAATGTTTCCTCTATATTGTTATCCCTACTGGGAATTTGAGCTATCCCCTTTTCTATGTTTTATTTTTACCAGGTTGTGAATAAATAGTTTATGAATGACCTGCAGAGATAATATTAGGGGATATGAAGACAAGATGTTGTTGTAGTTTGTTTACCTTATGATGTAATGTAAGACTTATTAATATATCTAGTGTTTCCACGACTACTAAACTAATCGGTCATTCGAGACTTGATCCTTTGTGATCATCCCAATGTTATATAATAAAGCACTGACTCTGGGTAACTGGGGTCGAGGCATTAATTCATGTATATTAACGTCCATGTTTTAAAATAATTATATCGAATGAGTTATGTTTGACTGTGGATGTGATATTTTTATACAATTCATGGTTTGTGGTTAAAGTATTGACATTCCGTATGCTATTTTTAATACGAATGTGTATGTTATGTTTAAACATGATCATATGAAGAATGCATTGGACTTCGTAAGTGATGGGTGGAGCCCACTATAGCTCCTCGATGAATTGGTAGCTCTCATGAGACAAACTAGTGTCTTGGCACAAGGCCTTGACAAAATATTATTTGTAGTCTTGGAACTAGGCCTTGGCTATGTGGTTATGATTGTCTGGAATTATGCATTCCATCATTATGAAAGTGGTTATTGATATTGAATGTGATTATTCGATTAGTAGAATATCCATGTGAATAAGTAAATGGAATTATTTCACTTTATTTTTTCCATACTATGTTGAAGTTCATGTTTAAAAGGATTTTGTTTTAGTTATACATTTCCTTCAATGTTTATTCTTATTTATGAATGTTTTTGCTATATTTTTATCCTTACTGGGCATTTGAGCTCACCCCTTTTCTATGTTTTATTTTTCCCAGGTTGTGATGAAATAGTTTATGAATGACCTGCAGAGATGGTATGAGGGTATATGAAGACAATATGTTGTTGTAGTATTTTTACCTTATGATGTAATGTAAGAATTATGAATATATCTACTGTTTCCAAGACTACTAAACTAATCGGTCTTTCGAAACTTGATCCTTTGTGATCATGACAATGTTATATAATAATCCACCGACTCTGTGTAACTAGGTCCTGGTTATTACTTCATGTAATATAATTTAATTTATGTATATTTACATCATCATTGTATGATCCTTCTTTCATGGGTGTATGTTTCTTAAGTTACCTAATCGATAAGGGAATTTGAAATTTCAATTTCCATTCATTCGTCTTTACGCATACTTCATTGATTATTTTACTCCAAGATTATGTGTGGAATCACTATTCATTTGATTATGTCATAATTTCCACTCCCCTTTCTTTGGATATACTTTTTATACACATAATCACTCCATTTATAAATTCTCAAGTCATCGGTATGAACATGATAAGAGTAAATTTTACTCAATATCGATTTGTTGAGATAAACATCCAATTCATTGGAGTTGGTTTTACTTCAATATGTGTGAATGTCCCTTGATTGTTTTACACTGAATATCCAGTCATATTTAGTGTATTTATATTTTTCACAAATAATTATGTTGTTGATTTATCCTTAACCTAAGGATACGACCTTTATGAGAGATTTCATCTCAATTTACATTCCATTGAGACTTATTTGTTGTTATACACCAAATCACTTTTATGTGGTGTATATAATGTACTTTGACATAGTATATCATGAATCCATTTATTATCATGATATTACAATGTTTTGATTACTACAATTATTTGTATTCAAGTGTCTCTCTTTTGGTTAGAAACTCTAACTAAAATTTCATTTTTAAATGTTTTAAAGACTTATTCATCTAAATCTTTCTCATTAATGCCCATGTTTTAAAAAATGGTTTTAAGGATTTATTTATATGGACATTAAAGTTTTAAAATTAAAACTCATTTTAAAGTTTCAAAGTGGTATGGGACACTTTGATTCAAAATTCTATTTTTAAACAACTTCTTGACAAATAGTGTTACTTGAAAATGTTTTTAAGAAAAGGGGGATATTTCTCTCAATAGTTTTGATGGTTATTTTCATCTATGTCAATATCATTCATTATTATCGATTGTGGATAATATCATACAATACAATCTTCCATATTTGTAACACCCCAAGATTTCATAGTGTGTTATTTCTTCATAATAATTCAATAACTTGCACTACACGCAACACCGAGTTCAATCACACCATGACTTACAAAAAAAAAAGAAGCCATTCCAAAGAGGTTATGAATAGTATTATCTAAATTTTAAACTTTATATAATCCTTATAATTTTAGAATCCATATTATGAGTTTCATAGATATAATGCAAGAACAAATTCATTTTCAGTATTGCACTTTTATCAACTTTTAATAGTGAACCCTTTTTAAATACAATATTTTAAACTTTTTGACTAAATGGGGACATCAAAAATTTAAAATGAAACATCCCAAGCTTCCACGGTACGCTTTCCTTTGAATAATGCAATGGCGTGCATTGTACGCAACTTCGAGATTCTAACACACCACAACCAATCAAGCTAGCCGTCATGAATAGTAATACATACCTTTTAAAATTTTAGAAATTTTATCTCTCAAAATGGACTTCATTTTTGGATTCAGAGTATCGAATATAGCCTAAGGTGAAATTTTGGTACTTTTTGGATAACTTTCATATTTTGATGAATAGTGAAAATTACTATATTTTAATTAAAAACAACTTTTTTAATCAAAATAATTAATAGTAATAAATTATGAATTTTAGTGGTTTTAAATTATATTTAGAATATATTTTTACCATTTAATATAATTTTGGTCATTAGACATAATTTTACAATTAAACCGAACATAAACAAGTGTCAATCTTTTGACAGTTATTATCTCTTAAAAACACACTTTTTGTTTTAACAGCGGGAATTAATTTTAAATTAATTTCTGCCACTTCTGTGTTTTGAATTTAAAAAATGGATTCCATATTTGGAATCAGGATGTCCAAATTGTGTAAATAGGTAACTTTTATTTTTAGACATTTTAAATAATTACTGCGGTAAATATTTTATTTACCATGGTTAAGGGTAAATCCGGAAAATAAGGGTTAAACAATAATATTATAATAATACTAAATTACCCTAAAACGTGTCCTATACTTATTGGTTGATACATGTTCGACCATAGGCATCTTTGGGTCGATTTTGGGACCCCATGGTGCCACTTGGAAGTGATAATGACACTTTATTTTAATTAAGTTAAAATGAATACAAAAAAGACACAAGCATATATCTTTTAGAAAAACAATTGTTACATAGGGTTATATATTTTTGATTTTAGATTATAAATATTAATTAGAAAGATAAAAAGATTTCCTACATAATGATATTTTATTTATAATTTTTAGACATTAAATAATTTATTTTATTTATGACACAACGATGATACAGTAATTACTATAATAGTGCAAAATTAAAATAATTGATATTATAAATACCCAAATAAATATAATATGAAACTTTTAATGAATTAAACTAATTTTCTAGGATAATATGATATATTAGGATTGATTTAATTGACTTTTTTCGAAGTAATAAATCTGTTATAAGTTTCACAAAAATCAACTGTTGAATAGTGTCAAAATCGACATAAAAGAGTTCTTAAAACAAATATTATATTATTAATTGATATTAAATTCCTAAAAATCTATGGTTCGGCCAAGATACTTATATCATGATAGGTTCATCATTAATTGACCATTTGGGGGTCTCTTGGATGTATATAGTAAGTTTATTAACAATATTATATAAAAATACAAAGAGACATTGTAAAAGTGAAACTAATTAACTTAGAGTTAATACTTAAAGATAAGGTTAATATAAGTACCCAAACCTGTCTAAATTCTATTTGTTGAGTTGTTTTCGACCCATCCCCACCTTCACCTTTGAATAATAAACTTTGGATCCATTAGAAACCGAATATGAATTTATTATAAATTAATATTTCTATCTTTTCCAAAGGTGCCCCTCACCCCTCTTATAAAAGGGCACTCCTCTTTCTCATTACATTACACCTTAAAAGCCTTTTTTTCGGCCTAACTCTGCCCAAATACTCTCCCAACTTCCCTCACTACAACCTAGAGGCATTAGTTTGATCAGAAATCTAACCTAAGGAGCCCTTTTGATCAAATCAAAAGGAAGAACCCGAAGAAGAGGTAATGTTTTCACCACCCCTTTTCAAGTTCCTTTCTTCTTCCACTTTTTCTTTCTTTGTTCTTACCATTCTAAAATAATAACTCCAGTATCTCACATATACTGTGATGTTATTATAAATATGGTACAACCATATTCAGTATTCTATCCACCCTTTGAATAACATGTCACCATACGTGCGTGCGTACGGCTTACCGTCTCCACGTCGTGGTGTAATTGTTATTCAATATATTATTATTTGGATGGGTATAATAATGATGTGTAACTCATGTAAATAATAAATATAACATGTTAATGATTCTTTATATATGATATACCATCCATTTATATATTATTTTAATATCAAAAAAAGAATGATATTGTCGCTCGTGCGTACGTACGGACTACCGTCTCCAGGAACGCGATGAGATTCATTCTCCATCGTAACCATTAAAGTATAATTATCACTTGATGATTTAAAAATGATGTTTAAAGACTTGATATCATTATGGATATGAATAATATACAACCTATCCTTTACAAACATGTCTTACGTAACAAAACATATAAAAGAAAACAAGTAAGTTAACACCCGAAACAATGATAATACTAAGATATTATTATCAAATCAATATTAAAAGATCATATATGATATCATATTAATGTATATGATTCTTGTATAATTTAATAACAATTATTTCACCATTATACAGGAGGTTAACCTACCCCAACCAAGGAAAAGTACAAGGTAAGGGGTTTTCATCTCACTCCTTATTCCCGTGAGATTCATGCCATATTGCCACCATCACCTTTTGTGTGGTCTATGTACGGCCCATAATTATATTCTTTGTGTAATATACTCTAATTTATGTGTATTTACATATTCATTGTATGATACCTCTTTCATGGGTTGTATGTTTCATAAGCTACCAAATTGGTAAGGGTTATTTCACAATCTCTTCATTATCCGAGGTTGTTTATACGTAATAATCTACTGGGATCTCGTTATCATCCACATCCATGTTTCTTCAAAATGTATTTCAAAACATTTTTACAATAATATGGGTTAATGTCATTTATACCCTTGTTTTAATTTTTATAAACGGAATCTTTCCGTCGTTTTCAAAACAAGGTGCTTTTAAACCTTTTCAACAGAATTAAGGTAAGAATGTTTTTTTTAACTTATACGGCGGGTGTGGTTATTTTATGCCGTTATAAAATATTCAAATATTTACTTACAAGCTTATAAGAATATTTTCAAGAAAATGTTTTATTTTATATGGCTCTTAAATGATTTCAAAAATAGAAAGAGATATTTCTCTAAAAAGTGTTTTGATTTCATCTATGTCAACATCCTTTGATTGATTTTACGCTTATTTGAAGTTGATTTATTATGATACAAAACTTCAATATTGTATTGAAGGTTTTGTGATATGTTTGACTGTCGATGTGATATTTTTATACCAGTCATAGTTTATTGTGAAAGTATTGACATTTCGTATGCTAGTTTTAATACGAATGTTTATGTTATGTTTAAACCTTTTCATATGGGAATGCATTGGACTTAATATGTGACGGGTGGAGCCCGCTATAGCTCCTCGATGCATCGGTAGGTCTCATGGGACAAACTAGTGTCTTGGCACAAGGCCTTGGCAAAATCTTATTTGTAGTCTTGGCACTAGGCCTTGGCTATGTGGTTATGATAGTCTGGCATTATGCATTCCAACATTATGAAAGCGGTTATTGATTTTTGCATGTGATTATTCGATTAGTAGAATATCCATGTGATTAAGTAAATGGAATTATTTCATTTTAGTTATGACATACCATGTTGAAAGTTAATGTTTGACAGGATTTTGTTTTAGTTATACTTTGCCTTAAATTTTTATTCTTATTTATGAAAGTTTCCGGTATATTGTTATCCTTACTGGGCATTTGAGCTCACCCCTTTTCTATGTTTTATTTTTCCCAGGAAGTGAAGAAGTAAATAATGAATGACCTGCAGGGATATTATGTGGGGATATGAGTGTGGATTATGGAGACATTATGTTGTTGTAGTAGTTTTTCATTTTTTGATGTAATGTAAAACTTATGAATATATCTAGTGTTTCCAAAGCTACTAAACCAATCGGTCTTTCGAGATTTGATCTTTCTTCTGATCATGCCAATGTTATGTAATAATGCACCGACTCTGGGTAACTAGGGTCGGGGCGTTACAGTTGGTATTAGAGGAAGTTTAGTACAAACCTTGGAAGCTAGATTTAGATAAACTCTGATTAGAGCACGTAGATCTAAGATGAACTTTGAGGATTAGTATAGAAGAACTTCCTAGAATTTTGGTATTGTGGAGATTTTGTGAGTTTTCCGAGCAATACATCCCTGTCTGGATACGAGCAGCTAGAGGCGGCTCTGGCACAGATGTACCTAGGGGTAAAACCCGAAAACACCGCTTTGAGCTAGACTCGAACGGGAACTGGTGCATGACAACGGGCCTTGTTGCACTCTTGGTTACGACACTCCCGGGGGATATTCTTAGGATAACTCTCATTTTCTTTACAAATCATTTTGAAGGGATTATGAGTATATACTTCTCAAAGAAAACATTCTTATTATTATGGATTAAATCCATAAATAGTTCAATTTATGTTCAGTGTTTTATAAGTATGGGATTATGTATTTTGATTCATAAACTGATCTAGTTTATGCCATTGTTTAGAAATGGCACCCAGTAGAAGGAATGAGAACTCCAGCAATGAAAATGATCCAATGAGAAAGAAGGATCATATATTTCATGTCCTTAAGACAAAATTTATAAGAGAAATAGTCTCCCATTTATTATCATCATACGAAGAAATAATATCATGTGTTTATAAGATAAGTAACGATTTTACTGAGTCCTATGGCTTTGAAGGGAAGAAAGAGAAGAAAATGATTGAAGAGAGAAAGATGGATAAAGGGAAGAGGGAAAAAAGAATTTTCCCATATGTGATAGCTGTGGGAAGAAACACCCTGGAACTTGTCTGAAAGGAATGGGAGTTTGTTATAAGTGTGGTGGAAAAGGGCACAAAGTACATGACTGCAAGGGTAAGAAAATAGTTTCAAATGTACAATGCTTCATTTGCAAGGAGTTTGGACACTATGAGACCTTATGTCCCAGTCATCAGAATATGCCGCAAATGATGTTGTTGGATAATAATCAAGTTATGATACTACCACAGATGGAGAGGAATGATTAGAGTTCTTATATTGATTATGTCAATTGAGTGTTGTATCAACAATGTACTTGTTATAATAATTATGGAGTATATAAGGATTGTACTGAAGTACTATTTCATTAAGGACTTGAGATTGTGTGGAACAAAGAAAAGTGACTCAATAGCAGGTTAAATTTTTGGAAAATATATGGTTGAGAGAATGATAAACCATAATATGGTTCTGATACCGAGGTAGTGATTTTAGAATAATACATGATTGATTTGGATAAATTATATTGGATATTCTTGATTACCTTGAAAGTAATTAATGATTTGTATATTCCATCATTGTTGGGGTTTAAAACATTTTTGGATTGATGATGTATATCCAGCATTCTATATGGAATAAGGGAGCATGAATGTAATCAATATGGATTATGGTAATTCAGGATGTTTCAGTGTTTTAAAAGAATACATGATAGAAGGTATTAATATGCTATTACGTGGTAAAAAGGATCTACATTATGTTTAACTTCCTTATAAATGTTGGACTGTGAGATTGGTCAGATGTATTTTGGATAAATTCTATTTTGAGATTAATTTTGGATTGCCATAAAAGGACAACCCGGAGGTCGGGCGGCAACCCGTCGCGTCCGGCAAGGCCGCGGGAATTGAACCCGCAACCGAAGGGCGACAAGGGTGTATCACCTACCACTGGCCCAAGATATGTCCTGGATTAAATAATGTAGTTTTTTTAAAAGATCTGGTAGATGAATTATAAATTCGTTTATTTTGGAACCCTGTACGAATAGTATAAATAGAATTTTTTTACGAGTGAAAGATGAGTTTGTGGTAGAAATTTATTAATGGACAAAACTCCAATTATAAAGTAAGTATATATCCTTATGATATTAGCCAATATCATAAATAAATTCCTCAACATTAATAAAAGGAACTTAGAACAAAAATGTTGTCCTAGATGGTACCTTAAATCATCACTAATTTATGGCTTTGGGATTGTTGGCCTTTTCATAGCCATGTTCTCTAATACTCTCCATCAGATAATTGATGGTTATATTTCTCTTCCATATCAATATTTTCCTACATGGAACCCTAGTATGTGTTATTTTCGGTAATCTTCATACTTTCCACTCTTTATTTTAAATAGAGGCCTCATTAATTCATTTTTCGATGTGGGATTTCAACTAAGATATTTTGAAACGTCAAAAATGTGTTATCCTAATACCCTATGTTTTGTTGAACCGATGGTATTTCAAATCATCATAGATTGATGAGTTTAAGGACCTCAATTTTATACTTGTTTGTGATTGATGACCTCAATCACTTCCTATAAATATTTACGATTTTCCTCCAATTATATGTCTCTAATTTCCACCAATGTTCTCCTAATCGAGATCATAATTTGGTGGTGACCCTTTCATTTATCTTTTCCTCATATTAAGACTAAATTTTAGTAACCCAATTTCCAATGTGGGTTTTCCCACAAAGATATTTTTTATTTTCAACCTTTTATTTTGGAAGAACAATTTCAAATTGCAAGGACGCAATTTATTAAAGGAGGGGAGAATGTAACACCCCAAGATTTCATAGTGTGTTATTTCTTCAAAATAATTCAATAACTTGCACTACACGCAACACCGAGTTCAATCACACCATGACTTACAAAAAAAAAGAAGCCATTCAGAAGAGGTTATGAATAGTATTATCTAAATTTTAATCTTTATATAATCCTTATAATTTTAGAATCCATATTATGAGTTTCTTAGATATAATGCAAGAACAAATTCATTTTCAGTATTGCACTTTTATCATCTTATAATAGTGAACCCTTTTTAAATACAATATTTTCAACTTTTTGACTAAATGGGGACATCAAAAATTTAAAATGAAACATCCCAAGCTTCCACGGTACGCTTTCCTTTGAATAATGCAATGGCGTGCATTGTACGCAACTTCGAGATTCTAACACACCACAACCAATCAAACTAGCCGTCATGAATAGTAATACCTACCATTTAAAATTTTAGAAATTTTATCTCTCAAAATGGGCTTCATTTTTGGATTCAGAGTATCGAATATATCCTAAGGTGAAATTTTGGTACTTTTTGGATAACTTTCATATTTTGATGAATAGTGAAAATTACTAAATTTTAATTAAAAACAACTTTTTTAATCAAAATAATTAATAGTGGAAAATTATGAATTTGAGTGGTTTTAAAGTATATTTAGAATATAGTTTTACCATTTAATATAATGTTGGTCATTAGACATAATTTTACAATTAAACCGAACATAAACAAGTGTCAATCTTTTGATAGTTATTATCTCTTAAAAACACGGTTTTTGTTTTAACAGTGGGAATTAATTTTAAATTAATTTCTGCCACTTCTGTGTTTTGAATTTAGAAAAATGTATTCCATATTTGGAATCAGGATGTCCAAATTTTTTAAATAGATAACTTTTATTTTTATACATTTTGAATAATTACTGCGGTAAATATTTTATTTACCATGGTTAAGGGTAAATCCTGTAAATAAGGGTTACAAAATAATATTATAATAATACTAAATTACCCTAAAACGTGTCCTAGCCTTATTGGATGATACATGTTCGACCATAGTCATCTTTGGGTCGATTTTGGGACCCCATGGTGCCACTTGTAAGTGATAATGATACTTTATTTTAATTAAGTTAAAATGAATACAAAAATGACACAAGCATATATCTTTTAGCAAAACAATTGTTACATAGGGTTATATATGTTGGATTTTAGATTATAAATATTCATTATAAATATAAAAAGATTTCCTACATAATGATATTTTATTTATAATTTTTATACTTTAAATAATTTATTTTATTTATGACACAACGATGATGCAGTAATTACTATAATAGTGAAAAATTAAAATAATTGATATTATAAATACCCAAATAAATATAATATGAAACTTTTAATGAATTAAACTAATTTTATAGGATAATATGATATATTAGGATTGATTTAATGGACTTTTTTTGAAGTAATAAATCTGTTATAAGTTTCACAAAAATAAACTATTCAAAAGTGTCAAAATTGACATAAAAGAGTTTTTAAAACGAATATTATATTATTAATTGATATTAAATTCATAAAAATCTAAGGTTCGGCCAAGAGACTTATATAATGATAGGTTCATCATTAATGGACCACTTGGGGGTATCTTGGATGTATATTGTAAGTTTATTAACAATATTATATAAAAAACAAAGAGACATTGTAAAAGTGAAACTAATTAACATAGAGTTAATACTTAAAGATAAGGTTAATATAAGTACCCAAACCTATCTAAATTATATTTGTTGAGTTGTTTTCGACCCATCCCCACCTTAACCTTTTAATAATCAACTTTTGATCCATTAGAAACCGAATATGAATTTATTATAAATTAATATTTCTATCTTTTCCAAAGGTGCCCCTCACCCCTCTTATAAAAGGGCACTCCTCTTTCTCATTTCTTCACACCTTCAAAGACTTTTTTTTCGGACAAACTCTAACCAAATAATCTCATAACATCCCTCACTACAACCTACAGTCCTTAGTTTGATCAGAAAGCCAACCTAAGGATCCCTTTTGATCAAATCATAAGGAAGAACCTGAAGAAGAGGTAATGTTTTCACCACCCCTTTTCAAGTTCCTTTCTTCTTCCATTTCTTCTTTCTTTGTTCTTACCATTCTAAAATAATAACTCCATTATATCACATATAATGTGATGTTATTATAAATATGGTACAACCATATTCAGTATTCTATCCACCCTTTGAATAACATGTCACCATACGTGCGTACGTACGGCTTACCGTCTCCACGTCGTGGTGTAATTTTTATTCAATATATTATTATTTGGATGGGTATAATAATGATGTGTAACTCATGTAAATAATAAATATAAAATGTTAATGATTCTGTATATATTATATACCATCCATTTATATATTATTTTAATATCAAAAAAAAGAATGATATTGTTGCTCGTGCGTACGTAAGGACTACCGTCTCCACGAACGCGATGAGATTCATTCTCCATCGTAACCATTAAAGTATAATTATCATTTGATGATTTAAAAATGATGTTTAAGGACATGATATAATTCTGGATATGAATAATATACAACCTATCCTTTACAAACATGTCTTACGTAACAAAACATATAAAACAAAACAAGTAAGTTAACACCTGAAACAACGATAATACTAAGATATTATTATCAAATCAATATTAAAAGATCATATATGATATCATATTAATATATATGATTCTTTTATAATTTAATAACAATTATTTCACCATTATACAGGAGTTTAACCTACCCCAACCAAGGAAAAGTACAAGGTAAGGTGTTTTCATCTCACTCCTTATTCCCGTGAGATTCATGCCATATTTCCACCATCACCTTTTGTGTGGTGTATGTACTGCCCATAATTATATTCGTTGTGTAATACACTCTAATTTATGTGTATTTACATATTCATTGTATGATACCTCTTTCATGGGTTGTATGTTTCATAAGCTACCAAATTGGTAAGGGTTATTTCACAATCTCTTCATTATCCGAGGTTGTTTATAGGTAATAATCTACTGGGATCTCATTATCATCCACATCCATGTTTCTTCAAAATGTATTTCAAAACATTTTTACAATAATATGGGATAATGTCATTTATACCCTTGTTTTAATTTTTATAAACGGAATCTTTCCGTCATTTTCAAAACAAGGTCCTTTTAAACCTTTTCAACAGAATTAAGGTAAGAATGTTTTTTTAACTTATACGGCGGGTGCGGTTATTTTATGCCATTATAAAATATTCAAAGCGTTACTTACAATATTATAAGAATATTTTCAAGAAAATGTTTTATTTTATATGGCTCTTAAATGATTTCAAAAATATAAAGAGATATTTCTCTAAAAAGTGTTTTGATTTCATCTATGTCAACATCCTTTGATAGATTTTACGCTTATTTGAAGTTGATTTATTATGATACAAAACTTCTATATTGTATTGAAGGTTTTGTGATATGTTTGACTGTCGATGTGCCATTTTCTACCATTCATAGTTTATGGTGAAAGTATTGACATTTCGTATGCTAGTTTTAATACGAATGTTTATGTTATGTTTAAACCTTTTCATATGGGAATGCATTGGACTTAATATGTGACGGGTGGAGCCCGTAATAGCTCCTCGATGCATCGGTAGGTCTCATGAGACAAACTAGTGTCTTGGCACAAGGCCTTGGCAAAATCTTATTTGTAGTCTTGGCACGAGGCCTTGGCTATGTGGTTATGATAGTCTGGCATTATGCATTCCAACATTATGAAAGCGTTTATTGATTTTTGCATGTGATTATTCGATTAGTATAATATCCATGTGAATAAGTAAATGGAATTATTTCATTTTATTTATGCCATACCATGTTGAAAGTTCATGTTTGAAAGGATTTTGTTTTAGTTATACATTGCCTTAAATGTTTATTCTTATTTATGAATGTTTCCGCTATATTGTTATCCTAACTGGGCATTTGAGCTCACCCCTTTTCTATGTTTTATTTTTCCCAGGATGTGAAGAAGTAAATTATGAATGACCTGCAGGGATATTATGTGGGGATATGAATGTGGATTATGGAGACATTATGTTATTGTAGTAGTTTTTCATTTTATGATGTAATGTAAAACTTATGAATATATCTAGTGTTTCCAAGGCTACTAAACCAATCGGTCTTTCGAGATTTTATCTTCCTTATGATCATGCCAATGTTATGTAATAATGCACCGACTCTGGGTAACTAGGGTCGGGGCATTACAATATTGTATCGAATGAATTATTTTTGACTGTGGATGTGATATTTTTATACCATTCATGGTTTGTGGTTAAAGTATTGACATTTTGTATGCTAGTTTTAATATGAATGTTTGTGTTATGTTTAAACATGTTCAAATGAGGAATGCATTGGACTTATTAATTGATGGGTGGAGCCAACTATAGCTCTTCGATTCATTAGTAGGTCTCATGAGACAAACATGTGTCTTGGCACAAGGCCTTGACAAAATCATATTTGTAGTCTTGGCACGAGGCCTTGGCTATGTGGTTATGATAGTCTGGATTTATGCATTCCATCATTATGAAAGTGGTTATTGATATTTAATGTGATTATTCGATTAGTATAATATCCATGTGAATATGTAAATGGCATTATTTCAAGTTAATTTTTCCATACTATGTTGAAGTTCAAGTTTTAAAGGCTTTTGTTTTAGTTATACATTGCCTTAAATATTTATTCTTATTTATGAATGTTTCTGCTATATTGTTATCCTTACTGGGCATTTGAGCTCACCCCTTTTCTATGTTTTATTTTTCCCAGGATGTGAAGAAATAATTTATGAATGACCTGCAGGGATAGTATGAGGGGATATGAAGACAAGATGTTGTTGTAGTTTTTTTTCATTATGATGTAATGTAAGATTTATGAATATATCTAGTGTTTCCAAGACTACTAAACTAATCGGTCTTTTGAGACTTGATCCATTTTTATAATTCCATTGTTATGTAATAATGCACCAACTCTGGGTAACTGGGGTCGGGGCGTTACAAAAACCAAGAGGTGTTACCCGATTTAAAGGTAATGCTTTCTCTTATGTTATTTTGTTTTTTTTTTGCTTATCCAACTACCTAAACACTTTTTATTCCAATCTTTTGTAACAAAAAATAGTATATTAAATGTTCTAGGATGTTGTTATGAGATTTATTCTAGCTACACTTACACACACCTCTATCTAATGGTTAAAGAACATATTGTTTCCGTGGATGGAGAATTACACCCTCACGAAACGATGATTGTTCTATCTTCTCCTACCATATCTCATGGTGGAAATTATGATGGAACTATATTTTTTATTATATATATTATATTTATTTCCTCTCTATACTTCAGTATTTTGCATTTAAAATTTACCATTATGCTTTTCATGTTGTGCAAATGTGATAATTTCATTTGAGAACGTGTGGACTACCGCCCCCTCAAGTAATGTGACTCGTTCATGCAATACAAGGAATATATAAAGAATGAAATTAATAAAATTATGTGACCTATAAAACATATATATTATAATGTAATTATAATATATTTATATATATATCTCTCATTTTGTTTTAATTCCATTAATGTGACAAAGAAATGAAAGTAGTGTTCATGCGTACGTACGGCCTACCGTCTTCATGAATGGTGCATTTCATTTTCTTATCTCCAAATGTTATGGAATAGTATACAATGAATATATACTAGATAAATATGATATTTAAATAATTAATACTATTCTAGGGGTGGATTATTTATAACTACCTGGAAAATTCTTTTCAAACAAGTTCATTTTTGACTCATGTACAGAACATCGAAAAAAACTGCTGATATGAACTCACATAATTAACTAATTATTATAACATTATAATATGTGATATGAATTTAATAATAAACTTTAAAAGAGTTAATTAAGAAATTATTAATTTAAAAAAGTTTATTACTCATGAATATAACGAAATGAAAATGATAAGTTGGACTTGAGGTAAGGGATCCTACCTCTCTCTTTCTTTTTAAGTACTCTCTTTTATGTCATTTCTTTTAAGCTCCTGTTTAATATGTTGGGGCATGTTATTTTATATTCCTCTTGATTTAAATTTTATGTTCATATTATGACATACCCTATTTGATCTCATGAATCCATTTTTGGATGTTTTAAGTGGTGTCGTTAGTCTGCCGAGTTTTCATTTGGGATTTTTCGTCTCACTTATATTCCTGTGAGATTCATGCTTCATTTTCCACTATCTACTTTTTTGTGGTTTTCTACGGCCCATGATTTTATTCTTTGTGTAATATAATTTAATTTATGGGTATTCTCATCTTCATTGTATGAACCTTATTTTATGGGATGTATGTTTTGGAAGTTACCCAAATCGGTAAGGGAACCTTCCACCCTCCTCTTTTTAAAATACTTCATTTGTTATGTATCATAATTTACATATTATTATGTTGGGAGATGTTATTATATATCCTTATTGTGTTAAATTTATTTCCAAGTGATTATATACCATTTTTGTCTCATGAACTCATTTTCTGAATTTTAATGTGATGTCTTTATGTTGTTGAATTTTTACTATAGAACTTCTTAACCCAATTTCGATTTCTTTGGGTTCAACATGTAGTTATTGAATATGTCATCTTATGAATATGTGTGAATGAACTATAATTGTTTTACTCCTAATATACACTTATATTAGGTGTATTTATATTTGTCACACATAATTATGAAATTGATTTATCCTTAATTTAAGGATACCATCTTTATAAGGGATTTCAACTCATTTTACATTTTTTGAGACTTCACTATTGTTATGCACCAATTCACTCTTATATGTTGTATATACTATCCTTTGGAATATAATATAATGAATACCTTTATTCTCACGATATTATAAAGCTCTGATTAAATGTTATACCTCAATTATTTTTATTCAAGTGTCTCTCATCTTGTTAAAAACTCTTATACTAAAAAATTGTTTTAAATGTTTTAATTATTTATTCATATAAACATTTCTCATTAATATCCTTGTTTTCAAAATGGTTTTAAGTATTTATTTATATGTATATTTATTAATAAAAATGATAAAAGATTCAAATTGGTATGGGACACTTTAATTAAAAAATCTCTTTATTAAATGTTTTAAATGGTTTTGAAATTTTTTTTTGAATGGATTCATTATTTCAATATCATAAAATTGTATATTTTTATTGCAATGTGGGAATGTTATCTTTACTTTATTCTTAAGTTATGTGTTATGATTATGTTATGGTTCTTGTCAATTGTTACGTATACGAGTGGTTCTGTGGTAAACCTAGGGCGGGTGAGCCCAAGATAGCTCTCTAATGCATTGGGTAACGAGACGGAGGTAAAAGTTAATGTTTCTCCTAAGAGATTTAGGTAATATACTGTTATGGGTATTAAAAATGTGACTCCCTATGTAGCTGTGATAGCTACCATTCATGTTTCATATGGATTCCATAAGTTACCTCTACGATTTATGATTTCTGTGTTTTTATCATAAATCTTATGATTTCGTAAGGTATGTTATGAATGAAAAGTGTTGGTTTCATTTATTTGTATTTATTGATGGGTTAATGTTTCCTTTCCTTAATTTATAACCCTTAATGAGCTTTTTGTGCTCATCCCATGTTTTTGAAATGTTTTTCACAGGTCAAGGGAAAGGTACATGATGTGATGATAGTGTATAGGAAGTGTCAAGAAAGAATCCATGATTTATATAAAATATGTCTCCATTGATGGAGAAAAATGATTATTGTCTTTATTGTAACCAACTTGTTTAAATTTGGAATGTAATGGATGATTTTATGACCAAATTATCTAAAACCCTAAACCTGAAAAGATCCTTAATGTGAATTCTTGAATAACTCAAGATTATGAAATGTTATAAGGTGAGGTCCTTATATTTTGTATCAGAGGTCAGTTTAGATAACTTTAGAGGATAGTCTGTTGTTTAAGAACATGTGACAAGTTCTATATAACCACAATGGTCCGTATATTAGATGAATTCAATGTTATTTTTGAAAGTTAGAATGATATTGAGATAACTTGGATTAGTTTATCATGGTTTTTAACTTCATAATTTTGATCACACTTACCTTTTTCGTTTAAGTAAATGGCTAGATTTAGAATTCACCAAAGTAATAATGGATGTGAAGAAAACTGTGATGGTTTTCTGAAAGAACAACTAAATGATATAGGAGATGCAATGAGAAATCTTGTGGTTTTTCTCAACCAAATATAAAGAGTCATGATTAACCACTTGAACCGTAGTGAGTTCTCTAATGCATAATTTCTGAGATAACAAACTTGATGTGGAAGTTCAGGTAATAATTATAAAGGTAACCATTAAGGTTTATATTATCCTTAATTTTGAGGTAATTATGGGTTACTATATGATATAAAATGAAGGAAATTAGATAAAACTGAGGTTAATTTATTTTATGTTTATTTTTGATGATTTTATACCTTTTTGGGGAATGTTTTAAGAATTATATATTTTTGGAAAAAGGAAAACACGCAGGCCATGTGACAACCCGTCACGTCGGACAATGCTGCGAGAATCGAACCCACAACCAAAGTGCGACTGAGATTTATCACCTGCCACTAAACTATGTGAAGTCCCTGGTTAGTATAAATAATTTTTTTAGTAATATGATCTTATGAATCATGAATAAGTTGATTTTGGTTTTTCTATAGAAATTATTAGCCTATCATGGAGGATACGTTTTTAGGGTAATTACTTTTCACTATGCGACTTTAAGAGAAACTAATTTTATTTGGAGATAAATATTAATATTTACCTTGGAAGAATATGTTTTTAAATCCTTCAAAGATTTCAATTTCAATCTTAGTTTGGAATAATTTGATTAATTTTATGGAAAGTTTTTTATCAAATGGTCTTCGTTGAACTTTGGGTTTTGTTCGGAAAATTTTGGAGATTAAGAATAGATTTTATTTTTATAAAAGATTATCCTTTTGGGGGATTATCTGAACTTGTACTAATTTTTTTTTGTTTAGGTTAAGGTCCTAAGATATGGTAAATATATAGTTCATATTGTGTGGATTATTTGATTCTCTCAAAGTTTATTATATCACTCTTAATGTGAACAAGTCATCCTAAAATGTTCATCGTTTTGAGAAAATATGAGTTGGTGTTAGAAATCTCATAAAAGTTGAAAGTCAAGATGACAAGTAAGTATGTTTACTTAGTATTTAGTTATGGTCATAAATAAATTCCACAATGAAAAGTAACTTTAAACAAAAATGATGTCTTTTAACTTTTCCTACTGGGGAATCAAATACCATTTAACCCATCGCAAATTTGTAATTTTCTTGGGGTTGACTTTCTCCTAAACATGTTTTCTATCACTCTCCATAAGAACATGAACCTTTGTTTTCTTTCCATTTCCATGTTTCCTTATAGATAATCCTTGTATGGGTTAACTCGAGTGACCTTTGTACTTATCTTTCTTTATTTTAAAGTCATAGTTTTACTGACTCTTGTTATGATGTGGGGCTTTCAATGATGTTTTCGAGCCAGATATTAAAATTGCGAGGACATAATTCCCAAAAGGGGGGAAGGATGTAACATCCTAGGTAAATAATGAATATGAAATGTTCATATATATTAATATTTGTGAATAAAATATTAATATTACTAAAAAGGTTCTGCTATGTTTGATTGCGTACCCAATACGCAACAACAAGTTTCTTTGAAATCTTATGTTGCACGCTATTAATAAAATAATATTATTGTAAATGGTAGTAAACTCCTAGTCAATGTAATGAAGGGAATAAAAATAAATAACATAGAAGTGATTATATATGCTTGTCAAATATTTTTAATTTTATCCAATAAATTTTAGAGGCTTAAAATGTGAATGAATCCAATTTTAAGCGTAAATATTCTAATATTCTTTAAAAGGTCGATTAACTGCCTTTTGATGGAGAACCTTTTTTAATTCCACTTTTTGACAATTTTAAATGTTATATTTGAAAAAACAAATTCCTTCTTTAGAATCAAGAGATAAAAATTCACTTTGTGTAAATTTCTTTACTTTTCCGATAAAGTTCAATTTTTTAATGAATAGTGAAAATGATGTTTTTTATTTAAAAACATCCTTTTAGTCTAATTTATTTTTATGGTTAGATTATATTTTTAATTGGTTATAATGTGTAATTAAACAATTTTTTTTACCATTTAATCTATTGGTGTTCATTTTAATTAATTTCACTTTAAAATTTGACATAAACAAGTGTTAATCTTTTAATTGATATTGTATATTAAAAACAAGGTATTTGTTTTGACAGTGAGAATTGATTATAAAATTAATTAATGAAACTTCTATGTTTATAATTTGGTAAAATTGATATAATTTTTTAATTTGTAATATCAAATATATCTTCGGGTGAATTTTTGGTATTTTTCTGATAATGATCATTTTTTTAATGAATAGTGAAGAATACAGCTTTTTAATTCAAAACTGCCTTTTCATCCAATTTATTTATATAGTTAGATTGTAATTTTATTTTTTTTAAGTATAATTGAATTATGTTATTATCACTTAATACAATTTTGTTCATTGGATGTAATTTAACTTTTCAATTGGATGTAAAAACAAGTCAATCTTTTGATAAATTTTACTTCTTAAAAACTCGTCTTTTGTTTGGACAACGTTATTTAGTTTTAAACTAATTAATAGAATTTCACTATTTTGAATTTGATAAAATGGATTCCATATTTGAAATCATAAGGTCCAAATTATGTACTTATGAATCTTTTTTTTTGGACATTATAAATAGTAACGACAGTAATTATCTATAATTATCGTGTTTAATTGGTAATCAGGTAGATTAGGGTAATTAAATAATATCATAAAAATATAAAATTACCCCAAAATGTGTCGTAATGTTATTGGTGGTGTCATGTCCGACTATGGTATTCCTTGTGCTAACCTTGGGACCCCATGGAATCACTTTACTGTGATAGGGATGTTTTATTATTATATTTTTTTAAAAAGGAAAGTATAACCAAAGTATGTATCACCCAAATAAAACAATTTTAGTTTTGTTTGTGTAAATTATCTCTAAGAATATAAATATTACTTTGGAATATAAATATATTTTCTACATAATTTTATTTTTTTATAATTTTTAGACAATAAATAAATTAATTTATGACACCATGATGATGCAGTGATTACCTCATTAATGAATGACTTAAATAAATTGAAAAGTTAATGTAAAATATAAGACATAAATGTTTCTAAAACCTATTTAATGGGTGTATTTATAACCCTCATCACATTTTCCTCTAAATATATAATTTTGGGACCTTTAAAATCTAGAAATAAATTTATAATAAAGGACTTTCCAAAAGTGCCCCTCCTCCCTCTTCTAAAAGGCCCCCACCTCTACCCACTTAGCCACACCTCTCAAGCATTTTGATCGACAAAAATATGCTAATTGTATCTCTAAACATACATATATTAATCATATAAGCCTTACCTTAGGAAGAATGCTGTTCAAAAAACCTTGTTGGTTCAAACCAAGAGGAGTTACCTGATTTAAAGGTAATGCTTTCTCTTATGTTCTTTTGTTTAATTTTGCTTCTCCAACCCCCTAAAATCTTTTTATTCCTTTATTTTGTAACAAAACCAGTATCTTAAATATTCTAGTATTTTTTTTGTGAAAAGTATTAGAGCTACACTTACACACACATCCATCTAATGGTTAAAGAACATACTGTTTCTGTGGATGGCGAATTATTGCCTCATGAAACGATGATTGTTCTATCTTCTCCTACAACCTCTCGTGGTAGAAATTATTATGGAACTATATTTATTTATGATATATATTATATTTATTTACTCTCTATTATTATGTTTGTTACATTTAAAACATACCATTATGATATTCATGTTGTGAAAATGGGATAATTTCATTTGAGGAAGTGTGGACTACCGCCCCCTGAAGTGATGTGACTCATTCATGCAATACATGGAATGTATAAAGAATGAAATTAATGAAATTATGTTACATATATAACATATATATTATAATGTAATTCATATATATATATATATATCTCATTTATTTTTAATACCATTAATGTAAAAAAGAAATGAATGTAGCGTTCATGCATACGTACGACCTACTGTCTCCATGAACGATGCATTTCATTTTATTATCTCCAAATGTTATGGAATAGTATAAAATGAATATATACTGGATATATATGATATTTTAATCATTAATACTATTATTTATATGGTTTAATTATGACTACATGGAAAATTCTTTTCAAACAAGTTCATTTTTGACTAATGTACCGAACATCGACAAAAACATCTAATATCATCTCACATAATTAACTAATTATTATAAAATTATAATATATGATATTAATTGAATAATAAATATTAAAGGAGGTACTTAAGAAATTATTAATTGACCAATTTGTATTATTCAGGTATATAAAGAAACGAACAAGACAAGTCAGACATCAGGTAAGGGATCATACCTCTCTCTTTCTTTATAAGTTCTCTCTTTTATGTCATTTCATTTATGATCCTACTTATTTTGTTGGGGGATGTTATTTTATATTCAAATTAATGTAAATTTTATGTTCATATGATGAGATATCTTATTTTATCTCATCAATCCATTTTTGGAATTTTTTATGTGGCGTCGTTTGGTTGCCGTGTTTTCGTAAGGGATTTTTCATCTCACTTTTATTCCTGTGAGATTCATGCTACATTTGCCACTATTTACTATTATGTGGTTTTTTACTGCCCATTATTGTATTCTTTGTGTATATACTTTAATTTATGGGTATTAACATCTTCATTGTACGACAATTCTTTCATGGGTTGTACGCTTCGAAAGTTACCCATATCGGTAAGGGAACCCTTCACCCTCCTCTTTTTAAAAGACATTTTTTGTTATGTCTTTTAATTTACATCTTATTATGTTAGGATATGTTATTATATATTGTTATTTATATAAAAAAAATTTCCAAGTGATTAGATACCCTTTTTGTCTCATCAACACATTTTTAGAATTTGAAAGCGGCGTCGTTAGGCTGTCGAATTTTTTCAGGGGAACTTCTTAAACCAATTTCGATTTCTTTGGGTTCGACTTGTAGTTATTGAATATGTCATCCTATGAATATGTGTGAATAACCACTGATTTATTTACACCTAATATCAATTTATATTAGGTGTATTTATATTTTTCACACATACTTATGAGATTGATTTATCCTTAATTTTAGGATACCTTTTTTATAAGGGATTTCATCTCATTTTACATTTCTATTGAGACATCATTGTTGTTATGCACCAATTCACACTTACATGGTGTATATAATGACCTTTGGCATATTATATCATAAACCTCATTATTCTCATCATATTATAAATCTATAATTAAATGTTATTCCTCAATTATTTTTATTCAAGTGTCCCTCATTTTGTTAAAAACTCTTTAACTAAAATATCATTTTAAATGTTTTAATGATTTATTATTATAAATATTTCTCATTAATATCCATGTTTTCAAAATGGTTTTAAGGATTTATTTATATGGATATTAATGGTTTAAAATATAAAAATCTTAAAAGAGGTATCAGACACTTTGATTCAAAAATCAATTTATTATATGTTTTAAATGGTATTGAAAATGGTTTTTAGAATGGATTCATTATTTCAATATCATAAAATGTTATATTGTTACTGCAATGTGGGAATGTTAACTTCCCTCTATTATTAAGTTATGTGTTATGATTATGTTATGGTTCTTGGCCATTGTTACGTATACAGGTGGTTTAGTGATAAACCTAGGGCGGGTGAGCCCAAGATAGCTCTCCAATGCATTGGGTAACGAGATGGAGGTTAACGTTACTGTTTCTCATAATAGATTTAAGGAGTATACTATAATGGGTATTCCAAATGTGACTCCCTATGTAGATGTGATAACAACAATGAAAGTTTGATGTGGATGCCATAAGATACCTCTATGATTTATGATTTCTGTGTGTTACTCGTAAATCCTATGATATTGTAGGGTATGTTATGAATGAAAAGTTTTGGTTTCATTGATTTTTATTTATTGATAGGTTAATGTTTCCTTTCCTTATAACCATTAGTGAGATTTTTTTGCTCATCCCGTGTTTTTGAAATGTTTTTCATAGGTCAAGGGAAAGTTACATGATGTGATGATAGTGTCGAGGAAGTGTCAAGAAAGAATCCATGATTTATTTAAATATATTTCCATTGGTGGAAAAGAAAAATTGAATATTGTATTTGTTGTAACCACCATGTTTAAATGTGGAATGAAATGCATGATTTTATGACGTAATTCTCTAAAACTATAAACCTGAAAAGATCTTCAATGTGAAATCATTAATAACTCATGATTATGTAATGTTATAAGGTCAGGTACTTGTATATATGACTAATAATAATCATCAAATGAAAATAAAATCATAAATTAATTAATATAATTTATAAATTTTAATTAAAAAACGTATTCAGAAGTTGTTATTTAATAAAATAATATTGAGAAACATTATTTACTTATAATAGTTTTCAGAAAAATGTGTTTCTATGTGTAAAATTTTACTAATAACAAAATATGATATAAACATGATTAAATATATAAATAATTATATTAAATAAAAATATTATTAAATTTCCACAATTAAATAAAAATATTTTAATTATTATACTTTTAAATTAGATAATTTGTTTTAAAAATGAATGTCTTATAAAAATGTTACTTTTCACTAATCAATGAAAATTCATTAATTTCAACAAAATCCTATATTTTCACACTAAGATAATTTTCACATGGTCATATCAAAAATTTACTTCATTCTATAAAATATTATTTCTAAAAATGGCATAAACTAATAATAATATTTTATATCCTATTTAAAAAAATATTTCAAAAAATAAAGTTCTTGGTGTATATATAGATCATAATAAATATTTAGTCGTTATATTACAATATATTTGGATTATATAATGTTTTTATAAAAAATATTAAATATTAGGATACTGATATTCTTACAAACAATTTAAACAGACATTTCATGATAATCATGTTAATATATTATATGATTGATATTTTAGGCACAAATATTAGTGTTGTATAGTCTCTTGAACATAGTCTTAATTTAAAAAAAATGTGTGTTACATTCTCCCCATCATCAATAAAATTGTATCCTCAGAATAAGAAAATTTCCTTAGAAAAAGATGGGTTTAAAAAATAGAAAATTCATTTGTGGAAACCCATATCATTGATGGGTTATTAATACACTCTCTTATAAATAGGGAAATATAAATATGATGGTAATCTAGAGTAAAAGAATAATAGGTTTCAAAAAAATGATAAAATAATTAAGAAGTAAAAATATGGACATGGAGGAGAAAAATAACACTCAATGACTTATATACATTATTATTGTTAATGGATAGGAGAATGTTAAACAACATAAAACCAAAAAACTATATTGGGATTGAGGACTATCAACTTAGCAGACATTATTGATGTTGGCTAATATTTTTTCAGGATTACATTCCAAAATATAATGATTTACATTAATATATATAATATTAAAAAAGTACGTATAAATACATATAACCTTTCTATTTTATAAGTGAAATTTCATCCTTTGGTTTTCCATCGATCTATTTCCACATCTTTTTTGACTCCAAGAAATGAATTTCCAATATGAATTTGATATTATTGAATAAAATCATTTAATTGATCATGAGATCTAGGAAATAATAAAATAATTTTTCTCATTTATGTAATGATGAACAAAAACATAATTTGTTCAATATTGTAATATAAAAAAAATTATTAATCATTATTTGGTGAAATATTAAAATTTACTTAAATATTTCGTCTAATGGTTCAACATATATTATTTTAAAAATAAATTAAACTATATCCCAAATAACATCAATATAATCTATATTAAGGAATGATTTCATCACAAAGTTGATCTCGTACCAATTAACATACATCCTCAAAAATTTAATTTAATTCATTTCCAAAAATATTTCATTATAAATCATTGGTTATTCCTAATTGTTACATATACCTCAACTAAATGAAACATTTCCCAAAATAAGATTATTCACATAAAAATATTAATATTTTTATATTTAATATCTCCTTTAATATATTTTCTAAAAAATTTAAATTTATAAATAAAATTATTTAGTAAATTTCATGTTAAACCAAGAAACTATTAGTCCATTGTCAGGTACAAAACCATTTTGACCCTTCAATTATGGGTTTATGCCCCACGACCTTTCCGGATGAAATGGGTTGTAACCCTTAATTTAGATTTTCAATTTCATAAATTTTTTATTTTATAATTTCTATAATATTTCATAATATATGAAAAATATCTTTAAAATAAAAATAATCATTAATTTTCTTTTTACCAAATATGCTTTTATATAGATATAATTTTTTTTAAAACATAAATAATAAAAATTGAAAATAATTACATTAACTTCAGTGGTCATAATAACCATAACATTACCGGAAAATATAATCTTTTTTCAATAAACAATTAATGAATTATTCTTTAAATAAACGTTACAAAAAAATATACTAAACCCAATGGTTATTTTACAAGAAATGTCTTTAAAAAGCATCAATCTTCAAGTTATACACTATCCCGAGAAACCTCAAAATGGGTATCTATATTATTAGAATTATGACTATACTTATATATATCATCCCATGAAACCCATTGTTTATCCTATATCAAAGTGTAATATCCCATGTTTTCATAGGTTATATTATTCAAAAAATCATTATGGTTTTTTTAATATGGTTTATCCCATGCATATATCCATGGAGTATCAAACATGTTTCACATAAAAAGAACACTCAACATGAATTAGAATGATAACTGAGACATTATAAACCATCTCTTTTCAGGGTTATTACACATAGAATAATATTTCTGAGTTCTATACCAACTTGTAGTAATCATATATGGACGTATTTCTATGAATCAAAAAAAATATCTCCCTCACCAAAAAATTATGATGTTATCCTAATATTAGACAAATCCAAAAAGTCATTCCATGGTTTATGTTCTATAATCTATGGTTCCCAAATATTTTACCATTGTATTTCGTTAAACATTATCTCCTGGAAACTACAAATACTCCAACCCTAGTAGCCCACATTTTGGGGTAAATTTACAACATTTTTAAAATGATAAAAGAAACCACATCCTGACTTAATAATTAGTTTAGTGCTATTTGTTATCTAAATAAATACATGTATGACACATTATATTTGAAAAATAGAAAATAAAATATATAATAAATCTATAAAATTTGAATCCTCTGACTCATTCAAATATTTTGTATCAATTTCATAAGGGAAAAAATAGAAGGGTGATCTCTGATTCTTTATAAGTGTAATGTATTATCGAATATATCCTGATTAAATAATGATTAATTAATATTTCAATGAATATTAAAAAAGCACTTTTCATTTAATGAATAAAATAATCGTGAAATTAATCTGTGGATAATATCAATGTTTTAATACCATGGATATTAATAAAAAATGAATATTCATACAAGGGAATTCATATTTTTGGATATCATGATCTCAAAAATTACAACATCTATTCTGTGAATACCATTCTCTAATGAAATTAAATCAGTATGCAGGATTCCACCAAAATTTCATTTATTTTGTCGATCTGAAAAATTCCACTCATGAGATTATTTATTCATCAATGGGAAATATATAATTGTACCACCCAACACAATATGTCAAATAAACTCCTTATATATTTAATTATCAAATCAATTAAAAAACTCCGAGGCATTTCAATAAATATCTATATTGAATAATGTATATATATTTATGCAAATTTTCCATATACAATCGAATAACATAAGTACAAAAATATTGTATCTAAAAATGATATATAATTTGTGAAATATTCAAATTACTATTAACTAATATTAAAAATAGAGTAAATTTAATGTTCAATTATCTCAAAAAAATTAATGTTTCTAGGGAATGTTAATGACAAAATAATCTTTAATGAATTTAAATATTAATATTTTCTCTAATTAAAATTGTTGTAAACAATCCAAAAAAACAATTAATATGTTAACCGTAAAACACATACCTTGTAAAAAATATGTAAAATAATTCTTAATTTTCATTTATGAAAAAAAACTCATGCAAATTACATTAAAAATGCATAATAATAAGAGTATATTCCCATTGAACATATATTTTTAAAAATAAATATTTATATAATATTTGGAAAATGTTATTTTCAAATTACCTTGTAAATATGTAATAAATCATTCTATGAAAGATGTGTTCATGATTGTGGGATATTTTTGTTAATGAAATGTAATAGAAAAAAAGTATTCCATTCATTTTTCGGGATAAAATTAAAAAGTTACGATGTTTGGAAAATGAAAAGAAGATTTATTTTAAATTATTATTTTAAATATTCAAACACGGATAAAAATAATTTCAAATTTCATATAATGATGTTATAACATTCATGATTTTTTTATAAAAATTGGATAATGATGAATAAATATCTTTAACCAAAAACAATAATAATGATTGTTTATTAAAAGTACTGTAAACTATTTTAATTTCCCTTTATTGGAAAATATTAATACAACATAAATTAAAATTTTTAATATATGAGATTATAATTGAATGGATTTAATAAAAAATTATAAATTAATTACATTATAATGAACCATCCCAGGTCAACCCCAATCTGATCTCCCAATCCAATCTGCCACAAGTCCCGAAGGACATTCCTGATACCAATGAACAATAAATTAATGTCTTGAATCAATAGAGTAAACATGGGGAATAATTTCTCCCAATGATAAATAGAAAAATAAAGCACCTAAATAATAAAAATGGTCCAATATTTTAATAAATATCAAACTAGAAATTGTTTACAAAAAATAGATAATATTACAATAGTTGACAAAAACCCTAAAAAACCTAACAACAATGACATCTCCATGTAACCTTGAGGGTTAATCTCCTATTTCAAAACAACCATCTCCCACGGTGAAAAATACAATGTTGAACCTTCCCTATAAGCTAATAAAAATAAAGAACTATAGGCATTAGTATTAAAAATCATTTGGTGTTCCCGAAGAATCTAGTCCACATAAAAATCCTTTAAAATAAATGAAACATCCACTTCATGTTGGAAATAAAATATAAAAATTTATATTTTCAAACATTTCCACTAAAATAATATTTTTTCCCATTTCCCTTTTTATCATTAATACAATAATCTTTTCTAAGGATGTAGCATTTTATTTTTTATAAGATAAAGTTTAAAAATAATTTTTAAAGGAATGAAAGGGTGTGAATGATTTAAGAAAACAATTTATGTAATCATTTGAAAAGATTTTTTCTATTTTAACAAAATGCCACACTATTAAAGGAGTTAGCACCACAACCATATGAAAATGAAAATGGAAAATAAGCACACATGAATATCCAAAAATATTTATAATAATCATTCATTACTATAAAATAACTTATAATATATATTGATGAATATAGTATATTGGGAATAATCAAAATAATGATTATTCATGAGACTTATCCCCAAAAGTATGCCTCATGAGATGAAATTAGGGGCCCCCAAAATTCACCCAACCACTCAATCTCTGGTCAGACCGAGGGGAATCCTCAAAAAATTAAACCAATATATCCATCAAATATGGGCCACTAAGTAGTAAATAATGTACGCTATGTGTAAATCATTATTAGAAAATTTTATCACAATGAGAGGTTACCATGTCTCATTTATTAAACGAGTGACCCAACTGATTCCAACCAAATATCAAGTCACATCCATATATAATAATAATTCAAAAAAAAACACATATCCACAAGCCAATCTAATTATCCATATATTTAACTAAAACACATATATCACAAAGTATTCTATATCGAGTATCTTATATTCTTTACAATATTCATATATAAAAAATGAAATATTATTTTCTTATTTGGGTGTTCAAGTAAAAACGTCCCCTATTTTAACAAAATTATCAAAGAGGCCATTAAGAATCAATCAAAATAAAATTCTTTAAGAGATATAAATAACCATTTTAAATAGTTTTAAACAAAACATTAATCATGTCACAGTCATTTCATAAAATTCCATTTGTACCAAACATACCAAAAGTTCAATTTTGTCTATTTTCATTAAAATTCCAAACTGGCAATTAGTGACCACACATACCAAAAACACATTCCCATTAAATCCAACACCACTTTTAAAAAATATTACGCAAAATAAAATAATAATTTTCCATATAAAAGATATATTTACAAATCAAAACCATTATTTTGTTGTCACAAAAATGCTGAAATGGCCAATCAGGCATTTCATCGAACACCTGGGGTGAAATATTTAGAAAAATGTATTTATCAATAAAAAATTCTACATTAACCATTTTTTACAATAAAAAATATTCCAAAAAAATATCATTATTTAATATACAATTAAGTAATAGAAATCATGAAATCAAAATAACCAAAATTATAAACAAAGGTTAAAATGAATCATACCTTAGACTCTCAGTGCATCAACAACGTGCATTTGAAATCACATAATAATAGTTCAATAAGAAAAATGACCTATGTGGGACCAGAAAAAGAAATAACCCCAACATAAATCATTAAGAGACCACGCACTAAGTAAAAATTACCATGAGAAAAGAGGAACTCATTAAAAAATTGATGCAGTTGGAATAGGGAGAATAATGAAGAGGTTTCCCCTGAAAAATGTATCCCCAACATTGAAAAAAATACATTGATCTACAAGATAGAAAATGGGTGTAGATATAGAAGAAAAATTTAAAGTCCCCTTAGGCTCACATGAACCATAGAAAAGGAAAATGGGAAGAATTATGCCTAAAATACTAAAGGTGAGAAAGGGTGATTTTTTAATTTTCATGATCTAGGAAGCTCATATAGTTTAATAAAATCTGTTCCAACTATGTGGTAGCTACTATAAAAGAATGGATCGATTTCCCGACCATTTCGTACAATAGGACATACCATGACTAATCCATGTGATATCATCTGTCTAAAACCAACACATGTTGCACAGTTACCTGTGTTGGGCCACACATGTCACCAAATTGTGTGCCAACCATGCGTAGGCAACAGTTAAGCCTAAAAATAAATCTATTCTCAAATATATACTAATTAAAAAAATATCCATGGGATAATAATAAAAAATTAGACACTTCATAAATTAACCCATGTGAAACATGATACTTGGGATGGAAATCATGAAGCTTGTGGAACCAGAGTAAAAAGAAGAATAAGAAAAATAGAATGTGATAATTCTCCCCCACTATGAAAATTTTTCTCCCCCAGAAAGGCAAAACATTTTCTAGTCTATCGATAAATGACTAAGGATTCTCAAAACCACCATATCTGAATTGTAGATCCATGAACATACCAACCACATCCAATCGTCGTTTACTCCCCTTAAAAAAATAGAAAATCAAAATGAATACTCTTCTAGATAATCACGGTGAAATTAGAGGCACAAATATCACAACCATAGATTTAACATAACTATTTGGTACACTCCAAAAACACAACATTTTCCTAAACCAATACAAGAACTCAAAAATCGGACAATCTGAAAAGAAATCCACATCATTAGGTCTAGCACTAAAACCAAACTAGATTACCAAAAGTTGGTGGCCTGAATGGACTCCCATAAATTATAAAACAAACTAACACTTATTTATCAAATAAGAGATTTCAATAAGACCGACGGTGGGTCTCCCCCCTGAAGAACAAAAAAGATTTTGAAAACACGGAGACATTCCCAAACAAAATAAAAACCCCAATCCCTAGGGGATGGGAGGGGAGGGAAGGGTTTTGATGGATGGAACACTGAAACCATAACTGAAAACTAACCCATGACTCATCACCCTAAAGGGCCACAAACCCATGATAAACCCTATTTAAATGAAAATTCCATACAAAGAAAATTGATTGAATTCTTTCATCTAAGAAGGAAAAATAACATTAATTTCATAAGGGATATGTACACCATTCCCTCTGAAACAATAGGGGATTCATAGAGACCAAGAGACTAATATAGAAATATAGGTACCACCTCATTACAAATGCAAAGGCATGAGCTTATCCTAAATACCCAAAAACCTATTATTCATGACTATGATCTAGGATCACTATCAGGTCCTGGGTTGTAGCCCCGATGGTTGAAACATCAACTACCACACAGTCATGATCGTCTAAACCAAAATAAGAACAACTTCCTTTGTCCCCAGAAGAGTATTCATTACACCATGGGGAGAAACATAAAATTATAACACTATGAAACTCACTTGAATTAACAAGACACCCTTACACAAATAAGGATCTTGATGATGGAAACACAGAATACACCACCACATAGAACAGAATAATTTTCCATATTCAAATAGGGGAGCACAAAAATTTATAGAAATATATGTTCTCAAGATATACACAACATCGCCCTTACATTAAAACAAAATGACCACCACTATGAACAACTACCACAATATAAAGAGTCATCCGATAAAGGAGGCACTCTAAATAAATCCAAAACAACTCTTTGTTATAGAAACTGTGTTGGGAATCGATCGAAGAGTAGGATTTAACTTTATAAACTCAAGATCTAAAAATTTAGATTGATCAACAAGAAACCTTGATAACTAGGAATCAACAATAGTTTCCCCAACAATATTCATCAAATCTCTATTGGGGAGAACACTAGGAAACATGAAACCAAATATCTCTATTAAAAGAAACTCTTAATCCAAAACTCACCTCGAATTAACATAAATCCACATAAGGGAGAAAAAACAAAACATACCAAAATCTTGTATAGAAATCAGGTAAATAACAACTCAAAACCGAAATAACCACAAGAATTTATACTCAAAACACATAATAAAAAACACAATAGAAATAATGGGAAAACAAACCATCATATAATATGTTTTCAAAACATCCCAACATTCCCATTGAAAACATATTCAAAGAAAACCTAGTGTGTTTCACACTAACCAATGGAATTCCTTAGGGCCTCGAAAATTCACATTCCATTCCACCCCTGGTTGTCCGAAATACATGACAACTCGAGAACATTCCAATAACATTCCAAACATATCCATGAACTTGATCACTCATGTATTGAACCCATGTATTGAAAAAAACATTCTTATTTTCAAAAATAAAGCATTCAACCCAATTCAAAATTTATGAATCTATTGAAAGGATCACTAAACACCAATTCAAAATATATTATAAATTTCCATGTTTTAATACATTTCACCATGCTCAATATAGATTCACATGAATTCGAATTCAAAAAATTCGATTTTTTCATTCAATAAATTTTCCATTAGTTCAAAAAATATCTTTCCATAAAAATCAATTTGACTAAACACCCTGTCCCTTTCAATAAAATAAAATTCCAAAATAACGACCTCTTTCAAATAAACGTTTTACATTAACACAATTTTTTATTATAAAAGTACAATATATATAATTTTTTTACATTTTAACCTCAGTGGTTATTTAATAGAAAATAACTTTTTGATGTCTGATATAAGGATAATTCTAAAAATCTGTTTTTACCATTTAAAAAAAATCCCTCTATTTCTAAAAAAACCCATATTCAAAATTCCATCATAGTGGTTTTCGAAATAATTTTAAAGAACATATGAGATTCAAGGGAACTACCATGTGAAAATACTATAGATGGGTGACTTCTTTATATGGCTGGAGGGTATATTACATATACACCATCGTTAAAGAGAGACTTCTAGGTATATACCCCCATCTCTATATATATTTACTGGCCTTGAGAGCTAATAGATACCACTATCCCACTTCTTTTTTGTATCCCAAAATGCCAAATAATCCACAGGTACCAAAACATACAAAAAACGAGACTTCCCAAGGAAACTCGAAGATCAAAATAAGCAAGGGTTCTTTACATCCTTCTTATTCCTACACCTCGAGTCCCGACAGTGAAAATATATGATCTACCATGACATCCCAAATAATGAAGGGAGATCTAAATAAAAATGTCATATAAAGAATCAACATGAAATGACACCATTTTATTACAAACCAGCCCCGATCAACCGCAAATTTTTCCCCCGAGCCAATCTGTGGAAAGTAACGAAGGGATTTCCTAATACCCACCAATTGGAAACTAGTGTCGGACATCGACATTGTAAATAAGGTGAATGATTTTTCCCAATATAAAGTTTACAACTGAACATTAGAAATGAAACATAATATCATTATAAATAAATAAATTTCCAAACTGGACATTACTTACACAAAGAAAAAAAATACAACAGAAAGAAAAAAACCTAATATATTCTCACCATTATGATATATTTATGTAAGCCTAAGGTTCAATCTCTGATACCCAAGGAAAAAAGTTTCCCATAATGATTGATACATGTTTTAACCATCACCAATTGCTCATAAATAATGAACAATTGGTGTGAGTATTAAAACTAGGTTTGTTTTCTTGAACAATCTTTTCCCAATGAACAAGCTTTAAAATAGAAGAAACATCAACTTCTATTTTGAAATAAAATATAAAAAGAAATAATTTTCACACATTTTCTGATAAAATACCATCCACGATCCAATTACCTTTTACCATTAAAACCACACACTTTTCGAAGGAGAAACGATATGAATTTTTATAATAGAAATTTAACATTTCATTTACAAATGAATGAAAGTATGTAAAACACTTCCAGAACATTTACCATAATCACCTAAAAACAATTTTTCATTTTATCAAAAATCCACACTATCCATAGGGTATACACCACAACCATATGAAAAGGGAAATATAAAATAGTTATACAAGAGTATCCAACCAACAATGATTCCAAGTCATTCATTGCAAGAAACTAAGTACCAATAGACAGTTCTGATACTAGGATATCGTTAGTATTCTAGAACATAAAAAAACATGAGACCCATCCCTTGAAGCATTCCTCAAACGATGAAATCAAAAGCTCCCTTAATACACCAAACCTACTTAACTCGTGTTAGAGAGAGTGATAGTCCCTTAAAAATAAAACCAATATATCCACATACTATGGGCCACCATCTAGTCCATAATCTAGAAAGGGAATCCACGTTTCTTATAAAATTGTTTCACAACACCTAGTTCTCATGTCTCATGTAAAAATGGGTGATCCAAGTGATTCAAACTGAGTAACAAATAATTTGCATATATAATAATAATTAAATAACAAGTATTACTATTAGAAACTCCATGGATCCATCTATTTTCTTAAAACACATATATCACAAAGGAGGACATACTAAGGATCTCCCATTCTATAAAATATCGTTATATAAGAAAGGTAGTATGATTTTCCTAGATGGGTTATAATATTAAACACTTCCCCCATTTTTGAAAAATTGATGAATGGGCCCTTAACAATTTTGACCAAAACCAATGCATTATGAGATTCAAATAACATTTTCATATAAGTGTAATCGCACTATATACCATTTTACAATCATTTAATTACATTCAATTTTTAGAAATCACACCACAATTTCATGTCAATACATTTTCTTTAAAATTTAAAACGCTATATTATTCAACACAAATAACAAATACACATTTTACTTTAATCCAAATCCACATTGAAAACCAATTCAAGGAATTGAAATCACCATTTATCATATTGAAAATATATTCACAAATCCAAAACCTAATTTAGATGTCACAAAAGATGTGTAAAGGCCAATTAGTCTTTTCATTGAACACTTGGAATGTAATATTTAGGAAACAAATATATTTATCATAAAATAATGGTATAATAAGCATTCTCACATCGAATAATTATTTCAAGGAACATTCACCACAATTTATTATTAAAGGATATTTCTAAAATCATAAAAGAAACAAATCCTAAATTATAAGTGAATGTACATCGGAAACATTACATATACTATCGTCCCTTTAACAATATATGTCGGAAATCCCACTACAAGGGTTTGAGAAGGAAAGACAAACCATGAGGAACCTTAAACACGAAAAACCCCCAGAATAAATTTATGGAAAACAAATCCTATGTCTAAATGAACATGGGGGAAGATTTAATTTAGGAGAATTAGAAGAATGAAGAATATAGAGAAGATAAAAGAGAAATACCTTGATAAATCTATCAATAATAATCATGAAATCCTTATATTCACACCATAGGGGAATAGAGTAGCCTTGGTGATCAAGGTGAGAGGCCCCTTAGGGTCACACGAACTAGTGGGAGGGGAAATGGGGTGAATTGTTCCTAAAATATCAAGGGATAAAAAAGTAATTTCATAACTTTTATGATATTGGATGCTCGCTGGGTTTGACCACAAGATTTACCAAACCGTTAGATAACTATACTATAGCTACTATCCAAGAAAGGGTCTACAATACGACCATCCTGTATGGTTTGACTTACATGAACTATCTATGCAGTAAATTATTTCCAAAACTAACACTCGGTGAATCATTACATGGATTGATCTACAGATTTTACCAAACCATGATCCAACCATGCGAAAGCTACCACCAGGTCTAAAATCTATATTTTATTAAATAAAACCCGAATGAAAAGAGGGATAAACCCAATGATAAATCTAAATAATGAAATGCTTCGAAATTTATCCCCCATCAAACCTCGAACTTGATAGAGAAAGTAACATCCAATAAAATCGAACAGAAGATGAAAATTAAAAACCACATATGGCAATAAATCAATCGAAATTCCAAAAAAAACAATATTGATAGAAATGAGATTGATGAATAAACCCTTACTAGTATGGTAAAATTTGATCATAAATCCCATGAAATACATAAAATAAAATGAAATGTCAAATAATATGCATATACTAAGGTCCATTATGTATCATATTAAATTATAAGTAGATAGAACTCATTAAATTAAATTTGTGCATAATATAATATATGATTAAATACAGTGTAAATTAAGACTGAATCTCTTAAAAATATCATACCGTAGAAGTGGGAATAAATCAATGAATTGATTTATTAATTAAATTTAAACTTACATAAAACCATAGAAAATTTAAAACAGAATAAACGTAATTCATTTGACATATATTTTATAATATTGAATAGAATGATTAAATAATATAACCTGATAAAAAGAAATTTTGTTACAGAATTCCTTAGCCTATAGTAACATTTAAGTTAAATACCCTTTGATGAAATAATTAAATTGAGACATTAAATGTCATGAAATATGGTGGATTAATTATATAATGTATAAAGGGGTTGTATATACACCATATAACAAAAATTTGGTGCATAACATGAAAATATTCTACAATGATGGTAAATTCAAATGAATTTCCTTACATCATTTTTCCATTTAGTTTACCAAGATTTAATATCCTATAAAATTTTTAAGATGTTATTAATTTGTTTTTTTATTCTTACCAATATTTAATATGTTATTAATTATTTTAATATGTTATAATTAAATCTTATTAGTCATTTATTAATATTATTTTATTCTTAACATTGTTTTGCGTGTTAACTAAATTGTTTTCTCATGAATGTTTAATCATGACTGTTCTAATTATTACCCACATGATATAAATCCTTAATAACTAGACTAATTTGAATTTCAAATATAAAATATTTATTCACTGGATGCATTTTATAATTATTCATTATATTTAATCATGTAAAATAAAACACATCATAGTGTGGAGATGGTAGGTCATACAAACGTAAGAGTGATGTTATAATTTCCTTCATTTGTTAACAGATAATGAATTGGATTACATATAAATTATATAGAAACAAAAATATCTCATATGTATCACATTTATGATTTTTTTTCTATCCCTATGACTATCCATGTGAGTTAATGAAGGAATACATGATATATCAATTTGCGATATGGTAGTCCACCTTACACATGAGAAATGGTTTTTCACCCCATTTAATTGAGAAGGAGATAAATAAATATTATTTTATAAGTACAATAATATTTAAGAATATATATACTAGTTTTTTTATATTTTAACTTTTAATACATTATTTATGGAGGAAAATTGCAAGTAAAAATAATAAGCATTATGATGTTGGTAACCTTAACATAGAAAAATTTCCATTAGATATATTATAAAATACCAAAGGGTTCATATAAATTGATAAGTAGATTATATATAACATATATATGGATATTAGGGATATATTTTTATAGTTTTTGGTCAATATAATTATATTAATGTATGTGATGTATTGACTGGAGGGAGTGTTATATAATAATTGTGAACGAGTGTGGTTTTTATAAATACTTAAATTAATTCAATAATGTGATGTCCCATTCCACCCATGTGCCACCAAAATTGTTATGTAATGGGGTAAATGGTTGGTATGTTCAATAAAAACGTTCAAAAAATGAAAAATTACTTAAACATGCAAATCAATTTACATCCATGGTTACTCACTTTTACAATTCCATCTTTTCCCAATGTAGCTAGAATTTAATAACATGTAATTTATCAACTAATCATAAAATATATTAGTAATTATTAAAAAATTTATACATTATTATTCATAATATGATATCAAATTTTTAAAAAAATACTATGTCTGTGTAGAATAAATTCTCTCATATGTTAATGTAACGTTCGAAACCCCATTTGAACCATAATCCTCTAAAATAATTTTTTTCATTAATTTTCAATATGAAGAAACAAAATTGAACATTTTATAAATAATATTATTTATAATAATTTTTCATATGCAATATATTTTATCAAATTAAATTCCCACATGTGGAAGAATCTAATATAAAATTAATCCCACATTCTTAATGATAAAATAGGTTTTCATGAAAGTAATGTCTCAAAAATAAGAAGATCATACATTGCATATATGACTAAAAAACATTATAATATTAATATAAGTTCTTATATATTGGTAAATTATAAATATATTTACTTATAATAATTCCTCATTATGGATAATTTTAATTAACTAATCATTAGATTGATTATGCACTTTTATATTATTTTTAGAGAAATCTGTTTTTAATACTAAAAATAAAAATATACAAAAATTCAATATAATCATGATTCAATTATTTTTAATTATATTAAATATAACATAAAAATAAATATGTGAAATTTATATCATATTAATGTATCAATTTTACATTTATATAACCGAATTATATTTAAATATATTGATATTTTTACAATAAGCAATAATCTTCACTATTCATATAAAAAATATATTACAACAGGTCCGAAAATTTCACCCCATGTTAGTTTTTACTTGATGATTCAAAACAAATTGTTTTATTTTTAATGTATAATTTCTGTAATTTCCCACAGTTTTATATAAAATTTTGAAAAATTTAATTAGATTATTTCGAGACTAGACTCTAAGATGACATTTGATTCTGAGGCATGGAGTGGCCGGAATGTGTTTTAAAACTATTTATAAAGTTAATTAGATAATTGTTTGAGAGGATTTTTCTAACTTTGAAACTTGTTCCTAGATCAGAAACATGAGTGTATCGTTGAACTCAAGCATCTGGATTTTCATATATAAGGACTAACATTGATCGATGTGGGTGGACAGAAAAATAATGTTTTTGGGACATTGAGAAAAAAATAAAATATATATATTTTATTATTTTATTATGCTCATTACGAAGCAACTCATAAATTTTGTGGTGCAACAATGAGGATATTATGAATCCATTAATGATCCTCATTAATGAATCGGTGTGGCGATGCTAGACCGCACAACGTGTCTTCCTTCCTTAATTAAATAGGGATTGAAGGTCAATGAACAAGCTTAGAATTCCTCTGATGAATGATGAAGGAAACCTCTAAAATGATGAATTCTGAAAAATCGAAAAGCTGTGAAGACACCCTTGGGGAGAGGATTTGTTACCATAGATTGATGGATGTTTATGGATGATCATCCTCGACATGTCTCCTTTTACCCAGGTAGGGATTAGTTTAATTCTGATAGAATCCTTTCCTTTCCATGTTCTTTGTTTTCTGCGATGAATGGGGTCTAACCCACGAACATGTTAACATTTTGATTGATCGCGTATGGGGGTTGGGATATTGGAATGCAGGGATTAAATAAAGTGGGATATAACTTGTGATCATTAAATTTCACCCATTTTTCTAACATGATGAACAAAGGTAAATGAACAACACAAACATTCGTTGCATTGGGGTTTTCATATGATATCCTCTCTCCCATGTTTTTTTTATCGATGGACCCCTATGGTAACATCAAAATTTATTCATGAGGTTCTAATTATGGTGGTATCCCCATATCAATGACATGACAACAAGGGATATGTGGCAGTCATGGTGACGCCCCAAGAAACCTAAAATCGAAGTTATATTGTGAAACAGACCACCAAACCAAGTCTAGTGACCCACAGAGATAGTCACGGGAGGGAGGTGGAATGTTGAGCCGATGATGGACACAAATAGTAGGGGTCAAAATGGTATAGGGGGGTGATGCCATTTGGGAATAGTGTCACTTAGAGAGGCCTATGGTGTGGGCAATTGCGTGGGTTGGCACATAGTCCATGCTTGTCCTCTTGAAGACAAAAGTGGTTGGGCACTGCCAGCCGTGTTGCAGGGCGAACCAAATGCGAATGGGTGACCAGGTTTTATCCATGTCGGCCTACCATTGTAGTCTAGCATAGTGCAGTAAATCGGGCCTCCAGTTGGAGAAGACTCAAATCACCAATGCCGGACAAGCTGGATGGGAAACTGGACCACATAGCAGGGCAATTGGTCAGAACTAGTCCGATTATGTCTGATTGGACATGATTAGAATCAGGTCTCCAGGTGACTTGGTGGGTTGGACCCATGGGTGAATCACGCTGAGTCAATCATGGACCAATGGGCCTGGCCACTAGGTCGGGTCAGCATGGGTCATCACATACCCATCGAGTCAGGTCTTGTCGACCGTAATGGTTCAGGTCATGGGGGACCCTTAGCCTAGTTTGGTCGGGTCGGTCAGACCATGTCGGACTGGGATCGGATGCAATCGGCCCCTGTTTACCAAAACACTCATATCATGCAGACTGTGTGTCTATTTGATGTGTCTTATGTGGCATTTAGACCTTGGCGATAAGATGATAATTTGGGTATACTGTATGTGAGTTTCCGTAGTAGTAAAGATACAAAAAATGTCTTCAGCAGTAGATCATACTGGAGTCAGGTACAATTGAGAGAGGGAATCCTACAGTTAGTTGTCACATGAATGATATGAGGAGCAGACATTAGTATTCTAGAATCCGAGAATACCTCAATGGTCCAATAGCCAAGAGGACCTCAATAGACCAGTATCTAACTGGACCTCAGTGGTCCGCTAGCCGATTGGACCATAGTGTTCCAGTAGCCGAACAGACCCGAGTTGTCCAGTGGCCGAGAGGACCTATGTGGTCTAGTAGCCGAGTAGACCACAGTGGTCCAGTATCCAAGAATACCTTAGTGGTCCAGCATATTAGTAAAACTCAGTGGTTTAGTAGTGGAATAGACCTCAGTGGTTCAGTAACTGAGCATACCTTACTGGTCCAGTTGCTGAGCCGACTGCAGTGGTCCAGTATCCGGGCGAACCACAGTGACTCATCACAGATGAGTCCCTTATTAGTAGATGATGATTAATATTTACGACGGATAATCCTATGTTATATATATATATATATATACCTTGTGTTAGTTGTCTTTTGTTTTTGGTCTTTCTATATGGTCTTTCATTGTGGTATTTCTTTACTGGTTTGGGGTCCCTACTATGTATTGTGTTACTCACCCCTACACAGGATTTTCCCACACATTTCATGTCTCATTCGTGAGATTGACGCTTCGACAGAGAGCTTGGTGGTCAGGGACCATGTGGTTCTCAATGAGATAGGATAGACGGTCATTCTTCTATGGCTACAAGAAACTACCCCTCACCTACCCTTCACGTTTGTTCTTAAGAAGAAGGACCATGGAATTTGTACAATCTATTTTGTTTTTGGGATTTTATTTTATCCCCTTTTTACATTGAGTTTGTATTGCACTCTCGGTAGTTTTCTTAATTATAGTTTTGGTTTACATGGTGTTCACCTTCCACAATTTTAGCATTGTGTGTGTACATTTTTAAATTAAAATTCCTTCCCTTTTTGGGATATCCCTACTCGGCACTAGTCACTAGGCCTTGGCCTATGGAAGGTGGGCTTTGGTTAGTCACATCACAGGACCTAGGGGACAGGTCATGACAAAGTGGTATCAAAGGTTAGTCAGTTGTACTAGAATAAATAGGAGTCTATAAATTTTTATGGGGAAATATTGTTAACTATTTCATGTTTGTATTTCAGTCTATGAAGTCCAGTGATGGTGTAGAGGCCTACATATCCCTACACAGGGACCCTAAATTGAAATTTTCAATGCGGTACATGAAAACATTAGTTTTAAGTGGTTTTGAATGTTTTAACATGATCATTATGAGTTAGATTCAGATCTACATATATAATATATTGATAATGGTTTATCTTGATCTCATTCAGGATGACTCTATGCATATAGCCAGCCTGGATTCTAGTACATGACCAAAAGGATGGTCTACATATTCATGAGGATTCAGTACAAGGACTATTTACCCAGATTGTACCATCATGCAGTGACCCAACAATACTACTGCCTATTGGCCAGCAAATACTACAAGATCAAGTGGTAGAGAATTCATGAAGTCACAATTCCTTACATGATTTTCAAAGACAAAGACCTCCAATGGTCAAGGGATAGGCAAATCCTCTGGTCGCTGAGTATTAGGTAGAGGCAATGAGGTGAGTCTTCTCTTTAATGAGGATTTCCACATGACAATATGGAAGTTATAGTTTTGATCCTTCTATAATGACCAGTAGGAAGATGGTGGCATTTCATAATCTAGACAAATGATGAAGAAACCCTCATCTTGTTTGAATTTTAGTGACTTTTCAGTGTGGAGTTCTTCCCCATGACTTTTCACTCAATGTGCATACAGGAGATTATTCACCTACAAGTGAATAGCCTGATAGTGGCTGAGTACTATTCGAGGTTCATTGACCTCTCCAATTTCTCTATAGATATGGTATGAGGCGCTTTATTCCGAGCCTAGAACATTGAGCAGGGACTCTGATTGAAGATCACATAATCAATGATTTCCACCATCAATCCTACATAGGTTAGGGAGAAAGTGTGACGTCTACCAGAAGAGATCTTCCTCGTAGAGAAGGCACCAACATTGGGATTTTCCACTGTATGACTTGTGGACAATTCGTCCATCGCAGGTTGACGACCGAGGACTCTGAGGCTGAAACGGGCCATACCATTCGGTGGACAACCCAATGACTTCGCATCTACAGTAAGAGGATCCCGGGGTAGAGGGGGTCATCATAGAATCAGAGTATGCTACCTATGAGGGGGGCATGAGAATTTTTCTTCGGATTTCCTGACTCACTGTATAGAGGGAAAAATATGGTTAAGGGAACACCAATGAAGATGCATAGATGTGATCATGGTGGTCTATTAGGCGGCAGATGTGGTAATAGAGTAGGACGTGTAATGTCCCAATGTTTTTAAATGGAAACTAACTTCCTATAAATATTTCATAAAATCACATTAAAACACAACATAATGAACTAATAAATGCTATGTTATCATTAAACATATGTCTTCCACTTCTGTGTTTGGAATTTCGAATATCTGACATACACGGTTGTGATCAGTAAGTTGTTTGGAGTCCAGTAAGAAAAACATAATTTTTAGTGAATAGAAATCTGACCTTATAAATAATCACATTACCTTTTGAATATTTATATACCATCATGAATATTGAACTTACCTATGATAATATATAAATAATAATCAATTTTAAAGTATGATATACCTATATTTTAGAATAAGTAAATGAAATTTTTTAAAAATTGGGTTTTGCAAATAAATTATGATTTTAATAAAATATTAAAATAATAATATTTAAAAAATTATTTTTTAATAATGGACATCATTTTTGGATTCATAATGTTGATAAATGGTTTGGGTTAATTTTTGGGATTTTTCTGAAATACTTGAATTTTTTGTGAATAGTAAAACACCTAAATTTACCATATAAATACATTATAATTTAAACCTACTATTATTGGAATAATAAGTGTTTTAAGCACCCAAATATAGATCTCACATGCTCTCTTTACTATTCTAGTTCATATAATCATCACTATTTCATATCATAGGAGAAATTAATAAACTAATTAATTTAATATTAAGATAACCCATCTGCCCTCCACTATAAATACCACCCTTCACAATCACATTTCCTCACACCTCTCAAGCTTCATTCCATTCCGAAAATCTTTCTAAGAATATTCTTTATCCCCTTACTCACCTCCATGATCTTCTGGTCTCATGAAAATACCAAGCCTAACTCCCTTAAGAAGGATCTCAAGAGGAGGATTCAAGAGGTAATTTCCCTTCCCCTTTCCATTAATTTCAATTCAATTCAACATTCTTTTCTTATTCTCTCCCCATCAATATTCATCCAAATGGTATGGTAACTCTAGTATCATACATATATTTAAATTTAATGATATTAATGAGATATTATACGATCAAAACCCCTTCTCCTTTTCCTGTTTATATTAATGAAAACATTGTTCGAGAGGTGTTAATCTATCACCTTAAAGAACAACATGCATTCTTTTTCCATTTTTGCATTTAGATCGGGTCATTAAATAATTTTTATGGTTGAACCTGAAATTTTATTTGTATTATGTAATATTAAGTGTTCTTGAACAATCTTATGTTTATATTAGTAAATGATTAATCAAAACAATTTTTTGTGGTTCAAAAACTGCCCAAATTGACCCAAACAATTATCACACAATTCTTATCTAATGATTCATCCACATTGTTTAAAATATACTTCATTATAAGATCATTTAGACTTTTGGAATATCAATAATAACAATAAATATTATTCCTATATGTTTAACCATGTTCTACAGAAAATATCATTTAAGAATACAAGTGAACCCCTTAAGAAAACCATAAAATTGAACATTCCCAAACAATGTTTTTAAACCCAATAAATCATCCAAAGGCCCATAAATTAATAAAATGAAACATAAAATTAACCCCATTCATGTATAAAAGGTTCTTAAATTTCTAATTAATGAATATATTGTTATTATATAGGACCCTAAAGAGATGGAAGTGTTTAGATACAAGGTAATAGGAAAATCACAAACCCAATTTCATCATTGGGGTTCTCCATTTTTCACTCAATTTTTTATATGGATATTCTGTAAATATCAATTTTTCATCATTGTAATTTATTTTATGGGATATAAATGTTTTCCAATTGTGTTTATGTCAAACAAAATGTTTTTCAAAAGGTCTCCTCTCTTAAGAACTCAAATTTTACTTCTCACTCAAGGTTGATGATTCTTGTAACATGTTTGTTATTACATCCTTAATTTATGAAACCAATGTTTAAAAATGTGTTCTTATGAGATGACACATGTTCCTTTACATGGGTTAGTTATGTTTATTTTTTATATATTCTCATTTTGGAATGCATGATAAATGATACAGTTATGATGTGATGGGTTCCCACGGAATTATATTGCGTAATATGAATGTTTTAATGTGATGGGTGCACCCAGAAATATACTGTACTCCAATGCATTGGGTAATGTGATGAATCTCATGAGTTAATGTGAAATTATGTCTGAATAGTATTATATATTTTTTCAAAACTATGTGTTGTACTTAACCACTAAGACATGATTTTTCATTTTTTATGCATTGTCACATTTCAAGTATTTTATTTATGCTTCCTCACATGTACATGATTCTTTTATATGACATGATTATGCTACACTCATGATATATTTTTCTTATCTATCCTTTTACTGGGATTTTTTTCACACCTTTTGTTGTATATCCTCCGGTGGCTACATGTAATAATGAAAGGTCATGTTCCAACAAGAAGCTAGAGAAGAATAATTTAAATAAATGTTTATGCTTGATGTAGTAATTGTTATGTATGGTCCTAATTTTCCCAAGACACTAAACCTTTAGATCCTCTATGTGTAAAACTATTATGTTTTCTATCTTTAAAATGATGTAATAGTAATTAAAGAAAATGTGGGGTCTCTATTGTTGGTATCAGAGGTAGGGTTTAGTTAATTTGGGAATTATGATTATTGAACCCTAGAGAAGACCTCTAGCATGAGATAAAGTAAAAATATTCACACATGAATCATTACATTGGGATCCCATATGTTATTATTTTAGTTTAAATCATAAAAATGAATATTTTATTCATGAACTTTTGACATATGTTTTTTTGAACATTTTCTATTTTAGAAAATTGTGGGAACGAGGAGAAACTAGGCCAACAACTCATGTGAAGGACAATACAATGATTTCCCAATCGACATCCCCTTTGATTTTGGAGGTGGAGTTCCGAACATCCCAGTGATTCTTACTCAACTATCTCAGGTTATGAACAATAACCATAATAATGGGGAACATCCTCCTACACTGAAGGGTGAGAAACTGGCCATTGAATGTTTTATGCAGCAACGACCACTAACGTTTAGTGGATCATCTAATTCAGTAGTTGCGGAACAGTGGGTCAACACCATGGAGAATATATTTTCTGTGCATCACTCTTCCAAGATGGAAAATGTGACACTACCCACTTATCTTCTATATGGAGAGGCTGATCAATAATGGGTTTGATTAAGAACACCAATCCAAGGGAGGAAATTGAAGAGATGGAATGGGAAGAATTGAAGATTATTTTTCTTAACAAGTATTTCCCATTAAATCTTCGCAAAAAGATGGAGAAATAATTCATAGAGCTCATGAAAATAAAAGAAGAATCTGTCACAACATATGAAGCGAATTTCACAAGGCATTCCAGGTACTCCTTGAGTTTTGTTATAGAAAATCATAGCAAAATTGATAGATACTTTAATAGATTGAAACCAAAAATTTTAAAGGATCTTGCAATTTGAAAATTAGGTTGTTATGAATATTTTGTTCGATGTGCTCTCAAATTGGAGATGGATTTTGGAGAATGGTCCAATGGATATGGTGATAAGAAATAAAAGATGGAGTTTCAAGCTAGTGGATCTAATGAAAAAGGTGGGAAGAAAACTCAACGAACCACATGCCAATAATGTGGGAAGTTACACCATGGGAACAACCTCAATGGGATGGGGAAGTTCTTCCTATGTGGGAAATACAGACACCATGATCCAGAGTATCGAAAAGACATGAAAATGGAGGAGAATGTGGCAGATAAAAGGATAGAACCACCCATGGTTCAATTCTGCAATAATAGGGAGCTAGGGAACTATGCAAGACATGGCACTAAACATCTTGTTATAAAGGGTAATCAGCGTCAGTAACCATCAAAGCCAAAGGATCTATGGAAGTCTTATTCCATCACAACTGCAGAAGTGGTTCAAGGTAACGAATTCATACAAAATACACTTTCTATTCACTCAATAATTGAAAAAGTCTTATTTGATTCTAGTTCTACGGATTTCTTTATTTATTGAATGTTTTGTAAAACTACATAATCGAATCTCTGAAACCATGAAGTTGGGATATTTGTAAAAACACTAAGTGGTGAAATCATCGCAACATAAGTGTTTGACTCTTCTCCTCTTGACGATTGTGGGAAGATTCTTCCAGTGAATCTCATAATAATCACCATTGTGGAATTCGATGCTATAATGGGAATGGATTGGATCTCATTAAATATAGAACATATCAAATGTTGGGAAAAGGAAATATCTCTTAAAATTGAAGACCATCCCATGCTCCTCTACAAATTCAAAGAACATCAAGTATCTCTGAAAAATAATTCAATGGTGTGGGTTTTGACTCCCTGTGAAGAATCATACCTCACCCAAATGGTTGAGTCAATGGAATGTTCCAACCTAGCGGAAATGCCCATTGTGAGGGAATACAACGATGTATTTCCCAAATATTTAGCCAGAATTCCCCTGGATTGTGAGGTAGAGTTATCAATAAAACTCATACCCTGATCTAATCCTATCTCAAAATGACCCTTTAGGATGGCTCGAAACAAACTGGAAGAGTTAAAATAGCAGCTGGAAGAACATATGGAAATAGGGTTCACACACCCTAGTGTATCACATTGGGGTTCACCAGTGGTCTTTGTGAAGAAGATGGATGGACAAATTCGGCTGTGTATTGATTATTAGGAACTCAATTTGGTCACCATAAAGAACAAGTATCCTCTTATATGGATTGATGACTAGTTCGATCAGTTAAGAAGAGCTCAGTATATATAAAATGTGGATCACCATTATGGATATCATCAGAAAAATTTGAGGAAAGAATATATTCAAAATATTTTCTTCTATACAAGGTATGATCACAATGAGTTTTTGGTGATTCCCATCGGATTTACTAATTCCCCTACAGTCTTCATGGATCTGATGAATAGATTCTATAGTCATTTTCTCAAAAAAAATTGTCTTAGTGTTTATTGATGATATTCTCATCTACTCAAAGAGAAAGGCAGAACCTGAAGAACAACTAAGACATGTGTTGGTGGCATTGATAATGGAGAACTTGTATGCCAAATTCTGCAAGTGTGACTTTTGGATAAAGTAAGTCACGTTATAGGGACATGTGACCCAAAGTGAGGGAATTTCTATGGACCCTTCAAAAACAAAGGGGATTGAGGAATGGCCTAATCCCTCTGTTGTCACAGAAATATGTCGTTTTATTGAATTAGCTAGGTACTAAATGCATTTTTTGAGAAATTTCTCACGATTTTAAGCCCGTTAACTATGTTAACAAGGAAAGGGGTAATGTATGTCTTGACAGAAGAATGTGAGGGAATCTTCAAGGAGCTAAGGAGACAGCTGATCACTGCACCTCTACTCACACACAAAAAAGTGAATAATTTTTTTTTTATATATAGGGATTCTTCAAAGAAAGTCTTTGATTGGGTACTCATGCAAAATTAAAATGTGATAGCCTATGCCTCACGATAGTTGATGATCTACGAGAAAAACTACCCGATGCATGATCTAGAGCTAGTAGTCGTGATTTGTCCTTAAAAATATTGTGACACTACATTAATGTTGAGAAGTGTGACATATACCCTAACCACAAGAGAATAAAGTTTTCATTCAGCCAAAAGAAGCTCAACATGCATCAAAGGTGATGCACTATTCACTATCATCCTATAAAGGAGAACAACCTAGGTAAATCTCTATGCATACTCTATCCATGTAACAAATTAAGAAATTCCCTCTCTTATTGGTTATGAAAAGGATGTAGTTATAAATCATATGGTTATGGGATACATACTACCTTGCCCAAATGATTTCATAGCCATATATCCAAGAGAAGATTATAGAAGCACAAAGGGATGATCTGGAGTTACAAAGGGTGAATTCAGTAATGGAAAGGAAGCTGCAAGAGTTCCATCTCGATGATGATGGTGTGATTCAGTTAGGAATGTGACTTTGTGAGCCTTCATCACTCGGGATAAAGAATGAATAATTAGATAGTACACATATCTCATCAATTTCTATCCATCATGGTAGTAGCAAGGTGTATTGTGATATCTAATAACACTTCTGGTATGATAACATGAAGAAGGAGATTGTAGAATATATATCATGGTGCTTAGTATGTCATCAAGTTAAATTAGAGCTACAAAATCCTAATTGGTTGATGCAGCCATTAGCGATACCCATGTAGAAATGGCAGAATGTTATAATGTAATTTGTCATGGGTTTCCCAATGATGTCGAAGGTAAATAATATGATATGGGTTGTAGTTGACTGACTCACCATGATTGCCCATTTTATCACTATTAGAGAAGACCTCTCACTTGAACAACATGAAAAAAATATATGGGAAGGAAGTGGTGAAACGGCATGGCATTCCACTCTCAATTTTCTCTGATCATGATCCAAGGATAACATATAAATTCTAGATGAGTCTTCAACATGCATTGAGTACTGCATTAAATTTCAGCATGGCATATCAACCCAAAACTAATTTCCATTCTAAAAGAACAATTCATACGCTTGAAGATTTTCTAAGAAAATGCTCTCTAAAATTAAATGGTGTGTGGGATTAGAATCTCTAATTGGTTGAGTTCTCATACAACAATATCTTCCACCTGAGTATCCAGATGGGTCTGTGTGAAGCTCTGTATTGAAAGAGATGTAGAACTCCCAACTGTTGGGATAATGTTTAGAACAGAAGCTACATGGACCCGATCATATGCAAGAGATGGCAGAGAAGGATCAAGTTATCCAGTGACACATCAATGCATCTCAGAGTCAACAAAAGATCTATGCTGAAAACCATCGAAGAGTCTTCGAGTTCGATGTTGGGGATAATTTCTTCCTTTGAATATCACCAAGGAATAGAGTCATGCAGTTTGCGAAGAAATGGAAGTTATGCCCAAGGTACATTGTCCCCTTTGAGATCCTTGAACACATAGATGTTGGGACCTATCAGATTTCACTTCCACTGAATATGGATGAAGTTCATGATGTGTTTCATGTATCACTCCTGAGGAAGTACATACTGGTCCCCTCACATGTACTAAACTCAGAGGTGGTACTGCAGGAAGATGATCTCTCCTATGAAGAGCACCCAGTAGAGATTTTAGACAAGAGAGATAACATTCTAGGAAACAAGACATCCTCCTTTTCAAATTCTTGTGGAGAAGCATAAGTTTGAAAAAGTTACATGGGAACTAGAAGAGGCGATGAAGGATAATTATCCTCACATGTTTATGCAAAACTAAATTTTGAGGAAAAAATTTCATAAGGGGGGAAGAATGCAACGACCCAATATTTTCAATGGAAATTTCCTTCCTAAAAATATATCATAAAATTGCATGAAAACATTACATAATGAACTACTATGTGCTAAGTAACCTTTAAATATAAGTTTTCCACATCTTTTTCTGGAATTTCAAAAATCTGACATTCACTGCTGTGATCAGTACGTTGTTTGGAGTCCAATAAAGAAAACATAATTTTTTGTGAATAGTAACTTACCATTATGAATAGTGTCATACCATTGTAAATAGTGATATACCCTAATTAGTAGTAACATTTTCATTGATAATAAATAAATAATATTTAAGTTGAAAGTATGATATAGAAATTTTTTAGAATAAGTAAATGAGTGTATTTAAATCTTTTTTTGGTAATAAATTATAATTTTAATTATATAATAAAATATTATTATTTAAAAATTTATTTTTTAAAAATGGACTTTATTTTTGAATTCTTCACATTTAAATATTGGTTGGGGTGAATTTTTCAGTTTTTTCTGAAATACAATAAATTTTTGTCAATAGTAAAATATAATAATTTATTGTATCAATAAATTTTAATTTAAACCCACTTGTAATGACATAACAAGTGATGTAAGATCCCAATTCTATAACTCACATACCCAATTTACTATTTTTGGTCATGGATCATCACTATTTCTTGTATTAGGGGGAATTAATAAAGTAATGAATTAAATAATAAGATAACCACTCTCCCCACCACTATAAATAGCACCCTTCACACCCTCATATCCTAACACCACTCAAGATTCAAGACATGTCTAAACTGAACCCAAACATCTTTATTATCCCCTTACCCAAGTTCAAGAGCTTTTGGTCTCATAAAAATACCAATCCTAAGTCCCTTAAAGAGGATCTCAAGAGGAGGATTCAAGAGGTAATTTCCAATCCTCTTTCCATTAATTTCCATTCAATTTCAAGATCATTTCTTATTATCTTCCAAAATATATACCTTTAAATGGTATGGTAACTCTATTAACATACATATAATGGAATTTATTGATACTGATTGAATATTATACAATCCAACCTTCTTCTCCTCTTCCATTTATTTTATAAATGAAAAAGTTGTTTGTGAGTTATTTATCTATCACCCTCAAGAACGACATGTTATCTTTTTCCATATATTATTTCTGATATGGTCATGAAACCATTTTCATAGTTGAACTAGAATATTTTATATTTTTCATGCCCTATTTATAGTTCTGGAACTATCTTATGTACATATTACATAATGATTAATCAAAAAAATTTCTTTGTGGTAAAAAAACCACCCAAATTAACACAAACTATCATTCCTCCAATGGCCTGAAGGCCATCATTTTTTATTTATTTTTATAATCCTTCTTTCAAGGTGTGAGGTGGAACCCTTCAAGGCCCATAGGCACAATTATTACATAGCCCACAGGCCAGAGAGGAATTCATTACCTGTAGGCTTCAAAAATTACATACAACCTAGACTAACTACTTGGAACTTATCCTCCCCATCATCTTCATTGTGAAATCAACTCTCTACCTTCACATGGTTGTTCGGCTAGGAATTCTCATGCATGCACAGTCTTTTCCCGATGGAGGTGCCATAGCCTACCATTCATGCAATCCATTTAGATTCTGATGTGGTGAAATCTCCTTGTTTATCCTCCTTGTAGAACTTCTTCCTTGTAGGTTGTATAGTTTACATCCACACATAAAGGTGGCCTGAAGGCCTTGAGGTGGAACTATGGACTTACTGACCCGAGGTCATGGGTGGCCCAAAGGTCTTAAAGGAATCAAATACCAAATCTGTGGCCTGAAGTCCCAAACCGAGGCATATTCCCTGCAGCTACAATGACAAACCGTGACTACTTCTCTTCCCGCTATAGGAACATCCATTTATGAAGGCTTGTGAACCACTCAAGAAAACCAAAAAATTAAACATTCCTGAACAATGGTTTTAAACCCAATCACTCATAAAAAACACATAAATAACATAATGAAACCAAAATTAACCCTATTCATGTATAAAAGGTTATGTAATTTCTAATTAATGAATATAATGTAATTATACATTACATTAAAGGGAACAAAGCATTCAGATACGAGGTGTGTTGAAATTCTCAAACCCAATTTCATCCTTTGGGTTCTTCGTCTTTCACTCCATTTTTTATATGGTTGTTCTATAAAAAACAAATTTTCATCATTGTGTATTCTTTTATAGGTTATAAATGTTTACCATTGGTGTTTATTTCAATCAAAATTTTTTTCCAAAATAACTCTTCTATTAAGAACTCACCATTTACTTCTCACTCAAGTTTGACGGTTCCTGTTACATGTATGTTATTGCCTTCTTCTTTTGGGAACCCAATGTTTAAGAATGTGTTCTTATGAGATAAAACTCATTCCATTAAATGGGTTAGTTGTGTTAATTGTTTATATATGTTCATTGTGTCATTCATGATAAATTATAATGTTATGATGTGATAGGCGTGCCCGAAATTATTTATCACAATATGAATATTTCAATGTATTGGGTGTACCCAGAATTATACCGCACTATAATGCATTGGATAAAGTTATGAATCTCTTGAGTAAATGTGAAAAAATGTCTGCAGAATATTCTAGCTTTGTTCAAAAGAATTTTTGGTAGTTAACCACTATAACTTGATGTTTCATCATTTATGCATTGCCACACTTCAAGTCATTTATTTATGCTTCCTCTCATGTTCATGATTCTTGAATACTATATGATTATGCTCACCCCATGCTATATTGATCTTATCTATCCCCTTACATGGATTTTATCTCACCCCTTTTTATGTATATCTTATGGGGGATACATGATCTAAGGAGAGGTCAAGTGAAAAGAAGAAGCTGGAGAAAAAACAAATAAATGCTTATGCTTGATGTAGTAATTGTTATGAATGGTCCTAGTTTGACCAAGACCCTAAACCTTTGGATACACTATTTGTAATAGTATTATGTTTTCTATCATTAAAATGATGTAATAAGAATGTATGAAAAGTTTGGGTCCCTATAGGGCAAGTGATAGGAGGCGGGCGTTGGTACGAGGTACCCCCAGCACCACCCCTAGGTGGTCCACTATGGGCTCCAAGAGCAGGTGGACATCGGCCTACTCAACTTCAAGCAATCAAGGCCTATGGTCCCAAACCCCTAGAGATGATATAGGGTAAAATCTATGTCTTCTCCAATTTAGACAAAATTATTATAGACATAGGTTCTAGTAACTCTCTCCTTGTCGTGGACCTTGTTCAAATATGGAATATTTTGATCGAGTCGATGGCTCGATATTTATGATTAAGGACTCCTACATGTGGGGATTCGATGATAAAGATATAGTTATGGAAGTGTGATCTTTCTCTTGGAGGTGAGAGCACTGGATGGGATCCCCTAGTATCAGTGTCAAGGCCATCTGAATTCATTCTGGGTATGGACTGTTTATCCAAATTCAAAGCTCATATTGAATGTTTTAGTCTTAGAGTGTGGTGTGTCTGCAAAGCTGGAACAAGGTTCACAATCACAATTAAAAATTGATATAGCATAGGATGAACTTTCTTAGAGGAGGATGAAACTAATCACACAATAGTTTTCCATCCTTAACCCTAGTTTAGTGGATGATACAAGTCCATAGTTCCCTACAGCGGTGGATGAGTACGAAGACGTCATTCCATAAGACATTATTGGACTACCTCCTCGCAGAGAGGTAGACATATAAATTTATCTATACCCTAAGAGGAAACTAATATCTACACCTTCATATAGGATGGCTTCCTGAGATATTTGGGTGCTGAGGGTATACTGGGAGGACTTATAGAGTAAGGGGTTCGTAAGGCCCATCATTTCACCGTGGGCACCCCCGATGTTGTTTTCCCAGTATGAATAAGGAAGAATTATGTTATTCATGGACTTTTAGTGCCTAAAACAGGTTACTATGAATTACAAGTATCCTTAAGTAAGGATTTATGGCCACTTAGATCAACTAAAGGGAGCGATATGGTTCTCAAATATTTGCTTTAGTCCATGCTATCACTAGCTTCTAGTACTAGTTGAGGAAATCTCGAAGACATATTTTAGATTTCTCTAAGTCCACAATAAATACATTATGGTGTCATTTGGTGTGAAGAACACCCTAGTAGTGTCCATGGGACTTTTGAATAGAATCATCCAACTATACTTAAACCAGTTTTTAGTGGTCCTCGTTTATGATAGTTCAGTGTATTTAGCATCAGAGATGGAGCACATGATACACCTTAAGATGGTTCTGGACACACTCCGAGAGATCCGAATTTATTGAAATATATCGACGTGTGAGTTTTGGATATAAAAGGTCCACTTCCTGGGACATTTCATCTTCGAGGCTGGATTTGATGTATGTGATAAGAAGATTTAGGGGGTTCTTGTAGGGGAGCCACTCAAGAGAGTTACTGAGATGCGGAGTTTCCTTTGGTTGGATGGGTACTATCGAAGGTTTTTAACCAATTTCCTTAGAGTGGATGTACCCATGATGACATTTACCGAGAAGGGAAAAGCCTTCTTGTGGAGAAAAATATTCCATCATATCTTTCAACATCAATGTAAGAGCTTGATAAGTGATCCTATCTCAAGGATTCCAGAGGAGGGCACCGAATACCTGGTGTTCTGTGATGCATTAGGAACCATTCCTAGTTGTGTCCGGATGTAGGGGAATGTATTAATTTCTTATGTATCATAAAAATTGAGACCACATGAGTATAAATATGAGAAGCATGACCATGAGTTGGAAGATTTAGTGTTCACACTAAATTTGTGGTGAGAATACATTTTTGGATAATGATTGATCTCATACTATTAGAAAAACAGTCTCAAGTATATATTTTATAAGAAGGTTACAAATCTGAGACATTGACGTTAGATAGAGTTCCCCTAGGACTACAACTTTGAGATAGTCAATAATCATAAGAAGCGGAACATGGTGTTAGATTCTCTCAGTTAGAGATAGTGTCACAACTACTGAATGGTGCCTCAGAGAAGTTGGTGTCACATCGAATTTCTTTCTTTGATTGCTAAGAGACCTCTTTTATTCAGTCAATGGTTGTTTCCCCTACACTCATAGAGAATTTTAGGGTGTGGAAACATAGAGATACCATATGAAAGATGACACATGCCCATATGTTCATAGGGCATTCCCCAAATTGATATTCGAAATATGGGGATAAATCCATCCTATTCATAGGATGCACAGCAGTACCAATGGATTTGTGGGAGAAGGTGTTAAGGGAGTTCTATAACACACTGATATTTTATGAGAAATAATTTTTTTGTCTTATGTTATACGCAACACCATGAGAATTTTTCACTACACACAACACTGTCTTGGCATGCGTTACATGGAAGACCAACCTTCTTCGATAGCTTGCATTATACGCAATACCCAGATTCACTAAAAATGATATATTATTATAATAATATGAACTAGACGTTATGAATAGTATTATATATTATGAATTTTATAACTTTATAATTCATATTACACATTTTATATAATGAGATATGAAGGAAATCAATGTTTTTGATAAAAGAAGTATTTTTAAAAAATATGCAGTTTTAAAGCCTTTTGATGGAACACACATTTTAAATATAATTTTTGACAAGTTTAAAAATTATATTTTATAAAATATACTACTTATTTTGAATCAGGATTTAAAAATTTAAATTTTATAATTTTTTTATACTTTTCTCATAACATTCAAATTTTGATGAATAGTACAAATATGCTAAATTTTTCATAAAAACAACTATTTTCATCAAGATAATTTAGGTGGTTAAATGATAAAATTTAAATGTTTTAAGGTATAAATAGAATATATTTTTACTATTTAATATAATTCATGACATTATTATTAATTTTATATTGAATTCATAGGTAATAACATTTCTATCATTGATAATGTTTTAACTTTTAAAACCCATTTTTTAACATCATTATAAATTTAAAATTAATTAGTGCAGCTTATATGTTTTGAATTTTGAAAAATGGATTCAATATTTGGATTCAGGGGGTCCAAATTATTTTAATAGGTTAGTTTTATTTATTTTACATAATGAAAAGTAAGTATGATAATTTTTATTTACTACACATAATGGTAAATTGGGTAATTAAGGGTAAAAATAAGATTATAAAATTACCCTAAAACCTGACTAAATTCTATTGGATGAATAAAAGTCAACCCATATTACCAAAAGGTCAGAATAGATTCATTTCATGGACTATTGACCACGAAAAGGATATAATTATAATTAAAACCAAAGATAGTGGCAACATGTCACTCTCTTATATCATATAAGTGTAATAATTTTAATTTAGTGATAATATTCATAAAACATGGAAAATGAATTGCCTCTAGAAAGATAATAAAATTATATACATCATGTAAATTTATTTGTAAATTTTTAGTGATTAAATAATTATCATTAATGATGACACAATAGTGAGGTAGAAATTATTTTATTAATTGAAATATAAAATAGATGGTTTTAAAAATATTAAAATTAATATTATATGAAAATATTATTGTAATCCATGAATTTTATAGTGGAATATGACATGTTAGTAATCTATTAATTATTTTGGTTCGAATATATCCTCTATTTAGATTTATTTGAAATTCAAATAAATCAATAGTTTCAAAATAGACACAATTGTTATTTTATAAAATAACATATCATAAAATTGTTTATGAGTCATGAAATTATTTAAAAATTATAAATTTAAATTTATATGGTCTAAAATTTCTTAACTTATCCAATTATGGACAATTAACAACAAATAATTAATTATTTATTACAATATAATATTTAGAATATTATTTCCACAAATAATATTAAATTGATTAAATAAGGATAAATAAATTAGATAAGGTTTAAAATAAATTAACAACATGTCAAAATTTTATTGTTTGATGAGATTACAACTATATCTCATCTCATCTTCCAATTGAGTCATTTTTGGAGGTTTTTATGTGGGATTGGAATTTATTATAAATTATTATTTCTTATAATTACAAAGGTGCCCCTCTCCTCCTCACACAATTTTGGGCCACCAAGATTGGCCATCCCATGCCCATTTCACTTCCCAAAATCTCTAGTTATATCATGGAGTTTCTGGTATTCTCAAAAGGCCAACAAAAGTGCCCTATGTGGAAGTTTAAAAGAGGCAGGTCGAGGAAGAGGTAATCTCTTCTACCGATTCTTTCATGTTTCTTTCTTCTTCTTATTTATCTTATTTATTTGTTTCGTTATAAAGTAATAAAATAAGTATCCCTAATATACGTATATGTTATTATAAATATGAACCAACCCTATTTCACCTTCTATCTATCCTATGGAAAATGAAATCACCCCCCGTGCGTACGTATGTAATACCGTCTCCACGTTGTGGTGTAATCTTGTATCCACCACCACCTTCTTTGGATGGGTATAATGGTGTGCATAATAACTATATATGATTATTATAACATGATACTTATTCTGAGATATTATATCATCAACTCCAATTCCATTCATATAATTATGGGAACGATATCATCGCTCGTGCGTACGTACGGCCTACCGTCCCCACGATGTGATGCGACTCGTTCAACATGATATTCATTGAATAATGATTATATAAAATAATTTAATGAATATAAATGATATATATTATATTAATACCATTCTGCAAATGATGTATCTATAACATAAAAAGAGGAATAAGAATTTATACAACAAAACACCCATAAGAACATAACGCAATCAACACCCGAATAACAAGTATCAATGAAATATTACTAATATGAAGCTAAGAATACGACCATATATGATATCATAAAAATGAGTATGATTATATAATAAGTCAATTACATTATTTAAATCATTATACAGGAGTTTTGGACACATACAAAGCATATCAGACCTAAGGTGAGGGAAAATCTTACAATCTCATTTTTATCATAGATTTTTTATACTTCAGAATTTACTGGGGAATATTTATCATCCACATCCATGTTTCCTAAATTTGTAATATTATTTCTATCAACTTACAATTTTTTTGAATCCTATATTACCTATTGGTGAATTTTCTGTAAAATATATGAAAGGAATGTTTTGTTGTTTTCAGTACAAGTTACTTTTTGACTTTTTCGGCCAAAGTATGAGAAGAATGATTCTTAACTTATACGAAATGAATGGAGTTTTATGATTTCATAAAACATTATTTGGCTGAATTTTCTTTTAAAAATTTTCATGTTTATTTTTAATTAAATTCTTTTAGTATAAAATAGTAAGACATGTTAATAAAGGATAAATTTTTTGTAGTAGAAAGGATATTTTCATCAAGAATAGAGTTCAAATGTTTTATCAAAATTATTTTCCATATAAGATAATATAGGGTTATGTTTCTATACCTATTTTTAAATTGATATGATTATGTTATGATGGAATTATTTTCATGAAATCCTTTTATCTTATATTGATTATGTTGTGATGGCATGATGTTTAAAAATCTCATTTTTATTACATGGGTTATGCTATGAAATATGATTTATGATATTGTGTCACAGATAAGAATGGTTTAATTATGAGATGGGTGGGACCTATATCTCCCACCAATTCATTGGGTAAAGATTTATATCTCATGAGATAGACATGGATGGAATGGTATGTTAATCATGTTTAGTGATACAGAACTGGAACGAGGAGTGAACTTGGTTCAGAAATGGACTTTGTCTACAAAGATGGTCTTGGAAATTATTCTTGACTAATAAGAAATGATTTTATATTATTATGTGTGTATTCCACAATGATTCATGTTTTATGTTATGATTATTTGGATTACATTTCACTACAATGATTTATCCCATGTTATGATATTATGATCTCTTTTTTAGGTTAAGATTTTCAAAATGATATGTTCTTATGAATATGTTATGATTGATATTTCATTTGTCTACCCTTACTGATAATTTGAGCTCAAACTTTTGTATGTTTTATTTTCCCCAAGTCTGGACGAATGATATTAAGTAGGATATTCCAAAAGGGACTCTAGATATAATGAAATAAGTGGGAGACAATGTAAATGATTTATGAACCTGTTGATTATGTTTCTGTGTTTCTAAAGACACTATACATATACAATCCTATCATGGTTTTGTTATATGTTGTAATAAGTTTTCTTCAATTCTGAATTAATAACAATGTATGTTAATTATGGGTCGTTATAGTTGGTATTAGAGGAAAGGTATAGTCATCCTTTGGAAACTAGGATGTGAAAGCCTTAGTAAGAACCGCAATGATATGTCTAAGCATAGAACACAATATTAGTGTTTTAGAAATTACCATGAATAACCTATGATAAGACCTAATGTGTGAAATTTTATTCGTGATTATGTGGTTTTTCTATTATGATTATTGTTTCTCACACTATTTTTATTGGTTTTAGTCAATGTATGGAACCCAAAGGAGCCGTGTTAATGATGAATGTGATGGGAAATGAAATGATTGTCTCCATGAGAAACCAAACGTTATGGGATATTGAATGAAAAATATTGTATCCATGATCGCATAACATTCTCAAGCTATGAATCATGTCAGACTTCCAAATGAGCAAATGAAGGCACAACATTCTATTGAATTATTCATGAGGCAACGTCCACCCTAATTCAACGGGTCTACTGATTCATTAGAGGCTGAACAATGGATCAGTACCACTGAAAATATATTTTTAGTTCTTCAATGTTCTGAACATGACAAATTCATCTTAGTAGTATATCGTTTGGAAGGTGAAGCTGATCAATGATGGAATCTTATCATGAATATGAGGAAAAGAGACGAAATTGATTCCATGGAATGGGATGAGTTCAAGAACTTATTTTTCAATAAGTACATCCCTCGTATTCTTCAAACAAAGATGGAGAGGGAGTTTTTTTAACTAAAGTGAATGGATGATGAATCTGTTGGTACCTACGAAGAAAATTTTACAAGGCTTGCAAGGTATGCTTCTGGGATTATTATCCAACCTGAGAATAAGATCGATCGATTCTTTAGTGTCTTAAAACCATGTCTCTGAAGGGCATTAGTCATAAGGGACTTCAATAGTATGAGGAAATTTTTCGATGTGCTCTCAAGGTTGATATAGATATTGGTGTAACCCATCAGTCATATGGGTTTGATAAGAAGAGGAAAATGGAATTCCAAGGGAAATATAAAGACCACACTAAAAAGAATATGAGTTTTTGCTTATGCTCATAGTGTGGAAAGAAACATGGAGGGAATTGTATTAAAGGGACAAGTAAATGTTTCAAATTTGTAAAAGAAGGTCGCCGGTAATTGGAATGCTGAAATTACGGGAAAAAGATGTCTAGTGATGCGAACAAAGAAAAGGATACAAAGAATGCACCTCTTACACATCAACGTAAAAAGTGCAAGGAAATGGGGAATTATTCTAATCAATGCTCTAATCCAAGGGTTGATGATGATTATCGACGTCAAAAAACTCTTAAGGCCAAAGAAAAATCAATGTCACATGAAATTTCTATCGGTGATGTGGAGTACAATTATGAAGTGGTGAAAGGTACACATACCATCCAATCTAAAGTAGAAAATGTTTTATTTGATTTTGGATCCACCCACTCTTTTATTTCTAAATATGTTTCTAAGGGTATCATCATACTACCTCAATAATTATTTGTTGAGTTAGCTGTGATAACTCATAATGGCACAATGGTTGTATAAAAAGTTCATAATTATTCTCTAATTGACGTTTGTGTGAATGTTCTTCCTGCAAATCTTGTGAACCTTCCTATTGTGAAATTTGATGTGATTCATTGCAATGATTGGATTTCCTTATATGGAGCTCATATCGATTTTTTCATGACCCAACCATACCCGGGCTCGAGCCGCAACTACCCCAAGCCCGCCTCCATAGGCCAGGGGCTGGAGACCAGTGCCGAAGGCACAAAAACTCAGGGAGGCCTTTTCCTAAGTACCTGTACACACACGCGACACAGTCAATGAAAAAGTGCAGAGTAAAATAAAGGACAAGCAGAGTAAAAGAAAAACTGCTATATATATATAAACCACAGATGTGCATCAACCTCAAAATAGTACAATGTACAAGATGAAGGTAAACTGAAAAGAAAAGGGAAAAAACATGTGCCCAACCAAAAAGTTCCACAACCTGGAAACAGGTAAAACAACAGTAAATAGAAGGGAGGGTCCCACATCTGGATGCTGATAATGACCACTGCATGTGGTCCAAGCTCTCGGCTCCTAAGCTCCTATGAGGTCACGACCAACCTGTCTGTCGTTTTCAAGGGCACACAAAGTGTGGGAAAATCCCAAACAAGGGTGAGTATAAAAATACTCAGTAGGATACCCTGAAGTATCGAGGGAGAAACAAAGGAGGTACCAATGGTTGAGCAGTAGATCAAATAGGAAAAGTAATGGAGTGCAACCGAGAGTGCAGTAAGGAGTACAACATTAAAGAGTCCAGCTCAACATAACAAAAGATAAGAAGGTAGAATTGTCCAGACACAAGGAGATGGAAATGGTTAGAATGTGAACTTCTCCTCGAGTCTTCGCTGCCTATAGCAGGAGAGTAGACTCATCCAACCACGAGAAGTGAGACACGAAAAGCACGTGGCATACCCTGCATGTCCTTGCCACTCCTGGAAGGAGAGTAATCCATCCTAATAATTGGGTACTAGAACAAGGTATATACAAATATATATGCTCAATAAGAAGCCCTAACAAGACCGTAAGGGGATATCCATCCCGTAGCTTAGCCCAAGAAATGTGAGTCTCCAATAGTCCCATAAGTAAACAATATCGGTGCCCGTCATCCCGCACATCTACCACGAACTATAAGTCAAGGGGCTCAAATCACAGCACCTCGACATTATCCTCTTTGGGCGGAAATCACTCACTCACATGATTTTAGGTCGCTTCACAAGGACACGTCTCTGTGGGGAAAGCTCCCCTCACACTTGAGAGTTCAGGGTTAAGTCAAACCACACCTCGTCACTTCCCCGCAGTCAAGATGTCTCCTCAAAGACGAGGTCATTCCATGACTAACCGTACAACCAAGGGTCCCGCTCTAGTAATCATGGAGGAAAGACACGGACTAGCCTAGTAGTTAGGACTGAGTATGGAATGTCAACGGGTGACCCACTGCCCAGCCCTGTTTGAGGGTAATTCATAATATGATATTGGATGACCCACTACCCAGCTCTGCTAGATGGAAACCTGGAATAAGTCGTCAGGCGACCCACTGCCCAGCCTTGCTGGAGGGTAAACCTGGAAGAAGTCGACAGGTGACCCACTGCCCAGCCTTGCTGGAGGGTAGACCCTAATACATCATCAGAAAACCCACTGCCCAACCCCACTGGAGGGGAGACCTGGAACTAGACGATGGGTGACCCACTGCCCAGCCCTGTTAGAGGGAAGACCCTAAGAGGTCGTTGGGTGACCCACTACCCAGTCTCTGCTAGAGGGTAAACCCTAGAAGTCAGTGAGCAACCGACTGCCCATTCTCCATTGGAGGGTAAATTCGAAGAATTTAATGAGAAAACCATTTCCTATCCCCACTGGAGGGTATGCCCGAAACTGCTCTGGCCATCTCCCCTGGATGGAACAACACATGCCAATAGATCTCAGAGTGGGTATTGCACAACCACCCAACTCCAGAACAAAACCAGGGGAAACCACTCAGCCCTACTAGTCTAAACCATCGAGGACAGAGCCATGGGAAAAACTCAACCCTGTCGGTCAACAAACAGGAACAAAGGGACCCTCTATGTCGCGAGAGGTCAAAGATACATAAAGGAAAACACGACACGCACATGGGGCCCACACGACGTGTGGCCCCAAGCCAACTCCAACCAAGTGCCCAAACGTTATCAGATACAAACAACCACATGTACCTCCTAGGGTTCTCGTATACTCCTTGAGTATACCACGTTCCATCCCAAAGGCCAACAAACACACGACCCCCAACGTCAACGTGAAGGCGTAACATAATAACTCCAACCTGCCACCTCAACGGCTGAGGCGTAGCCAACCAAATCTCTTTAAACACAAACCTCACTCTCCTACGAGTGCATGTGATCACACACTAAAGGTCCGCTACAAACACGGTATAAGAACTGCCATCGGGGCACCTTTCATATTTCCACATTTAATAAGGTCACATATGAGTCTCTGCTCGCCTAAATAGATTACCCCGTTGTAATCCATGCAGAAAAATGAGCATGATAGACTATTTACTCGCCCGAAACGGTCAACCGGTGAAAAATGTAATATTCACCGTAACCAACCGGTGTGGGGCCCACCCCAAAATCCCAAAACTGAACAAACAGATCACACCACTATGATCACCTCGGAAAAACACACGGTATTGAATACTCAATTGCCCAAAATGGACACCCAGTGAAAAAGGTACTATTCACTATAGCCGGGTCGGGTGGGACCCACACCACATCCTCGAAAAAGGTCGGGTGAACTGCGCCATCGAAAAACTCTCGGAAATAAAATTAAAAAGCACCACTCAGCAGAGTGGAATAGATAACCGGAGAAAAGATACATTCCAGCTTACCGTGCACGAGCGGTACCACACGTGAACCGCACCACCGCCCTGAAGCGCTGCCAACGGATCACACCGTTGTGATCCTCTCGAAAAAGTACACAAGTTAAACTAATCACATGACCAAAACGGTCACACGGTGATAGAGATGTAAAATCACCATCAACACTCAGATGGCCCTCATAGGGCCCGCACCATTGTGCCGAATTAGAGAGGGCGGATTGCACCATTGCAATCCACTCGGAAAAACATCCAGAATCGAATATTCGCACACCCCGAACAGACCTCTGATTAGAAAGTCGCTAAACGCTGCTCCCTGCTCAAAAGACGGGTCATGGGGCCGACGCCTCAAATCCGGTTTCAATGCCCAAACCTACATTGGAAAACTCTGCCTCAACACCAGGGTCACAACGCCACTGACGGTGCTCAAATCGGACGTCGGATGCGTCTGCTCCATCCAAAACAAGATCCCCAAAAAAATGTCAACTCACTAAAAGACACGTCACACCTCCGAGGACCCTCGTTTTTGGAATAAAAAATTCCCAAACCCATCTTAGAAGGTACGTATTGATGCGAGGTACGCGATGTCGCTGACGGCACACAAAACGGACGCTCGTAGCTCATGATATGGGCGCCCGATGTTGGAGGGGGAAAAATCCCTTGTGCCAGACCGGCCTGGTCAGGCCGGCCCGGTACGCACAGCCGGCCCGCGGCCCAGCTGCGGGTCCAGTTCCCTCAGCCGCGGCCGGTCTTTTCCATGCGACGACCTTCCATTGGTGGGTCTTGGTCTCCCGCCGGGGTTGCACACCGTGACCCCGCCTCGCCTGCACCGGCGAGGCGCCGCCCGGCCGGCCAGATGGCTGGCCTCCTCCGCGGCCGGGTATTGAGCCCACGGCCGACCACCCTGCGCCGTAGTTGCGCCATCGTCCGAGAGCCGCTGCCGCCTACCGCCCTCAAACCGACTCGCGATGACCGCCCTACCGAGGGACCCCCGCCGCTGGAACCACCGCACGACGCCGCCTCGTAGGGTCACCACTCCGCCGCTCGAACCCACCGGAAACCGAAAAACCCACAATCTTCAGCGGGCAATTGCGGAGGCCTCGAGACTCCAAATTCAAAACCAAAAGAGGCTTTGGAAAGCTCATAAATTATAATACATGATTATGGGATTTTATTGTAAAATATATGACAATTTCATGTTATAAATGAATCAAAAAAAAGGTTCGGAAATAAAAATGCAACAAAAACCTCCTACCTCGTTGGGCCTCACCCGACGCTTCACGGACGGATCGCCGGAGTTTCCGAGCCTCTCCGGAGATTCCCCACTGGAGTTAGAGGAGGACAGGGAGGGCTGCCACCTGCTTCTGTCCAGGCGAGGAAGAAGAAGAGGGAGGGGATGAGTTAAGTGTTTAAATAGAAAACACTTAACCACCCGCTCGTCGGCACGAACCCGAACCTCTGATGGGGTCGGGAGTAAGCCTCCCCTAGGCTAAAAAACACTCTCTAAATGCATCGGCGGTCTCCGAATATTAATATGAGGCCCCATTCAAAAGTCATAAAATTGAACGCCCAATGCCGCCAAATTATGAAAATGCCCCTGCATCCATTTTTCACAGACGACCCACGGCCACGAAACATACACCCCTCCTAGGGTAAACGGCACATTCCGGAATCAACGGTGCCCTCGTTTTTCCAATATGATCCACTGTTTAAGATATACCTCAGTTTCACCATTAAAATAAAAAATTAATTAATTAATTTATCCTTTTAACGTTCTGAAAGTGAGTGAGGGGTCCAAACATCCCGCAGAGACATGTTTTATGTCGTTACTAGGGTAGAAACCCCATTCTGGGCCCATCTGTACACTTAGATCTCTGATCAGAAGAACTGTTTATGAGTTATCCCATTGATTTGTCATTTCCAGTATGAATGCACTAAAAATTTAATTTCGGCCACTCTGGGGCTCGGAATCACACGCTGTTTGAAGGCACTGCTCTGGAATAATATCAAGAATATTCCAAAGTCTTTCACAGAAAAAACCGGGTTCCTACAGATTTAAAAATAAGGGAAGTCACATTTCATATTCCTAATCAATCTATGATCATCTATCAATGCAAGGATGAATATAACATTCGAGTGGAAATTCCTTCCATCATATGGGTCTTGATCCCAATAAATGAAGGTTATTTATCTCAAATGGATGGAGAGAAAATAAAGATTATGAATATGCCCATTGAACATGAGTTTGATGATGTCATTCCATAGGAATTTCCAGGTCTTCCACCAAATCGTGAAGTTGAGTTTTCAATATAAATCATACAGGGTTCTATGCCCATTTCAAAGACACCACATAGAATGGCCCCAATTGAGTTGTAGTAATTGAAGAAGAAACTCCATGATACTTTTGATAAGGGATTCATATGCCCTAGTGCATCACCTTGGGGAGAACATGTTCTGTTTTTTAAGAATAAATATGGATCAATGAGACTCATCATTGATTATCGAGAACTTAACAAAGTCACTATCAAGAACAAATATCCTCTCCCACGCATTGATGACATATTTGACCAACTATGCAGATCTCAATACGTTTCCAAGATTGATCTTCGTTCATGGTATCATCAATTAAGGTTCAAAAGGGAGGATATACCAAAGACGGATTTTCGTACAAGGTATGGACACTATGAATTTATAGTGATTCCATTTGTCCTTACTAATTCCCCTGCTCTCTTCATGTATCTAATAAATAGAGTCCTTAGAGACTATCTTTATTAGTTTGTGGTAGTCCCTATGGATGATATTCTTGTCTATTCAAAGAGAAAGGATGAACATGAAGATCACTTGATAATTGTATTAAATACCACCAAGAAAGGAGAATCTTTATTCCAAATTTACCAAGTGTGAATTTTGGATTCAAAATGTTTCATTTTTGGGTCACATGACCTCAAAAGAGGGGATATCTGTGGATCCAGAAATAACAACGCTTATTTATAGATGGTCGAGAACAACAACAGTAACTGAGATCTAGAGTTTTCTTGGTTTGACAGGATATTATCAACTTTTTGGGAAATATTTTTCATGATTATATAATCCACTCACTAGGTTGACTCGAAAAAGAGTTATGTTCGTTTGGACGGCGGAGTGTGAAGAGAATTTCAGGGAGTTAAAAAAGAAGGTTATCCAGTGCACCTGTGCTCACACTACCTTGTAGTTGAGAAATTTTTGTGATCTATAGTGATGCATCCAAGAAGGGTTCGGGGTGTGTTCTCATGCAAAATGATATGGGGATAGCTTATGCCTCACAACAGTTGAAAATCCATGAGCAAAATTGCCCAACAAATGATTTGGTGTTAGCTGTGGTAATCATTGAATTAAGGATTTGGGGGATTTATATTTATGGTGAAAGGTGTGATATTTATACAGATCATAAAATTTTAAAGTATATTTTCCCACAAAAGGAGCTGAATATGCGTCAAAGAAGATGGTTGGAGCTGATTTAGGATTATGACTCCTCAATTCATTACCACCCGGGGAAAGAAAACTAGGTGGAAGACACATTAATTCGACAAGACCATGCTAGATTATCCCTGATGAGGATCACAAAAGATATAATATTAATGGATTTTCAAAGGATGGATCTTGGAATTATAATGGAAGGTGAAAAATATTATCTTTCTCAAATGAATGTTTAACCATCTATACATGTGATGATTAAAGAGGCACAGAAAGAAGATGCATAGTTAAAAAAATGTGAGAAATGTACCAAAATTCCTCCTTGATTGTGATGAAATAATAAGGTTCAGGAATTGGGTTTGTGTTTCTACCATCCCAGAATTGAAGAAGGAAATATTGGATGAATATCATAGTTCTTCATTCTCTATTGACCCTTGAAGCACGAAGATGTATAGTGACATGAGGGAGTACTTCTGGTGGGATGATATGAAAAGAGATGTTGCTGAATATGTCTCTTGATGATTGGTTTTCCAGCAAGTTAATGCTGAGAGACAGATGTCTAAGGGGATGTTAAAACCATTACCCATACCAGAATATAAATCGGAAAACATCACTATGGACATTGTTACTGGACTTCCCCAAAAATCCAAAAGCAATAATGTTATCTAGGTTGTAGTTGATCATCTTAAGAAGTTAGCACAATTCATTGTTGTTAGAGAGGATTTATCTCTTGACCAGCTTGCTAGGATATATATGATGAAATTGGTAAGATTTCATGCAGTACCACTTTCCATTATATATGATCAGGATACGAGGTTTACCTCGACATTTTGGTGAAGTCTTCATCATAATCTAGATACAAATTTGAGTTTCAGCACTGCTTATCATCCTCAGACAGATGATCAATCTGAGGGGACAATTCAAAATGCAGAAGACATTTTGAGATATTTCTATATGGATTTCAAAGGTGGTTGGGATAAACACCTAACATTGGTGGAGTTATCCTATAATAATAGATTTCACGCCTGTATTTAGATGGATCCTTATAAAGCTCTCTATGGAATGAAATGCAGAACTCCAACTTGCTGGGATGATGCTGGGGAAAGAAAGCTATTAGGACCTGATCTTGTTGATGAGATGGTAGAAATGGTTCAATATATTCAAAAACACATAAGATAAGCTCATAGTCGACAAAAAATTTATGCTGATAACCAAAGAAAATGCCTAGAGTTTGAAGTGGGTGAGAAAGTGTTCTTACGAATATCTCCTTGGAAGAGAGTAATGATATTTTGAAAGAAGGGATAGCAGAGCCCTAGTTATATTGGTCCTTTTGAAATACCGGATCATGTTGGGATGGTAGCTTAAGGACTGGCACTTCCCCAGAATCTCTCTCAAGTTCATAATGTGTTCCATGTATCTCTCCTGAGAAAGTACAAACCTGATCCTTCACATGTACTAATCTCAGAAGTTGTACCGCTGGAGCATGATTATTCTTATGAAGAACAGCCGATAGAGATTATGGATCGTAGCGAAAATATTTTATGAAACAAGACCACTCGCTTGGTTAATGTTTTATGGAGGAACAAACAATTAGAAGAAGCAACATGAGAACTTGAGGATATGATGAGAGAGATGTATCCTCATCTGTTGGTTACGAAGTGACGAATTTTTAGGGAGAAATTCATTTTATGTGGGGTATAATTTAACACCCTGTTATTTTATGAGAAATAATTTTTTTTGTCTTATGTTATACGCAACACCAAGAAAATCTTTCACTACACACAACACTGTCTTGGCTTGCGTTACACGCAAGAGCAACCTTCCCCAATAGCTTGTGTTGTACTCAGTACTGGGTTTCACCAAAAAATGATTTATTATTATAATATTATGAACATTACATTATGAATAGTATTAACTAAAATTTAAATTTTTAACATTATAATTAATATTACACATTTTCGAGAATGAGATATGAAAAAAAATCAATTTTTGGATAAAACAAGTATTTTTTAAAAAATGTAGTTTTACCATCTTCTCATGGTGCACCCATTTTAAATATAATTTTTTTCATGTTTTTCAATTAAATTTTACAAAATAAACATCTTATTTTGAATCAGGATATAAAAATTTACATTGGATAAGTTTTTGATACTTTTCTAGATAACATTCATATTTTGATGAATAGTAAAAATATGCTAAATATTTCTTTAAAACAACTTTTTTCATCAAGAAAATTTAGATGGATAAATGAAAAAAATTAATAGTTTTAAAGTATAAAGAGAATATATTTTTACCATTTAATATAATTCCTATTATTACCCTTAATTTTATATTGAATTAAGTGGTTTAAACATTTCAATCTTTGAAAATGTTTTGACTTTCAAAACCCGTTTTCTTAACAACGATATTAATTTTAAATTAATTACTGAAACATTTGTGTTTTGAATTTTGAAAAATGGATTACATATATCAATTCAGTGGGTATAAATTATGTTAATAGGTTATTTTTATTTTTATGACACTATGAATAGTAACTACGTTAATTTTTATTTACTACAGTTAAAGGTATATCAGGTAATTAAGGGTAAAAATAAGATTATAAAATTACTCTAACACCTGCCAAAATTCTATTGGATGAACATAGGTCGATCTATATCACCTAATGGTCAGAATATATTCGTTTCATGGACTATTGACCATGAAAATGACATAATTATAATTAAAACCAAAGAAAGTGACAACATGTCACTCTCTTATATCTTATAAGTGTAATAATTTTAATTTATTGATAAATTTCATAAAACATAGAACATGAATAGTCTCCAGAAAGATAATGAAATTATCCATATCATGTAAATTTATTTATAATTTTTAGGGGTTAAATAATTTTCATTAATGATGACACAATAGTGATGTTGAAATTATTTTATTAATTGAAATATTGAATAAATTGTATTAAAAATATTAAAATAAATATTATATGAACTATTTAATGTGATCCACGAATTTTATAACGGAATATTACACGTTAGGAATCAATTAAAAATTTTGGTTCGAATATATACTCTGTGTAGATTTTTTTTTAATTCAAATAAATGAATAGTGTCAAAATTGACACTATTGTTATTTTATAAAAATAATATATTATAAAATTGTTTAAAAATCACAAAAATAGTTAAAAAATTTATATATTTAAATTTATATGGTCTAAAATATCATAATGTATAAAATTATGGACAATTCACAATAAATATGTAATTATTTATTACAATTTAAAATTTAGAATATATTTACCACAAATAAAATTAAATAGATTAAATAAGGATAAATGAATTTGATAAGGTTTAAAATAAATTCATAACAATTCTAAATTTTATTTTTTGATGAGATTAAAATCCAATGTAACCTCATCTTCGAATTGAGTCATTTTGGAGGGTTTTATGTGGTTTTGTAATTTATTATAAATTAATATTTCATATAATTACAAAGGTGCGCCCTTCCTTTATAAAAGGGAACCTCCTCAATATCCTTCTCGGACTATTTTGAGCCATTAAGAATGGACATAACCTAACCATTTCCCTTATCAACATCTCTAGTTAGATCATAGTGGTTCTGGTCTTCTCAGAAGACCAACTCTAGTTCTCTAAGAGAATGTTTAAAAGAGGCACGTCGAGGAAGAGGTAATCTCCTCTACTGATTCTTTCAAGTTTCATTGTTCTTATACGTTCTATTATTTATTTGTTTTGTTATAAAGTAATAACATCATTATAAGTCATATAGTTATATTTTATTATAAATTTTAACAACCCTATTTCACCTTCTATCCGTCCTACGGAGAAAAAAATCACTGCGCGTGCGTACGCACAGAATACCATCTCCACGACGTGGTGTAATATGTTTTCCACCACCACCTTACATTGATGGGTATAATGGTGTAAATAATAACTATATATGATTATTATTACATGATACTTATTTTTAGATATTATATCATCAACTCCAATTCCATTCATATAATTATGGGAACAAAATCATCGCTCGAGCGTATATACGGCCTACCGTCTCCACGATGTGATGCGACTCTTTCTACATTATCTTCATTGAATAATGATTATATAAATGTAATTGATGAATATATATTATTTATATAATTCTATCACCATTATTTAAATGAATTTCTATAACCTAAAAATAGTAATAAGAATTTATTCGACAAATCACGCATAAGAACATCAAGCAATTAACACCCGAATAACAAGTAGCAATGAAATATTACTAATAAGAAGCTAATAATATGACAATAAATGATATCATAACAATGAGTACGATTCTGTAATTATTCAATGAAAATATTTAAATCCTAATACTAGAGGTTTGGACACGTACAAAGCATATCCGACCTAATTTAATAGAAAATCTCACAATCTCATTTTTATCTGAGATTGTTTATACTTCAGAATTTAATGGAGAATATATATCATCCACATACATGTTTCTTAAATATGTAATATTATTTCTCTCCTCCTACAATTTTATAAATCTAATTTTACCTATTGGTGAATTTTTAATAAAATATATGAAAGGAATATTTTGTCGTTTTCAGTACGAGATACTTTTTGACTTTTTCGGCCAAAATACGAGAAGAATGTTTTCTTAACTTATACAGCATGAATGGATTTTTTTGATTTTATAGAACATTATATCCATGAAGCTTACTTTACAAATTTTCATTTTTATTTTTAATTAACTTTTTTAGTTTAAAATTTTATGACATGTTACGAAAGGAATATTTTTTTGAAGTAGAAAGGATATTTTCCTCAAGAATGGAGTTCAAATGTTTTATCAAAATTATTTTTCATATAAGATAATATAGGGATATATTTATATCCCTATTTTACATTGATTTGATTATGTTATGATAGAATTATTTTCATGAAATCCTTTTATTGATTATGGATTACGTTGTGATGGCATGACTTTTATGAATCCCATTTTTATTACATGGGTTTTGCAATGATATATGATTTATGATTTTGTGGCACAAATAATAATAGTTTCATTATGATATGGGTGGGACCTATATCTCCCTCCAATGCATTGGGTAAAGATTTATATCTCTTGAGATAGATAAGGCTGGAACAGAAAGATAATCTGTTTTAGTGACACAAGACTGGAATGAGGAGTGAACTCGGTTCAGAAATGGACTTTGTCCGCTAAGATGGTCTTGGAAATGAGTCTTGACTAATTTGAAATTATTTCCTATGATTATGTGTGTATTCCAAAATGTTTCATGTTTTATGTTATGCTTATTGGGATTACATTTCACTACTATGATTTATCCCAGGTTATGATATTATAATCTCTTTCCAGGTTAAGATTTTAAAAATCTTATGTTCTTATGAATATGATATGATTGATTTTTCCTTTGTCTATCCATACTGAGAATTTTGTGCTCTCGCTTTTGTAAGTTTTCATTTCCCCAGGTCTGGAGGAAGGGTATTAAGTAAGATATTCCAAAACAGACTCTAGATATGATGAAATAAGCGGGAGACAATGTAGATGATTTGTGAACTCGTTGTTTATAATTCCCAGTTTATAATGACACTATACATATACTATCCTATCATAGTTTTTTATATTTTGTAATAAGGATTCTTCAATTCTGAAGTAATAACAATATATGTTAAGTATGGGTCGTTATATGTTCCATACATCCCCTTTGATGGTACATCAAGGTGTGGGGATGATGTATCAGGACAGTCGATACCAGTATTGGTGGTCTGGGATAAATAAGGCACTTGTAGAGTTTTCCTTGAGTTATATCGATGCTCAGCATGTGAAGGCTGAATACCGGGTTCTAGTATTTTTCACATAACCCTTCAATGTAACAGAGTTTAAGTGGTATGGGATTTGGAAGTAAATCGTGACGGGATTTCCTCATATACAAAGGGGAAAAATACCATCTATGTGATCATAGAACGACTTACCATGTTGGCCCACTTCCTACCCATTCGATATCAGGGTTCAATAGAAATCACGGGACACCTCTACATGTAGGAGATAATTCAACTCCATGGAGTCCCATATAAGATAGTCTTAGATCATGATGTGTGATTAACATCCCAGTTTTCCTAGGGATTACAACAGGGGTTTGTGACTCAGCTTCACATGATCACATCCATTAACCCACATACGTATGGTCAGATAGAATGGACCATATAGACCATGAAGCACATGAATCTTGCTTGATTTTTTTAATTTCATCGCAGTTGAGAGGACCACTTACCACTAGTGTTGTTTGTATACAAAAACATATACCACTACACCCTCAGTATGACACTGTTCATTAAAATTTACTGATAACCCTACAATTAACCATTATACTACACATGTCCAAAGGATTCATCACTCATGGGTCCAATGACGGTAGAGGATACCACATAAAAGGGGAAACTAATTCTAGAGAAAATGAAGACTTCATGTAGACAACATATGTTCTATGATTATTGATGAAAGATACCCCATGAGTTTAAGGAGGGGACAACATGTTCTTATGGGTCTCCCATAGACATGGGATATGGTGATTTGGTGGGGTTGAAAGTTATCTCTTAGGTTCATCTGACCATTCCTAATACAGAGAAGTGTTGGCTAGGTGGCATACCACATAGCTCTACCGCTAATGTTAAAGAGGGTGAACGATACCATCCACGTATCCCAGTTAAGAAGATACATGAACGACTCTTCTCATTTCAACCCCAATGAGATGAAGAATGATGATGGAGAATTATTCTCAAAGTACCCAGTGAAGAAAGGAGATTGATTGGAGAGGATCCTTCAGGGATGATAGATTCCATTGGTGTGTGTTTGTTCGAAGAACGAGAATATCCATGAGAGAATGTGTGAGAAGGAGGCATATATTCATGATATGTACCCCCATCTATTTGATTAGACCTTGTTTTGTCTTATAAAACATAAATACCTAAAGGTTGGGGTAATTTAACATCCCATAATTCTAAGTAATTTTATTAAATATTAAATGGGATATCTCCAGACCAGGTTGTTTGATGGAACATAGTTCTGAGGCTTAGTGTTGCAAGAATGTATTTTAAAACTATTTATAATGTTCATTAAATAATCAAGCGAGCGGGATATTTATAACTTTTAATAATGCTCCCAAATCCATAATATGAGTGCACTATTGAACTTAGAGTGTCGAGATTCACCTAGAATGATAGTAACAGTGACTATCATGGGTTTACCGAAAGGAATATTTTTCATAACATTGAGAAAAAAATAACATAAAAAGTAATATTATTATGTTCTCATCATCATTATGCAATGACTAGTCACTTCTGTGGTGCAGCGATGATGTTTCGTTGAATCCATTAATGAACATCACTAATGAATTAGTAGGGTGGGGCTACAACACACATCATATCTTCCTTCCATAATAAAATAGAGATTCCGAGTTGATGAAAAACCTTGGAAATCCATTTACGAAAAATGAAGTAAAACTCTCTAATGATGAATGCCGATGAATCAAAAATTGGAAATGACACCATTGGAAAGAGGATTCAGGAATGTAGGTCAACGGGCGATGAAAAATGATTATCCATCGCCAATTTACTTTTACCCATGATGGGTTTTGTTTAATTTTGATTGAATCATTTACATTCCCCATTTTTGGTTTTCCATGACAAATGTGGGCCAACCAATGAATATGTTGACGTGCGAATCAATGGCATATGCATGATGGGGTTTTGGAATTTAGGGATTAAAGAAAGGGGGATATATATTTTGATCATTGGATATCTCCCCCTTTTCTAATGAGACAAATGATTTCCAAATTAATAAGGCCATCGTTTGTTGCTTGGGTGTTTGTTGTCATATCCTCTCCCCCCTGTCTTATTCACAGATGAACCCCCATGGTCACATAAAAATATTTTTAGGATATTCTTATCAGGGCTAGACCCCCAGATCTATGACAATATGACTTTGGATATACGACAATGATGGTGATGCACCATGAACCCTAAAGCTTTGACGGATCGAGATAGGATCCACCCAAGAATGTATGGTTGCCCGTGAAGGAGACTGCTTATAGGTCAGTGGATGTGACCAGAAAGGGTCGCGATGGTGCATGGGGTGGTGCTAGTCGGGTTCCACGTCTAATTAATTGGCCCACGAGGAGGGCTACAAAATGCACTGGCAAGCGGTCCATGTTGGACCGCATGTAAAGGATGTCTTCAGTACTCTACCTGCTACGTTGCACTAAAAACTGAACGCCAGTGGGAATTTGACATGGACACAAGTTGGAATTATAATATGGGCTTGGATGGATGGGAAACTTGTCCACTGGGCAGACCAAGTGGTCAGAACCGGTCTGATTAGGTTGACTAGACTGGATAAGAACTGGGTTGCTAGACGACTCGGCGGGTCGGACGCACGGACGAACCATGAAGTGTTGCTTAAGGACTTATGAGCCTTAGCACTAGGACAGGTAGGACCAGGTTTTACTATACCCAATCAGGACAGTTTTTCATAAATGGGTTGGGTCATGTGAGAACCCCCGGGTTGGGTTGGTCGGGTCGGTCTGACGAAGTGGGACTGGGCCCAGAAGAAACTGACCCATGTTTACTAAAACACAAATATCTTTTAAATTGTTATTTTTATTGATGGTGTGTCTACAGAATTGGGAAACTTGTGACAGGATAGAACTTTGTGTACAATATACATGATTTTTAGTCACAATCATGATATTAAATATGGCTTGAGGAGTATATTCTTCAGAAACCAAGAACACTAGAGAGTGGGATCTCTATTGTTAGCTGTGACATGAAGGATCTGACAAGAAAACATTAGTAGTCTTAGAGTGTACCTCAGTGATCTCATAGATGAGCGAACCACATTGGTCTAGTAGTAGGGAGGAACTCATGGGTCAAGTAGCTAATCAAACCTCAGGGGTTCGTTAGCCAAGAGGACATCAGTAGTCCAGAAGCCGAGAAGACCTCAGTGGTCCAGTAGATCAACATACCTTAGTGGTCAAGTTTGTAGCCAAACATAGTTGTTTAGTACCTAAGCAGACCAAAATGTCCAAATTGATAAGAAGACCATATTGGTCCAGTAGCTGAGCAAACCTTAGTGACTCATCAGAGATAACTCCCTCAGTTGTACAAGATGATTTAGCATTACGATTAATGATCTATTTTCCTATACATTGTGTTATACCTATTGGGATATTTATTTTATTTTTTGGTATGGATTTGTGGAATTTCCTCGATTGTTTGGGTCCATACTATGTATTGTGTTACTCACCCATACACAAGATTTGCACACTCGGGTCATGTCTCGTGCAGGTGATTGATTCTTCGATGGAGGCATTGGTGGTCCAGGACCAAGTGCTTCTTAGTGAGACGGGACGAATATGAGAACTTCTATTTCTACATGTGACTACCATTCACCTACCCACCATGAAGGTTCGTGAGTTGAGATACGATAACAATTGTACTTTAAATTTTGGTTTTCGTATTGTATTTTGGCCCCATTGTACTCTCAGTTTGTGTTTTACTCTCATAAATTGTCTCAGTGACAATTGGGGTTTAAATTTTATTTACCTTCAATTGGTGGGACACATGCATGTGTACACGAATAAAGGGAAATTCCATCCCTTTTTAGATATAACAACTCAACATTAGTTCCCATCCCCTGGAAAGTGGAAGGAAGACTTGGGGGTAGTCACAACATGGTCCCTGGGGGATGGGTCATGATAATTTCAGAATTTTTAATAAGTTAATATTGTCATTTTCATACACAAGTGTATATATAATTATTGAAGACTATTTTTTTGTTAAATAAATTATTAAAAATTTAGTCCTTTTTTATAAAAATATCATTTCTATGTAAATTATTTATATGTAATTTTCTAAATATGCTTAGAAATATATTTACAATCAATTCTAACTATAATGATATAAAAGTATTGATTATATACTATATCATGGTTATTATTGGATTGATATTTAATGTCATATATGTTATCGAACATAGTCTTTATATTATAAAATATAGGGGATACATTAAATTGACCGTCAAAAAATTCCATCATCACAATATAAACATTCACTTGATAAAAAATGGTTTTACATTTGAAAATTCCATTTTGTAAAAGCCACATTGTTTTATGGTCAAATTAAAATCCTCTTAAAAATATGGATAGAGAAATAATAATGTATTCTATAGTAACACAAACAAAATCATCCCAAGAGGATAACATTAATGGGGTACGAGAATTTATATACATTGGATAAAAATAATTCACAATGACTAATAGAAACATATATAGATCATGGTTAGGATATTTTCTATAACAATAAAACCATAAGTTAGTGATGTGTTGAAGACCATCACATCCCCTGACATGATTTATGTAGGATAAAATTGATGTTTCAATATATTTTTCCAATAGTTGAGGATATAATTTATCATATAATATAATATAATAATGAAATATAAAAACATTATACCATTACATTTAATATAAAAAATTTCATATTTTTTTATGCTTTGATCAATTTCCACTTCATATCTTACTCCAATATATAATTATCCAACATGAATTGTTTTCCTTTATAACTAAAATTATATTTTAATTGATCATAATATCCATTAAATAATGAAAATATATTTTTCAAATCATTAAATATTAATTAAAAAATGAAATGGTATCCACATTTTTTTAATAACAAATTGGTATAATCCATAATATGATGTTATAACTCCTTTTATGTCAATATTTCAAAAAATGGTTCATTAATGATTTTTCTACAATTAAATAACTCCAAATCCCTATTAACATCAATATTATTCATATTAAATATTGTTTTCATCTCATATGGGATCTCATACATTTTAACAGTTATCCAAAAATATTAATTACATTCATCCCCAATAATATATCATGTTTAATCTTGGGTTAAACCAAAGTGTCCCATATACCTCAAAAAATAAAATATTTCCAAAAATATCATTAATATCCTAAAATTTGAAAAATTTATAATAATTTGATCCTATAAAAAGCTTTAGATTATAGAAATAAAATTTAAATATAAAATAATTTTTGTTATTTCATGTCAAAAATGAAATAATGTAGCCTAGTGGTTGTCATTTCACCCTTATCACCCTTCAACTCTAGGTTTCATCCCCACTACCCAACCAGATGAAACATGATTTCAAAAGAAAAGAATTTAATCATTTTTTAATATCATATTTAGAAAATATTCTTAACATTACTAAAAATAAGACTAAAATTTTTCATATAAAATTAATTTATATATAACATATTAGCCATTATGTTTTTTTAAAATTATTTATTCAAGAAATATTATATAATATAAATTTTGAATAATTAATTTAACACAATTGATAATATTTTAACTAATGGTGACCACTGACATTAAACTATTTTCCGAAAAATATTAATGAATAATTCCTCAAATAAACATTTCATTAAAGAAAATACAAAACCCAGTGGTTATTTTACATTAAATGTCTATAAAAATTATATGTAATCACACCAAATTGCGTATTATTATACTTAAAATGGATTTTATATTATTTTAAACACATGATTAACTTTGGAAATAGAATCTCAAGACATCAATGGTTTATCCTATGTCAGTTAGGAAAATAATTGATTTTCATAAGTTTCATTCCCCAATATATCATAATTGTTCATAGATAAATAAAGATGAAACCATGAAAATAACCATGGAGTGGAAGACTAATGGTGAATTTAAGGCACACCCACCTTTAACTAGATTTATTGACATGATATACTCAGCCATGTATTTTCATGGTTCATACACCAAGATGTATCAATTCTGAAACCACGTCAACTTATAGTATCATAGAAAGGATGTATTACTAGAAATACAACATAATATGTATCATACCAAAACATTAGAACATGAACCTACATATAGATTCATCATCAATGTTAGAAACATGGTAATGTAACTTATACTACAGTTTCCTGAATAGTGATCCCAAGGTTTCTATTATATATTTTTTATAGAAATTATAAATTAAATTACCCTATTAACCTAAATATGGTAGAAAAATTACTACTATATGAAAGGATATTAGAGTACACATCATCAAAGAACTAATATTTTAGTACACTTTGTAAACTATATACATACATGAATATAAAATTTATGTTGATAACATAAAATACCAAACATAGAAAATGAAACAAATATAACATCCTTCAAATATTTCAATTATATTTTAATCCTAAAATGTTCAAAGGAAACAAAATATGGGATAGATATAATTCTTCATAATGGTAAAATAAAATGGATTCAATCATTAGTAATTAACTCATAATAAATATGGAAAGGTAAAAAATATTTTGTTTCAATCACTATATGCATTGAGTAAATAATGTGGATTCATCCATGTTTTTCTTAGTCTATCAAATCACATTCATAGTAAATCATTGTATGAAGAAATGATTTATGGTATAATAAATTTTATTAAACATGATAAAAATTTATAGATATTGAAAGTAAATTAAATTTCAAATTATCAAAAAAAATATTTTTGGTTCGATTCAAGGTTAATTACTACAAAATTAACAACGAAAATATATTTCAATAGTTTCCATAGTTAAACATATTGTAAACCATCTCGAGAAAGAGTAATAATTGTATCCTTACAAATATATACCTACAGTATTATCAATAATATATTAGTTTTTTATTGAAACTGAGGATTTTCATGCGTATAAATTATATCATTTTGGTGATAATCATTATATTACATTGTTTTTTATGCTTTCCACCAGGTCATGTCAGCCCCACATGCTAACTCCACACTTTTGTGTCATGTTTGTTTCCCCTCACACCCACTATCTATAGGATGGAAGAATTTGTCACTTCTTTATATATGATTTCTCCTTGATCGAAATGGGATGATAGGATGTTGACTGCTCCTTCCCTGGATTTAACCTCAAAATTGAACTCCATGTCTGGGTCTCCCTTATTGATTAAGATATTGTTTGGGAATCTTTTTCATAGTTTCATCACTATGTTGATGCCAGATAATTAATGTGCTTCTATCATTAAATTATTAAGGGTAAACACATGGAAATAACATTCAGTCCAGATAGTAGTCATGATGGAAATTGATGTGATGTTTGTACGCTAAAACATTAGAACACTAATATTATTCCCCATAAGAGCGCTTAGTAATGCTAAAAAAACCTAAGGATTCCCATGTCAATCACATGGTTACTTTTTCATAAGGAAAGTCTCCATGTTGTTCATCATCATCCCATGTTTAATACAAGATATTGCATGAATTTAATGTATTGCAGAGATGGACCAGACTGATTGGAATAATTATTGTGGTGGATCAGATATGATCATCCCCAACAGGGGGGTCATGGAGGGTTTACCAGATGGAGGGATCATAAAACCCTAAGAGTATGGACCCATGAGTGGTGTTTCTCAATGAGAGAAGGTTTCACACTATGAAGGTCGTTCTAGGCATCGTTAAGGGTGGATCAGGGAGGTGGACCAAAATAAGGGGACACCAGGTATTTCCATTTTCTAGGATTGAATCTTAGGGATGCTTCGTATTTACACTTTTTAGAATACTGGGATCAGAACACATATAGATTGAGATAATATGGATTGGCTCTTACACATGGTTAGTGGCCCATCATAATAGGAACATTTTTTTTGAATGGGTATGAATTGTGTGGGGCTTATGGATGGTTATCCACCCTAGTGGATAATATGACCCCACCGTGATAAGGGTGAGGTGATACAGCAGATGGATAAGGCTTAACAATAGTTTTCTGTGTAATGGATAGAGTGATCCCACCAAGATGTGGTAACTCATGAAATAATTCAGATGGATGGTGAATAATTGGGTGATGTGGAAGGAATGAATGAGATGGAACCTATGTGAAGATAATGGTGTTGGTATTGATCCTCTGGGAGTTTTCCTACATATCCCAGTTATTTTGTAATCAATTTCCACATAGTTCAGATTGGGGATATGGGGATTACCCATGGTTTCCACCCAATAAGGAAGAAGTTGGGGTTTACTCTAGGATATATTCTTAGATGAAGGATGTCACAATAACTAATAACATTTGAGCCTACACGAGTCAGGCTCTGTGTGATAAACAAGAATATGCAGTGGACCAGACAATCATGTCCTGAAAGATGCATCAGTGAGGTATTTTGGGGGGTTACACATGGTTAACAACTGAAGGAGATGTAGATTGGGCTTATGTATGGTTATAAGACCATGGTGACAAGCCCAATGATAGAGGAATGGGTTATTGAGAGTCCGATGATCCTATCACTCATCTAGTATTTACATTTGGAGGAGGAAAGGAGGAGCAAGGGTGCTACCTCATATAAGAAAGGCTTGGGTCTCACACCAGGATGATTTCCCTTCCACATGGAAATATATCATTTCATCCATGGATGACATTATTCCAAGTGAGGAATGGCTCAATGCTATGGAAATCAGTGGGTATGGAAAATACCCAAGGAGGGGAACCCCATGTGCATTCTTTGGGGTGAGGCTATATTTTCACAGCATGTGTTGAGGAAGATGGTTCATTTAAGTTTAAGGTCTTACATCATATATGTTGGGGACTCACTTCTCACCCATTTAAAATACATGAGTGATACCCACCCACACAGGGGGAAGGGAAGGCACACGTAATGCCAGAAAAGACTTGGATGGATTAGTGGTCACTCGAGGTGTCTGTATTAGCAAAGTTATGTTGATAAAGAATAATTATTAGCGTACCTATTTGATTAATCATCATGTGGAGAAATGCATCAGGATATGCTGCATTAGGAAACATGAAATCACATCACCAAATCTCGGAGGGCCGCACATGATTGGAGATCGTGAAACCAAGGGGATCACCAAGGGGAGCTTCATGAATTTAAGGTGATTTGTGTCAGAGAGGTGCATCATGAAAGAATGGATCTTCCTAACGGAAATTTTATTTGTGAAGGAAAGGTGATTATCAAAGGGAAAACCCTCACGAAGCGTGGATCATTTTAACTATAATAGATATTTTTAAAAAAGTACTCCATAAAGGAATAATTGTTCCCAGAGACTCTTCCAACCCGAAGAGGCTCAATCCTTTCAGAAGGGTGGTTTCATTCATTATGGTAATCCCTTAAATAAATAGGGGGTATAAGGATCAAAGAAGAACATAGTTCATGATTCCCAAGTACCATGGGTGGTCTATTTTTTTGTCTTGATTGTGGTGATTGAGAGCTTTACAAAATGGGAGACTGGAAGTTGAATTGTCAGAGTAAAAAAGCATTAAAGGTGGGTGAGATTCATATTTATAGGTAACATAGTTTTTTGGGATCATGGAGAAAGCCATGAAGAAAAAGGGCACCATGATATGGTCAGGATCATTGGACTCACGTAGGTACCATCAAAGACTCTCATAGGCAAGGTGCTCATCAAAATCATACTGGTACCATCAATGATTCTCTTGGTTATGGTTCTCATTAGACTCATAGAGGTAACATCTATGACACTCATGTTTTCAGTACTTGTATGACTCACCGATGTACCATAAAAGATGATTTGTGTCTTTATTCTCAACACACTCTTGATGTTACTCTCAAAGAAGCTAAAGTTTATTGTTTTTGTAGTTTCTCTGTGAAGAAACATTGTGAAAATGAATACTTTGATAATTTTTCATGGTCTTTTGAGTCTGAATATGCTTAGAACAGACCATGAAATTGATTGTGCCTTTTTGGAAGAATGATTTTTTGAACTAGACAATGTACCCCCTCAGAATGAGAGCTAATGGCTAAAATAATGGTCGTATTTTGAGGGTTCATCACTAAAAAACATAGATGGTCAGGAAACCGACACATGAGGCATGTATAAATAAAATACCATGAATCTAGGGCAGGATAAGGTCATCGTGAAGCTGGGGTAATTGAAGGTATCAGAGAATCTTGGGGCATGAAAATTTCACTTTAAAGCTCAGCTAGCCATCGTCTACAAATAGTGCTTTAGGGCCGATATTCCATACTAGATCTCCACAAATGATTTCACCAAATCTCGCTTTTCATTATGTGATCTAACCCATGAACACATCTCTAAGAACTGTGTTCCATGGTACATTTCTCTATGAACAATTTCTAGTGAAATTTGAATCCTGATATGCTGCTCTTATTTGAGGCACTATAACTACATGGATACACCACAAATTTCTACTTCTGAAAAAACCATCACTATTGACCACCATTAATAGACTAAAATAAATTATATTATCAAATAATGGGATACTCAGGGATATTATTAGCAGTTTCTCAATGACACCACCAAGAGGGAAGTAATGGAGAACAATATCATGATCGGGGAGTACGTTCGGAGACATTCTGATCGGATGTAACTGCTGGAGATACTGGCAAATGACTAGAATGACTACCCATAGTGAAGAAGGTTGTCTTTGAATGGATTAATCTTGTATAATGATGAATTAATACTATAGGGAAGTTTATATGAGTGAGACTACCAGTATAGAAGCACTCCAGGACAACATTAGTGTAAAAGGTATGCTGGAGTACATATGGGATTGCACCATACCCCGATCACAACAGGATGGATTTACAATCAATGAAACAATGATGATTGAAATAAAATATATAGTAAAGTGTTCCCAAATTGGAATAAAACAATAACTAATGCATGTCTTGGGAACATAGATAAGGGGTGGGATGATATTTGGGATATATTAAAGGGTGAAAATATCATGTAATATGGGGCTGAGATTACTAGTTATCTATATCATTTTCAGAGTTCATGACGACATTGAGATGACTGAGTTTCAATACTCCAGCATTGGATTACAAATTCCACATCTTTCAACCCTGGAAAATCACACTGGATCTACTCAGATGGTAGTCACCAGATAACAATGCATCCAATCTACATCTAGAGGTGGTTTCCATTAGCCTCTTGAATATCGATCAAGTTTGGGAATCCCAATTCTTGGTGGAAACTACAATGAGTTTTTCCCCACTAGAAACATTTGGGATGACATAGAATGGGTTCCACCCCTGGTAAAGGCATTTCTGGACCTCGTTCTAGGTTAGAACATTTATAAGATGATTGAAATGAAATGGAATAGTTATTTTCTGAAATTTACATTGAATAAGCCGCACGAGGGAGATAATGCACAAATGATGCTTCCAAATAGGCCCAAGACCTATCCAGGGGGATCCTAGCAAGGAAGGGATGGATCTTATTATCAGATCAAGGAGGACATCCAGTGGCATCTATGGTGATACAATATCAAGGATTATAAACAGTCAATAGTCAAGCTAGATATATTCATTTATATACTCATATGTGGATTGATGATGAAATTAATGGATACACATATAGGGGTGTTACCGACCATGTTCATCCAGGCATAAATGTAGGGAACTATGAAATGTATAAATCTTTGGGTTCTAGTGCTTGAGAAGAAGTATTGGGTACATCGACACATTAGTGAGGGATAAAAAAAATTCACCTATGTAGACCATATAAAGTGTTATTTAGATGGGTTGTAGGAAATATAGTAGGTTATGAATACATAAATCCCACCTATCTACATTGGATATGCATTGGACATGAAATCCATATCATTGAGGGGATTTTTCCACTCAGGTTGGGTGTAGTGGCCATGCTCAGCAAAATTGAGGGACCAGACCAGTTCATATTTAACCTATTGCATCTATCAGTAGGGGAACTTACCAATGACGAAATATAGACGATAGATAATAGATCATATATATTTTCCATTCATGGATGATTACTAGTGGAGCTGGTTGACGACGATCCAATATGTGAACCATACACTCCTTAATGATTATTATGGTAGTTCAGGTTTCTGTATTGTCTGTATCTAGCTATTTACAATGGATAATGTCATTATGAAAACCTATATGTAATGAGAAATCACTGGATTGTGTCATCATGGGAATATGAGATGTAGATTGATATGCCTCCACCCACTACTAAATTAATAATAATCCATAAATATGCACATAGACGGCTAACCCATTATCAGGATGAGATGCTGAGGTAGATGAAGATTCAGGATAGAGGATTAGTCCCCACGTCTTGAAGTTGATGACGAACGACAAAAAGGTAACTCCATGAGGGAGGTGCGGACAAGAGTCATGGTGATGAAATAATATTAGAATGGGAAAATACATATGGACAAGTACCAATAAGGGTGATGAGGGAGGAGTAGAAACCATAGATCATGTGGTCCCAGGAAAGCAGACCTGGGAGGAAACAGAATCATCAAGGGAGTTTTACAGGGCATACACTCAGACTCCTAGGAATAAATTATACCTCCTGATCCATCCTCGTGACTCTTTCTATCCAAAGGAAAAGATTTCCAGGGATCATAGCATATAAAATATTAGTATTGAAAACTTATGGGATCATCTAAATAGGATTGGGATGGATCTATGTAGAATCGTCTTTGAACAAATTAGTTTTAAACCCATAGAGTAGTAGGAGAGAAAATTTGTGATGTAATTAAAAGACACATTACATTCTCACGACACCACAATTCTTATAAATAACCCATTTTGTATGCAATTGAACATTAATTCTCACATGCCTCTCCCAAAAAAACAATTGGAATAATGCTTCCCCTTTCTTAATAACTCGGAAGGATCATGGGGGGGAGCTCAGTGAAGAAAATATTAAGGTGTATTCTGAGGATGTAGCCTCAATGGAAGACTATTTGGAGGAAAGAAGGATACTAGCATCAAAGATCTATTCCTTGTAATGGTTTTTTGGTGCCCTTGAATTAAGTGTTGGCTCACCTAACTATGTTGTAATATCTCTTATAATTTTTCTGGACTCTTATAAAATGTATGTTTCATGTTGGAGGACCATGTACTAATTACCCCTTCTCATTAAATGATAATGAATCCAATATAGAGTGGAATGTTTCAATGTTTATGCCGAGATCTGGAGAAGATAGGAGGGTAAGAGATGATGAGTAGGCATAATCATTTGACCCAAATTCCTTATAGAAAACTGTTATCTATAGAGTACCACACCCAGGAATCCCACCTATAAAAACATAGGGGTGAAATTGACCATCACTCTTCCATTGTATGTTTCCTTCATCATAGTGTTGTATCTATTTTAAAGATAATCAGATTGACTAATACTATCCTTATATGAAATCTCTACAGAATTGAAGGCTTTTTTCTCATGAGAATAGTCTAGGGACCCATGGATACATTCTAGATATAAGCATCGTTACACACCATGCTAGGTGTCATAATCAACCAAGCCATGATTTTTAACGAGCAATCAATTATAGTCATGGATAATGCCCTCGGTGGGTTGGAACAAAGAGTAGACTAGGAAAACCCCATCAATATAGAATAAAATGATGAGGATCAACCTAATTATATGGTTCCCGATATATTAGATATGGTTCTAGAGGAGTATGATGTAGCCGAAATCTAGGAAAAATTTCCAAAATACGAACATTCTAATCTGGAAAAGCAGGACATATCTAATTTTCATGCAGTTGGGGACTATTAGAATACTTGACGCTGACCATGGAAGTTACTAAAATTCTTCATAAAAGAACCCCAAAATCAGATTGGATAAGAGTAATGGGATTTTTTCACAAATGGTTTCATGATCTATGTGCTAGTGGGGTGGATGATTGAGGTATACACATGTTGATCTTTTACATACTAGCCGATAAAATATGGGAAAGAAGCCTACATTTGGAAACTTCGTGGTGCCACAGTTGTTTGACAACATCCATATGATATAGAAGCTAACATTAAATCCATCATCTTGATTAGAAAACAAACAAATGTTATGTAATTTTTACCATCCAATTGGTCGTCATCGCATGGTTTCATGTTCAGTTGGCGGAGGCACAAGGAAAACTATAGAAGGAACTCCTTAAGTGTTTCATCATTGAGAAAAATGGAATTTAATAAAGATCATGGCTAATGATTTTCTCTTTATGGATGTCGATGAGTAGAGGGATCTTAAGAAGCAACAAGAGACTCTTAGGATAAATTCTATAACATGGAAATGTAGTAGCATTCCATTGAAACGACATATCCATAAGGGCCATGTTTTGGACAAACATATGAAATAAAAAATGCTTACTTTTTTTATAGTAAATTCATAAGAATATTTCATGATTACATAAATTTCCAAATTTTGATAATATCCATGATGATACTAATGATCAATCCCTAATCCCACTTGGGCCATGCCTGTTATGACAAAAAAGGTATTATCACATAATTTTTAACATTGTATGAGAGTTCTGAAAAATGATCGAATACTCAAGGACTATAACTATTAATTTAACACCCTTTTTATTTGGGATGAGGGAGGTTATTACTAGAGAATAGGTCTCCTATATTAGCAATCTTATTGTCCTCAATATGATATAGTGCAAAGGTAGGATAATGACCAGTGTGTTGGAATCAATCCAAAAAAGGGAAATAGGAGAGTGAATCCAAAGGCCCAAAATTAAGAACACAATGATGAAGGAATGGTGATAGAATAAATTTCTAGACCATATCAAAAACATTGTATCCAAATCGGTAGCCAGAAATGCTGACAAAAAAATGAGGTCCAACAACTGACTATATTTGAAACATGGGACCAAACTCAAAATTCATCTTTAATTCCTATAAGGAATTGGCCTATAATATTAGGTGTGTTGAAGTGGTATGACCAAAAATTAGGGGGTCCCTTAAAACAAGAAAGAGGATGAGGATCCAAAAAAGGAGTACAAAAATTGTGAAAATTGAGTGACGAAATGTTCAAAAGGATTAAAAAAATCACACAATTACATCACTGTGTCATGGAGAACATTGGTGTAGGGCCATTAGTCTGAACAAAGGTCAAACCTATCTTCTAATAGAGTGTCACCTCGTTGGATGAGTGATAGATGAAGATTTGATCAATGTTGTAGATGAGAAGCATTGTGGGAGAGGACCACCTAGATGAGGGCCATAGATTATTTTTAGTTAATTATTATGATAGTAAGGATTATTCATGGTACAATATAAAATAATTTGATCAATACATCCCATAGATTAATTCCATTTGACTATGAATTTATCAAATAGTTTGAAGTCATGCTTCATAGACATCAGAAAAAAATTATAAAGTCATGTGTCCATGAAAATATATTAATTTTGTGTTAGATGGATTATAATGTTTATTACTATAATGAATGCATGGAATAGAGTATATGAACCAAACATGAATGATCCAAATGAGGCTTGAGCACCATTGATCTTCTTTTGACCAAATGGACCGGTGGAATATATGATGTAGTGTGGGAAAAAACCCCACATGAACGATGCATATAAAGACCTACCGCCAAACCAAATATCTTTGTAGGGATCCGAGTTTATGTTTATAGAGTTTGGGACTGTAATTGGGTCCAAAGGGCCATGAGGATTGTTGAACATGGGGTTGGGCCAGAGAATAAATGTATGGGCCTCACTATGTGTCTCAAGAGAATGTGAATAAATCCTTATGTAGTTCTGAAAACATTGTTGTCAAAGACCCACAATGGTGGGGGAATTTTTCTCTAGCAAGGAATCTGAAACATCCAGTAAGTATCGTGGGGAATATTTTACTAGTTTAGGGTATTTTTTCCATTTAATATCACGCATTAGGGAAAATAAAAGGGGAAAAGTTTTTTTATTGGTCCCGATATCATTTTTATAGTGTCCATACATATCCCTTAAGTATTGTAATCAATCCACATGTAGTTATTGATGACGACATGGTAAGGTACTAATGTCTAGGGAAACATCATGGGTATGTATAACCCATGAACTGATATAAGGGGCATTAGATATTTCATTATTTTTCTTTTATTATTATTTCAACGTTTCTGAGCTCCTCAACAAGGATGAAATGTCTGAGTGTCACTACAGAATACAAGTCGTGTGCAGGTCATGATAGGTGGCATGGTATGTCAGCAATTCTAAGGGTGATACCCTCTTAAGTGGGAAAACAACTACACTATGAAATTTTTCATTGTGTGTCCAGGGTAATGATTGAATTTTTAATGTTTGTATAATAATACCATCCAATTTATTTTAACATCATGTTATAGGTATGCAATAGTTTGACATTTGGGAAACACATTTTTACATCATGATTCATTGAAAAACGAGTTCAAATTTTATTGTCTTTGAAATTAGACCATAGTGTTGTGAAGATTATCTATGTGGGTATAACCCTACCAAGACCCCTAAGACCACATGATCCCTGTATAGTGTGGTAAATAATGAGTGATGTCACGATTTAACAATCATATCAGTGTATAGAATAATGAAAAGGAAATTTCATGTGGGAAAATCACAACCACACAAACATTGCTTCTTGATGAGTGTGGATTCATATAAGCAAAAGCCCCGAGGTATTGGACATCCTCAAGAAGAAAAGGGTACAAATGTGAATCACTATACTTGACATCTAGAATATATTAGAGGTGGTGAAATTATAGAGAATAATTGTTGGTTGTATTTGATACACATAATACATATCATATTATCTATGATGAGAATATAAAAATGAGGGTCGACCAATGACCAAATTCAAAATGTGAGGCCTATCTCAATGGTGTGTTTAAATTATATTAGGGAATTGGCCCAATATTAATGGCGATCCATATATAAATGCTTCATGCTACTGGGGGGTCCCTTCAGACATGAATGTTGATGGACACCCAAATAAGGGTCATTAAAAGAATGAAAGTGATGTTGGGTAAATATCGATGTGGAATCTGACATTCCAGGTCTCGTAACACCAGACATTCAAGAATGAAATTGTGTAACATCCCATAGTGGTATTATATCCATATGTAATGATTGTGATCCTTAGGTGTGTTGCGAATAGTTTAACAAACATGTTTAGCCGATTGTAATCACTCTATCTAAATTCATCAAGAGTGGTCCATAGGTTCCCAATTTTACATCATGAAAATGGGACATACCCATGAAGTTTAACATCATGTGGTGCATCCCAATGTGTTTTAAATTTATCATCACGTGACTGGGACATGTATATTAGATGTCATGGTAAATAACTTGATGTAAATGGGGAATAAGAGAGATTAAACCACACCCCAAATTTTTATTGGGTAACCGAAACTAAGAGGTAAAAAATGATAAATTCCTAATTATATGTCTTGGTACTTGGAAAAAATTAATGTGCTTCCCTATGTATCCCACGATGAAAGAAATCAATCCCTATATTGTTCTTGAAGGGAAACTTCCAAAGGGGGTGATACCACCTCAAACGAGAAAATCGTGGTTTTACATAATTTATTATCATGCGTGGAATCATACAAAAAATATTAGTTTAAGGTCTTATAGTTTTAAAAAATTATATTTGATATGTGCTATGTGGTTCCATGAGGTATCCTAGTGTGAATTATGATCAAAGACATCCACACCACACCACACATTCCCAGTTGATACTCGGGCCAAAAGGGATGATGGGTTGAGTTTGAACCTCTGCAACTGGGCTCAAGGATAAGATTCTTGAAAATAACTATGTACCTCAGAAGTATTGAAATCAGGCCACATGTTGTTCTTGAAAGTGACTTTCCAAATGGAAAACACTAGGTTGAAACGTATTCACAGGTGAATACATCGATATCTTGAGATGTTAACTGTCATTTAGCCAGGATGCATAATACGTTGTTTAACAACATACGATAAGAAAAAGATATATTACGTAGTTTATCATCATAAAAAAAGACATTGGGGATCTTAGTTAATGTTCAAACTCTCATACCATAATGTGATTCTTCCAAAGGGTAAATGTGTTGGGAAACAACACAAAGTACCCCGATGTGAATGAGGACTAAAAAGATCCACCTCACACCACACATTCCCTGTGGAAAACCCTTCAATAGTTTGAATTCATAAGTCTTTGACTTTGATGATCAGTTTAATTTCATTTTCCTAAGATGTAAACTCAGAGTTCATGTTCATTGAGTTTGGAATAATACCTCTCTGTTTTTTGTCATAGAGTTTGGACAATTAGGAAGGGACATGGTTTCATGGAACCCACATATTGTGGAGATATAGAAAACTAGTCATGAATGAGGATCAAAGAGTCTTTCCACCATTAGGAAAATTCCAATGAAAAAACACATGCATTTTTATGTCATAATTCCAGGACATTGATGCTAAGATTAACTTCTTGATCCCTGGATATAAACACCTAGTTTATGGTCATAGAGTTTTGGATCATAATAGATGTGTGAATCTTCCATGCTGGTGAAAACCCTAACATGACCCTTAAGACGAAATTATCCATTCTGACTATGGGAAACAAGGGGTTGATAGGATCCTTGCGACATGTGGAATCACATGACTGGGGAATGAAGAAGTTAGGCTACATGTTTCTTAATGATGCTAATCTGCTATTTCAATGCACAAAGGCGCATGTGGGGTTAACAATGTGTTGCAGAATCTCTTCTTGAACGTAAGGATGTGGAAACGTATGTGAATCACATCATTATATATTGGAGACACAAGGAGCAATGTATAATTGTGGTGTATATCTACTAATGAAATTATTGATAAAACATCCATACCAGGTTACTTGAGATGCGAATAGACAAATGAGGGTCGACCGCTGACCATATTCCAAATGTAGGACCTACCTCAAAATATCATTCAAATTATTTTTTATTTATTTATTTAGGATGGAAGGTGAGCCATATGGCCTAGAACAATGTCGTAGGGGTCCCTTTAGATAAGAAACATGATGGTGACCTAAATAAGTGACACATGAAACATTGTGATGGGATTAGATAATGTCCACATAGGATCTAACACTCTAGGTCCTTCTCCATAGTGCATGTAACCGCACTAATGAGGAATATCAAATAGATGGATCCATACCCCTTATTTGAGGAATAATCCATGAGAGGGGTCCTTGATATGGCTTGGTAATAAACCATTATTGAGGAAAAGGAATAAAATAGGGATAATAAATGATCAGATGGACCCAAAGAAAAAATTTCTAGGTGTTCCTACATAACCCACATAGATGGGAATCAAGGCACACATAGTTCTTAAATACCATGCAGTTTGACATCATCTGATATGGATGAAGGTGTCATGTAATATATAATCATCCAACTTGGACACTTTGGATCATTTCTTATTTACTTATATCTAAGACCATAGGATGAGTAATTTTTAATGGATATATGTGGCATGTAAAGGTAATAGACCCGATGTGATTGAGGACCATGGATACCCATGAAAATATCACATTTTTTGGAGAAATAGAATTTTGAGAATGAGATGGACCTGAAGAAAACATGTCTTTGAGTTCCTGTATTTCTAACAAGGATGGGATTCAAGCCATATGTTGTTCTAGAATTTCATGTAGTTTAATGTCTTATAGTGAGGATGAAGATTATAAAACAATTTGTTGTCATGTGATTTGGACATTCGGGGGAAAGTGTATCCCAATGGTGATGGGCATGGAATGAAAAAATAAACACGACAAGAATGTGGACCATGGAAATCCAAACTACACCACACACTCCTTAGAGAGAACTTATGCCTAGGGGGAAAAGTATGAAATTACACCACGACCGAAATACTCCGTATTTGGGTGTTCTTTTGTATATAATAATGATTAGAATCAATCCATTAATAGTTATGGAATCTTGTGTAGATTAATGTTATTCAGTAAGGATGACAGTGTGATGCAATATTTCTAAGGGTAGTGCATAATGCAGATATTGTATCCCGGGATGAATTAGCTCTATGTAGGTACATACCTCCCCACATACTCCCTGAAGGAACCTATAACTACAATATAGAGGATACTATAGTTGGACCATACACAAAATCTCTAGGAATCCCTACATGTACCATGATATTTGTAAAGAAGACATACGTAGTTCTCGAAATTCCATGAAGTTTAACATCATATTGTAATGAAGATAGATCATTAAACATATCTTCAAGTTATTAATATGAGGGTTCGCATGAGGTATTACATTATGAAACATGGATGAACGGGATCTTCATTTAAGGTCATAGAGCTTGGACTATATATGAATTGTTTTGTTTATAACCATTCATGATGATTGGGATGTTGCATGCATTTTAATGTCACGCAAGATGATGGTGGTCTTAGATTAAGTACATGGAGATCAGATCATATAATAATGTCTATGAAGTGTATATCCATGCTCAAATAATACTATATTTCATGCAATTTACTATTTGAGGAGCTTTTAATTGGTGGGAGGAGTAATTTTCTCACCGGGCATAGTAACCAAAGAGTATACACTGGTAGGGTAAATCATTTAAATGATGTACAATCCTTGCCATTTAGGCACCAAAATTTTTTGAATCTTTCGAGGAGTCATCGGCATCTTTAAAGCCAATACAATGTCTCTATGATGGAAATGGAGGTTACAAACATTCATATTGAAAGCACTGACTATCATGTTTTGGTGCCTCACTAGATTATGCATGTCCCAAAGATTGTTCTCATCCAGGGATTCTAAATTAGGTAAAAGAACATATTCTACACTTTTTTAAATATTCTGATCTTTGAACACTATACAAAGAGATGGAAACTAAATCATAATGGGCTGGACTACCTCAATTTCGTACACCAGGGATTGCAAGGTAACTTGGGTGGTGTGATGAGTTTTCATCTTATAAGACTAGAGATCATTGGGATCCAATCTGATGAACTCTTATTATTTTTACCCACCATATTCTACATAATTTTATAGATGGTTTTATTGAATTACTCAATCAGTTCATTTTACATTCCATGTTGGATATTAGTGTGGTTGGACATGATACTATACTCAGTGTACTATTTAATTAGCTCAGATACTCAAAAGTTAGTTCTGTTATCTATTAGAATAGAATGAGGTAATCATAATCGATGGATGATATTAAATCCCACGAACACAAAAAGTAGAACAAGCCTTGGCCTCATTAAAAGTCCAAAAATATGAAATGAATATTATTTTTTAAAAAAAATATTAATAAAATCATAATGAATAAGAATGAAATCATTCTAAAAACTATTTCTTTTAAAAGGATTCGTGAAATCATTTTTGAAAAATATTTCATTGAAAATGAAACTCGATAAAAAAAATTTAAAACACAATTTCATTAAAAATAAAATGAAAAATTATAAAATTATCTTCAAAATAATTGAAATATTTTTCTTTTAAAATTACATTTTGGAAAAATAAAAATAATCATTTGAAAGTCATTTAATAAACTTTTTAAATTGAAAAAAAATGCAAAACATTTTTTAATAAAAATCACGTTGACAAAAAATTATTAACAAAATAATAGGAATAAATTTTTTGTTAAAAATAAATATAATAACCTTTCATGTGACGCTTCAAAAGAATTATGTTCATCATGATAGAGAATCCCATACAGACTGATATTTCTTTTTACACCTTAAAGAGATTATAAATGTGCATCGGTTGGAAAAGGACAAGAAGATCTATTTTAATAAACCAGTTTTTTTAAATTTTAAAAAATGAGTATAATTATATTTTAATTACTATTAGATAATATTTTAATGTCTTTTAAAACATTTTTAACCAACATTATTTTGAAGAATCATAGATATCTAAATCAATATGGATATAAATTTATATTTTCATAAAAACAGTATCTTAATTATCATATGTAATAGAGACAGGAAAATTGGTACTAAAAATGATGATTTAGGACTCCATATATGAGAATAAAATTCATAATTATTTTTGGAAGGTTGATGACAAGCTTTAATTAAGTAAAGTATAATTATAAACAATACCGATGAAGGATGATATTGTTTCAATAAACACTTACCACATTGTATCTCTGAATCAAACACCCCAAAAAAGTGTATTACATTAGATGAAGCATAAAATATCATGGATAATGATATTAACTAGACAACATGTCTAATGTTAGTGTATGATCATTGTAAATGTATATAGGTGCGTGGCATTGGGATGTGTCCCAAATAATAAAAAATGAGGGAAATTTTCATTACTGATTTGTAAATTTTAAATACAAAACCCCATGAATGATGTTTAATCAAATTGATATGTAAATTACTATTAATTTAATTATAATAATTATATAATACATCAACATAATGTATAAACACAAAAAATAATAAAAAAGAGCGCTCATGGATCGTGTCTCATGGAAAATAATTGTGAGATGAGAAAACCATTACAATAAGTATTGAATTTATTCATAAATGTTCAATCCTCTTGTATAATAAATATATCCTTTCTATTAATATACTAAAGAATCAAATTTTTATATCTATTTCCATATATGATTTTATTATGACTTTATATTACCTACTTATTAAAAAAAAAATTCAATGATTAGTTTCAGATAATATATGCATTTATTTTAATTTATATTTTGGATTGTTATTATTAATAATATTACATAGATCATGATTAACATATTTAAATAATATAAAAATTTAAATAAGTATATATATATTTATAGTATTATATCTAATAAACAATTGTGAAATAGAATAACACATTCATTGTTATAGCAGGCCATGCGTACACGTGAATGCTGTTTCCATTTTATTGTCATACTAAATTAGCGAAATACAATGATATATATATATATATATATATGATATTTATAGTAGCATTATTATTTTATATATATCATATAATTTATCTAATCCCTTATTTAATTCATTCCATGTAAATTTTAAATTAATTACATCACGTTGAGAAGGCGGTATTCCACTCTTCTACAAACAATGTTATCATATACAAAAAATATTAAATCAAGATGGTAAGTTTTCTATATTAATCCAATATGAATAAAAAATTATATATAAAATATCAAAATATAGTTACCATCATAATACCCATCTATGGTAGGTGGTTAACGAAAAATGAACAATGCCATTTCAGGAAGTGGGAGTTCACTGTAGATAAGAATAGTATGTTCGTTACCCATTAGATTTAAGTTTTTGTATGTGTACATAGAAAACATAGTATAAAAATATATAAAAATATATAATATTATATAATATAATTATGTTATTATATAATCATGGATTAATAATATTTTAGGTGATGAATAATGAGAATAAAATAACTGATCTTGATGAAGGATGTAACCTCCTCTATGGGTAACTCTTTTGGGTTTCCATCATGAAGAATTTTTGAATGGATTTATTCCCAACTATATGATTAAAATATAAAGTGCAGTATTTTTGGAGCTTATTGTAAAAAAGTTTTGAAATTCCAAAATGATTTATATATTTGAAAAATTGGGTTGGTTGGTTACTATTTTATAGTTGATGAGGAGTGGCATTCATTTAAATTTTATAAAATGGAATTACTCTCACGTTTTTACCAGGTGATGTAGATCCAATAATGGACTTAATTATTTAAAATGTTTCTTGCAGTAGAAATATGTCCAACCAATAGATTTTAGACAAGTTAATATGTTTTTTTGTACCTTTTTATAAGTTTTAGTCAATTGTTAATCTAATTTTTTTCTTATTCGATGTAATTATTCATTTGATCACATTCACTAATATTTTAAACCAACTCAAAGTATAAATTATTAGAATGTATAAATTATATTGATTCAAAATATGGAATAATTTTTTCCAATTTTCAATCACAATAGTTGACGAAATCAATTTTAAATTAACCCCATATTCTAGGCAACAATGTTGGGTTTTAAAGAGAAGAGGTCCAAAATATTGAATAATAATTATATCCAATTTCATTGTCAAATTCGTTCTAATGACCTAAGATGGAATAATTTATTAATAATTAATATAATTAGTTTTTAAACCCAATATAAAATATTAATTTTTCTATATTTATAAATTAAACCAAAAAATCAGTTTTGAATTTAAATTCAGTGTTTTTCACTATACATCAAAAACCAAAACATCAATTAAAAACACAAAAAATCACCCTAGAATATATAAATATTACTATTCCAAAATTGAAATTTATTTTGAAAAATTAAAATAATAAGAGTTTAAAAATCACATTTATAATGGGATCTCAGTAAAAAAGTGGTAAGATTACCTTTTATAAAAGTACATCTATTTATTTATATACCATGACTTATTCTAATATTATGACTACAAAATATTTCTAATGAGTATCAAACATATTAATTGAATATATATTGTAAAAATTTTATTACAAAAATTAAAATAAATGGTTACTTTAATTTATTGAAATGAAAGAGGGTTTATACATATAAAAATAGTTTTATTATAAAATGAATTAAATAGTTATTACTTTATTTTCTAACTAATTGATGACCAAATGACCCATTTATTATAAATTTGAATATAATATTTTCAAAATTTGGTTATTATTATTCAATATATCAAATACAATGAATTAGTGGTAGAGAAAATAATATTTTAATAATATCATTAATAGAATTTTTAGTTTCATAAAACTTGCATATACATGTAACAAAAGATATTGATGAAACATGGAATTGTTTGTAATAAAAGTAAAACGTAGTGTTTTTTCTACCACAATATAATATATGTGTTGAATTTAGTACACGCTTATCTCAGTGTTGTGTGAAACATCAGAATAACATAGGGCTTTATCAAGCTATATTCACTGTTACATGAAATGAAAAATATAGAAATGGTTAAATTAATTTAAAAATATATTCTACAAAATAACAGGTTGTTACATTATACCCTTCATAAAATGAATATCACATTATAAATATATTTGGGTTATAAATGGTTTAATACAAGAAATTTTGTTCCACAGAAAACCTCTTAATAAATATGAATTCAAAAATATCCTCAACAAAATAATGAAATGATTAAAACAAAATGGTTACCCAAAGTAACACATCACTAGGTTTCTATATTGGAGAACATATGAAAGAAATTAAAAATATATAAATTAAACAGAAATATAACCTTAGTGTCCTGATGTAGAGTGAGAGAGAAAATGGTTAGGGAAAAGTTAACAATCAAAAATCCATTACACAATGTGGCCTAAAAAATGTTATTGATATTATGAGAAATTATGATAACATGAAAATATTTTTTTCAAGTCCATTTTTCCAAAATGAATATAATTATAATGACAACATATTCTTACATAATTTTTGGAAAACCTATACCATTGTTATGCCTATATCAATTTCCGTTTCAATTATATTTATAAAAAATGTTGGTGAAGTTGAAATTTTTGATGCAATAATTGATCACGAAATTCATAAGTATAATGACAGGGGATTCAATATGTATGTATTTATAATATAAAAATGGTTAGAACATGTTTTCCCATAGGGAAAAATCCTCATTTGGTGAGAAAATACTTTAATCTCAAAACCCTCATCTGATGATTAAAATATACCATTACATAAATGGTTAATCATATAACTATTCAAAAATATTAATGTCTAAAACATTTTTAGTAGGGTAAATAAATTTCCATTGAAATATAATATCATTGATAAAAAATATATCATAATTTATCTTGATGTTTTTGTATATTATACATTTTAATACCTTCATCATGAATTCCCTTGAAACATGGAGATAGCCTGAATTACAATAAAACCTTATCAAAAACACGTATGTTTTCATAATTGAATGTTTATTAGATATATTCCCTAAATACACAAATTATTTAAACAATACAAATCACAAAACAATTACTTTACCAAAAAACCAGTTATCATTTATCAGGTTCTCAGTATTGTCTAATTTACTTATTCTTATCTACCTCAACATTATGCAATAATTATTTTCTAAAAATTATGATCATATTATGGTTTAACATTCCAATAATCATGTTTTTCTCATGAACAAGAACTTTCCATCAAACCACTTTTCTAGTCCATCATAATGACTCAACATATTATTTTAAATACATATAAATAAATAGAAACTAGAAAACACCTATATATTTCACAATAAATAATTCTTGAATACAAATACATTAATAGACTAATTATTATACATTATAATTAAGTAAATAAAAAGAATATCTCATCCTATTAAATAATACATCTTTCAATTCACATTTAACCTTTATTATCATCATGAGTAGAAATATAACCATGACTAGTACCACATTGTTGATTCTGATCATGAACATTCCATTATGGAAGTTAATTTTCATAAATACAATTCTAAAGAATCCTAAAGAATTTAACCATCAATGATACCATATTAAGGAATATATTCTCATCAATTACATTAACTGAACTCTTAATTTTTCCTTTCTAATTATTTGATTGGTTTCCTTCTTTTCTAAATTCCAAAAATCTTTATGTTCCTTAAATACATTCAATTGAGTGATTCTTTAAATATTTTAGAATCAATTGAAACATAATATTATTTTTTGATGGTCTTCATTACATGAACTCTCATTAAACTCCCTCATTATATTATTTGGTGAATCCAAGTTCTGTTCAAGGTACTCATTGTTAATCATTGTTCTTGAAAACTTATTAGTCTTGATCATAACATCATTTATTACATTTATAATCCCATTTGATGACTCATCGTCAAATTTCCCATCATGTTAAATTTTAACCCAATTAATTCTAGTTCCCTCCTTTGACTAAAACAGGAAATCATTGTGTGAAAATTACATATCGTAGTGTAAAACCACAAAATCCTAATAAATCACTTATAGAATGTGTTAATTTTGAAACCGTCATATTACACCTAAACATTTCCCATGGATACTTCTTATAGAAATATCCTTAATTCTTTTAATGGTTGGTGTCAAAGCCTCAATTTATTATTTAAAGAAAAGACCACTTTAGACTAGGTAGAGGGAGACCAATTACATAGCCCGAAGGTTTAAATCGAAGTGGACTGAATACAAGGCTTGAACCCCCTTTTTTGTCCCAAATGACCCCTCGTTGAACAGTACTTCTACAGTACCTGCACTGCTAAAGTACCTGCTATAGTACAGCTGCAGCTACAGTACCTGCTACAGTCCCTCCGCTACTACAGTGCCGACGCGGCTACAGTATTGTTACAGTGCCCTAATATAGTACTGCTATAGTACCCCGGAAATTCACCCCTTCCTGGATTTGATCCTCAGTCTTTTGGATGCCCAGAAGGAGCCTGTACCACTAGGGTATAGGCTTGTTGGCTATAGAAATATCCTTATTAATAACCCTATAGATATTAATAAATTTTTATCAACAAACATTCTAAATGTTTTTTAAAACATTCTTTTGTTAAATACTATAATTCCCAAGTATTAACATGCATGTATATTTTATTATTTTAGTTGAAAATGTTATCCCCAATATAAATAAATGCCTGAGGTCCTTAATAGTTTAGTGTCTTTGGAAACATGGAAAACGAATTTCAAACTTGGTTAAATATATTTGATATTTTATAAAAATATATTACACATCAGTACATATAGTAAAAATACTTCTTCATAACCTTGGGAAAGGAAATATAAGAAAGGGGTAATCTTAGATGCTCAGTATGAATAAAAATAGAGACACATACACATTACAAGAGATTAAGGGTATATTAATAAGAAACTAAAATTTGAAGATCATACCCAATATATCAATGATCATATACATGATTCTTGTAATTAATATTTGTAGTTCATAACACAAGAATCATTATGGAATGCAGATTATTATCCAAGAAATAACAACACATGAATAAGGCATTGAAATTTTGCAGCCAGATTTGTATATAAAATTATTTCCGTAGTATTCAGGGTATCACTATCGATCCCATATCAGTAGAATGGGTAAAATACCCATACCATATTGGAAGTCGTGGTTATCTACCATGACCATATTAGTTTTCAAGGTTCACTCTGAATACCATCTTAGCAAAAAATTCCATTTACTAAATTGAGTACACTCATAGTTCCATCCATGAGTGACTCCTATGATATAAATAATTCCACAATTAATTGGAAGGATATATAGGTCCCACCCATCCCTTAAATAAATCATATATATGTGTTACACTATGTCATACTCACTAATAATATCATTACCAATGAAATGGAATTGGTATCATAAGCATGTAATCATATCATGACATCTAAGAGACAAACAGGTTTCAAAATCATTTCATCATAGCATAACATGTTATAAGATTTTAGTTATATATATATATATAAACAAATGAAAATTTATAGGTTTCATAAAAATATAACCCATAAATAGTTAACGTGTAACACCCCAAGCTTCCATGGTACGCTTCTCTATGAATAATAGAGCAGTGTGTTTTGTACGCAACCTCGAGTTCTAACACACTGTGACCAATCAAAGTATCACTTCTGAATAGTAATATCCAATTTTTTAAATTATATAAATTTTATATTTCAAAATGGAATTCATTTTTGTATTCAGAATTTTGAAATTATCCTAAGTTCAATTTTTTGTAATTTTCTGAGAACTTCCAATTTTTTATGAATAAAGAAAAATACTTACAAACACATTTTTTAATCAAAAATAATCTATACTAATAAATTATACTATTTAGTTGTTTTAATGTATAATTAGAATATATTTTTACCATTTTATCCAATGGTGGTCATTATAATTAATTTCAGTTTGAAATTGGACATAAACAATTGTCAATCTTTTGATATATATTATTTCTTCAAAACATGCTATTTGTTGTGACAATGGGAATTAATTATAAAATTAATTAATGAAACTAATATGTTTGGAATTTTTTAAAATAGAAATAATTTTTGAATTCGGAATATCAATTATATCTTAGGGTTAATTTTTGGCATTGTTCTAAAAAACAACAATTTTTTATGAATAGTGAAACCACTAAGTGGTAGTTAAAAAACAGATTTTTCATTTAAATGAAACATTACCACTTCTATGAATTGAATTTCAAAAATCCAACATACATTTTTTTAATTAGAATGTAAAATGTGGTTAAATGGGATTAAAATAATTTTTTTGCTGAATAGTAACTTTTAAGTTTTATTAATCGCGATTAAAGTTAATTAGTGAAATTTAATGTAAAAATGATATTATAAAAATATTAAAATACCTTTACATTTGTCCTAAACTTATTGGATGAGTCATGGACGACCAAGACAACACATGGGTCAACTTGGAGACCCCATGGAGCCACTTGGGTAAAAAAATGACATTAATAAATTTTTATTTAAAGTAAAAATAAAATTGTCACAAACATGTGTTGTTTAAATAAAACAATTATTACATTGGGTAATATAAGTTAAATTTTACACTATAAATATTCATTGGAAAGATAAAAAGATTTCCTAAATAATGATATTTTTTTATAATGGTTAGACATTAAATAAATTAATTTTTTATGACACCATGATGATGTAGTGATTACCTCAATAATTAACGATTTAAATAAAAGGAAAAGATAATGTAAAATATAATATATACACTTCTCAAAAACCTATTATATGGGTATATTACGAACCCTTATCACCTTATCCTAGAAATATATTATTTTGGAACTTTGAAATCTGAAAATCACTTTATAATAATGTAACATTTCATGACATTCCAAGAGTTCCCCTCCTCTCATCTTATAAAAGGCCCCCACCTCTACCATATGGCTCGACCAAAATCTGCCCATATACTCTTCCAACATACCTCTATTACTCCTAGAAGCCTCAATTGGGGTAGAAGTCTTCCCAAGTAAGCCTTTGGCTCAAATCTAAAAGAGTTACCCGATTTTAAGGTAATGTCTTCTCTTGTGTTCTTTTGTTTTATTTTTCTTCTCCAACCCCCTAAATTATATATTTTTACTTTATTAAGTAACAACACCAGTGTCCTAAATATAATTTTATGTTTTTATGAGAATTATTTTATTTACACTTACACACACCTTCGTCTAATGGTTAAAGAACATACTGTTTCTGTGGGTGGGAAATTACTGCCTCACGAAACGATGATTGTTCAATCTTCTTTTAACACCTCTCATGGTTGCCATTATGATGAAACTATTTTTATTTATGATATATATTATGTTTTTGTTTTCCTTGTGATTCTTTATTTTTCATTTATGTCATACCTTTTTGATTTCCATTATGGGTTAATGCGATAATTTCATTTTAGGAAGTGCGGACTACCGCCCCCTCAAAGTGATTCGAATCGTTAATGCCATATGTGGGATGTATAAAGGATGAAGTAAATGGTATTATACATTATATTAAAGTGAAATTATAGTATACCTTTATATAATAATAATTTCATTCCATTAAATATGAAATAGAAATGAAAGTAGCGTTCATGCGTACGTACGGCTTACTGTCTCCATGAACGGTGCATTTAATTTCTTACCTATAAATGTTATGTAAGATTATAAATGGATGTATATACTGGATATATATGATATATATTATATCTAAATCATGAATATAATTCTAGATATAATTTATATTTCACCACATGAACAACATGTAATTATAAGAAGTTTATTTTTGACTCAAGTACCAAAGATCGACAAAATGACCGTTATTAACTTAAATAATTACATAATGTTCATAACATGGTAATAAGTGATATAAGAGAAATAATGAACATTAAAAAGGTTCTTATGAAAATATAAATTAACTCTACTTTATTATTCAGGAGATTAAAGAATGATCGAGTCAAGTCGGACATGAGGTAGGAGAACTTCTTAACAAAATTTCCGTTCTTTGGGTTAATCTCTTACTTTCAAATTATTTCATGATATTATTATGTCCTATCTTGTATTTGTACTTTATTTATGTGTACTTATTCTGAATACACATAATAGATCTATTTTATTTAAAAAATTATCTTTTTAAGGGAACTTCTTAACCAAATTTCTGTTCTGTGGGTTAATCTCTTACTTTCAAATTATGTCATGATGTTATTATGTCCTATCATGTATTTATACTTTCTTTATGTGTGCATATAGTGAATAGACATAATAGATCTAATTTATTTAAAAAATTATCTTTGTAAGAGACTTCTTCTCAATCTCCTTTCATTGAGGCAGATTTGGTTTTATACACATCTTTCCTTTATATGGTTAATAAACCCCTTTGAATATTACTTTTATTCAAAAGGAATCTATTTTTAAGAAGTGTTTTTACTAAAAGACAAAATGAATGTTTTTTCTTACGTATACGGTGACAATGAATTCTCCACCTCCATGACTATTATTTGTGTTTCGGCTTCCTCTATAATCCATAACTTTTTTTAAAATGAAAAATAAATACCATTTTTTTCATTTCATTTATTTTGGTATTGAAAATGCTTTTGAAAATGTTTTTATTATATTAATATGTTGTATTGATATCTTGTGATTAAAATGTGGAATGTCATGTTTTCTTTATGCATGTTTTATGCGATATGATTATGTTAATTTTTATGATATGTTTAAACCTTTTCATATGAGGAATGAATTGGACTAAATAAGTGACAGGTGGAGCCCGTTATAGCTCGTCGATGCATCGGCAGGTCTCATGAGACAAACTAGTGTCTTGGCACGAGGCCTTGACAAAATCTTATTTGTAGTCTTGGCACGAGGCCTTGGCTACGTGGTTATGATAGACTGTAATTATGCATTCCACCATTATGAAGGTGTTTATTGATATTTCCTGTGATTATTCAACTAGTAGAATATCCATGTGAAATATGTAAATGACATTATTTCATTTTATTTTTTCCATATTATGTTAAATTACCAGTTTAAAAGGATTTTTTTAGATATACATTGCCTTAAATGTTAATGTTTATTTATGAATTATTTCTCTATATTGTTATCCTTCATGATCATCTGATCTCACCCCTTCCAACATTTTAATTTTTCGAGGATCTGAAGAAATATATTATGAATGACCTGCAGGGATAGTATGAGGGGATTTGAATGAATGATGTTGTTGTTGTCTTGTTTTACTTTATGATTTAATGTAGGACTTATGAATGAATCTAGTGTTTCCAAGACTACTAAACTAATCGGTCTTTCGAGACATGATCATTTGTGATCATTCCAATGTTACTCAATAATGAAATGACTATTGGAAACTGGGGTCGGGGCGTTATAGTTGGTATGAGAGACAGTTTAGTACTAACCTTGGAAGCTAGATTTAGATAAACTCCTATTAGAGCAAATAGCCCTAAGATAGAATTTGAGGATAAGTATAGAAGAACTTCCTATAATTTTGGTATTATTGAAATTTTGTGAGTTTTCCGAGCAATAAATCTCTTTCTGGATACGAGTAGGTAGAGGTAACTCTGGAAAAAATGTACCTAGGGGTAAAACCTGAAAACACCGCTTTGAGCTAGACTCGAACGTGAACTGGTGCACGACAACGGTCCTTGCTGCACTCTTGGTTGCGACACTCCTGGGGGATATTCTTAGGATAATTCTGATTTTCTTTACAAACCATTATGAAGGGTTTATGAGTATATACTTTCTCAAAGAAAACATTTTTATGATTATAGTTCAATTTATGTTAAGTGTTTTACAAGTATGGAATTATGTATTTTGATTCATAAACTGATCTAGTTTATGCCATTGGTATGAAATGGTCCATAGTGGAAGGAATGGAAACGGTATCAATGCGCGCACTCCATGTAGGGATTTCACTAATGCTGAAGATAATTATAGTGGATCTAGAGATACAACTGGTGCAGATCAACTTATCACCATACTGGGGAAACTCACTCAGGTTATGAATAATAACCTTACTCGTATGGAGAACCCTAACCCGCAACGTGAAGGAGAAATGCTAGACTACTTCATGAGGCAAGAACCGCCAACATTTAATGGGGGTACAAATCCATTAGTAGTTGATCAATGGATAAACTCCTTAGAGAAAATATTACATGCCTTAGGGAGTAGCGAAAGGGAGAAGGTTGTCATGGCAGTTTACCACCTCACTTGAGATGTCGATCCATGGTGGTCGCTAATTAAAAACACAAAGGAAGATGAAGAAGTATCAAGAATGTAATGGAGGGAGTTCAAAGAGATTTCATAGAAAAATACTTCCCTCGTGACCATCGAGCAGATATGGAAAGGAAATTTCTGAGTCTGAGAAAAAAGGAGGATGAGAATGTCGCAAAGTATGAGGCTAACTTTACAAGGTTACCAATGCATGCAGAAGATTATATACGTAACCCAAGAAGTAAGATTGATCGTTTCTTTGATGGGTTAAAACCATTTCTCCGTAGAGCATTAGTCTCACAAACCTTCTCGTCATACGAAGATATTGTCTAATGTTCTATCAATACAGAAAAATAATTCTCTAAATCTTATGAAAATAAAGTAAAGCAAGAGAAGAAGATAACAGTGGAACAAGAGATAGATAATGGGAAAAAGGGAACGAAGTATTTTCCATTATACGATAATTGTGGGAAGAATCACCATGGTACTTGCCTAAAAGGAATGGGAGTTTGTTATAAATGTGGACAAAAAGGTCACCATGCTCGTGATTGCAAGGGAAAGAATGAGGCTATCAATGTTTACTGCTACAATTTTAGGTAAATGGGGAATTATAAAAAAGAATGTCCTAAGCGTTAGGGAAACTTATCTCAGAAAAGTCCAAGGGTTCAAGGACAATCTTATGTTGTTACTACAATTGAAGTGGAATAATAAATATATTGGTGCTTTTGGACTCAAGAATTATATTCTGGTTATAAGAATAATTGGATATATATATGTATTGTACTACAGTACTTGTTGTTTTCATTAAGGTTATAATATAATGAAAGTTATTATATTGCTGTATGTGATAATAAGAGAAACTTTATTTTGTTTGAGGAATCTGATGATACAATTGATTTTGGAATTTTGAGACCTTTTATAAAAAATCTGGACAGAAGTATTTTGGATAACTATAAAGGTTGGAATGGATTAATTTGAACTTTGGGTAGTATTGTTTAAGGTTAAAACATTTATGAAGATTATTTTTGGAATATTATAATACTATAGTTTTAGGAAAAGGACAACCTGCAGGTCGGGGGATAACTCGTCGCGTCAGACAATGTTGTAGGAATCGAACCCACAACTATAGTGCGACAGACCTTTATTACCTACCACTAGCCTACACGAAGTCCCTGGTTATTACAAAATAGTTTTCCTAATCTAAATGGTATGTTTTAATATTTGGAACCATATAAATTCAGATAAATAAAATATTTTTGAGTTCTATTATCTTTTTGAGTGAATGATGGGTTTGTGGTGAAAATTTATTAAAGAATAAAAGTCTACATGACAAGTTTGTATATTTCCTTACGTTCTTAGTAAATCTCCTAAAAAAATTCCTCAACTTTATGAAAGGTATCTTAAAATAAAAACATTGTCGGTTCACTCTTCCTACTAGGGAATCAATGATCGTTTAACTAATCAAAAGTATTTGATTTTCTTATAGATAAACATTCGCCTAATTCTGTTTTATACAATTCTCCATCTGACCTTGATGGTTTGTATTTCCTCCATATACTTCTTTTCATATAATCCTAGTATTGGCTATCTCGGGTGATCATTATACTTCTATTTCTTTCTTTTAATGTTATATTTTTATTAACCTTATTTCTGATGTGGGTTTTCCATAAAGGTATATCCTATTTTAAACCATTTATATTCAATGAAAAATTTAAAATAGCGAGGATGAAATTTATTGAAGGATGTGAGAATGTAACACCCCAAGCTTCCATGGTATGCTTCTTTTTGAATAATAGAGCAGCGTGTGTTGTACGCAACCTAGATTTCTAACACACCACGAAAAATCAAAGTAGCGGTTATGAATAGTAATACCCAACTTTCTAAATTATATAAATTTTATATTTTAAAATGGACTTCATTCTTGTTTTTGGAATATCGAAATTATCCTAAGTTGAATTTTTTGTAATTTTCTGAGAACATCCAATTTTTTATGAATAATGAAAAATACTTACAAACAAATTTTTTAATAAAAATAATTTATAATGATAAATTATACTATTTAGTGGTTTTAAAGTATAATTAGAATATATTTTTACCATTTTATCCAATGGTGGTCATTTGAATTAATTTTAGTTTGAAATTGGACATAAAAAATTGTCAATCTTTTGATATATATTATTTCCTAAAAACACGCTATTTGTTGTGACAGGGGGAATTAATTATAAAATTAATTAATTCAACTTATATTATTGGAATATTTTAAAATATACATTATTTTGAATTTGGAATGTCAATTATAGAAAAGGGTGAATTTTTGGCATTGTTCTGAAAAACTTCATTTTTTGATGAATAGTGAAACCACTAAGTGGTAGTTAAAAAATTGATTTTTCATTTAAATGAAACTTTACCACTGAAATGAATTGAATTTAAAAAATCTGACATACATGGTTTTTATTATGATGTAAAATTTTGTTCAATGGATTTCAAATAATTTTTTTGGTGAATAGTAATTTTTAAGTTTTATTAATCACGATTAAAGGTAATTAGTGAAATTTAAGGTAAAAATGTTATTATAAAAATATGAAAATACCTTTACACTTGTCCTACCCTTATTGTATGAGTCATGGAAGACCAATAAAATCCATGGGTCAACTTGGGGACCCCATGGAGGCACTTGGATAAGAAAATGACGTTGATAACTTTTTATTTTAAGTAAAAATAAAATTGTCACAAACATGTGTTGTTTTCCTAAAACAATTTTTCATAGGGTTATATAAGTTAAATATTCCACTATAAATATTCATTGGAAAGATAAAAATATTTCCTACATGATGGAAATTTTTCTATAATTTTTAGACATTAAATAAATTAAATTTTTTATGACACCATGATGATGCATCTATTACCTCATTAATTAACGATTTAAATAAAATGAATAGATAATGCAAATTATAAGACATACACTTGTCAAAAACCTATGGGATGGGTATATTTATAACACTTATCACCTTATACTAGAAATATATCATTGTGGGACCTTTGAAATCCGAAAATCACTTCATAATAATGTAACATTTCATGACATTCCATGAGTGCCCCTCCTCTCCTCTTATAAAATGTTCCCACCTCTACCACCTTATTCACACCATCAAGCCTTTTGGCTCGACCTAAATCTGCCCCAATACTCTCCAAAAATCCCTCTATTACTTCTAGAAGCCTCACATTGGGCGAAAGTCTTCCCAAGGAAGCCTTTGTCTCAAATCTAAAAGGGTTACCCGATTTTAAGTAATGTCTTCTCTTGTGTTCTTTTGTTTTATTTTGCTTCTCCAAACCCCTAAAATATTTTTATTAATTTATTTTGTAAAAAACCAGTATCCTCAATATACTTGGATGTTTTATGAGATGTATTTTTTTTACACTTACACACACCTTCGTCTCATGGTTAAAGAACATACTATTTCTGTGGGTGGGGAATTACTGTCTCACGAAACGATGATTGTTCAATCTTCTATTAACACCTCTCATGGAGGCCATTATGATGAAACTATTTTCATATATGATATATATTATGTTTTTGTTTTCCTTATGATTCTGTATTTTTAATTAATGGCATACCAATATGATTTCCATTATGGGTAACCGTGATAATTTTATTTTAGGAAGTGCGGACTACTGCCCCCTAAAAGTGATTTGAATCATTAATTCCATATGTGTGATGTATAAAGGATGGATTAAATGGTATTATACATTATATTATACTATAATTATATTATACCTTTATATAATTATAATTTCATTCCATTAAATATGAAATAGAAATGAAAGTAGCGTCCATGCGTACATACGGCTTACCGTCTCCATGAACGATGAATTTCATTTCTTACCTATAAATGTTATATAATATTATAAATTCATTTATATAATGGATATATATTATATATATTATTTCTAACTAATAAATATAATTCTTGATATAATGGATATTTCACCACATGAACAACTTTTATTTATAAGAAGTTTATTTTTGACTCAAGTACCAAAGATCGACAAAATGACGGTTATTAACTTAAATAATTACATAACGTTAATAACATGGTAATAAGTGATATAAAAGTAATAATGAACATGAAAAAGGTTATTAAGAAAATATAAATTATCTCTAGTTTATTATTCAAGAGATTAAAGAACGATCGAGTCAAGTCGGACATGAGGTAAGGGAACTTCTTAACCCAATTTCCGTTCTTTGGGTTAATCTTTTACTTTCAAATTATGTCCTGATATTATTATGTCATATCTTTTATTTTTAATTTATTTATGTGTACTTATAGTGAATACACATAATAGATATATTTTATTTAAAAAATGATCTTTATAAGGGAACTTCTTAACCCAATTTCCGTCTTTTAGGTTAATCTCTTACTTTCAAATTATGTCATGATATTATTATGTCCTATCTTGTATTTGTACTTTCTTTATGAGTACTTATAGTAAATACACATAATAGATCTATTTTATTTGAAAAATATTCGTTATAAGGGACTTCATCTCAATCTCCTTTCATCGAGGCATATTTGGTTTTATACACAACTTTCCTTTATACGGTGGATATAAACCCCTTTGACTTTTACTTTTATTCAAAAGGAATAATTTTATACGATGTTTTTTTACTAAAGGAAAAAAGGAATGTTTGTTCTTATGTATGGGGTGACGACGACTTCTCCTCTGCTGTGACTATTATTTTAGTTTCCGCTTCCTCTATAAGCCATAACTTTTTTAAAATGAAAAATAAATACCATGTTTTACTTTTCTTTTATTTTGGTATTGAAAATGATTTTGAAGATGATTTTATTATATCAATGTGTTGTATTGATATCTTCTAATTGAAATGTGGAATGTTATTTTTACTTTATGAATGTCTTATATGATACGATTATGTTATGGTTTATGATATTTTTAAACCTGTTCATATGAGGATTGCATTGGACTTAATAAGTGACGGGTGGAGACCACTATAGATCCTCGATGCATCGGTAGGTCTCATGAGACAAACTAGTGTCTTGGGACGAGGCCTTGAAAAAATCTTATTTGTAGTCTTGGTACGAGACCTTGGATACATGGTTATTATAGTCTAGAAGTATGAATTCCATCATTATGAAAGTGGTTATTAATATTGCATTTGATTATTCGACTAGTAGAATATCCATGTGAATAAGTAAATGGAATTATTTCATTTTATTTTTTCCATATTATAATTAATTTCAAGTTTAAAAGGCTTTTGTTTTAGTTATACATTTCCTTAAATGTTAATATTTATTTATAAAAACATCCACTATATTGTTATGCTTTCTGAGCATTTGAGCTCACCCCTTCCAATGTTTTAATTTTTCAAGGATATGAAGAAGTATATTATGAATGGCCTGCGGGGATAGTATGAGGGGATATAAAGACAATATATAGTTATAGTTTTTTTACATTATGATGTAATGTAATACTTATGAATGTATCTAGTGTTTCCCATACTACTAATCTAATCAGTCTTTCTAGACTTGATCTTTTGTGATCATGCCAATGTTACGCAATAATTCACCGACTCTGGGTAACTGGGGTCGGTGCGTTACATAACGGGTATCTAAATCATATAACTCGTGAAAGAGAAATGGGTCTGATAACCATAGGAAATCAAAAGATAACCAATTCATAGAATGAATAATGTATAAAATCTTTTGTGAATTCACCCAAAAAGTAACGAGTAACACCAATAGATTTCATCTTATATGAAAAATAAATTTAAAATGTATTTTATGATCCTTTCATAAAGAAAATATCATTTATTATTATAAAATTTATTTTTAATAAATTATAAATTATGAACAAAAGTCCTTGAAGACACATAAATGATACCTAAAATTGTTTTTGAAAAATTTCTATTAGAAAAAATATTATATAAGATTGAAACAATTTAAAAAAAATCCCATGAATACATAAAAAATAATATTTAAATCCTTTTGAAAAACATATCTTTTAATGGTTTGGTTTATTAAATGTTTCAAAACCTTATCTATGATATATAAGAGTCTAAAAAATATAGAACCTCTTTTATCGAAAATAATTTGAAAAATTATAAATAATTATTTGATATCATTGAAATTGTTTTGTTTTAAAATATCTATTTGAAATCATATAATTAATGATTTGAAAGTAATTTAAAACACTTTTTAAATAGAAAACATTTTTGATAATATTTTCCTTTTAAAATCTATATAAAAATATGATTGACCATAATATTAAAAAAATCATTTTTTTATAAAAAGGAATATATTAAAGATTAAAAGAAAGTTTCCATTGAAGAGTGAACATACTGGTGGATAAATTCAACATGATTTTCATTCCTCTTGCACCATAAAATTTTTGAAAAGTGCCCCGATCAAAAAATGATAAGATGATAACATTGTAAAACTCCTTTTATTTAATAGGAAAAAATAGGTAAAATTTATTTAATATATAATTAGATAATAGTAAAAAAAATTCAAAATATTTTTATAAAACATGCTTTTGAAGGAACTCATATTTCTTAGTGAAGATGGCGATATTGTCAGATTTTATTTAATATAGTTTCTTTATTATATAAATCCCCAAAAAGTTCATATTTTGTATTAACACATGACGAAATAATATCTAACAAATTTATTGACATATTTTTTTTTGAAATATGGATCATAATGTTTCATCATTGAAAGCATAATCATAATCAATCCGAATAAATAATGAGATTATTTTAATAAACTCTAACCACATTGTATTAATGAATAATACACCCCATTTAAGAACTTGACATTAATTTAAGCATGAATGTTCAGGGAATTATTATATTAAGTATGTAACTTGTTAAAGGTTAGTGTATGCAACTCGTTAAAGAATACAAGTTACCGATAGGGCTTTTGTGTTAAAGAAAACAAATTAAGTAAAAATTTCATTTATGAATTTTCTATCTTTTGAAATATAATCCCATTGAAAATAAATGTAATCAAATGGATATCTAAATACCCATTAATTTATGTATAATAATCATATAAAACATCCATGTTCATTATACACACAAAAAATAATAAATATGAGGGGAAAAAGGATTTTTTCTCAGGGAATATAAAATTGAGACAAGAAAACTCTTACATTAAGTCTTGAAATTCTTTCTACAAATTCAAAAATTCTGTATAATAAAAATATGTTTATTATACATATAAATCAAAACCATATTCTTATATATTATAATATATATGATATTATTAGTACTTCATATTACACATTTATTAAAAAATTTATATTCACATTAGGTTTTCAGAAATATCGACATTGTTTTTTGTTTTATTTTGACTTATTATTCTTGATTCTATTTCATAGAACATCATTAAATTATTCACTGGATTTAAAATATGATATAAATATTATATATCTTTAATATAAAATTATTTATATTAATCTATATAATATAGAATTATGAAAAGGAATAAACAAATCACGCAGAGGGTTGGCCTTATGTATACATGAATGTTGTTTCTATTTTATTATTGTATTGAAATAAATAAATTAAATTAAATATATGTATATACATATAACATAATTACAGTATAATTATTATTTAATATATATCATATAAATCCCCAAATAAATATTTAATACATTCCATGTAATGTGTGAATGAATAACATCTCTTTGGAGGAGGCGGTTATCCAGACATCCAGAAACGATGTAATTCTATTTACACAAAATTTATAACAATAAGGTATGTTTCATTAAATAATTAAATAAGAATAAAAATATCATATGTATCTTATATATTATAATAAAATTAATTTTCCATTAAAATTTTAAACCATGATATGTTTTAGGGGAAAAATAAACAAAATCATTTTATGAGGTGGTTGTTCACCACACACAAGAATGGTGTGCACGTTACCCATTAAATGGATGTTTTTATAAATATAGGTTTATACGATCTATGAGTTCATGTATGTATGTTCTTGTTTATATTTTTGTTTGATTTTTTTTGTAAATAAAATTCTTCCCATGTGTATGATAGGCATCATGATTGTTTTGGGGGTTCAAGAAATGAATACATGGAAAAACATCCCAAACTGTGTGAGGTACACAATTGTTGCATCATTATATAAATGGTGCGGCCTTCCTAAGAAAAATTTGAATCCATGTATTTATATGTTTGAGGGATGGTTTGTTAATCATGTGGATCTCCCCAGGTAACTGTGTATCCCAATGTCCCTTTGATAGTGGCATGTGCATGGTTTGCGCATGGTTTTGAAAACCAATTAAAAAAACAATGAAGATAATAAAACGTTGTAAAGTTATAGTTTATTCAATATTAGACTTTTATAATACCCAATTATTCATCCCTTTCTCCTCCTCTCATCCCTAGTAAGGAACTCAAGCCTCTAATGCTTTCTATGGGTTGTTCTCCATCAATTATGGTCCTTTTAGAGCACTGTTAGTTATGAATCGATGATCTGGGTAAGTCTAATCCACAATTTTCATCTCCTTTCAAGATTATGGTTTGTATCATGGGAGATAATATTCAGAATCCCTAAAATGGAATTTTCCTAGTAGAATCTACGTTGTGGATTCATAGGGTGTTTGGATCAGGATCTAAGGAAATAGATAATATTTCAATCCTCAAGATATTTGAGATAGCTGGTTTACATAATATATCCCATAGTTTTATGTGGATTTGTGAATATGGGTACGTGTTATTACTTCAGTATTATTTCAATTTAAATCCCACTGGTGATTTTTTGGTAAAATTAACATCTAAATGATGATTTGAACCCATCGCGATCACTATGGGATATGTTGATGATGATTAGAAAAATTTGGGGCCACCTATGGGGGTGCTCTGTCATCCAAAACATAAGAATTGGTAGATTCATGTGGGGAATTTATGGTTGATATCAAAGTGAAAATGTTAAATTGTTTAATATGTTTATTTGAGTTGAATATGGAATATGGATAGTGTTCATAGATTTTGTAATGGTTTAAGGGGATATTGGGAATGGCATGGTAATGGGATAAGTTGAGTTAATTGAGATTATGCCGAAAGGGAATTTCAATTATGATGAAATCCCTAAGATGGTTAGATTATATAAAATGATTAACATGTTTAGTGTATAAATTTGTGTGATTTTTTTTAATACGACGAATGGGATGGGGCATGAAAATGGGTTCAAAGTGATTAATATAAATATTCTAATTAGATTGTGAATTATATATAAAATTCATAAGGAGGTTAAAAACATAGATTTAATTAATATGATAAATGACTTAACATATTTTATTTGATAAATATGGTAAATGGGATATTGTATGTGAATTATTTAATATTCATAGTGAATTAGGCATAATTAGTGGGAAATAGTCTAAATGGGTTATGTAATGTAAACCAAAATTGTGTTAATTGGTTATGACATGATATTTATTCCCAATTTACTTGATGTGTATTATGATTGTTAATTTTATTGGTTGTGATATGGTATGTTTTGTGAATGGATACATATAATCATGTGCACATGGCCTGGAAGTGTGGGTTATTGACTTCATGTTCTATGCTTGTGCTTAAAGTATGAATGGGGATCTAAAATCCCCCATATAATGCATGGGTTGGGGAAGGAGATGGAGATATATTCTACAGATAGTTTCATTATATCTGTTTCAATGCTTCTAGGTGGAGATAATGTGGTTTATGTGATGTATTTATCACTAGAGAGATATGTACATGAATTGTTTCCTTATGCATAATGATAAATGCATTGAAATTTTTTGAATGATGTAAATTCCTAACCCATGGAACACATGTTGAAAATGAAAAACATAATGAGGAAGATGAAAATGAGGAATTTGGTAGTAAGGTTAGAAATTATTAAACTATATATTATAAACTAATGGAACCTAAACTATCTATTACATATATGACAATTATTTAGTACTTCCATGCACTAATTGGTTAACAAGATATTTTGTAGAAACTATTTTTGATAGGATACTAAGTTTTACTATCACCTTTCTTTGTAAACCATTAGGTAACCAATAAAAATTTATGCTTGTAGTTCAGGAAAAGGTAAAAGGTGTTATTCTATAGAGTTGATTCGGGATTGGGATGTCCTTAGAAGAGGTTCTAGACTATGAGTCAGGGCCATTTGGTGGTTTATTTGTTTTTTATTCTAGGTATTTGATCACTTGTGACACAATTATATGGAATTTTTATTTTCATTATGGGGTTTGTAACCAGTTTTGGGAAAGTTTGGATATAAATTTTCTAGGTTATTGGTTATTTTTTCACTAATTAAATTTTTATATATTGTCGGAAAATATGTTAATGATGGTATACACTCTCCATGTGTCTTGTTAGAGCCTCATTCTGGTCGGCAACCACTTGTGTACAGGGATTCATGCTTGAGTTCATTTGGCGCCACGACCTAGTGCCCTAGTTTATTGGATTCTAGGACACTGATGTTAAAATGTGGTAAAAGAGGAGTTATTTTTACTTTTATACTATATGTAAATTGTAGGTGGGAGATTAAGATAGTTTCAGTCCTTGGAAATGAGCTGGTTCTTGTGAATGGTTATCCTAGTGATGACAGAAAACTCATGCCACCCGGGATGGGATTTTTTTTATTTATGTGGGTTGAAACATTTGATGACACATTAAAATTGGGTAATGAACATGTTGTGTGACATGAAATTTTAATGTTATTCATCTCATGGCTAGAATGGAATGAGTTTTGGCATTATTTCATCGTTTTTGGTAGCTATTCACATAAGTGACAAGCATCATGGTATGCACACACATAGAATGTGTGTGTGGGGCATTAATGGCATAATTTATTTAAATTTCATGAATTTTATTGAAAATGATTTCTTGTTAATATATAATGAAAATGTGTAAAATGGAAGGAATATTATAGAATATTTAAATAGTTGTGTTCAATAAATGGTTGGAAATGAGTTAGAATGTTTTTGTAGTATATTGTGAAATGTGAAATTTTTGTAGAGTAACGATTTACATTGAGAATGTGTGGAAATATTTTTTAAAAGTTATCTAGTTAAATACAATTTCAATATAAGTTAGTTTAAACCATGTTGACCATGACCCATAGTAGTAATGATTGTGGTAAGTGTTAGAAATTCTATCATGTCTATTGGGATAGTGTATGTGGAGTGGGTTGATTATGGTAGGCATTATACATTCCATTGTGGTCAACATCGATTAGAGTTTCCATGGAATATTTTTGGATGTAGAAGTTTTAATGTGTTAATATGATTATGTAGGTTTATTATAAAATGTCAGTTATTTAAAAATATCATTAACTTGATCCTTAGTTATTGATAATGGTGATGTTATTAATAAAAGTTCATGTATTGATGGAACTCTTAGGGATGAACATTATTGAGTATTCCAGGTGTTCCTTGTTATTATTTAGGTGGTGTTGTGACCATGAGGTTTTAAGGTGATTCATAATAATGTGAATGTGGTAACCCACATGGGTTGTGTCTTCACGAGTTGTACATTATACTTAATAATGTGTGTCATTGATGTAGTCATTAGTGTTGTGTGTGTTTTTTATGTTTTTGGTGGCCCGTGTGGGTTTAGAAATCATGAGTTGTGTTTTGGACCATAGAGTTAGGGTTTTGGCTCAAGGTGTTTATGTACGTGTGTGAGTATGTCTGGTGTGATACCTAAACTGGATGTTTACTGATGAGTTTTATATGCATTGTTCTAGAGCAGGGCCATGAGTGGCACCAATGAGTTTTTAATTAGGAAAATTTTTAATTATATGGACTAAAGGGGGTAATATTGCCTTGTTATCCACAACACTAATTTGTAAATTTTTTTCATTTCACTTGTGGATGTTAACAGTGACAGTGTTCAGTAGTTTTCTAATTACTCATGGGGGTGTGAGGAAAAAGTTTGTGTTATGGATTTTTATTGTTGTGAGAATGAACTTGAGGTCTAAATGGGATGTTTAATTGTTTTGGAATATGAAACGTAGGTTTTGATAATAGGTTGACAGTCTTGGAAAAAATCCAGGGTGACCTCAAGGGTGGTTAGCCTATGGTGGTAGGTTCCATGGATTTTGAAGAAAGGGAGATGCATTAGAAATGGGATTGATTCATAGCGTGTACCATTAGGTTCTGGTAGATGCTAAGGTTCTTCCCTAGTTCTTTTAAAAGGGAACTTATGAGCTTGTGGTTGGTTATATATTTTGTTTTGAAGTGTTTTATCGTTAGGATTCTTGACTCATCAAATTCGATGATAATGAATGCAGAACTTGATGATGATTTCGTGCTAGGAAAAGGAGGGTGATAGAGGAATGGTTAGATTCATCCTTATGATGGAAATTCAGGTGGTGTTGGTGGTCATGTGGTTGTGCTAGATTATACAAATGGTTTGGTTTTTGGGTGAAATTTTTAAAATTCCTTGATGCTGAGAGAACGGATCTTCTAGAAGGCATGGTTATTTGAGACAGTTGGTGTTGGGATAGACAGGGTGAGTTTTAGATTATGTGATTTAAGGTTTGATTAAATGAGTTTTCATAATATGTTGTGAGTCCTTTGAGGACCTTGATGGGGCCAATATGTGGGAAGATGTAGAAAGGCATGATCCTAATCATGGTAGTAAACAGGTGGCTCAAGATAAGCATATTTGATTCTATATGATGTCAAAGTGGGATGCATGTCTATGTGATAGACCATTGGTTTTTATAGTTGTGGTGGACCACTGTGTTATGTTTCTAACTAACATCATCATTCCATACAAACCTACATTCTATCAGGGTAGATGTGAAAAAGGGAATGTCGGTTCATGACTCGTTCAAGATGTTTTATGGAATTGTAGTAGTTATTAGTTGTCATTCACTCCCAATAGGTGGGTTTTAAGTTATAGTGAGATGTTTATAGGAATGGAATCTTGAAATCCTTGGTAGGTCAGAGTGTAGCTTATTGGGAGGTTATAGAAGTGAAATATATGTTGGTGGTTGTGTTCACTGAAAAATTCATCACATATGTTTATTGAGTGAAGATCATGGATATCATAACGACATCATCTAGAGTACGTTGATAATGATCCATCCATACAACAAATTACATGAAGGTGTTTTTGTGTGATAAGTGACATCATGGAGTTTACACTCATGGGGAGGTATATTTGGACATGGATGGTGGGGTTTATATAAAAGAACGTTTATTTATGAGGTCCTTGGGATGGGTTAGGTGTCGAAAAATTCCAAGGGAGCCATTCACAAGAACTTGGAATGGGCAATGAGTGATTTTCATTCTGTATATTCTGAAAAGGTTTGACAACAACAACTAAGATTCTGGTTAGAGTTTTTGATCTATGATCAATTCTTGGTGGTTGGAATCTCTTGATGAAATATTTGGTAATGACACTCCTATGGTGGGGAGTGAAAATTCAATTTTTGATATGTAGATAATATCATGAAATATATGTCGTGAAATCAGGATGGTATGGAGAAAACCATGAGGTGCACATTGGGTTCCCAAGAAATTTACTATTTAGACTTGTATGGATTTATGAGTGATCGATGCATTGCATGTAGGATTTGAGTGGGTCCAAATAGAATATTGGATTTATATGCTAATTTTGTCGAAGGGTGTGGTAGTATATGAAAAAAAAAATTACTAAGGGATTTTTGGTTATAGGACATCATTAAAAATAGGGCATCGACACGTGTAGGTGTCTAGGGGTAAAATTTTAATTTGTCAAGGTGTGATGAAATCTTGTAAATTAGATATGGTGACATACCAAACATGAAGCTATGAATTTTTATAAATAGTTAATTAAGGATATCTTGGCATGGCTGGGACCAAAAGAAAAAATTGGTTAGTGATAGACCTCATTTGTTCGGTGTATTGTATAATATAGTTGGTTACAAATACTCATATGGTCTTGAGTAAGGTCATATCCATATCCAATTAGGGTATGTATTGTAGGATTTTTTTTATTGGAAATTTAGATGGTTTTTGTGGATCACGATGATGGTTTGTAGGGTAGTGGATACTGTGAAGGTGGAGTTAAAATATAAGATAAAGAGTGACCTTGGTAGGTTCATTATAGGATTGTGATAGGTAACATGTCATTAATATCCTTGGGAAGGTGAAAACATGGTGGAATTTTATTAGTGTATGACGTATGTTCTGGGATAGGTCAATTCAGGGTGATCTGACACAATTTGGTAAAAGGATATGGTGTTGTAAGTGTGACCCTCCTCCAGTTTTATGATTGAAATGGAAAGTGATTTTTGAAAATGATTTCGTACTTTAGTGAGGTCATGTTGTTCTTAGTCCTTGAATGGATAGTGTGGTTATTTACATGGGGAATGATTCAATGGTGAGGAAGGATGCTAATTAATGGGTAATTCCATATGAATAATCAGGTGTGGTGAGCTTGGAAAATTTTAGGAATGTTGTGAATGATTGGTTGTGGTACTAGTGACCATTATTTGAGGTGTTCGGTGCCAAAAATGACATATTTTAAGAGATAATCCCAATGGTATATTGTTTGGTTGATGACATGATAGTTGTAACACCCCATGAATTTAGAAATAGATTTTTAATCGAATGCATGGATCACTGAGTCTCTACAAACCCCACTTTGTTATAATCTAGCCTTTTAAACCTAAATTTGTCACTTCTATGATGTCAATTTCAAAAATCATACATACACAATTGGGATATTTAAGTTATTAAAAGTCTTATAAGAAAAACATAATTTTTAGTGAATTTCAACCTACCATTATGAATAGTACCATACCCTTATGAATAGTGATATACCCTAATGAAGAAGAACCTTACATGTGATTGTATATAAATAATATTCAAGTGGACGTACGATATACATATGTTTTGGAATCAGAAAATAAATGTTTAAAAATATTTTTTAGAATAAAAAATATTTTTAATATAATACTAAATTTATCATAATTAGAAAATTATTTTTGAAAATTTATTTATATTTTTTGATTCTACATGTCACAAAATGGGTTGGGTGAATTTTTCCTATGTTTTTAAAATAGTAAATTTATTTATGAACATTGAAATATGGTAAAATACCGAATAATACAATTATCAGTTAAATAAAAAAAATTGACATCATATGTGATGTAATATCTCTTGGATTTAACAGAAATGCATTTATTACAATTCTCAGTCCTAGAATTGTCTATATTTCTGGTCATGAGGGAAATTAATAATCTAATGATTAAAAATTATAAAAACCATCCTCTCCTCTCCTCTACCCCTCCCCCTAACTCCCTCTTTTATTCACACCAATAATCTATTATGATCCTAAATTTTCTATCCAAATACCCTTCCATAGTCACTACCCACATCCAAGAAGCTCTTAGTCTTGCCAAAATACCAAAATCCCTTCCCATAATGAGGTTCTCAAATAGGTTATTTCAAGAGTTAAAGCACCTGTCTTTTTAATTTAGTTTCATTTCAATTTATCTTCTATTTTTTCCTCTCCTCACGTACTCTATCCAAATGAACATGATAGATCTAGTATCATCAATATAATATAATTATATCATGTGATTTTATGAACCATCATCAATATCCTTACTCCCTCTCATTCCCTCTCTCTCTCTATTATTTTATAAAGGAAATCAATAGCCATGAGGTTCCAATTTTTAACCTTCATAGACTAAGAAGTTTCGTTCTTCCATTTATCCTTCATTAATGGTCATGAAACCATTTTTATGGTTGAACCCTACCTTTATATATTTATTATAACCTAATTAATATTTAGGAACCATCACACAAACATATTATTAAAGTGTACGACCAAACAGGTTCTCAATAATGAAAATATAGCTAAAATAATCTAAGTGAATGTCATAAATATTTCATCTATTGATTCATCCTCTTACCATGTTAACAAATTATAGAAATGACCATAAAAACTGTTTTGTGTTCATAAATAACATTTATTTTCAAGTCTGCATATTTACATCCATTCAACATGAACTCCATTACTGAATAACAAGTGAACCGATTATAAATTTATGAAAATGAACACTCCTGAATAATGAAATTCATTATAATAAATTATGAATAAGGGTATAAATGAACTAAATAGAATTATGATAAAATAAATAAATATCTAATTGGTTCCTAAATAATTTTTTAATAAGTCTAATTTCATATTCTAGGACCATAAATTCAAGAACGGAACACTTTCGTACTTAAGGTTAGGGGTTTCTTTATCTTACATCCTTTTTGGTGAGATTTTACGTATTCACTAATAAAAATTGTGTATGATTTTTTTATACACAGACTGATGTAACATGTCATGAATATATTTATTCTGGTATTCAATGTATCATTTTAATATAATTAATTTAGGGGTACAAAAATCGATTTATTACAAAGTGGTTAGGGATTTCTACCCAAACCTCCATTTTCCATCGGGTTACACTTAATCACTACTTACCTAAATTAAATTATTATTTATTATATTATAATTCACATAAATTATGTTTGAATATATTATATATTTTTATCATCCGGTATCCTTCTTTATTTTATGGTTATTTATATGTTTTAAAAGGATCATTCAAAATTTTTATCCTGATAGTCAAAACGATTCTATAGATATTTTTAAATTAATAACCATTTTCAAGTGTACAAAATAATATTTTTAAGCCACCATTATTTTTATAAAAACACTCATTTAAACATGAAAAATTATCATGGATCATTTCATGATTTATGTGAAAAAAAGTTCCATTCAACTTTAAAATTCTATTTTATACTTTCCTTAATATGCTCAAATATGTTTTATTTATAAAGAATATTAAGAACTCTTTTCATAATATTTCACTTTAGTAGGAAATCATTTATGCCAAAAATATAATTTTAATGTCCTAATATTTTATTGTATATAATTCATTCAATATGGTTTCAGGGAAAATATAAATTATTTTCCAAAATAACTCTTCCTTCAAAAGGTAACAGGATTTTTTTTTCTTTTATGAGATATATGACTTGTTCAGTACTTATTTATTTCATGTGCTGTATGTACCTCCCATTGGTATGTCATATTAAGAGTCTTCATATTATCATGATATTCTAATAGATTATTATTTTAAGGTTAGAATGTGGTATGGGACATATTGAAATGTTTAAGGATTATCTCTTCAAGAATTTCTCAATGGTCCCATTTAAACGTATCTCTATTTATGTCAACATCTTTTGAGGAATCTTGTATTTAAAATAAGATTATCTATTATGATGTCATAAAAAATATGATTTTGAATGTGTTATTATTATTTTTGATAATGGATGTTCTATCTTGATACCATTCACAATATAGTGCCAAAATTTACTGAAAATAAAAGTACAGCAACAACAAAGGGAGAATGACAAAGGAAATTCAAGGTAAACCACAGCTCCAAATATTAAGACATACCACAGCCTAAAAACATATCATCATCGATAGAAGTGTTCACCACCTTTTCCTAATGAATGACGGCCCCTCTTCCTGGTTATTGTATGACGACATGATGCATCATCCATGTGAGGATTTATGATACCATCCAATAGGATAGGGTCCTTATGTGGCATGGGATTCTAAACCCAAATCAGGCATGTGATTTCCTTTCCATCCCATATTATGAAGATAGTAATAGAATGATCTTGTGGTTATTGGACTATTAGAATACCCATGATTATGCTTTATTAAGGTATTATTTTACTCGGCTCATATTCAATCCATAATGTGTTCATGTTTATTATTTTTAAATGCATGAGTTTTCATTTATTATCCATGCCTAATTTTTATGTTTATGTTATCTTTCGCAACATTTATTACAATTACAGATCATTTAAGGTCACCCCTATATTAGGATTCATTTTCCTAGGATATGAAGAAGTAAATTAGGAATGACTTGAAAACATAATCTAGGAGGGATGGATGTTTAAAATGAAATAAATTATCATTGTTTTCCTTTCATGATGTCATGTTGAAATTATATATGTATCTTGTTTCAAAATTCACCTAAACTACTTGGTCTTTCAAGATGAATATAACTTTTTTATGCAAATATATTAAAATAAGGCACCAACTCTGGGCAACTGGTGTTGGATCTTTACAGTCGATATCAGAGGAATTTTAGTATAAAACATGGAAACTAGATTTAGAAAACCTTGATTAGGGAAAACATCCCTAGGATAGAATTTGAGGATAAGAATACAAGATCATCATGGTATTATGGTAAGGAAAATATTAAGTGGATATTTATAGAAAATTCATCCCTCTCATGATACAAACATGTATAGGTTGCTCTACCATAGAGGTACCTAGGAGTGAAAGATCCGACCAGGAGTTTCAGGCTTGAGCTGGGGTATCCTAGTACATGACATCGGGACTTGGTGCACTCTTGGTATTGACATTCCCAGGGTATATAGTTAGGATAATTCACATATTTTTTATGAAATTTTATGAAGGATTTTTGCCCCAAAGTAACCAAAGTACATGGTTTCAAAATTTAGGATGCATAATTTTATGTTATTTGTTATACCATGTATAAAGATATAGAGAGTTCATATATTTTTTAGCTAATATATATTTTGTATTTGATTAGAAATGGTGATTAGTATAAGGAATGTGATCTCTACCAATTAACATTTTTATAAGAGTAATAATGATGATATATTTGATGGGAATAATTCATCATTTCAAAGGAAGATTATCTCTTATGTATCCTCATCATATGAGGGAATAGTATCATGTGTTGAAATGGTATGTAAGGAATTATCTGTGTCTTATGGATTTTAATGGATGAAAAGTAAGAAGATTATATAATGAAAAAACATGGATAATGGAAAGAATGGAATGATGTATTTTCCTAGATGTGATAACTGTGGAAGGAAACTACTTTGTATATGCTTGAGGGGAAAACGATTTTACTTCATGTCAGGATAAAAAGGACTCCAAGTTCATAATTAAAAGACAAGGAATGAATTTTTTTATATTCAAATCATCAATTGCAAGGATATGGGACATATTGAGAAGGGGCATATGCAATCATCAATGGAGTTTAAAATACTTTTGGATTTAAGGAATATATCCAATAACATGTATCTTACTTAACGAATATAGAAGAATTCATGTTTCTTATATGGTTTTCATGGTAATTCATGTTATTAGAATATTTCAAGAGGATACATGATAAATATATTCACATATTTGGAATTTGAAATTTATAGAATCTTCATGTTGATGAAGGGTTAATGATAACTTCATCATTAAAATTTAGAGGAATTCCTTATAATGTGTTGAATAATTATATTTTTTAATTTTTAACAAATTATGAAATGGTTTATGAAGATAATTATATGAGATTTTAGAGGATAATGTATTGCATCACCAAATTGTGTAACCCATGCTAAGTGATGATGTATAGATAATTCATTTTCATAAAAGGATTATTCTGTAAGTAGAAACATATATTTATACTCTCATAGAGTGGAATAATTCCATGAATCAGGGAAAATACTCTTAAATATATTTTTTTACTATTATCGATAATCATTAATAATATCAATTAATATTTTTTATTGTATACTTTTGTAGTAATCACCAATCATTTGAACATTCCCTCAATCATGTTCCATCAGAACATCATAGTAAGATTTTTCATCCATGTCCATGTTTTTAATTCCAAATAATGTCACCTCATTCGAAAACATACTTTTAGGGGTGACCACCTCATCACCCTTGACACTTTTTTAGGAGTAAATTGTATTAACCATATTTCCGATGTGGGTTTCCATAAGGGAATTTTAATGTATCTACCATTATGTTTTAATGTTCAATTTCAAATTTCGAGGAAGAAATTATATGCAATGATGTGATAATGTAACACCACAAAAATTTAAAAATATATTTATTATAGAATTCAAGAACCACGGTGTCTCTACAAACACATCTTTGTTATAACCTAGCCATGTAAACATAAATTTGTCACTTGTATGGTGCGAATTTCAAAAATCTAACATACACGGTGGCGATTAGTAAGTTATTTGGAGTCGGATAAGAAAAAAAATTATTATTAGTAATCTACCCTGATTTATAGTAACATACCCTTATGAATAGTGATATACCCAAATGAATAGTATCATTGCCTAAGATAGTATATAAATTATATTCAAGTTGAGGTACGATATACATATGTTTTTGAGTAAGTAAATAAATGTATTAAAAAATTTTTAGAATAATTTATGATTTTAATTAAAATTAAATTAATCATATATCGAAAATTATTTTTGAAAAAATTATTTCCATTTTTGGATTCTACACATCAAAAAAATTAGGGTGAATTTTTGTACTTTTCTAAAATACTCGACTTTTTATGAACAGTGATATATGGTAACATATCATCTATACAAATTATATGTTAAATACACTATTTATGAAAACATAAGTGATGTAATACCACATGGTAAGAACTGAAATTCAATTCTTACTGCTCATGGTCATGGAATTATCACTATTTCTTGTCTTGAGGGAAATTAATAAACTAATGATTAAAAAATTATTAAAACCCTCCTCTCCTACACTATAACCGTTTACCCTCACTATCTCTTCACTTCACTCCTCTAATACTTGAATCAACTCAATGTTGTACCTAGTCACTCCATGCATCCAAGATTCTCTTTATCAATACAATAGACCAAAATAACTTCCTTTATAGATGTTCTCAAAGAGGTTATTTGAAGAGGTAAAGAACCATTCTATTTAATTTAGTCTCATTTCAATTTGTTTTCTTTTATTATCCTCTCATCACCTCCTCTGTACAAATGGCCATGATAGATATGGTATATTTTATATTATAGAATTATATCATGTTAATAGAAGAACCACAGTAAATATATTTACTATCTTTCACTCTCTTTTATTTTATAAATGAAATCAACGCCCATGATGTTCGATTTTATAACATTCATGGACGACGATGTTAAGTTCTTCAATTTCTCCTTCATTACTGGTCATGATAACATTGCAATGGTTGAACTAGACATTAATATATGTATCATAACCTAATTAATATTTAATAACCATTATACGTAAATATTATTAAATCCTATGACCATACTAGTTATTAATAATTAGAATACTCCTAAAATAATCTATGTGAATTTCATAAATATTTCATCTGATGTTTCACCTACTTTCCATGTAACCAAATGATATAAATGCAAATTAACACTTATATATGTTCATAAATAATATTTATTTTCAATTATGTTGATTTAAATCTATTCTAAATGAAATACATCACATAATAACAAGTGAACCGATTAAAAAAATAAAGAAAACAAACACTACAGAATGGTGAAATTCAATATAATAACTTATCAATAAGGTCACCGATAATCTAAAAATAATTATGATAAACTAAATTCATATGTAATAGTTTCTCAAATAAGTTATAAATATGTCTAATTTTATATTCCTGGATCTTAATTTCAAGAGAATAACACATTCAGACATAAGTTATGGGGTTTCTTCATCTGACTTCAATTATTGTGATATTTTCCATTTTCACTATTAATACTTTTGTATGGTGTATGTATATTTCCCATTAATGTAACATATCATTAATATAATTATTTTGGTATTCAATTTATCATTTTAATGTTATTAATTTTGGGGAAAATGAATCGATTGATTACAATGTGGTAAATGATTTCTCCCCAACCTCTATTTTCATTCAGGTTACTCATATTATTTACATACCTCAATAAAATTTTTACTTATTCTTATGTACTCCACATAAATTCTGTTTATATTTATTATATATATTTACCATCTAGAATCCTTCATTATTGTGTTGGTATTTAAATGTTTTAAAAGAATTATTTAAATTTTTTATCATGATTAACAAACCCAATTCAAGGGATATTTTCAATTGTTTTCCAGTTTTCAAGTGTACACAAGAAATCCTTATTAAGACACCCTAATTATTATAAAAACAATCATTTAATCATGAAAAAATATCTTCGATCATTTCTAGATTTAAGAGAACAAATGTGCCTTTCCGCTTTAAAATTCACTTTTATACATTCCTTAACATTGTCTAAAATATTTTATTTCTAAAGAATCTTAAGAAATATTATTACATGATTTCACAAATGTGGGACATCATTTAGTCATAAAATATAATTTTTATGTACTACTATTTTATTGGATATTAATTCTTAGAAAATGATTTCAGGGAAAATATAAATGATTTTAAAAAAAACTTCCTTCAAAAGTAAAAAGGAATTTTTTTTAACTTTTATTAGATATATGCCTTGTTCACAACTTATTTATTTCTTGTGGTGTATGTACTACCCATTGGTATGACATATCAATAGTCTCCTTATTATCATGATGTTCTAGTGGATTATTATTTGAAGGTGTCAATGTGGTATGATACTCTTTGAAATGTTTATGTATTATCTCCTCAAGAATTTCTCAACAGTCACATTTAAAAGTATCACTATTTATGTCAACATCATTTGATGAATCTTGTATTTCATAGAGGTTTATCTATTACAATATCATCTAAAATATGTTGTGGAAGTATTTATTATTAGTTTTGACTATGAATGTGCATTCTTGATACCATTCAACATATTATTCTAAATGGTTAGTGTTTCTGTTAAATGACTGGGGAAGTCATTTACATTTCATAAGATAGTTTCAATATTAATTTATATATTAATTATGTTTACCCCTTTCATATGACGAATGTATTGAACTTATTATGTGATGGGTGGGGACTTCTATAACCTCTCAATTAATCAGTATGTCTCATGAGAAAAATAGGCGTGGAATTGGATGAGGCGTTTCTCAATTTGATATATAGTTTTGGTTGAGGCCTTAATCATTTTTAGACATCATGGCAAAGGCCATAAAAAAATGTTTCAGAATGTCCAGCATATACATTTCTCTCATTATGAAGATATTAATTGAACTCTATTGTGGTTATTCAACTAGTAGAATACCCGTGATTATGTTTTATTATGGAATTATTTTAATCATCTAATATTCAATACATAATGTGTTCATGTTAATTATTTAAAAAGGCATGTGTTTTCATTTATTCACCATTCCCAATTTTTATGTTTTATGTTATCTTCTGTTGTATTTCTTATTCTTATTGAGAAATTGATCTCACCCCTTCCTTAATAATTTATTTTCAAAAGATATAATGAAGTAAATTATTAATGGCATGCAAGAATAATCTAGGTGGCATTGAAGATTCAAATGGAATAAATTAGTGTTATTTTCCTTTCATAATTTAATTTTAAAAATATATATGAATATTGTATGCCAAATATAATATTATTCTTGGTTATTTAGGATGAATATTCTTTGTTTATATACCAATTTATTAAAACAAGGCACCATCTTCATACAATTGGGGTCAGGCCCTTACAGTTGGTATCAGAGGAAGTTTGGTACAAAACCAGGAAACTAGATTTTGAAAACATTAATTATGAAACAAATCCCTAAGATAGTCATCGAGGATAAGAATACAAGAACATCCTGGTATTTTGGTATGGAATATATTATATAGATTTTTCTAGAAAACACATTCCCGTAAGGATACAAACATGTAGAGTTGGCTTGGGAACTGATGTTCCAAGGAGTGAAAGATCTGACAAGGAGTTTTGGGCTTGACTTAGGGTATCTAAGTACACAACAACGATCCATGCTGCACTATTGGTATTGACACACCCGGTGGATATGATTAAGATACTTATATTTTCATTAAAAAAAATTAAGAAATATTTGTTCCCCAATGTATCAAAAGTATATGGTTATAATATTTATAATACATAAATTTATGTTATGAGTTATACCAAGTTTAGAGATAAAAAGAGTTCATAATATTTTAGATCTAATATATAATATGGATATGATTAAAAATGGCACGTAGTACAAGTAATGAGAACATAACCAATGCACATGATGGGATGAGTAAAAAGGATCATATGTATAATGGTATTAATCCATAATTTCAAAGGAAAACTATCTCCCATGTATCCTCATCATATCAGGAAATAGTATCACGTGTTGACAAAGAGTGTAGCGATACCACAAAAACAGTTTTTCGCAGCGCCCCCCCCCCTTTATCAGCGCATTTTTTAAAAGCGCTGATAAAGGGTTGGCTTCAAAAAAAATTAAATATATATTAATATATTAATATATTAATATATTTATATTTTTATATAAATATAATATATAATTTGTAAATATATATTAGATAAGTATAAATGTACATTTACACTTATTATACTTAATATATAAGATATTTAATGGAAATGGCTTCTTAAAAAATTAAAAAAATATTTTTAATTAATAATTTGATAATCATTATGGAGTAATAGTCATTTAATAACAATTTGAAGATTAAAAAAAATAAAAAAAATAAAAAAAGATCAAAAATATGTTGAAAACGCAACTCAAACTTCAAACGGCCATAACTTTTGATCCCGGTGTCCGTTTGAGCTCTACCACATATCAAATCGAAGCCTGCGACGATCTCTATGTTGATATGATTGTGGGAACCCCGGTGAAGCGATTTTCGAGGCCAAAAGAGGCCCAAACGTCCTCCAAAACTGAATTTTTAGTCGGGGTACCCCGATTTATTAACATTTTGTGGATTTTCACCCTCGTTTAAGGGGGTATTATTGGATTTTTTTTGGAGGGGTCTGAATTTATTCCAAGGTATTACATTTATATTGATATTATGTATTTGAAATTTCATCCTTTTTTATAATGCACTGCTATTTATAAGAAAAAATATAACAATATATTCGTATTTTTTTTATATTCACACCTAAAAATTTAATTATAAATTTAAATAATAAAATATATTTCCATATAAAATATATTAGCTTTATCTAAATAATATTAACATCCATTTTATTTAAAATAAAAATATATGAATATTTATATACCTATATATTAATCTAACTATATATATATTAATCTAACTATATATATATTAATCTAACTATATATATATATATATATTAATCTAATAACTATATATATATTCATATAACTACATATAAATATATTAGTATTACTATAAATATATATATTAATATAACTATATATATATATTAATATAACTATATATATATATCTTCATATAACTATATGTATATATTAATATAACTATATATATATATATATTATAATATAGCTATATATATATTATAATATAACTATATATATATATATATTATAATATAACTATATATATATTAATATAAATATATATTAGTATACGAATAAATATAACTAAATATATATATATATATCATGAATTGGAAGATAAATCAAAATAGAGTAGTGGTAAAGGATTAGGCGCGCAGGGGGGAGGTCTTGAGTTCAAATCCTGTGGGATGCAGGGGCGCGCGCACATGGGGGAATATAGCAGCAAGCGCTGTTAAAGGGTGAAGGGGGTGTGTGGGGTGTGTGGTACAGGGGCATAAAAGCACTGTAAAATGGGGGGCTCAAGCGTTATAAAAGCCCACCCGATTCGCAGTATTTTTTAATTTTTTTTATTTTTTTTTTATTTTTTAATTTTTTTTAACTTTTATCAGAGCTTTTTTAAAAGTGATGATAAAGAAACCGCTAATAAAGGAGACCCCCCCCCCTTTATCTACGATGGCTTTATCTGCGCTTTTTCTAGCACTGATAAAGGACAATTTTAGCGCTGATAAAGGCCGTATTTGTAGTAGTGTGTATGGACTTCTCTGAGTCATATGGCATTGAAAGGAAGAAAAAGAATAATAGGATGGAATGAAAAATGGATAACTAAAGAAAGGAAAGATGGATTTTCCCACATGTGATTATTGGCGATTGAAACACCTTGGTATATTCTTGAAGGGAAAAGAGTTTTCTTCAAGTGTGGATAAAAAGGCCACCATGCTAATAATTTCAACATAAGAATGAATTTTTCTATATTCAATGATTCAACTGCAAAGAGATTGGAAAAAATGCGAAGACATTTCCCATGAATCAAAGTAATATACCACAAATAATGATTTTGTATAATGGTCAAGTTATAATGCTACTGCAGATGAAGTAGAATGATAAATATGCCTAGTCAAGAATCTATTCATTTAAATATTTTTTTTATTAATGTACTGGTTATAAGAATTGTGGGATATATAAGGATTGTTCTAGAGTAATATTTCATTAATTATTTGAGGATGTTTGAAGAATCATACAATGGAAAACTGATTTTGTAGAAAGATAAACATTTTAGAAAAAAATCTTGATTTAGGGAAAGAATACCCTTAATATATATCTGATGTTGGGATACTAATGAAGATATGATTGATTCAGATATGTATTGGCTATGTTGGAACTAATTATTGACTTGTTGAGAAGTATCATATTCTATCATTGATGGAGATTAATGTACTTTTGGATTTAAGGAATATATCCAACAACATGTATCTTACATAAAGAATACAAAAGAATCCATGTTTCCAATATGGTTTTTATGATAATTGATGTTATTACCATATTTCAAGATGATACATGATATAGTTATTCAAATGTCTGGAATGTGAAATTAAGAGATTATTCATGTAGATTAAAGGTTAATGATAAGTTCATCTTGTAATGTTTTTAGAATTCATTATAATGTGTTGAATCATTATATTTTGGAATTTTGAACCACTTATTAAAATTTATTGGTTGACCATTGTATGAGCTTTGAGAGGATAATGTATTTCTTATCCAAATGGAATATCCCATGCTAAGTGATGAGGTGTAGATAATTCAAGTGCAATAAATGGAGGAGTTTTTATTGGGAAATTTATATATATTCTCTTATAGAGTAGAATAATTCCTTGACACAAGGAAAATAGTCTTATATAAATTTTTTACTATTATCATAATCATTGATAATATCGATGATTTGTTTTACTTTATAGTTTTTTAGTAATAGACATGCATCTAAACATGTCCTCTATTTTGTTCCATCAGAATTTCATTGTTATATTTTTCTTCAATGTCTAGGTTTTTAATTCGAACAGATGTCGGCTCATTTAAAAGAATACTTTTTGCCGTGACCACTTCATCCCCCTTATCCATTTTTAAGAGGAAATTTTTGTAACCCAATTTCTGATGTGGTCTTGAACAAGATAATTTTTAAGTATCAACCATTAACTTTCGAACATCAATTTCAAATTTCAACGAAATGTTTTTTGAATGGAGGGTATAATATAACACCCAAATAATTTACAAATATATTTATTATAGAATGCATGGATCACTAAGTCTCTACAAACACCACACTATTATAACCAATCCATGTAAACATAAGTTTGTCACTTCTGTGATTTATATTATGAAAATATGACATACAAAGTTGGGATCAATAAGTTATTTGGAGCCTAATAAGAAAAACTTGTTATTTGGTGAATAGTATCCTACCCTTATGAATAGTAACAAACCATTTTGAATAGTGATATACCATAATGAATTGTAACGTTCCTTATGATATTATATAAATAATATTCAAATGGAAGTATGATATACCTATGTTCTGGAATAAGTACGTTAATGTTTTAAAACAGTTTTTTAGAATAAATTATTATTTTCATAATATATAGAATTAATCATATTCAGAAAATTAGTTTTGAAAAATGGTTTTAATTTTTGGATACTACTCATCAAAAAATGGTTTGGCTGAATTCGTAGGATTTTTCTGAAATACACAAATTTTATGATGAATAGTTAAATATAGTAAAATGCCTTATATACAAATTATCAGTTAAATTAACTATTTATTACATCATAAGTGATGTAAGTCCCCTTGGTTCAAAATCACATAAATTTCATACTATCCTTGTTCACATAATTATCCCTATTAATGATCTTTAGGAAAATTAATAAACTAATGATTAAAAGTTTTTGAAACCCTCCTCACCTCCACTATAACCCCCCTCACTCCCTCATCACTTCACACCTCTATTCTGTGAATATCATCATATTTATGACCAAATACCCTTCTTTATTCACTCCCCATGACGAAAAAACTCTTTCTCCTACTAAAAGAAAAAAATCCATTCGCTTCAAGAGGTTCTCAAAGTGGTTATTTAAAGAGGAAAAGTGCCTTTCTTTTTCATATAGTTTCATTTCAATTTATCTTCTTTTATTATCCAATCCTCACCTCCTATATTAATATGACCACGATAAATATAGTATCATCTATATACTAGAATTATATCATTTGAATGGAAGAAAAATAATCAATATCATTACTATCTCTCTCTTTTATTTTATAAACGAAATCAACATCTATGAGGTTCCAATTTATAACCATTGTGGATGATGAAGTTCTATTCATCAATTTCATGTCATTTCTTGTAATGAAATCATTTTTATGGGTTAACCAGACTATAATATATGTATTATAAGATAATTAATATATATTAACTAGTATATATGCATATTATTAAATCGTACGACCAAACTAGTTCTTAATATTCCAAATACTACTAAAATAATCTAAGTGAATGTCATAAATATTTAATCTATTGATTCATCCTCATTACAAGTAACAAAATGATAGAAATGGCCATTAACGATTATGGATGTTCATAAATAATATCTAATTTGTATTCTGACGATTTATATAAATTACAAATGAACTCCATTACTTAAGAACAAGTGAATTGATTATGAAAATAAGAAAAATGAACACTCCAGAACGACAAAATTCAACATAATAACATATCAATACGGATATAAATGAATTAAAAAAATTATTATAAACTAAATAAATGTCTAATAAGTTCTTATATAATTTATTAATATGTCTATTTTCATATTCTGGGACCTTATGTTCAAGAACAGAACAGTTTCAAATTTAAGGTAAGGGGTTTCTTCATATCACTTCCATTTTTGTGAGATTTTCTGTATTAACTACTAGAACATGTGTATGGTGTTTTTATACATCCAATATAAGTTAAATATCATGAATATAATTATTTTGGAATTCAATTTATCATTTTGAAATTATTAATTTTGGGTCATACGAATCTATTGATTACAAAGATGTAAGGTATTTCTACCTGAACCTCCATTTTCATTCTGGTTAATCGTATTCTATACTTCCATCCATTAAATTATTATTTATTATTATTTACTCGACATAAATTATGTTTTAATTTCATATATATGTTTACCATCCAGAATCCTTTTTTAATTTATGTGTATTTTCCTCTTTTAAAAAGACCATTCAGAAATTTTATCCCTATAAATAATCTCGATTCATGGGAGATTTTCAAAATATTATCCATTTCCATGTGTACACAATAATCCGTTTTAAGCCACCATTAATTTTATAAAAACACTAATCTTATCATGAAAAATTATTTTGGATCATTTCTTGAGTTATGTGAAGAAACGTTCTTTTCCACATTAAAATTACCTTTTATACTTTCCTTAAAATGCACTAAAATGTTTTATTTATAAAAAATATTTAGAACTCTTTTTACATGATTTCACTTCAGTGGGGAAAAATTTATTCATAAAATATAATTTCAATGTCCTTATATTTTTTTGATATTAATTCTAACAATCTGATTTCATGTAAAATATAAATTATTTTCCAAAATAACTCTTCCTTCAATAGTAAAAAGGATTTTTTTTTAATTTTATGAGATATATTCTATATTCACCAGTTTTTTATTTTTTTGGTGAATCTACTCGACATTGTTATTTTATATCAAGTGTCTCATTATTCTCATTATATTCAAAGGGATTATTATATGAATGTTTCATGGTGGTATGGGACATTTTGAAATGTTTAAGGATTATCTCCTCAAGAACTTGTCAATGGTTACATATAAAAGTATATCAATTTAGGTCAATATATTTTAATGAATCATGTATTACATAGAGATTTATCTATAATGATATCATCTAGGGTTTCTTATTTGTATTGACTATAGATATGCTATCTTGATACTATTCCCCATATTATTCTGTATGGTTAGTGTTTATATTAAATGTTTGGGGAAGTAATTTACATCTCATATGTTAGTTTCAATATGAATATATATTTTAATTATGTTCAACACTTTCATATGAGGAATTAATTAAAATTATTAGGTGACTGGTGGTGCCCACAATAGCCTCCCGATGCATCGATCGGTCACATGAGACAAATAGACATATAATTGGTTGAGGCCTTTCTAAAATTTGATTTATGGTTTTGGCTAAGGCCTTAGTCGTTTTTAGACATCTTGGTCAAGGCCTTGAAAAATGTTTTAGAATATCTGGAATACGGACTTTTTACATTATGAATATAGAAATTGAAGGTTCATGTGGTAATTCGACAAGTAGAATACCCAAGACTATGTTTCATATGGTAATTATTTTACTAAATTCATATTATGTCCATAATATGTTCATGTTTATTATTTTTGAAGGAATGTGTTTTCATTTAGTCACCATGTAAAACATTTATGTTTATGTTATCTTCTATTGTATTTCTTACTCTTACTGAGCATTTGAGTTCACCCCTTTCTTAAGTTTCTTCTTCCTAGGATATGATGAAGTAAACTATGTATGACTTTCATGAATTACCTAGGATTCATGGATGTTTCTAATGGAAGAAAATAGTGTTGTTTTCCTTTCATGATATAATTTTGAACTTATATATGTATCTAGTTTCCAAAAGCTTCTAAACTACATGGTACTTAATGATGAATATTCCTTATTTATATTCTGGTGTATTAAAATAAGGCACTATCTCCGGGAATCTTGGGTTTGGTCCTCACAATAGGAGTCAAAATTTGGAGGGACTCTACTGATTAAAATTGAGGTGATTCGGTCTCAATAGAGAGATTCATTTCATGTTTTGATGATTATGATCTTTGAGTATTTTGGTTTTTTATTTGTTGTTCAATTATATAATGGGATGGTTGGTCTTCAAGTAGTTGAGAAGTCTATGTTATAAAATATTGTCAGAAAGATAATGTATTTTTTGGGTGGTGTTTAGTTTGGGTCAAAGTTAAAAATTTTAAGAATAGGGTAAAATGGAATCAAATGTTTAGGACATGAGTTGTGTAAAGGATCAGATAGATGGGGTGTTGATTATCTTTTCCATAGCGGTACGATTCGATAAAAAAAGTTTCCATTAATATTTTTATTTATGGAGTGTTGTGAAGAATGGCCATGACTTTGAATCTTGTTTTTTGGAAAAATATTGATGGTTTCAGAGATACTGGTTGTAGGAATCAGATAAGTAAGACAAGTTTCCCCATTTCATTACCTATGTATATTATTTATGTTTTTAGGTGCGACTTGAGGAAGATACGATATAAGGTGATAAGGGTATATGATCACATAATTTATAGATTTGTATATTAAATTAAATTATATATTTATTATTAGTTTTGTTTAATGATTTGCTTCCTATTAATATGAGGGTCCTCGACGGTGTTTTAGGGGTTGGGGGCAAGAAATGGATGCAAAACCAGACCAAATAATATGAGGTGCATGATTGAAACACTGTTTAGTAAATTGTATAACATTCCTATGAAAATCATGAAACCCTGAAAAATGGAATATCTCATTGTTGGAGCATGGATTGTTTATCATGCTGAGATCCCAAAATAACCATGCATTCTAATTTCAACTAGACAGTGGCATGCACATGGTTCTGGAGAAATATGTGGACTAATCATGTGGCCCATTAAAAGATTGAAAATTTATAGTTTTTCCTCCCATTCTCCAACTCTCAATGTTGACGATTTACTAAAACTTTCAAACCCACCAAAGGATGGTTCCCCTTCGATTATTTATCATTTGGATCACCGTTATATGTGAAATGATTATTCGAGTAAGTATAATTTTCCCCATTCTTTTTTTAAAGATTAGGGTTTGTATCTTGGGTGATATTTTTCCAAAACCCTTGAAAAAATATCATTCAAGTTTAATCTAGTTTGGGTATAAGATGCAAGATAAAATAGAGAAAATTTTTAACATGCTATTAGGTTTAGTTGAGTTCAAAATGGAATATGTATTGTTTTATTATAATTCATAATGGATTAAGGGGTGTTTTGGAAATTCGTTATAATGTGATATATTTACATAATTGAGATAATTTCAATAGTTATTTTCCATTATGTAGAAATCCCTAAGAGGGGTAGTTTATATGAAATGATGAACATGTTTAAATTATAATGGCTCATGATTTTCAAATATTTGGAAGGGATGGAGTAGGAATGTTTGTTTAAAGTGATTACTGTGAATATGACTATTGGAATGTAAATTTTACATGTAATTCATAAGCGGGTTAATGCATCGTTGCTAATTAATATGATTACTGAGTTAACATACGATAATTTATGAATATCTTAAGTGTGTTAATGAATAATTTTTCAGAATTACCATGTATTTTTTTAATTATATGGAATTATTTCAAGACCTAATGATTTGATGGAATTTGATTCCAATGATCGGAGTGCACAATAGGTAATTTCGAAATTATTTTAATGTACTATTAGTAAATGTGAAATCTAGTTTTTATAATATGTTATGTAGTGATCAGATCGAAAATTTGATGGCACCCTTGAACTAAGAATGTCGCGATTCACCTAGAAACGTCATAACTTCGACAGGAAAGGGTCGGATGGAAAAGTTATTTTTTGGACATTTTAGAAAAGAATAAAATCACATTATAATATTATTTAAGTTTTTTCTCAACTGTTGAGTGGCTGATGATGACACTATGGTGCAGCGACGAGGTGATGATGAGTTTAATTAAAGGAAGATCCTTAATGGATCATTAAGTCACACCATAACAACTACCCTATTTCATTAATGAAATAGTGTAACAACACAATGTCACAACGTAAAAGAAACACTAAGACATGTTACTTTTTAAATTAGCTAACACATTTCAGATTTAGGAATTAAATCATGGGAAATTTCCTTAAAAACATCTGGTGAGTTTCTTCTCCATTGATGAATGATGACTACTGGTGGAATGTCATCAACATCGACCTGCCTGCAAGAATAATGCCAGAAAGTGAAGAATGATGTAGAAATATTAAACCCTAGATGATTGAATTCTATGTAAATGAAATTCAAACAAGGTTGAAGATTAAACTATTTAATGTTTCCATACTAATTTCGAAAAATTATGAATGCATATCAACCCATGAATAGGTTGATCTGCAGATCATGCGCTCTTGCAGGATGGTGAGTTTTTTTGGGATTCCTTTTTCTAGGATTAGTTTGTCAGTTGTTTTAATTGAACGAAAATCCTCAGAACTCCCTATGTCTTTAAACTTCTACTACGGAGGGTGTTGACTAAAAGGAAAAATTCCCTAGTCACCATGCATGTGTTTTATTCATGGATTAATTCTCTAAATGGTGGAAAGGTATGTTTGAGTCCATTGTTGGGAAGGTTTCATCTTTATGATCCTATAGGCACAGACAAATCGACAAAAGGACCACTGAAGAAACTCTGCTAGCCCATAGAAGAAATTGTCGGTGGCGGCCTGTATGGGAGTGGAGGTGAGACACCATGTGGAGTTGGTGGACCATGTCCGGGCCGACCTGGTGATCGATAGATGCCATGGAGGTGTCACTAGAGACCCAAGGCGCCGAACTGGTGCAGCGTTGAACTGGGAAACCTGCAGACTCAATACGCAGGTGACATGAAGGGTGCCTCTGGTTTCACCTACCTCATGTTCTGATTATCAGACATGGATATTCCATGTCTAGATGGAGGAGGCAGCTGGCTATGATAGGCTGGAAAAAACCGGCGGGTCGGACCCCCACCAGCTGGTCGGACCTACACTGGCAAGCCAAAACCTCCCCAGCGGGCTGGACCCACCCAACCGGGTCGTACTTATCCAACTGGGCTAGACCCATGCCCCAATGGGCTAGGTCCAAGCCATTCTGGATCTGCTTTGGGTCGGGTTGAGTCAGCCCGGGATGGGTCCGGTCGGATCAGAACAAGACCCAATCGGCCTCTGTTTCACTAAAACGCTCATATCTCTCAAACTAGGCATCTGATTGATGTTTCGTTAGTGGTGTTGGGACCCTTCCTAAGAGACAATCATTCTAAGATAGCCTAAATTAGTTTTGGAGAGTGTTGGAATATGGTCGAGGTGGATTGGACTAGAATCCAATGGGCTTCTCTTGAAAAATTCCCATATCGTACAGATCGGGCATCCGTTCGATGCACTATTTATTGTGATGGGACCCCCATGATGGGAGGTCCTTTGGGTTATTATAAGTGGGGATTTGTGGCTGTTGATGTATGAACAATGACATAGAGATAAGATTCTCTCAGAATCAAGCATTCTATGTGAGAGAATCCAGTGGCCAGCTGTGGTGTGGAGAATGAATAGAGACGCTGTGTGGATCATCACCTCATGAACCTACATGGATCCGCACCAAGATACCATGTTGGTATCTTAAACTAGATACCCTATATGGATCAGTAACTTGAGACCCTATTTGGATCACCACCTAGAGATCCTATATGGATCAGCCCCTACCGACCCTGTGTAGATCAACACTTTGCCACACTGTGTGGATCAAATCCTAGTAATGCTGTGTGGATCTACACCGTGATACACAATGTGAATTAGTAGCAGAACATATCAATTGAATAAGACGATATAACTTAGTGACTGATCATTATTACTTCCATACTTTTGTTATAATGAGTCTAACCTTTGTCTTTTTCATTGTTCTTTATGTTTAGATATTGCATTGTGGTATTTCTATGGATTTTTTGGAGACCTACAAGGGCTAGAAGTACCTATTGAGTATTTTCATACTCACCCTTGCTAGTCAGTGATCAAAGGAGGATCAATAGTTTTTATGTACTATAATGATGTCTGACAGTGATTTGTATATACCCTTTAGGTATGATCATTTTCAAACAACCTCCTATGAGTTTATTTTATGGATGTACTTTCCTAATAGCTTGGACAATATTTTGGACCCCTTTACACTCATTTTACATTTCTTTACATTTAGTGGTTGTACTTTTTGGTGGTTGTACTATTTTTATTTACTTTGGGGCTTTAATTTTTCACTATGCCCTCTATGTGTATGTATAGGTTTAAATGAAATAGATTTACATTTTGGGATATTTATTTTTGGTGGTAGCCTCTATCCCCCGGCCTATGGAAGGTGGTCTTGGGAGTGTCTTTCCATAGGCCCTAGGTGAAGGGTCATGACAAAGTAGTTTCAGAGGGATGTCAATTCTACCATAAGAACTATCATTCATTATTTTCAATGGGGTAATAATTTTTAGTGTATTTTGATTGTCTTTTAGTATAGGAAGACAAATTTTGGTTCATCATCCATTGTATCCATACACCAAGACCCTGAATATTATTTTCTAACTCGGTACACGAAAATAGTAGTTGCATGTGTTTTGGAATTGTTTTTCTCTTGATCTATTAGGAGTTATCTCACCATATATAACTAATTGATAGTGACACATATGTTTCTCTACAGGATTCATCCAAAAACATATCTCTTCATGTTTCAAGTGAGGGATCATGAAAATGGCCTACTAACCGATGAGGCATCGGTGCATGAGCCTCTTACAGCGATAGTACCTTCAGGTGTTGTACTAGCAGCACCACAGCCTAGAGAGTATTAGATTCTACTAGCCCCACCAATAGTCAATAAAAATGGATTACGAATGTTTCACGAGTTCCAAAGATATTGGCCTCTGAGGTTTGGAGGCGACACAAATCAACAGGCAGCTAATAATTTGCAGGAAGCAGTTACACGTTTTTTTCCTAGTAGAGAAACCTTCATATCATATGTGGGTCCTAGTATCTATCATTTGTTTGAGCATGTTAGGGAGATGGTGGATCATGATAATCCAGACCCACAAGGTTGTGACACATATCTGGTCAGACCATAAAGAACAATTTAGGGTGGAGTTCCTACCAGCGACAATATGCTTAGGGCTTATTTAGGAGCAACTACAACTATAGCAGGGCAACATGACTATGGCCCAGTACATGGAAAGGTTTAACGACCTCTACTTCTACAACACTAACATGGTATGATACCCTTTCTTTATGGACCAGACCATTGAGGATGGAATCTGATGGGAGATCAAGGCATCGATGGATTAGCTCAGCATCTCGATGTTGGCTACAGTGCTAGAATGAGCTCTACTAGTGGAGAGATTCCAAGACGATAAGGCACTGACAGTGAAGGCCACCACCGAATGGAAGGCTTCTAATTAATCTACATCTAGAAGATGGTAGATGATATAAAGGCCCATGTGAGCCATTCCTTCCGACGGACAACCAATGGATGCAGGGTTGGAGGTGTGGAGCTCGTGAGGCATATAATGTCATCTGATGGATAGACTTTGATAATCCAGTAGCGTTAGATGTTTGAATGAGGAGTTCCATTAGGAAAAAAATATGGAAGGGGAGAAGGACGAGTGGCATGCGGTGGACAACTATTTGGGGTACCACCACCACCACCCCTATGTGGTCCACCACGAGCTTTGGGAGCTAGAGGAAATGGTCAAGGAAATCTCCAAGTGATGGAGACCTACGACCAAGACACTCCAAATTTGATTAAAAATATGATCTATTTATTTACCACCATAGCTTCAGTTCTCATAGACATAGGATCCAATTAATCATTCATTTCCATAGACCTCATTCAAGGATCAAATAATCTAGTGCAGCCTTTGGCTAGATCCTTACGATTAGAGACACCTAATAGAGGGGATTCTGTGGTTACACACTAGTTCCATGAGTGTGAGATCACTCTGGGAGGTGATAGCTTCATTAGGGATCTCTAAGTGGCAGTGTTGATTCATTAAAATGTACTCTTGGATATGTAATGGTTATCTACTGTCTATTCTTAGATCAACCATTTTAGGTTCAATGTGCGGTGTGTCTGTGATGATTGGACCAGGACATCCTTCACTGGAGAGAAGGGAACCTCTTCACCATATGTTATAATTTTTCAAGGGAGGGTACAACTGATAACTCACCAGTTTCCTTGACACACCCTCGTTGTGGTAGATGATAGGAGTCCAAGCATTCGTATAGTGTTTGATGAGTATGAGGATGTATTTCGAGGAGCAATCCTTGGAAAACCTCTTCGTAGAGATTTAGACTTATGCATTGACTTATACCTATGAAGGACCCTGATATCCACAATGGAATATCGTATGGCTCTTGTGGGGAATCGTGAATTGAAGATATAGCTAGATGACTTTCAAGGAAAGGGGTTTGTAAGGGCCAGTATTTCACAATGGGCATCCCTAGTGTTGTTTTCCAAGAAGAAAGACAGGTTCTTGATGCTATGAGAGGACATCTGGTGCCTGAACCAGGTGACCATGGAGAACAAGTATCCACTACTGAGGATTTATGACCAATTCATTCAGCTTAAGGGATCGATGTGGTTCTCAAGGATCGACCTCAGATCAGTATATCATCAGATTCAGGTGCTAGATGAAGACGTACAGAAGACAAACATCATATATTGTTTGGCCACTATGAGTTCTATTTGATTCCCTTCGGCAATACCAATGCCCCCATAATGTTCATTGGACCCTTAAAGATGATATTCTAGAAATGCCTCGATCTTTTCTTGGTGGTCTTCATTGATGACATCTTTGGGTACTCTATGTCAGAGCAGGAGAATGCTACACAACTTCGGATAGTATGGGATACACTCTAATATCACTGGATTTATGGTTAGATCTTGAAGTTCCATTTTTGGATTCGGGATGTCCACTTCTTGGGGAACATCATCTCGGAGGATAGATTTGTTGCTGAACCAGCAAAGATAGAGGCTGTTTTTTCTTGGGAGACACCCAGAAGATTGATTGAGGTACGAGGATTCAGAAGGTTTGATAGAAACTACTGAATATTCATGCCTAAATTTTATAGAGTAGGAGTATGCTTGTAAGCTTTTCAAAACAAGGGACAACCCTTAGTTTGGATAGATATATTCCAACAGAGTATCTAGGAGCTGAGGCAAAGACTTACCAGTGATCTCATCTTTATGTTTCCAGAGGAGGGAATCGACTACGTGGTATACTATGATGCATCAGAGACTAGACTATGTTTTTTCCTAATATAGAAGTGGGTAGTTATTTCATATGGCTCATCGATGTTGAGGCGGCATTATCCTAAATACACGACCCATGAACTATAGTTAACAGAATTGGTCATTGACTTAAATATGTGGCGGTACTACATGATAAGCAAACTATTTACCATTTAATCTGACCACAAGAGTCTCGGGTATAACATCTCACATAATGACCTGAACATGAGACATCAGAGATGGCACGAGTTCTTCTAGGAATATGACTATGAGATATTCTATACATTTAATAAGGGGAATGTGGCATCTGATGTACTATGTAAGAGGTTTGGTCTATGTCTACTAAGTGAGGTGATATACTGGCTAACCATGATTCAAGTATCCTTCATGGATAGTGATGAAGTTTCCTACCTTTAGTCGATGTATGTAACTCCTCCACTCTTATAGATTGTTAGGGAGGTAGAACTTGTTGGTGTTGATCGTGAAGCCTGATATGCTCAATTATCATCAGCCAAGGCCCCTATTGTATTTTCAATACGTGGGGAGCATGTTATACATTTCATAGGATATACCGTATTACCTGTTACATTACAGGGGGAGGTTTTGAGAGTGCTTGATACTCCCCCTTTGGAGGTACATCCTGGTGTGGAGAAGATGTAATAGGACCTCTGAAATCAGTACAGTTTCCTAGGGATGAATAAAGTAGTGTAACATTTTATTTCAAGATTCCTCACTTATCAGAAAGTGAAGTCTGGGCATCAGGTTCTTGTAGGCTTGACAAAAATAGATGAACTACCAGAGCGGTCATGGGATGGTATCTCTATGGCCATTGTGACGGGGTTACCACACACGTCTAGGGGCCATGACTCTATATTAGTGATCGTTGACCATCTCAACAAGTCGCCTCAGTTCCTACCCATCCGAGAGTAGGGATTAATAGAGGGATTGGGAGCCTCTATATATAGAAGATAACAATGCTTCATAGGGTTCATTTAGTGATCATCATAGAACATGATGCATGGTTTACATCATATTTGTGGAACACGTTAATGTAGGAGTTTAGGACTCAACTGTGCTTGATCAGACCTTTTCACCCACATATAGATTGTCAGATGTAGTGGGACATATAGACCTTAGAGAAAATGCTTCGTGCTTTTGTCCTGGATTTAGGTCATGGTGGGGATTACCATCTACCACTGTTGGTGTTTTTTTACTATAATAGCTATCACTCCAACATTGGCCTGGAACCATTTGAGGGCATTTATGGGAAACCATACATATCAAATTTATACTGGATAGTCCTAGGAGAGTTAGTACTCATGGGTCCAGAGTAGGTACAAGATACCACTAAGCAGGTGAAAATCATCCAGGAGTGGTTCAGGAAGGCATATAGTAGGTAGAAATTACATTCATAATAGAGGTAGAGACCCTTAGAGTTTTAGGAGGGAGACCATGTTTTCCTTCAGGTCACACACTGAAGAGGATTACTAAGATTTGGCTAGGGCTGTAAGTTATATAGGATGTTCATCATACCGTTCCATATTCTTAGTTGAGTTGGCAAGGTGACATGCCTCATATCTATTCCCCACAGATGTTCTGGGTGCACAATGGTTTTCTTGTGTCATTGATGATGAGGTAAATGAATTATCCCTCACACGTCCTCGATTGGGGTGAGATTTACATTAATGATTGGTTGACTTTTGCGGTGTTCTTGGTGGAGATAGAGGATCGGCAGAAGTGGGTCCTTCATGGATGTTCGATTCCACTTGTTTGCATTCATTGGCAGCATGATGTTATTTAGTATACCACATGGGAGCAGGAGGATCATATTCATGCTTAGTATCCCCATTTGTATGAGTAGCGCTTGTTTTGGCTTTTGGGACGTAAATCCCTAAGGTGGGGAGAATATAATGTCTATGAATTTATGTCTGATTTTTTTAAAAAAATAATATGGAATTATTTTGTGATAATATGCTTTGAAAAAACTTTTTCCTGAGGCCTAGAGTGCGTAAATGTAGTGTTGATACTATTTTAATGTACATTCAATAAATGTGAGAGTGAGAATTTCTATCTTTTGAACCGGTCCCAGATCGAATATTTGAGGTAACCATTGAACTCAGAACCCTTAAATTTTCCTAGGAAATACTTATCATTGAATTGTATAGGTCGGAAAAAAAGTTATTTTTCAGTCTTTCTAGAGTGAATAAAATAACAATATAATTTTACTTTACTTATTTTATCAACCGTTGAGCAGCGGAAGGTGACACTGCTGTGCGGAAATTATTCAGTGACGGGGCACAGTAAAGGAAGCCCCTTAATGGCTCATTACATTGTAGTGTAACAGCTACATTGTTTCATGAATGAAACAACGTAATGAATAAATGTCACATTGTAAAAGAAACTCTACGACATGTTATGTATTAAATTAGATAACACATTAGAGATTTTGGAATTAAATCATGGAATATTCGATGATGAACCTCAGATGAGTTTCTTCTCCCACAACGAATGATGAATGCCAACAGAACGTCACTGGCATCGACATGCCATGAAGAATGAAGATGGTAATCAAAGAATGGTGTGGACCACTTGAACCCTCGAGGACTGAATGATAAGTCCAAAAACATCAAATGAGGTTGGGGTTTGAACTATTTATGGATTCTCTGTTCTATTTTGAAAATGAAGATTGTGAATCAACCTATGAAGAAGTCGATGCATAGATCATGCCTTCCTTTGGGAGGAAGAAAACATTGAGATTTATCTATATTGGATTAAATTATAATTTTTTTTGATTTAACTCAATGCCTAGACCTCCCCATATTTTAAACTTGTCACGCAAAGGGCGATGTCTGACACAAACAAGGCATGACCCCCCCCGAATGTGCGTTCTTCATGGACAAATTCTCATCATGGAGGCATGACAATTTCAAGGATGTTGTAGTGAAGTTGGATGCCTAACGATCCTGTAATCACATATGGATTGGGAAAATATCCACTAAAAAAACTCTGGTGGCTTGAAAAATAAATCGTTGTTGCGCCAGAGGCACCACGGGGGGCGCAGTTGCAGCCTTTGGTAGTTGGAGGTGGGGCTCCGTGGTGATGGGGATGTGCAGCACCAACCATTACCATATGGAGGTTATTTCCTATGTTTGGGTCACTTAAGAGAGTTATTGATTCCAAGGTTGTGGTGTCACGTTGGCACTGCATTGACCCAGTAAATGTGAACACTCGGCCCATGGGCGACGTGGAGTTTGTGGTTAGTTCCACTGGCTATGTTTTTTGTAGACTGGATGCAGATGTGCCATGTCTAGATGGAGGAGGCAGCCTACGACGGTGGTCCAGAACCACACCGGTGGGACGAGTCCATGCAGGTCTGGATCCAGGTTGAGTCGGTCCCACCGGGTCAGACCCGACCCGAACCAAACCATCCCACGTTTCAGTAAATCACCAGTGCATATCAAAATGTGTCTTCTATTGATGCACCGTTAGTGGAATTGGGACCCTGAAGATGTGGCAGTACATTTGAGATAGTCTACATGAATTTTGGAAAAGGATGGAGTATGGTTGGGTTGTTTCGGACTCAAATATAATTGGCATTTCATAACATAAATTTCCATATCTTACAGACCGATGGTCTATTCTACTTGTCATATATTCCATTTAGAACTATATAATGAGAGGGAAATATAAGTTATTTTATGCAGGACCTCTTGGTGGTTGATGTTTGACCAATGGTTTGAAGAGAAGATCCTCTAGGAAACAATCATTCTTCATTTGAGAATCCAGCGGTTGTCTGTGACATGGAGAATGAATAGAAACCATGTGTAGATGATCAACTAATAACCTTATCTGGACCAGAACATAGTGACCATATGTGGATGACAACCTAGATAACCTATTTGGATCAACACCTAGAGGCCCTGTGAGGATCAATATCTAGAAACCATGTGTGAATAAGTGCCTATAGACCCTGTGGGGATCAGCTCCTTGAGACCCTGTGTGGATCATCACCGAGAAAGCCTTTATGGATTAGCAGCAGAGCCTCTCAACAGAATAAGATGATATAGCTTTACAAGTAATCTTCTTTACTTATGTATTTATGTTATACGTAGTGTGATATGTGTTTTTGTATTTGTGCCTTTTGTTGTGATGATTATTTATGGTATTTCCTTCAGAAATTTATGAGAGCCCTTTGTGGGTCTCGGAATCCCTATAGGATATTTTTATACTCATCCCTTCAGGGACCTCTCCAGAACTTATTGAGTGTTATGTAGATGACATAAATCTTTTTCCATGACTTTTGGGATCTATGGCCAGACGGTTCTTAGATGTGGATAGATTGATGTGTTGTGCTCTAGTGACGTCTGATAGTGAGATGTACCTACCCTTCAGGTAGGATTCTTCACAGACGACAATCATAACATTATTTGTTGGATGTAATTTCCTTTCAATTTTAATTGTATTATTACCCCATTTACATTCATTTTACAACATTTTACTCTTATTGGTGGTACATTATGGTGGTTTTATTAATATCCATTACTTTGTGGTTTTCGTTGTGAAGTATGCCTTATCTCTATGTGTATTGGTTTAAAGGAAATTCCTTCACATTTGGGATATGACTTTCCAGTGCTACTCATGAGCCCTGTAATATAGATGGGGGGGTTAGAGAAGTCACAACACATGCCTCGGGGGATGGTTTTTGACATAATGTATGTGAATTTTTTATATATTATTATTGATTTTGGCATAAGAAGTGGGGAATGGGCTAAATGGGTTTTGTAATGTGAATGACAATTGTGTTAAAGGGTTATGAAATGAAATTTTTTCACATGTTGATTTTTGTGGATTGTGATTGTTAATTTTATTGGTTGTGATATGGTATGTGAGGTGAGTGGGTAAGTATAAGCCTGTAAACATTGCTTATTATTGTGGTGTACTGAATTGAGGTTCTATACCAACCGTTTGATATAGAACGAGGCACTAAACGCAACACCATAATTCATGGGATAGGGAAAGGGACATTGTTCTATTCCCTTAAAATTTGAATTCCATCTATTCGGAGGCATCAAGGTGAGGATAATGTATTTGATTTGATGTGTTTATCCCTGGTGACATATGGACATCACTTATATCCTAATTCACAATTAAAAATTCCTTGAACATTTTGTAAATGATGTAAATGCCTTACCCAATGAACACATTTGAAAAATATATTATCTAATAGGAAAGATGAAAATGAATAATTTGGAAATATGATTAGAAATGGTTAATGTAAATATTGTCAACAAATGGAAACCAAATTTTCCTTAATTTAATTTTCAATTGTTTAGTACTTGAAAGGACTATCTTTCTTACTATATATTTTGTAAACACTGTTCGTGGTGGCCTACTGAGTTATAATCACTCCCTGATAGGTCTTCCATTGGTTACCCGAACATATTTCATGCTTTCAGGTAAAGAAAAGATAAAAGGAATTATGTAGGGAGTTGAGTTGGGATTGGGATGTTATTGGATGAGGATACAAACTTGATTTCAAGACTATTTGGGGATTCCCCTATTGTTTTTAGTTTTTTATTTCTGTACATATGACATTACTATTATGACAAGTCCTATTTATTTTCTATATAGGGTTTGTAACTAGATTGGGGAATGATTTGTTATGAAAGCTCTATGATATTGGTTATTGTTTATTATATTTAAATTTTAATCTCTTCTGTCATATTTTGGTAATGAGGGTATAACCTTCCCATTTTTTGCATAATAACCTTACTATTATTCATTAACATTTAATGTATGGGGAGGTGCTCTTGAGGTCGAGTGGTGACTCGGCTAGGAGTACAGGTTTAGTGGATTTATGGTCTAAGAAATTAATTTCTATAACTATAATATTGTAAATATTTATGTATGTTTAAGATATATAAGTTTTTATATAATCAGGGAATAGAAATATTTGAGCTATTAGAGAATGAAAATATAAAAAAAGATCATGAGGAAGGATGTAACATCTTCATAGGTTAACTCTTTTTGGTTTGTGCCAAAGGGCCCCATTGATGGAATTATTTTTAAAAAGAGGATTACAGAATGATGTAAAGGTTGTTTGGAGATTATTTTATCTTAGTTTTGGTAGGAAAATAGTCTTGATATTTGTTAATAATTTAAATGGGTGAGTTTATTGTTATATTGGAGGAGGAGTGACATTCTTGTAAATTTTTTAAATTGGAATTACACCTAAACTTTTCCCAAGTAATGTGAAAACAATAAAGGTAAAACATATTAAATGGACCTTATATTTGATATATTGTTAGAAAATGGCTTTTTTATGAGTGGATAGGTCAAACTTCCCACAATAATAATTTTTATTCCTCTGTTAAGCTAATTTGTCTCTTAATCAGTGTAATGAATTTTGATTATTTCTCTAAATTTTTAGTCATAAACTAAGTGGAAATTATTATAAATTTTAAATTATTATGAATCAAAATGTACAATTATTTTTTCTCAATTATAATAACATATTTTTATTAAATTTATTTAAAATTTATCCCACGAATAGGACAAAAATGTGGGGTTTTAAAGAAAAAATTTCCAAATTATTGAAATGTTTTTCTATATTAATTTTTAATGAAATTTTTTCTAATGAGTTATATTAGATTATTTAAACTATAAATGATATAATTTAACCTATAGAAACAAAAATATAATTTATTAATAAATATAAGTTAGGTGAAAAATGAATTTGGAATTAAAATTTACTATTTTAAATATTCGTAAAAAAATAAATATTACTAGAAAAATATCAACAGAAAACTCAAAGTAAATATTAAATTTCACATTCCAAAAATGAATTTTTCATTCAATTAAAATTGTATATTCATAAAAATATAATTTAAAATGGGTTATCTATTAAAAGGTGGTAAAATTATTTATTTATAAAAATACATCTTTTATTTATAAAATTAGATTTATTCTTTTTTTATAACCATAAAATATATTGAATGTGTGTAAAAAATATTTATTGAATATATAATATATAAATTTTATTGAAAACATTAATTAATATTTCTGTGCTAGTATATTGGGTTAAAATATTTTTTAATATAGAGAAATAGAATAATTAAAAACTAATTAAGTTGTTCCTACATTGGTTTTTAATTCATCGATAACTAGAGGAATTATTTTATATACAAGTGTAAATAATATTTTTTCAAATTATTTAATATGATTCACATATTCCATTCTAGTTTCATAGTGGTAAATATAGTAATATTTTACTAATATTATTAATATTATTATTTAGTTAAGTGAAACTCACCCTTATGTGTAAAACATGCTATCAATGGAATTACGCATTGTGTGTAATAAAATACCGACATAGTGTTGTATGTACTACAATATAGTAAAAGTGTTTCATGTAGTAAAATCTTAACACATTGTTTCATGAAATGAAATCAAAGTATATTTATTCTACAATCTATATTTACTATAACATGAAATGAAAAATAATAAAATGTTCAAATTATTTAAATAAAAACTCCACAAAGTTTCATGGTAATACATTTTACCCCCAATAAAATTAATTTCATCATTAAAATTAGAATTTTATATAAACTTATTAATACTCAAAAGTTCCATCCATAGAAACCCAGTACATAAAAATCAATAACAATAAATCCATTGAAATGAAATATTGTAATCATAACAATTACATGAAGTAACATATAATTAGGATTCCATAAAGGATAACATTCATTGTATGTGAATACATTGAAATGGAAGTGAAATCTGACCATCACGCACTGATAAAGGGTGGTAGAGAATATTTTATGAAGAATGTTGAAATTTAGAATTACATAATGCAATGTGGCATGAAAATGACATTTTTATCATTAAAATTGATGATAATATGATAGCATTTTATTTTAATACAATTTTTTCTTAATGATAAATAATATTAATGAAAATAAAAACAAATTTTATTTCATGAAAGGATATCTTTTTCCATTCCTTCATAAATGTTCATTTTTTACGAATTTCATGAATTGAAGTTGAATTAGACATTCTTGAATCATAATGTGATCATGAGATTCAGAACAAAGATTATAGATGATTATATATGTCTTTAGTCATCAAAAAATAAATATTAGAACATTTTATCAAATACTCATAAATCATTTTTTTAAAAAACACTAATTTAATATCTAAAACCTCCGGTTAATTTTAAGATAATATATTATATAAATGGTTAAAATTATAACCCTAATATATGGTGAATGACCAAATCATTTTGATTAAGGTCACTAAATTTATCAAAAACATCTTATCATTGATCCCTCACATGTCATTAATTTTATCTTCATAGTCACATAATAGGCTTGTGAACTACTTAATCATGTATTCTCTTGACACATTGGAATATCATGAATTGCAATGAAACCATATTGAAAAAATGTATCTTTCATTATTCCCAATTTTTTAGGATATATTTTTTATATCCAAAAATTATGAAAACATCATAAATCATATCCCAATTACTTTTCCAAAAAATCCATTTGTAGTATAAGGTAATTAGTACCATCCAATTTAATTATTAATATCCAACACATATTTATCCAAACATCATTATCCAAAAAAAAGGAATATATTAATTATTATATTTCCCTTAATGTTGATTTAATCGTGAACATAAACATTCCAATAAATCACTCGTTTAGTCCATTAGAACCATACAACCTATTATTGTAAATCTTTATCAAAATACACAATCTAAACAATCCATATATAGTTCATTGTTTATTATTCTTGAATTAAATTCATAAACTCTTCTATTATTCTGCTTTAGCCTTAGGCTAGTTAGAAGTCAGCCTCATCCTATTACATAATACAAATTTTGGGTCAAATTTCACCGGTAGTATCAACATAATTAGCTAAATAACCATCACTCATATTACCATTCTCATTATATTCATGTTTATTCAAATTGGGACATTTATTTTCATAATGAACATTCATCTAACACATAAAGAATTTAATTATCAGTGATACCTTAGGGAGGCTAATATTCCCATCCATTATGTTAATTGAGTTACACATTTTTCCTTGATAGTTACATGCATTGTGTACAAACTTTATACTATCAAATATTAATTTTTTCCTATAATAAATTCTATTGGGTGATTAATTCCACATTCTTAAAACCAAGTAAATGGAATCCTTTTTCATCAATTTTCTTCACTGCCTAAAATCTCTACAAAATAATTCATATTCTTGATTGGTGATTCTATTAGTTGTTTAAGGTTCATTTTGTTATTGTGATCTATGAAAACTAATTAGGAATGAATTCGACAACCAATACTCAAGTGATCATCCAATATGACTGCCCATAAGATAATTTACAATCACACTCTATGTTAATTCAGTTCCTTAAAGTTTACTCTAATGACTAAAATCAAAACATAATAGTGTGATCATCACATTAATAGTCACAAAATAATTAAAAATATCTAGCATACTGTCTACATTATGAAACCTTCCTTTTAAACCTTTGTTTTCCCCCTAGTCACATCCCTAGATATATCCCTATGGATCTTACTAAGGTTTTCTCATCACAGTTTCAAATATTTTACTATTGAAATAATTTTATATAAACAGTAATGACCAAATATTAACATAAATGGATATTTAATCGTTTTAGATGAATATTTTCAACATTACACAAATTACATGCCCGTTCACCATAATAGTTTAGTGTCTTTAGAAACATAGAATGAAATTTTATGACAATGTAAAATCTATTCAGTGTTTCTAAGAAAGATAATCAAATTTAGTAATTATTTAGAAAACAATTATTCATAACACAGGGAAAGGAATCATATCCATGGGGTGAGATCATATGTTATGTGAAGGAAAAAAAGAGACACATAATCATAACATGATCATGAAGGTATGTGATATGTAGAATGGCATTTGAATATCATATACAATATATAAATTATTATATGAATGATTCATGGAATAAACATTGGTATTTCTTAAAGCATGATTCAGAAGGTAATAAAGATAATAATTAATGAAATCATAAAAAATTAATTACTCATGGAATTGTGGTATAAACATAAGCATATAATATTATTTACATACTAGTGAGAGAATCATATCTATGTACAATTTAGTAGTAAATGGTCCATCCTCATACTATATTGATAGTCATGGATCATTCCTATACCCATCTCAGTAGCCATGTTTCACTCCCAAGACTAATATAGTGGAGAAACTTCTTTTATAAACTCAGTTCATTCAACATTACAGCCATGTCAATCTCATTAGATATAAATCATTACCCAATGAATTGGAAGGATATATAGGTCCCACCCTTTACCTAATGAAAAAATTCATATTTTTCAATTATATCATAAATGTTAATCAAACCATTACCCATTAAAGTAAATGTCTCTCATAGACTTGTAATCACATCATAACCTATAAAACAGAGACATGTCTCTATATCATTTCATCAATTCCCAACCTATGAAAAAAATTGAGTGTCGCAAACATATAACCCATGAAAAATAATTGTGCTTTATAAAAATACAACCCATGAAAATGGAATGGGATTCATAAACATAAATCATGTAAAATAGAAATGAGTTTCACAATCATATACCATCATATCATAAACTCTTTAGATAATTAATATGAACAAAACATTTGGATCATTATTTTTGAAGGTCATGGGTAACAGCAATGGATGTCATATTAGATTAAAAATAATTTAATTTTTTTAAATAAATTTCATCAGAAAAATATCGTTTATTATTTGAGTTTTTTTCCTAAAACATAAATCCTTTTCAATAAAATTTTCCTGGAAAACATAAAAACAAATCATGAATACTATTTGAAAACATTTATCCATGAAATAAATATCAAATAATCTTCAAAACAATTTGAAATATTTATCCTTGAATACATATAATATAACCGTTAAATCATTTCAAAAACCATTTTATGATAATGAATATTGAATACATCATTGGAAACATTTTACATGAAAATTAAGATTGGAACCATTTTTGTAAACTTTTTTATTTTAAAATACATTAAAAATATATAAAAGAATATTTTAATTCATTGAAATATTTTAAATTTAAAACATATATTTGAAAACATTTAAAAGAACATTTAAAATAATTTAATACACTTTTTAAACATACAAATGTATTTGAAAAATTATTTCTACAAACAACACATTAGAAAATGAAATTCCAAAATACGAGGAAGAAAATTTTTCTTAAAAATGAATATTTAAAAATTTTAATGGAATCATCAATTGATGGGTGTTCTTGTTAGAGGAAAACAAATTTCATGCATAATATTATTTTTATGTTGTAAAATTTTTAGAAAAGTGCCTCGATTGGAATATTAAGAAAAGACACCTTTTATCAAAAACACCTTTTGAAAGTTATAACATGTGATAAAAGTTTATTTTAATAATATTAGGAAAATATTAAAATATTTTTGAAAGTATTTTTATGAAAATTCATTTATTGGAATAAATTTTTTTGACTGGAGACAAAAACAATGTCAGATTTACTTAAAATCACCTTCTAAATTATCTTTAGTACAGAAGAGTGGAAAATTAGTACTGAAACATGAATATATAATGAATAAAAAAAGAATTAAAAGTAATTATATTTATGTAAATAATATCATAAGGATTCATCAAGGAACGAATCATTATATCAATACTGATAAAAAGTGAGATTGTTTTAATAAACTCTTACCACTTTGAAACTTTGAATCATAATCCCTTTGTCAGTGATTGAAAATACATGAAGAATAATATATCATGGAATTAAATATATTAATTTGATAAAATTTATAAGTGTAGTGTATGCAAATCATATATGAATACAGCTTCACGACATTGTATGTGAGTCAAAAAGGAAAATTGAGAAAAATTTCATTACTATTATGGAAACATTTGAAACATAAAAACCATGAGATATATTTCAAAATATTTATATTTAATAACCTATAATTTTTGTATAATTATCATATAATAAATACATGGTCAATATACTCACCAAATATAAGAAATAGGATGTGAATATAACTTGTGTCTCATGGAAATTTAAATATAAATAAGAAAACCCTTACTTTAATTAATAAACATCATCGTAAATGTTAAATCCACACATATACCAAATAAGAGTTTATTATAAATCTAAAAAGAATGATTTTATTATATATAATATAATATTTATTTTATTGTGACATTATATTACCCATTTATTGATAATTCCTGGTTAAAGTTATATTATGGGTAATATATGTGTTGTATTTCATATATGTTGTGACTTGTTATTCATTATACTCTTACATATATCATGATTTAAATATTTAAAAAATTAAAAACATGATATAAATATCATATATATTTTCTTTATAAATATTCATAATAGTGGGTCAAAGATTTAATTATTAAATGGAATACATTGTTTATAAATATTATAGGATGTTTATATGGATGAATGTTTTTTTTCATTTAATTGTTTTATAGAATAAATGGAAGTAAATGAAATATGCCATGTCCCACCATCTTCAATATGAGGTAAGGGTTACAAAGGTTCCATGATCATCCTTCCCCAAGATGAATGATAGATAATAGCCCCTGATTCCCTCCTCCAGTGGGCCCTAGGGTGGTGACTAACACCAAGGGTTGGTAAACATTCCCACAAAATGGGATCCATTACCCTTTTTAATGAAAAAAGTTCATGGGATAATATGGTAAACACAAAGCAACTACAAATATTTTATAATAAAAATGAACTGAAAGCCACCATATGAATGTTTAAACAAAACCACTACGTGGTCAAAAGCTCTAATTTGAAGTACAAAAAAAACAAATCTAAGTAACTACAAAACAAATATAACAAACCCCAAGCTAGTATGTTCCAAAAAAATCCTAAAATTCATCATAGAAACATGAAATGAGTATTATATTTATATATTGATCATAAATTTATACTACATAGGAAAATATTATGCCACTCAAGTTTAGATGGGAGAATATACTAATGCCCCTAAGGGAATAGTAAAAACACTAAGGCACATAATATGGAATACTAACCACACCATCCTCACCAAGTCACACTAACCAAATAATGCATGTCAAGTAATGTAATAATATAATCACATCAATGATTGGTCACCCCCCACCTACCAGTGGTTAACTCATCATCTCTAATAGAGAACATCTAGCTATTATCCCTCTTCCTTAATTCCCACTATCCCAACCGTCCCTCACAAACATGGGCCACAAACCACAACACATCCTTCTATAGACACCTTGGCCACAACCCTAACTCGTCTCTCCTAAAAGCATGTGGGACCCATCCTAAAGACACCTAGAAAACAAAAAACCTCTCACAAAACCAATACCATTGATCTGGTAACAAACCTCAAGACATTATAGCCTTCTCGAAGACTCTTCTGTGATAAATTCCATGAATATGGAGTAGGGGAAGAAATAACCATCCATCCATTCTCCTAGTGGGATGTTGGAAAAAAACTATCCCCTTTAAAAATTAGGGTGTTTGGCATGAGGTTCTCAACAATGGTGGGCTGTGTATAGATATCACAAAGAACAATAAGTTTATACATATAGATAAGATAACACTCAGACCAATATATGGGTTTCCAAAAAATAAACTAGGAAACAAAAACACACCTTTGCTGATACCCCTACATACCCAAACATAGAACCCACCACAAAATAAAGAATAACCTCCAACCTGTTCATTTCAACATGAATTATTGCTTATTAATAAAAACGGTATTCATTACTTTTGTACTCAAGAAACAAACAACCAAAACACACTAGAAGAAACATCCGGACAACGTAAAACAAACCAATATGAAGGGCCATTTCAAAAAAAACTTTCTTCAAGCATCCTTCTTAACCACCTTTGACATCCACACAACTTAACCACAACATAACAACATGATAAACAACATAATCAAATTTATTGTCCCACTATAAAAAAAATCACTTCCAACAAATGTAGCACAACAATGAAAAATTTCCACTACTCTAAAATTTTATCTATTCCATGATCAATCAATATCTCAACGTGAAATTCCATCACACCTCCCACACCACCTCATACACTCTGCATATAAGAACCACCACCCAAATGACATCCCCATAGAAAAAACATATCACACAAAATAATAGTACCAACCCCAGTATCCACCCCCATAAACGATATCATGCTACCAAAAATAGAACCATACAATCCACATAAGGATCAAAATCCATGAAAACACAACCCATCACCAGACCAACAAGACATGTTTATTAAAATTTATCCCACAAGGGATCATTAATTCTACTTTGATAAACATGGGTCATAACAAAACATGTTAGATTATGTGGTATCCTTTTAATTTAAAATGATATATGTTATTAATTAGGATAGTATTTATAGAAATTATTCATAATATATTGTGGGTGTCTAGACAAAGACTACCAATGTCCATGATTTTAGAAACTCATGTAGGTAGAACACACCATAATTGAAAAAATGTAAGATGACACATAAAACAAGTGATAAACATTATCATCATCCTAGAACCAATTTATTTCTAAGGCTACAATCATATTAAATCACTTGTCCATTAATAATTGGTTTAAACTACGATCAAGAGGTGACATGAGTATACACACCCCACATGATACAAAAATAAAGGAGATACTAATTAATTCCAACGTTGAACAAAAGGTTACCAAAGATCCTTTATTGGACTAAACAATAGTGAGGCATTAGCAGGATAATCCAAGGAAAACCCAAACAAGATGGTACAACACATGCACCTGACTCCTAAAAAATAATGGATATAGGTGCACCAAGATAAAAGTGACAAGTTCAAGGTAGATAGGATCATTGAATAAGAAGATGTTAGATCCTAAATTCAGGGAGATGGTCTCAAAGTAAAAAAAAGTTTGGATCGTTGTTTGTTGATGTGGCTTGGTCATTAAATGATATTGAAGATAAAATAATTCTCTCAATGATAGAGGTAGAGATGTAAAGACATTGATAGGTTCCTCATTTAATGATAAAAAGTTGTAATAGGGGAGAAACTAGATGAAAACTTGGGATTGTGGAGACTCACCATTCATTGAGTCACAATTCCTTGAGGTTCTTTTTGGTGACCTCCATTTAGTTAGATAGAATTATTTGATCCAACGTTTTATGAGTAACCATTCGTTGAGTCGCTATTCAATGATTTACCAATCAGATACATAAATTCGGTGAGTAACTATTCAGTTACCTACTATTCGGTGAGTCACCATTCACTGAGTGACCATTAGATTAATCACTGTTCAGTGACCTACCATTCAGTGAGTCACTGTTTGGTGACCTAAATAATATGAGATACCGTTAGAAAATTTATTTTTACATAAATCCTTAAACAAGATATTGTAACCTCCAAAGAGTCCTCTAGAATTGTATTTTCACAAAGGAATGGGCCATAGTGGTTGGGGCCCTTACATCAGAAACCTCCCAAAATATTCTAGCCCTTGAGAATTTAAAACCAACTAAGAAGAATGAGGGGTATGAAAAAAACACCCATAAGATACCTGTCAAGGATAAACCAACCTCTACTATTCGAAAGTTGAAGTTAAAAAATACATCAAAGTACACATATCTCGACATGTAAATCCCAAAACAACCCCATAAACAAAAAATTTCACAATTTCAAGAAACATGGAAAAGGGAATTCATTTATACAGGTTAATATATTATCTTCTTTGGGCAGTACTGACTTTCTCGCACAGGATTAATCACTTCTACATTAATCTTTAATTCCTCCCATTTTGATAGTTCATGAATTTTTCACATATTAGAGAATAGGGAATCATATTATCTTATAGAAAACATTGTTCAATAATTACATCATAAATAAATGAAAAAAATTCAAAATAGCTCCGAGTAATTGGAAAAAATTTGTGATTCTCTATCCCAAGTACACTCCTCAAGGCCACCACGCCTCCACAACTAATACAACATTGGAATGGTCTTTCCACATAGCACCTTCTCTTAAAACTCATTGATCTCTACTAGATGTTCCATGAATTTCATGTAATCCTCGATATCAAATCATCCCCAGTCAATGACTTGGGATTTAGCCTATGGATACTGTTGATGATAGAGGACATGCAAGATGTCATCGATCCATACCAACTATGGGGGTAGTAAAAGCTGGTATTCCATCTCAATAACTCATCCCAACACCTCAAAATGTTTGATGAACCAGGGAGAGAGATTAATACCCTAACCGAACATCTACTTCCAAGGTCTAGGGGAGACCTTAATGATCATATGTTCACCACCCTCGATTTCCATGGGCCTCCCTGTATGATCATAATATGAATTATTTCAGTCATGTGCTTCCTTTTTCCACTCACGCACAAGGAAAACCTTCTCTGCCATTATTCGTACTACCATTGTACCAAAAAAACCTATCCATATAACCTCTATCAAGAACAAGGGTGAACGAAACATTCTTCAATACAATTCATCAAACCATTCCATGCCAATGGTAGTGTTATATCTATTATTGGAAGATATATCAACTAGGGGAAAATATCATACCCACAATCATCTGATATCCAAAACAATTTCCTACAATATATCCTTGCGCATTTGGATGCTCTGCTACTTCTTCACATCCGTCTGAGGGTGGAAAGCAATGATATGGAATAATTGTGTTCTCAAATCATGCCCTACTACCAACCATACTCATGAGGTAAATAGTGGATCCTGATCCAAGACAATGGATCTTGGAACCCCATGCATCCACACTACCTCATACACATACATCATCGCCAATGTATTTACTATGATCGACTCCTTGATCACTAAGAACTGAGCTAATTACATCTTTTTCTCCACCAATACCCTGCTAAAATCATAACCTCCCGGATCCTTGGGTATCTCTATAATGTAATAGAACAATATTTCCTCTGACGTCCGCTCGAGGACACCAATGGGCTCCAACAAACTGCATGGAACATGGTTCTCAGCCTTCACTTGGTGAAAAAGTCGTTACATTCCCACAACCTCTGCCACCTTCCACTTCACCCTAGGATACCAAAACTATTCTATCATTCCATGATACTTCTTGGAAACTCCTTCGTGTACCTCTACGAGGGAGATATTGAACATAAGAAAAAATCCATTGTGCCTCACCACTGGGACAAAAAACATCCCATGGAACAATATTTGATTATTACTATCCTCCGACTATCCATCAAAATCATTACCTGGTCCAACATTATTTCACATCACCTCAACTACTATGTCTCCCCACCGAGTCTCATCCACCTATTGCATCAAAGAGAACTACATTTTCATATTAAAATACAACCCCTACCACAATCCATCCAAGTATCTATGTGGAAGGAAACAAACTCCTCCATAACCCTTAAAGCATCTATAGTTTTCCAAACTACCTCTCTATCCAACATAATACTCAAGCAATCAGAAACAATGTCCCCTTCCTAAGGTGTATGAGATTTGGATGTCAGACACCTGTAGAAACACCATCCACCTCTATTACTGTAAGTCCAAGTCTCACAGGGAAAAGATGTACATCAAGCTCTTGTGATCCTTGAAATCCACAATGCACTCCCCAATGAAGTATTGTCAGCAGAAAATCACCACAAACACAACCACATTAATCTCTAGATCATAGGTTGCATAGGTTTATTCTCGGGGACACAACTTCTGAGATCCATATGATATAACTCCTCACGCCTACATCAACATGTATCCCAATCCATGACCTGAAGAATCACATAACACCTCAAACAGCACACCATCCTACAGAAACACAATTACAGAAGAACTTAAAAACATCCCCTTCAGATAGTGAAAATTTAACAGAGACTACTCTCTCCACACAAAGGTATAGTATTTCCTAGTCAAAGCTGTTAGCGAATATGTAACTCAAGAGAAGTCGGATATGAATCTCTAGTAATAGCTTCCAAGACCAATAATTCAATTATCCTCTAGCACATTATTGGGTTCTTCCCAATAATCAACCACAGAGACCTTTGACATATCCACATTCATCCATTTCTTAGACACAACATGTCTATGTATGTTCAAATATCTTTTTTAGAACAAACCTTTGGACAACATACCATAGAACAGGTGGTCTCAAATAACATCTAAGATATCCCTAAGATGATTTCATTCTCCTCCTATGATTTCGAAAAGATCTGAATGTGGTTAATGAATATGAAGATGAATCGTTCTAGGAACTCATGGAAGATGGAGTACTAGATCCTGAAGAACACAAATGGCATGTTCATAACACCTAATGATGTGACCATGAAATCAAGCTTCCAATACCAACACCAGATTGTAGTTTTTGAGATATCACCCTCCATCACCCTTAACTGGTGAAACCCAAACCACATATTTATCATAAAGAACCGGCATTATCCCCAAAATTGGTCAAAAAGTCCACCTATCCTTATTGGTGGGTGATGGTTTATAACAATCACCTGATTCAGTATCTAGTAGTTTATATATATCCTTATACCACCATCTCCATTCATTGAAAATGTGTGTAGGTAACCCTATAATGACACACTACTTCTAATAAATCCCTTCCCCATCAGATCATCAATTTGAGTTTGCATGTCCCATAACTATGAATGATCCATCCGATAAGGATCCCTCGAAATCTAATGAGCACCTAGTTGTAAGTCTATACTGAACTCAATGTCACATTGTGGCTGTAGATTCACAACATAATCATGGAAAAATCAATAAACTCTTCGATAACTCCCAGAACCACCACCATCTCAGAATCCATAGATCCCACTAAGAGCTCAGAAAACAAATAATGAAGAGGCTCCAAAAGCTGGAATCCCACAATGGCCATCTTCTCACAAAGAAATATATATGATGATCATCTAAAAATACATACATGACACCCATTTGGAGGAGTTTTTAAATATAATTTAACTAAAACAATCATTAGATGCTAATGATGACATCATATGGATCAATCTGTAGTAGAAAGAGAACTGCATTGGACTAATGCGGCCCTGACATCAGTCTACAACCCAAGAAAACATGAAATAGTTGGTCTAAACTTCAAATGGAATACTAAACACCATGGTAAAGTAATGAATATTTTTGTCTATTCCCAATGAATAGATTAGAATGGGTGAAATTAATAAGTGTTTACCTACAGAATCAAACAAGGAACAATTAATAGTAATGAACAAATAGATTATACCTCAGATAATCTCTGGCCACACTGGAACCGCTACCTCTATGGTGTGTAACTGTCTATGCCCATATCCTATACCCTTTGGCTATTAGATTCCACTCCAACCATACCCTAGTTGAGGTCCATGGGTATACACTTGAGGTAGGCATCCACCTTCACCATCTCCCCTCGGTGGAGTTGGAGCCTGTGTCCCTGCTACTGGAAGCGACTAGCTGGAAACTACTTCTAAGGCGCGAACTAAACCTACACACCTATAACATACTATACTCAAAATGGGAACTGATACTGAAGGATACAATTTCATCTTAAATAAATGAATCCTAAACCCATGTTCTTGGGAAAATGACATAGACCAGAAGATAAGAACTAAAACTAATGGGGTCAGCTAACCACTGGCCAAAACATGGAAGTCCATAACCTAAGAGGTCTGCTGCTAACATCCCTACCATTTAATGAAAAGTTGTCTCCCCTCTCACTGTAAACCACCACGTGATTGTATCCTTTGCAAAACCTCAACCATCTTCGGAACCTCAATGAATGTCGCTTGTTTATCGGAGTAACCACGTATTGAAGAGAATGAAGAAGGGAATATTTTAAGCATCTCTCATGAGACTCTATATCCAAAAAAAGGTTAGAGGAAAATATAGAAGATACATGAAAATAATCCCTAGTTCCCTCACTGACATAACTCCATAATATAGGGAGGGAAGCTTTACCTCTTCTAGGTCTTCTTCGTTACAGAAATGAATTCCTCCTAAAACTCCTTCTCAAAGTGATCCCATAAAACATCAGTTTCCTTCATCTCCTTGAGGTAATGAGTCCACCAGTAATGTGCTTATCCACTCAATTAGATCACCACCAGAGGAACCCAATACTATATCAGGGAACATATCAAGGTAAAGGTGATCACAATATATTCTAGCCAAATCTTCATATCCTAGTTTGAAATGGTTCATTCATACTTCCATAGATTTTGTCATTTGAATGAATGAAAGTTATTCTACCATTATTCATCCTCATACAATAGGTCAACCCTCCATCAGTCGACCGAGCCATCCTACTAGGATTTGAATGCTCATACCACACACTGGTGACCTCCAAGAGCCATAGTTATAATGGGAAAAAGGATATCCTATGACCTAGTAGTATAGTTTTTTAGATTCATTTTAACATTAATTTAATTTAAATTCCCTAAAACACAGTCTAAAATAAATAACAAAAGTCATTATGATCAATTTACCCTTCATAGAGTCTCTACTCTACAATATTTTAAGCATCACTAGGTCAATCGGTAGGATTAGTGTCCTTGCATCAGATCATATGGGCCCTAAAATCCCATGTCCAAGATGGTATTCCCCAGTCTATTCCACACATAAAGATCACAAAACATTGTATCTCTACCATCCCATGTAGATCTCACTGTGCCTAACACTTAACTCGTTATCTATCATCCTCCTCTAATACCATTATACCACCACCCATCTTCTTCATGATGAGGTAAGGCACCAAAAGGATCCATGAACATCCTTCTCAAATATGAATAGGATATAATGACCCCTCGATACCCTCCTCTATTAGTCCACATGGTCCTGAGTAGTACTAATTGTAGGTAAAAAATCACATGAGATGGAAGGAATTACCCTCTATAATGATAATAAGGCAAGGATATAAGATGGTAAATTCCAAAGAACTCCAAACATTTTCTATTAAGAAGAAATTGGAAACCAACCCATGCATATTTAAACAAAACTGCTACATAGTTCAAAAATGGTCAAAAGTAAAGTACTAAAAAATCTATGTAGATACACATCAATTATCATGATGCCCAAGCTAGTAAGGTCTATAATTGTTTTTGAATTATTTTTGGAAAACATAACATTGTTATATATATATTTGGTGAGCATAAAAGTACACTCAATGAAAAAACCTATATCACTCATGAACAAGTGGGATATCATACTTATACCCTGGTGAGAAAATTTAATAACCTCAAAAGAACCTAACATGTATTGCTAAAAAGACCACCCTCACCAAGGCATACTCATACAATAGTGGAATTCAAGTGAAGTATTTATATAAGCACATAGATGACAGGGTAACCCAAACCACATCCCACTAGGTAACTACTCTTCCCTTATAGAGAACGTCAAGGTGTAACTACTCTTCCTAAATCCCAACTATCACAACCTAATCACACACATTAGGGCCACAAACCGCATCATATATTACATGTAGACACTAGGGCCATAACCATATCTCTTCTCACCAGAAAACACCTAGTCCTCATCCCAAACACATCGTAGAAAAAAACCACCTCTCACACAACCACTTCCATAGATCTAGAAACAATCATTAAGAAATTAAAGCCTTCCCAAATAGTTTTGGGTGATTAGTGCCTAAAAGAGGGAGTAGGGGAGAAAATAACCATTAGTCTATCCTCCGACATGGATATTGGAAAAAACACCCGCCCCCATAAAAATGGGGGTGTTTTCATGTAGTTTTTAACATGGGTAGGGGGAATATAGAAATCACAAGGAACTATATGATTATATATTTAGATAAACGAACACTCAACCCAACCTATGGCCTTCCAAATAAACATCCAACCCACAAAGAACCACCTTTACTTCTACCCCTACATGAAAAACCACAAAACCAACCACAAAGTAAAGCATAACCCCCATCCAGTTCATTTAATTATGAATCATTCCTTATTAATAAAATATTTAATCATTTCATCCCTACCTGAGAAACTACAACAACCACACATCACCAAAAATGGCCACCCTTCATAAAAAATTCCAATACAAAGGACCATGACGAAGATACCCACTCCACACTTTCTTTCCAGCCACCTTTGGCAGCCCCACTACCAAACCACACCATATGAAAAAAAATCAAAGAAAACTGAGTTACAGTCCCACAGTAAAAAAACCACTCTCAACAAATGTTATACAACCTTGAAGTTGTAAAATTTATTTACAAGTTCATCCAATCCAAAATAAATCAATAACTTAACCTGATATTCCATCACACACTTTGCACCATGTCGAACATAAATCCCACAACAACCACCACCAAAACCCTAATCCCGCTCCACAAACATAACACACCAAACTCACAAAACCAACCCCTTTATCCACCACTATACTCATAACCATGGTACCAATAGTAGTACCATAAAATCCACTAAAGGAAAAAAACCCAATAGAAAATAGCACACAACAACACAAATAAGCCATGTGAATTCATTTTTAGCCATAACGGATTATTTTTTTCCAGTATGATAATATGGGTGATCAAAAAAATAGTTTTGTACTAGGGAATTATTTTCATTTAACCGGTATTGATGATTAACAATGTTTATATTTTATGTTATTAACAAGATATTGTGGTTTCACAAACAACAACCACCAATTCCAACATTTTTTTAAAGTTCTGCAGCAAAAAAACCATAACACAAAATATTAAGGGTAACACATAAAATAAGGGATAAACAACTTCTTATTTCCTACCCCCAATTATGACTAAGGTATTATGTTGATTTTATCATAAAACACTAAATAATTGGTTTCAACTATGATCAAGAGGTGGAATGTTTTTACCCACCCCACTTGATAAAGAAATAAATGAGAGAATAATGAATTCTTACATAGAACAATGGGATAGAAACAATATTTTCTAGTGCCAAAATAGAGGGTCAGAAGAGTAGGAGAACGCAAGGAAAATTCTGGTGTGATGGAACATCATATGTGCATGAATCCATTCTAAGAATGGTTCTCGGAACACCAATATAAAATTGAAGGGTTCAAGGATGATGGAATCTCATCTAATGAAAAGGCCATACTAGAATAAGAGGGAGTCAATTTCAATGTTATTAAATTATATATGATGGTTTGACCATTTGACATAGTTGTTTCATGTTATTTATGATACAATAATTACATGAAATATGGTTTTAGAAATGGTAAAACATTAATATGATCTTCATTTAAAGATAATACAAAATACATGGAAAAAATGGATGAAATCTAGGGAGGTAGAGGCTACAATTGGGGAGTAACCATTCAATGAGTCACCATTTAGTTAGGAACCATTCTGTATTCCACCATTCAATGAACTATCATTCATTGAGCAACTGTTTGTTGAGTCCCCATTTTGTGAGTCACCACTAATTGAGTCACTGTTCGGTGACTTATCATTCAGTGAGTCATCGTTCAACAAGTAATTATTCCGTGAGTCACCATTATGTGACCTAACATTTGGTGAGTCACTATTTGGAGACCTATAGATAGAAGAGAAAGAATTGGAGCAATGTATTTTCGTCAAACTCCGGAAACAAGCCACCATGACCTCTAATGACACCTCTATCATAGAATTTTGGGAAGGGAATGGGATGGTGATGTACAATCCATTAAAAAATATATCCCTTCAAATCATTGTTAAAGATGAATTATAGTGTCATATATATCATATAGTTCCACTAAATCCATCCTGAATTCATTGCATATAATGTGTGAAAAAATCACATCATATTAAAGAGGTAGTAGTCCACATGTCCACAGACGATGTTACTATATTAACAAAATATTTAAATCATCAAGGTATTTTTTATATAATAATTATAGAATCATAGAAAAAATATCATATATATCATAAAAAAATATAGTTTCCATCACAATTACAAGAGTAGATAAGGATTAAAAGAAAAATTAATGACATCATTTTGTGAGGTGGTTGTTCGTCTTATCCAATACTAGTATGTTAAATAACAATTAGAGGGAAATGTGTGTATGTTTCTTAAAAACCCTTATAATAAAATCATATCCATGTGTATAGGATACATATTGTTTTATTTAGTCATGGAATATTTTTATTTTTATAGGTGGATAATGGAAATAAAAAAAGGGGCTTGATGAAGGATGTTACCTCTTATTTGGGTAACTTTTTTTGGTTGGCAACAAAGGCCCTTTATGGATGTTTTTTAGAAAAAGGGATGATTATAAGATTAAAGGAGGAAATATTTGTGTCTATATTAGTATATATTTGGTGATTCAATGTGATTTAATGGTATCAATAAGTGAATGGTTGAGTGACTTTAATTAGTGACAGATGAGTGGCATTCTTGTAAATTTTTCATTGTAGAATTCCACCCATGTTTTTCCCAGGTCATTTGGCTCATAAAATGGTCTAATTCCAATAAAATAATGCATAGGGTATAAATATGTCCATTAAATGAGGGTTTTCAAATGTGTATAGGTAATAGTTTCTTTATGTTTAAGGACTATCCATTTGTTATGCTAATTAATCTCTTAAATGCTATAATTAATTTTAATCACATTTGGAAATAGTTTTAGTCAAAAACTATGTTGGCATTATTTTAAATTATAAAAAATTCTGATTCGACATATGTAATTGTTTTTTTAATTATAATAAAAAAAGTTATATAAATCAATTTAAAATTGATCCCCCATACGGGACAACAATGTAGTTTTTTAAAGTAAAAAGGTTCAAAAAATGAAAATTTTTTATATAAAATTTCACTGTAAATGTGGTAAAAATGAACTAAATTGTATTAAGTGATTTATTTAGCATTCAAAATCCTTAATAATATCGATACATAACCAGTAGAATTTATTCAAATACTTTTTTGGGAATATATAATTTAAATATTTGGTATCATTATATATATTGAACATTCCTCCAGAAAGATAATTCCACTATATCATTAATGAAAAAATATCCTAAGCTAACTCCAAATCATAATTTCAGTAATTATTTCATAGAAACATTTATTTAAATTATGAATAATATATAACCACGTCATTATTCACAATAATTCATACCAATACATTCCTATATAAATCAATAATTACAGGAATCCCTTATAAAATATAGGGTAATGTATTCACAGTCACCCTGACTAGTCTCATCTTCAGTTTTTTGAATGTTTTCTTGCATTCATTTGTCCGAAGAAAACTAGTAACCTTCATTTTTTGACTTAGGTGGACTAGATATTCATTATAAATTCTCAAAAAATCACCAATAATATTCAGGTAAACAAATAAATCATTGGATATCAAACACAATGGTTTCACTGGTGGAACATTTTATAACCCCATCTCTGATTGAACCACCAATTCCATCTCTTGGTATAATATGACACAAAAGGGGAATTGTTTTGTATCCAAAATTTACATAATGTATATTTTTGAAAATCTTATCTATCCACATGGTCTTCAGTACATTAATATATGATATTGATCCTCTTACATGTACTTTAAATTTATGTGAATTCCATCTATATAGACTACAAAAAAAACTAATGTAGAAAATATATAATGACTCAAATCATTAAATCGTTGAAGATACTGTGATAATTAGTAAACCAAATGGAATCACATTATTATACTAGTTTCAACAACTTGTACTGGATTTTGTCTTGGGTATATACTCTTTCTTGACCATTAATTGATGATATCCAAAATAAAGGCAAGGAATACGAATGTATAGATCTATACGTAGTGGCTCAAAAAAGTTATTAATATGTTGTATAATGTACTAGTTATTGATTTTATCTGGATAAAATATTGATAATCAATTAAAAGGTTCATCAATCCATATATTTTTTTTCTACATTGAAAATGGGTTCACCCTAGTTGGACACAACTAGAAAAATGAATCCCTTGTAATGATTCACATTGAGTTTCTATATCGATTCCTACCACAGAATCATGACAATTAATTAGGAAGTCTTTCAACTAGGTGTGGAACTAGTCACTATTTTATGAAATTCTAAAAATCACAATTTGTGGGATGACATGGAATTTCATTGGGAAACACATGAAAAAAAAGGTATTCAATTTTTTTATTATCCATGTTGAATTTCTACCCAACCATATAAGTTATTTTAATATATTGAATAATATTGAAATCATATTCAAGGGGTTTGGTTTTCATTGAAAAAAGATAATTAACATTGTAATGATAGATGATCAGTTTTTTTAATAATATCATACAACTCTTACCATAATATAAAATATATGTTAGATATATATAAGAAAAAACCAATATATGTCTATTTAAACATCAAATTAAATAATATGATAAATTAAAAAATTGCATTATTCAAATTTCGACAAAATTCAATATGAGTGGAAACATTTTCCTGAGATACCATCATCATATCATATAGTTTTTTCACTATTAATTCTATATAATAATAGGTGGGCTGCGTCTTGAAATTCTTATAAAATTCGTCATATATAAAAGAATGGAGTGATCCATAGTCAAATAAGACAATATAAATTATAAAGTGGATGAAATGTATAAAATTCAACACATCATTATCACACACCAAATTGGAAGTATTGAATGCAAAATATTTCCATTTATCACTCCGATTTACATGTTTATGATGTTGATCATAATTATTAAAATTTTATATTTTGAAATGGTCAGCATAGTCCCCATATTCTTTACATTTGGGTCACTATATTGTGGGTGGGGTATTCTATATATCATTCTATGTATTTGTATCATTATTCATCCTCATTATATCATTACAAAATTATATTTAATGATGACATTAACATAAACACATATAAAAAATTTACCAGTCCCATTAAAGAAGTTTAATTCATGTTTTCTACCACACATTAGGTAAGGAGGAATGATGATCTTATTTTCTACATGGATATTACTATTTACCTAGAACTCCATATTACTTTTCATATCAAAACAAATATATTAATGGGTAAATCCAATATCTATTTCTACATTTACATAATTTTTAATTATTTATTCATTTGTACTGAGGCCTCGTACAGTTTCTACCCTATAAAGGCCTAATTTTAATCAATAGATGACTCAATTAACCTTACATTTGGTATGGATGATAATTCCTAAATTATAACTCATGCATCATATAAAATATTATTTATAGGTACCAATGGATTCATCATACATCTAGTTTCCCTCACGAAATTATTTCTACATTTTCATATAAATAAATACAGTGAAGTTGTTATTGAAAAATGACTTATTAAATTCATATCACTCTTTTGAGTCAATTTCATATTGTTCCATAATATAATTAGTTATATTTCACTGTTTATGTTATTTACCTCCCAAATGGTCGACATCTAAAATTTCATTTTCAGTTTTTAAACATTGGAGAATGGAAAATATATTACTTTTGGAACATATCCATTCCTTAAAAACTACATGATCAATGGAACCACTAATAGATTATTGAAATTTCCTATAGAAGGAATAAATAAAATTTTGTTCCCTAATTGTATCATTTAGATTATTTGTATGATTCATAGAATGAGAAATTTTTTACCATATCAATGATAGTTTTCATTACGTACCCCTTAAAGATATGGTTCTCAAGAGTACAATCCCTTCATGTCCATTTGAATCCAACATTAACATGGTTATTTTAGGTTCGATACAAAGAATAATACCAAAAACCATAGTGTGTGATATTATAATCATAGTTGTAAAATACATGGATTGGAAAAATCACATATATGTTGTATAAATCATGAAATCGTATCTTAATTCCTTATAACCTAAGGGTTATCCTAAGTTTTAAAGGTTATTCATTATTAATATATACCATGATGGTTCTGAAAAAAAAATTAAAAATAACCAAATCATAACCCAATAGAGTATGATTACAGGTGTCTAGAAAGTCACATTTTCATTTACTAGGAATCATTCAAATTATGACTGGAAATCCTGTTTATGATTTTTTCCAAATGTTTCATAATTTCTAGAACACTTTCCACATGATGTATATATAAAAGGACCCGACTATAAACATTAAGTAATCATGAATTAAGTTAATAATTCACATCAAGGATCTTTTCATGATTAGACTTTTAGATAATTAGACTATAACTATTACATTATATCTCAAAATTTCATATTATACACCTCTACTCAGTATCCATTTTTATCCTAAAATAAAAATTCCTAAAAAACAATAATTATTTTCTTGATATAAATCTTCTTCAGTTATTCCTTTCTCTAACCCTACCTTATACCCTGTGACAAAAATTTCAAAAACGTGGGATGAGCATAAAAAGCTTAGTATGAGTTATAAAATTATAAAATAAAACATTAGTTCATCAATACATACAAAAGATAAGCTCTTTAACATACCTCATTAAATCATAAAATTTATGAATATCATAATGAAATCATAAATTATACTGTTTACATGTGGCATCCAAATCAAACTTACATCATTGCCTTCACAGATACGTAGGGAGTTAAATTAGGAATAATCATCACTGTATATTCCATAAATCTCTTTGGAGAAACATTTATGTTTACCTATTTCATGTTACCCAATGCATTAGAGAGCTATCTTGGGCTCACCCACCCAAGGTTTATCACGAAACAAACTATATAAATATATAATGCCGAATAACCATAACATATTCATAAGACATAAAACAAGCAAAAATGAAAGATAATATTTTGACATTTCAATCAATATATATCTTTTCATGATATTGACATAATCAATGCATTATTAATCCTTTTTAAAAGCCATTTAAATCATTTAATATAGTGATTTTTTAAACAACGTGTCCCATACCAAATTGAAGGTTTTAAAAGGATAAACAATTTAAAAAATTAATGTCTATATAATTATATACTTAAAAACATTTTGAATACATGGTCATTAATGAGAACTATTTGGATGACTAAAATTTTAAAACATTTAAAAAAATGTTTTTGTTAAAGAGTCTATTACCACATAGAAAATACTTGAATAAGCATAATTAATTAATTACATTAAAAAACATATAATATCATGAAAATAAGGAGACTAATGAGATAATATATCAAATGGAACTATATAAACCATATTAAATTGAATTTTTTCATAACTATAAATAAGTATCAATGGAATGTATATTGATACAAAGTCCCTTGAAACAATCATATCCTTAGATTAAGGAAAAATCAATGAAATAATTATGTGTGATAAATACGAATAAAACCTATATAAGTGGATATTAATTGTAAGACAATCATAGGTCATTCACACATACTCATATAAAGACATATTCATGAATTATAAGTTTAACCCAATGAATTAATATTTGGTTAAGAAGTCATCATACTGAAATTCGACTGCCAAATGCCGTAGCATTAAAATTTAGAAAATGTGTTGATGAGATAGAAAAGGGTCTATAATAACATGGAAATAAAATATACAGTATTAGGGATATATAATAACATATCCCAATATAAGAAAAAAAATTAATAGACATGACATAAAATAAGTATTTAAAAGTGTATAGTGAAGGTTTCCCTTACCAATTTGGTAAATTACAAAACATACACCGTATATAATAATAACCATACAATGATGATGTAAATACCTAAAAATTATATTTATTACAAAAAAATACAATCATGGTAAGTAAATACACGAATAAAAAGGAAATAGAGGTAAATATAGCATGAATCTCAAATGAATAAAATGTGATATGAAATCCCCTTACCTCATGTCTGACTAGACTTATTTGTTCTTTAATCTCATGAATAATTAAATAAAGATAATTTATATTCGCATAAGAACATTTTTAAAGATTATTATTCATCTTATATTACTTTTTACCATGTTAAAATAATTATATAATCATATATGTTAATAACGTTCGTTTTGATGATTATTGGTACTAGAGTCAAAAATGTACTTCTAATAAATACAAGTTGTCCGTGTGGTAAAAATTACATTATCACCAGAATGATATTCATGATTTGGATATAATTATTATAATATAAATCAATTATATATATTTATTTATAATATACAATAACATTTGGACATATGAAATGAAATGCACCTTTCAAGGAGACGGTAAGCCGTACGTACGCATAAACGTTACTTTAATTTCTTTTTTGTTTTCAATGGAATGAAGGCTAAAAGATACATAAGTATATTATAATTATTTTATAATATATTTGATATATATGTTACATATCTTCAAAAAATATATCATTTATACATTCTATGTATGGCATGAATGAGTCATATCACTTTGAGGGGGTGGTAGTCCGCACTTCCTCAAATGAAATTTTCAAGTTTACCTAGTATGGAAGCCATAAATGTATGATAGAAATGAAAAATATTGAACAATAGAGATAATATAAATAAAATATATATCACATATAACTGAATTACCATATTAATGGCCATCGTGAGAGGCGGTATGAGATAATCGAAAAATCGTCATTTTCTGAGGCAGTTGTTCGCCATACACAGAAACAATATGTTCGTATCCATTAGATGGGGGTGTGTGTAAGTGTGGTTAGAATAGTTTTCATAGAAAAAATATTATATTTAGTATACTAGTGTTTTTATAAATGAAATGAATAAAGATATTTGCATGGGATGGAAAGTAAAATAAAAGAAAAAAACATTAAAGAAGACGTTACTTTTAAATATGGTAACTTCCTTTGGTTTGAATGAAAAGGCTTCCTTGAAGTTACTTATGCCTAATATAAGGTTTCTATGTGTAAGATAGGTATGTAGGGACAATAATTTGGCAGATTTTGGTCGATCCAAAGGTCTTGAGAGGAGTGAGAAATGCGTTAGAGGTGATGGATTTTTATAAGGGGGAGGAGGGGCTCTTTAAGAAAGTATGGAAACATTATTTTATTGTATAATGGTTTTCAGTTTCAAAATGTTGATAACTGCTTAAATTTGAATATTGTATAACTCTTTTTAGAAATAAAATCATCCAATAAAAATTGAACTAGTTTTTGGATAGTTTTATATATTTATAATCCGATCTATTTAAATCATTAATTAAAAAGGTAATCTCTACATTTTCATTGTGTCATAAATATTTTTATTTATATGATGTCTAAAAAGTATAAATAAAATACCATGATGTAGGAAACATTTTTATCTTTAAAATAAATAATTATTTTCAAAGATATAACTTATATAACTCCATGTAAATATTGATTTACTAAACGATATATGTTTATGTCATTTTTGACTTTAATTTTAATTAATAAATATAATGTCTCATTATCACTCCCACATGGCTCCATGGGGTCTCAAAAGAAACCTAAGGATTACCATGGTCAGAAATTTATCATTAATTGGACTATAAATTATGTTAGGGTAATTTCATATTATTATAATAATATTTATTTACTTGTATTTACCATATTTACCCTTTATCCATGGTAAATAAAATATTCACTAAAGTAAATATTTATAATGTCTAATAATTAAATATATCTATTTTAAAAAATTGACCCTACTAATTCCAAATATGGAATCCATTTTTACAAATATAAAATAAAGAATTCGCAGATTTTAATTTAAAATTAATTTTTATTGTCAAAACAAAAAGTGTGTTTTTAAGAAATAAGAACTATAAAAAGTGGCACTTCATTATGTCCAATTTCAATGTTTTGTTACTTATAATGGACAAAATAGGTTTAAATAGTAAAAATATAATCTAATTAATCTTTAAAAACAATTAATTAGATATTTGAACCATATAAAGTAATTATATTAAAAATACTTATGAATTAAAATGGTTTATTTTGAACTATTCATTAAAAAATGAACATTTTTGAAAAAATAACAAAATTTTAATAAAGTAAATTTCTATGTCCCAATTCAAAAAAATTATAATTTTATTTTTTCATATAGAACATAAAAAATGTAAAAAAACTATATTTAAAATGGGTTCACCATCAAAAGGTTGTAAATAAACCTTTCATAAATATTAGAGTATTTATACTTAAAATTGGATTCATTCACGTTTTTAGACTATAACATTTATTGGGTAAATATAATGACTTTTGATAAATACGTGTAATAATATTTTAGATAATTCTTTTTTCCACTAATACAATGACTATGTGTTAACTACAATTTTAAATAATAAAAATATATTATTATTTTTCAGTATGACACAGCATTGTGTGCAACATAAGTCTTCGAAGAAACCTATTTTTGAACACATAGTCTTCCATAGTAAATCTTAACATTAATATTCAAAAAACATCGACTACTCTTAAACTCTCATGCTAAATATTAATAAAACAAATCACATATTCTCTATGATTGGTTAATCATTTACATATATAACCCAAATATTCATATGTCTATATTAATAACAAAGATTCTTACAAAATAATATTCCCCCATTACTCTACAATTTAAATCCAAAAGTATTCTATTTTCCTTAGGCATATAGTTTCCCAAAAAGAGAAAATGTCTTCTAAAATAACCTTAATCACATAATCCCCGAATAATTTTCCTATACTACAGATATCCATTTGATAAAACATAATATCATAAATAAACTTATTCTTAATCAATAAAATGATTTATTTAAAAAGAATATTTCATACTAACCATGGATATTACATAGTCCAGTGGTAAGTGATAAATCCCATATTCACTTTGGTTGTCAGTTCGATTATTGTAGCTTAGTTTGAAATGATGGGTTGTCAAACGGTCAGCGTATATTCCCTTTTTCAAAAACTATACAATTTTATAACATTTCAAAAAATGAGATAACCTCCTAAAAAACATAACATTATATAACCTAAATTGATATCTTATGCCTCTCATTTTCATACCAACACATAATGACTTCAATATATTAATTCAACAAGTCCTATATATATTGAAATTTTTTTTCCTCCATAAAATAACAATATTCCCAGAGAATGAACATTGTACATTGATCATAGTGTCCACATGGTTTCATCTTCATCTTTTTTTGTAGATAAGTGGTCCATGCATTGCAAAAATGATTTAGATATCCTTCAAAATCATTTTCTTCCTTTATAAAAATACATCTCATTCAACATGGGTTATATTGGTGATCATAGAAAAAAATACCAAAAATAATCATGTATGAGATATAATTTCAAAACATCTGATAATTTTTTTTATAAAACAGTCTGACCTAGTTTGAGTTGAAACATTCAATCAATGGCCCTTTTAACGTACCATAACTATATACTAAAATAATATAATTTAAAATCCAATATAAATAGGTTGTGCTAGGGTATCATTATTGAGAAATTTTTTTAAAATCATAATATTCTTCTAAATCTTGTGATAAGTTAAAATATATGAAAATCCTATGATAATATTTACCTTTCTTGGAAATATGATAATATTGCGAAAATGATATTCAATTAAATACAACACCTGATCGAAGATGGTATCGAGGTATATTGGAGTTGTTTTATATTTCAAACAATTTCTTTCAAGTGAGTTGTATGTTAGAGAATGATTCATAGTCATCTGGACATGACATTGCAATAATTATTGCAAGAATGTCATCATGAAGATATAAAAATATCGTTTGAGATCATCCTCCTTCCATTAGAAACAATCATTCCATAATCTGAAAATTTACAAAATAATGATTTAACATAATGAATATACATAGAGACTAATAATGTCTTTAATAAAATCTCTTAATCCCTAAATTTATCTAAACCGGCCTCTAATACCAACTATAAGGACCCAGCCTAAAACATTAGATGATCTTGAATGAAGTTAATAATTCACATCGTGGATGTTTTCATGTATAGAGTTTTATATAATTAATCTCTAACTATTACAATACATATAAAAAATTTAAATGTAGACACTTCTACTCAGTATCCATTTTTTTTATAAAATATAAATTCATAAAACAACACCATAATTCTTTTTTTGATATAAATATTCTTGAGTTCTTCCTTTCTTTTACACTAGCTTATACCCTATGAAAACATTTCAAAAACATGGTATGACCATAAAAACTTAGTCAGGGTTATAAAATAAAGAAATATAACATTAGTCTATCAATACATAAAAAACATAAGTTCTTTAAAATTTCTCATGAAAACATAATATATATGAATAACATGTATATTTCTTAAATCATAAAGGTAACTTGTGGCATCCATATCATTATTAAATTGTATATTTTATACCTACGAAGGGAGTTACATTTGGAATACCCATCATAGAATATTTCCTAAATCACTTATGTGAAACATTAACGTTTTCCTCTATCACGTTTTCCATATCATTAGAGAGCTATCTCAGGCTCACCCTCCCTATTATTATCATAGAACCACCCACATATGATAAAAATAACCAATAAACATATAATATTAAGAACACATAAAAATTGTAATTTGTAAATATAATATTTCCACATTGCAATCACCATATATCTTTTCATGATATTCACATAATCAAAGCATTATCAAACCATTTTCAAAACCATTTAAAACATTTAATAAAGTGATTTTTGAATCACACTGTCCCATACCAATTTGAATATTTTAAAGGTATTATCGTATTAAAACATTAATTTCCATATAATTAAATACTTAAAATAATTTTCAAAACATATACATTAATGATAAATATTTAGAATATTAAATCTTTAAAACATTTAAAATGATTTTTTAGTAAAAAAGTCAGTTACCACTTATAAAATACATGAATAAAAATAAGTAGAGAATTACCTTAAACAAAACCTATAATATCATGAGAATAAGGTGATTTGCGATATGTTATGTCAAAGGGTAGTTTATAAACCATATAAAAGTTAACTGGTTTATAATAATAAATAATTCTCATTAGAATCTCTATTGAGACAAAGTCTCTTACAAAGATCATATCCTTAGATTTAGGACAAATAAATGTTATAATTATGTGTGAAAAATAATAATACACCCAATATAAGTAGATATTATTTATAAAACAATCAGAGGTAATTCAAAAATATTCATTTAATGACATAATCAGTAATTATAAATTTAACCCAACCAATTGAAATTGGGATAAGAAGTTCTCTTACAGAAATTCAAGAGCCAAATGGTGTCGCCTTAAAATTCCGAAAATGAGTTTCTGAGCGAGCAAAGGTTATCTCATAACATGGAAATAAAATTTACTTCAATAAGGATATATAATAAAATATCCCAGAATAAGAAAAAGTAAATTAAAATACATGACATAAAAGAAGTATTTAATGGAGTATGGTGAAAGGATCCCTTACTGATTTCGTAACATACGAAACATACACCCCATGAAAGAAGGATCATAAAATGGAGATTTAAATACCCATAAATTACATTATATTACACAAAAAATAAAATCATGGCTATTACATACACCAAAAAGAGTAAATAGTGGGAAAAATAGCATGAATCATGTAGGAATAGAAAGTGAGATGAAAACCCCTTACCTCGTGTCCGACATGACTTGTTTGTTATTTGATCTCCAGAATAATAATATAAAGTTAATTTATACTTGCTTCTGAAAATTTTTAGTGTTTATTACTACAATTATATTACTTATTAACACTTTATAAGCATTACATAATCATTTATGTTAGAAGCAGTCATTTTGTTGATATTTGTTACTTGAATCAAAAATGAACTTCTTATAATTACAAATTTTCCATGTGGTCAAAATTCTCTTCTCCCAAAAATGGTATTCATGATTTAGATATAATATATATCATATATATCCATTATATATATATATTTTTATAATATACCATTACATTTGGACATAAGAAATGAAATGCACCGTTCATGTAGACGGTAAGCCATATGTATGGATGAACACACTTTCATTTCTTTTTTCATTTTTAAGGGAAAGAAAACTGAATGAGACATAGGTATATAATAATTAAATTATAATATATATGTTATATATGTTACATATTCTCATAAATTAAATCTTTTATACGTTCCACTTTTTTAATGAATGAGTTAAATAACATTTAGGGGCGGTTGTTCGAACTTCCTCAAATAAAACTATCATGTTTCCCCATTATGGAAACCAAAATGGTATGCAATAAATGAAAAATAAATAAGAATATATACAATATAAATATAATATATATCACATATAAATACAGTTCCATGTTAATATCCACCATGAGAGGCGGTAGGAGATAATCGAACAATCATCAATTCATGAGGTAGTAGTTTGTCGTATACAGAAACAATATGTACGTATCTATTAGATGGAGGTGTGTTAGGTGTAGTTTGAATAAATCTACTAAAAATTAGAATAATTAGGAAACTTTTTTTTTATAAAATAAATGAATAAATAGACTTTATGGTGTTGGAGAAGTAAAATAAAAGATAATAACTTAGGAGAAGATGTTACCTTTAAATCGAGTAACTCCATTTCTCTTGAAAAAAAATGGACTCCAAGAAGTGCCTTTTGTTTATGGTATGGCTTCTAAGAGAAATATATGTATGTATTTAGCTTAATGGGGTTGTGTTTGGATGATCTAAATGGCTTGATAGGTGTGAGTAATGGGTTATAGGTGATGGAATTTTATACGAGGGAGGAGGGGCACTTTAAAAAAGTCTAAAAAATTATTTTTATTATAAACTGGTTTTTGGTTCCCAAATTTCCAAAACTTATTATATTTAAAGATAAGATGACTTGGTTTCGAAATAAAATCATATAATAATAATTGGACATGTTTTGGATAGTTTTTAAAATTTTATAATAACATTTATTTAAATAATTTATTAATAATGTAATCACTACATCATCATTGTGTCATAAATAATTTTATATATTTGATGTCTAAAAATTATAAATAAAATAATATGATGTAGGAAATATTTTTAGATTTCAAATTAATATTTATAGTTTAAGATGTAACATAAATAACCCCATGTTAAAATTTTTTTACTAAAGGATATATGTTTATGTAATTTTGGTATTTAGATTGAATTAATTAATATGAAGTGTCGTTATCACTACCATGTGGTTCCATCGGGTTTCAAAATCAACACAAGGATGAACATGGTATGACATGTATAAACCAATTGTATTTGGACACATGTTAGTGTAACTTAATATTATTATAGTAGAATTTATTTACTCTTATTTACCATATTTACATTTTAACCACAGTAAATAAAATATTTACTAAAGTAAATATTCCTAATATCATAAAATAATAGTTATCTATTTACACTATTTTAAACTCCTAACTAAAAATATGGAATCCATTTTTCCAAATTCTGAACAAAAAATTTTCATTAGTTAATTCAAAATTAATTCTCATTGTCAAAACAAAAAGCACTTTTTTAAGAAATATTAACTATCAAAAGATTTCAACTCGTTTATGTCCAATTTCAAAGTGAAATTACATCCACTGACCAAAATTGGATTAAATGGTAAATATATAATATAATTAAACTTAAAAAAAAATTAAATACATAATCTATATATATATATATATTAGATTAAAAAGATATTTGGAATTAAAACACATTAAATTTTACAATTCTTTAAAAAATGATCTTTATCAGAAAACTACACAAAATTTAGACAAAGTAAATTTTGATTTACCAATTCTAAATAAGAGTTTTATTATGTCAAATATAACATAAAAATAGTTACAAAAACGATATTTAAAAAGGTTTCACCATCAAAAGTTGATAAATCAACATTTTAAAGTATAATATAGTATTTATGCTTAAAATTGGATTCATTCACATTTTAAGCCTATAACTTTTATTTGATAAATGTAACGACATTTAAAAAAAATTTCTAATCATATTCTAGTAAGGTCTATTCATTCCCACAAAACAATGGCTATTCGCTAACGACCATTTAAAATAATAATATTATATTATTATTTTTCAGTTTGACTCAGCATTGTGTGCAACAGAAGACCTCAAAGAAATCTATTATTTTGTGTCAGGTACACCATAAAACATAGAATACCCTCTTTTTAATTCAAAAATAATAACAAATATGAAAATATATTATCGTTTATTTACCTGGGATGTTATAATATACCCCGGGATATATTTCCCTACTAAACAATATAATCTCTTCCTTACAATGACTATTTAATATTACAATATACATAGGCTTATCCTAATGGTTCTCTTTAATTTAATATAATAATAATTTCCAAAGGATAACTAAATCGTTATTTTGATATTAAAAATAGTGACCTTATATTTTTATACATAGATGTAACATCATTTTTATGAATATTCATGACATTACATAAAAACGCACCTAAGGATTATTTTGTAGAGTGAATTTGGAAACATAGAATCATAGAAAACTGTTTTATAATAGTTCAACATCATCTTAATGAAAATTATTAATAACTACCAACCATGTTAGAAATTCCATAGGTAATATATTTCATCATAAACTATATAAATGAGGCTAAAGAGAGGGTGATCTTAGATGCTTATTAGGGTTTAAGAGTTGAAATACCAAAACATAATGTCACCATAATTATATGTCAACATGAACATAACATATGATAACCTTACCCAACATATCAAGGATATAAATCATGAGTCATGGAATCAATATTGTTATTTCATAAGACATGAATTCTAAATGAATAAAAAACATGAGCCAATAGATCTTAACATAGTCATAAGATATAGAGTTGTTACATTCACATAATTGAAAATAGTTTCCCTAGTAGTCAAGGAAAATTTCCATGATTATTTATGGATTTATTACACTTCTAAAGCCATCATAGTAATCATGGTTCACAATCAATATTATCACAATAGACATATTCTCTTAATAAACTACTTTTACCCTGAAGTGTATTGTTATTTATCTCAGGAGATTTAAATCATAACCAAATTCATTGGAGGGACAATTAGGTCCCACCAATCACATAATTAATATCAGAAATTTGTGATCCAAATGATCATAAAAATTTACACTTATCAGAAACCATTAAAATAAATGGGTTCACAACCATTTAATCATATCTTAACTAGCATAGAGAAATTGGGTATCAAAATAATGTCATAATTTCATTTTAGTGTAACCCATTGAAAAGAAACTTGCTTCATAATAATATGATCGTCATAGTAATAAAATATAATTATAGATAATATGGATTTTATAATATAAATAAATAATAATAAAAATTAAATAATCACAATTTTTCTTTGATGTTTATGAATACAAATTATATAAAATATTCATTAAAACATTAAAGTTGAAAATATATATTCCATTTTGACAAAAAAAATAATTTTTAAAACACTTTTAAAATTTTTTTATTATAAAATAAACCATTAAACATATAATATAGGATATAAACATATAGAAATCAATAAATAATGAATGTTTTTTCATGTTGATCATGTTAAAATAATGATTCCATTAAAATATTTGGTAAATTTCAAATGGGCCTACTTTTGAAACAGTAAGTAAATACCTTTTAATAAATAAGAAAAATAAAATGTTGGTAAAAATAAAATTTGTAATTCCATTGGATAATGTTAAAGAACAATTGAAACATTTTTATAAAATAGAGATGTGGATTATGATGGTGTTTTCGATCGAACATAGAAATAATATAATTTTACATTAAAAACATTATATTTGAATATTGAGCACAAAAAGAGCTTAAAATGAAGAGAAACATGTATTAAATTTTCATAACCATAAAATAATAAAATTTGTGATGTTCTTGAAAATTATGTTATAATTATTCATCATCAAAACCATAATCATGAAAAAAAACCTAATAAACAATGAGACGGTGTCATTATACATTTACTAATACGGTAACATTTGATCCATAATCCCCAGTTAAGAATACAATAAAATTAAAAATTAAATATCATGAAAATAAAGATAAAAAGGATATAAAATTCCTATAGATCAGTATATACACCACTTAAAATAAGATAGTTGTATAACAAAACATATGTCTCAAAGGAAAAAATTAATATAAAAATACATTAACTTAAGCCTAAAATACCTTTTTAAATGTTTGAAACTCCATTATAATAAATAAAAGTTTAATATTTATACATTATTGAAATAAGAAAATATTTATCATAACAGATTGGACTAAAATATTAATTTTTTCTACTAGTTTCTCAACAATTCCTTGTTAAACACCATTTTGGGTTATCACAACTTTGTTTTTCATGTATATTTTATTTTGGATTTTTTGATACAATTAAAATTTTCATTTTAACATAATATCAAAAAAATTATCATTTTATATATTTAAAAAATTGTATAATAACATTTATTTATATTAATCCATTAATGTTAGAAATATAAAACGAGTTACACTATTCATTGAAGTAGTAAGTTGTATGTACACCTGAATGTTGTTTCCATTTTTTTGATGGGTTAAATGAAAGTAGGAAAAATAATATATCATCAATAAATATGAGCTATTATTAAAAATATATAATAAATATTAATTAAATTTATCCTTTATTACCATCCATGTAAAATTTTGTTGATAAATAAATCACATCACTTGACGAGGTGTTTGTTCGCCATACACATGAAAGGTTATATTATTTATTTAAAGGATGATTAGGTGAGAAATTATATGATATATTTAATTTATAAAATGATATTTATTTAATGAATAAATCATATCAAAATTATTTATATCTATATTACCTTCCATGTATGCATAAGTGATAGAAAATGACATTTCATTATGAGGTGGGAGTCTCACAAACACACATGAATAGTTAACGTATTCCCAATGAAATGGAATGTTAGAAGGTATAATTTATATTATAATATAAAAATTGTAATTTTATTAAAAATATCATATTTCATCATTATATTCATAATTATGTACATCTATAATAATTTTTCATAGAAAACAGTTAACGTCAATTCGTGAGGTAGTAGTCCACTGTATGCATAATTGACTGTTTTGTTTATCATTTGGTGGAGGAGGAAAAAGCTGTAGGTAATAACATAAACAAAATAAATTAACTTGATATTAATGATAATGATAATATTTTATTATAATTTATCAATGATATTTTTATGTGGTGGAGGAAGAAATAAAGAAATAATAGTCTATGAATTTTTCATCTTCTCTAAGGAGCCTATTTATGTTTATTCCTTATGACATCATCAGATATTTTTATAATCAAAATAAGACCTCAAGGATGATATAATGTAAATAATTAATTATATTAGGTATGTATTTTATATATTAATGGGATATGAATGTCTGAATATGAGTGAAGATGTTGTGTCCTTTTATAATGGAGGTGAGTGGTAGAGTTGTAGTTTTTCAAAAGAATAATGTCAATCAAATTACATCACATTCCAAAAAGTTATAAAATCTGAAATTATAGAACCATATAAGTGATAAGGTAAAATAAAAATATTCAATAGTTTTGAAATATTTCTAGGCCATTTTAGCTGATATTTTATTAGTTTAACCCATCATCAAACCCATTTTATCATTAAATGTAGTAATTAACTTGTTATTGTGTTTTCTTTATTACTCATGATAAAAATTATTTCAATATTATTTGATAAATTAAAATATTATAATTAAAAATATTAAATTTTTTTACAGATTAAAAATAAATAAATGGAAATATTTATTTACAATTAAATCGAACGATGTGATGAAAAAATGTTATCCAGAATAGATAATTTTAAAAATATTTAAAAATATTTATAAAAAACATAAATATTAATGTATTATAATGACACTATAAATATAATATTTGATAATTGAATAATTTTTTTAAAAAATCATTTCATTAAATCAGTGAAAATGAATCATGTCACATTGAGGAGATAGTAGGACATATGTATACCAGAGTGACATCATCATTTCCCTTATGGGTGGATGTATATGAAATTTTATTATGTGTTAATTATATTTAATCAATATTATATCATTTATATATATATATATTAATTATTTCCATCATTACTATTCTCCATGTATTTCAATGATATATGAAAAGCTACATCGATTTGTGAGACGATAGTCCTCGAGACACACGAGTTGTGGTTTTGATTGAATTTGATGGAGAATAAAATAGATAAATATAAATAAATTAACCTAGTAAAATATTTATTTCTATAATAGAATTCGTTGTTATTATATTGGAATTTTTTATACATTCTGGCATGGGGTAAATGAAATGGTAAAAAAGAATAGGATTAGTCAGGATGATTACCATATCATAGAAAAACCAATTTCGGATCTCTATTAAAGACCCAAGGGTTCATATTTTTGGACTTCTAGTATCTCAATAATTTGTATATGAATATTCATGACTGATAATGGTTTGTTTTTTTCAATATTGATGGATTTGTAGGTTATATGTAGTGAGGGGATGTGGTATCATTTCGTAATTGAGGAAGATTGACATATTTTTAATACCCAAGAAAAATAATAAATTACAGGTCAATCTATACACAAGATCTTTCAAAATTGATACACTATGGGGTGTGGGGATGATAATGTTTAGAGAAACCACCACTATGAAAAAAAATATTTTCTAAAAATGTTATTTCATTTACCACCAATGTTACTTACATTTAAAATTTTAGTTTCTCCAAGGTAACTACTTTTTAAACCTATGTATCTTATCAAGTAATCACAAAATGGAATTTTCAATATTAGGTAATTTGGTAAAAATTAATCTTAATATATTATCCAATTTATAAAATTAAAATTCTATTTGGGATTCATTTTTTTACACAAGCGCATGTATTGCTTAAAACCCCATTTTAACCTCAACTGTATTAAATAACTGTATAATGTTTTTACTATTCATTTTTCCAAAATTAATTTGACATTATTATGTAATATTAACTATTCATATTCAAAACATGGAATAAATTTTATAAAATTCTATTCATCTAGGTGAAATTATATTATTTAAAAAGATACCCACAATCATGATGGAAAAATTGTTTTTGAATAAATTTATTTCTCAATCATTAGATCATCATAAATTTATTATATGACTGGTAATAATTGTTATATAAAGTGGAATTGATATATAATGGTATATAATTTATTCAAATTGTGTAAATTATTCATAATTATTTTTTATTATAAGTACTTAAAATGAAAATATATTATTCAAATAAAAAGTGTTTTAAGAAGAAAAAATTTTCATTTTTAAGAACAAAAAATAACCTTATAAAAAATCCATTACCAACACGATTAAAGTACTAATTATATTTATTACAAATAAAAAATACTTATTTTATTTTTTAATCACATTATATAGATAATGGGGGTTCTTAATTATATAAAATATTGAAAAGAATATACTTCATCAGAAAATGGTTTTTCACTATTTAAAAAAAAATAACCCTTCTATGATAAAAATATATTTATCCTAGTATAATTTTTTATTCATTATTTAAAAATTTTATTTACTTTTTTACAGTAAGATCTACAATATTGAATTAGAGTAATTGTATAATTTTCTTCCAAAAAACATATGTTATAAAAAATATAAATTTTATACCTATGTAAAGACTTTGTAATAAATTTATCTATTTTTGAAAGTATGTTTTATGTACATAAAATATGTATATATAATTTTAAAGAAATTGTGATTCCATTTCCTACCATTAATTTTAGACGTCATTTCCTACCATTAACCTTTAAAAAGAATATAATTTTCATTTAGGCTCACTATTGGGTTTGGTATACTCTATAAAACATAGTATTAATTTTAAAAACACTAGTTGTTAGAGTATTAGAGAGATAGTTAATTTTTTAGAAAATTTGAATGGATTATATTAATGTGAATAATGTGAATCAAATAAAATTTCAACATTATTTTTATGACTAGTTTAAATTTTATTAATATAATTTAATTTTATATCATTTTAATGAGGGATTAATATTATATTTAATCCCTAATTGTTGGTGGTTTCTATTGTTGATTATCCTAAATGGAACATTCATTAGATCACATTATTATATAGTGACCATATTCTATTTATTTGAATGCTCAATCCTTATGTGAATGGTCAATTAGTGAACTCCATTTTTTTGATTATTTTATCATTAATTTTCCAAGGGCATTTAATTTTTTTGTATCTATTATATCCATACATAAAGTATTTCTATAATATATTATGGTAGTTGCCATGCTTGTTGGATACACATCTATGACATTTTTTATAAACATTTCCATTTCAATTTGAATGTCTATCAAGTAATTTTATACATTTATTATTTTCTACACATTTATGGAACCATTATCTAAACACCATATATAAATTAATGGAACATCTAATGACTTCTTCATAACTCCCAATTAGTATGATATGAAGAAATTATCAATGATCATGTATTAAACCAATAAAAATATATATTTAGGTATCAATATTGAAAATTAAACCATTGAACAACCTTGTATTCATTGTGGAATTTTTAAAATAAATTACAACTGATATAATATCCTTTTATATATTCACCCAAATATCTCCCCCACAAATATTACAAAGTTTTTGGGGAAACATGTTATTACAAAATATTAATATATGTCTTCCCTCTCTATTTATTGAAATTCTTCTATTGATTTTATTTTATATTCCAATATCTAATATGAATTACCTCCTCCTTGTAAGTGTAATATTATACGAGTAATACTTATTTACTTTTAATAATGATGTAAACATGTTTTACCATTTCCTAATAACTATTTTGTTAAATTAGATCAGGATATCTACTAAATTATGATTTTAATTATCAAAAGATTGAATGAATATGAAAATTTCCCCTTTTGATAGATGGTGGAAATTCCACATGGATTATTTTATTATTATTATTTTGATATTAGTCATTTCATGGTATGTGATTTCTTAATAGCTACTCATTTTGAAATGTGTATTTTTATATACAGTAATTTGATTATCTATCACACAATATTTAATATTTTTTCTCCATGATACAACCATACAATATTATATAAAAAGATGAAAGATAATAACAGACTAATTCATAGAAAAATATATAATTCAAATTATAAAATGATATTTATGGTTTAATAAAATGAACCCATTATGTTTCACATAAGTTTACTATTACTAGACAATAAAATTCCAAAATTAAATTTTATTATCACTAATATAGTTTTTATTTACCCTTGAAATATAATCTTATTAATTGCATAATTATTAATGATAACTTACGTAACATTAAAAATAAAATAATATGTTTAGTTTCAAAAAATAATTAAGCTAATTTAATATTAATACCGATGAAACTATAATATTATTTTAAATAATTGTGTATGGTCCACTTATACAATTGTACAATATTCATTAAACTATTAAATATATTGTGTAATATGATGTTATGGGAAGAGAATGTACTTAATATGTGGAATTATAAGAAATAAATTGACATTTTATTAAACTTAAGTAACATGGTTAAAATAATAATAATAATCCAATAAAAAAATTTGATTATAAAAAAATTATTTTTAATTAATTAAAATGAAAAATTGAATTTTCCATAGGCATAAAAAATGATACATAATAACACAAGTGTCACTACCATAGGTAAAATATATTTGGTATTAGATGGATTCATTATTATTATGAATATCAATATAGAAAAAAAAAATTTATTGTGTCTATGAATAATGATATAATGTGTCGTAATACTAAAATAAAGTAACTATATTAAAATATATTTTACTATATTTTTCATGTAATAATATAATTTTCATAATTCATGATATGTATAATAGAAACATAAATCAATTATAAAAATTATATAATCCCATGGATAGAGAGTATAATTGATAATAAATATAAAATGGTTATTTAAATTAGTTGTCAAGGATGTTCACAAAAATAAATTTAAGACAACTATAAATTCGTATTTATCATCAAATTATTCCATATTAGCCATATAAATATTATTTAAAAAAAGAACATGAAATAAAAAATTAGTCTTTATATGGGGAACCCCTTACCATTGGCCCTGTCATATTTCAACGTGTAAAACCTTCCTATAATATTATCTATAGTTTGTTAAAAAAATAATCTATGAGTTTATTATAGTTACTTATTTAATACATAATCACTTATAATCATTATATTTTATTGATTATGATTTTCATTACATATAATTTTCTTGACTACATTTTTATTTGAATTAATCAATTCTTCAAATTAGTTCAAGAAATTTTTATATTTTTAATAAATTATTTAAATTAATAAATTAAAAAGGCATAAAAAAGTAAATTATATATTTATATAATGTAGATATTTTATGTTAATCTTATAAAAAAATTTATATATATATATATATATTAGTCAGTATATATATAATAATCTAATTATTAACGAGACATGTTAAAATCGGTCAAAAGATAATATATGTGTTATATATATTATATAATATTAATATTATATCATTTTAATATTTATATTTACATATATAATAAAAAATATCCCATTATAAAAGAAGGGAAATATATCGCATTGATAACATCCTCATATGAAGTAAACAGAACATTTTTATGCATTTCAAAACATGGGTGGAGAATATATTTATATATATATACATTACGAATTGATTATAGAATATATATATCAGCATCAAAAAATTATTCAAATATATACTTATTAACTTTTATGGTTTGAAAAAATTTAGGGAATAAAGAGAAGAACATATTAAATTGAAAAAAAAATTAAATGATGATGATTTTAGAGTTACCAATGCATTGATTATTACTCCATTTGTATGGTAATAAATATTTGAAGGCTTGCGGTTTGGGGGGACCACAATATCTATACCGAAATTAAAATCTATAATAAAACTAAATTTGGAAAATATTATTTATTAGAATTTATTTGGGATGTAATTTTCTAGGATTGAGAGGTTGTATTTCTTCATTACGGGGATGGATATATTAGGTTCTTATAATGAAAAATATTTTTTTCGAAGGCTAATACAAGAAATTATTTTATTTTATGGATAATCAAAAATCATGATTAAAAATAATTTTATTTATTCTTTTAAAATACAATGACTATAGTTTTATTATATTTGTTCATTTAATATATCTATATTTATATAAATTTATCAATTTATCCTCTAAGATAGAATTATGTTTATTTATCTTGGGTCCCTTGAATTAATATATTAGTAATATTATTATTATTCATCATATGCGAATGAATCACATCATTTTAAATTATTTTACTGTTTTCAAGACCACATTTAGTAATTATGAGGCAATGGATTATTGTGAAATGTGGGGTTTTCAATACGCCTTGGATATGTATAGTCAGTGTTGGACATTTCAAAGGAGTTGGCCATTAGGTGGTGTATTAACTAAAATAAATAAATTCATTTTTTATTAAATAAAACATATCTATTACTAAATAGATGTACATATATATATATATATATGAATAAATTATCTAGGGTTACCCATACATCTCAGATATGATTTAAGAGGAGTAAGGCTCGGTTGGTTGGAATCCGAGAATGAAAGGTGATTAGATAATGGTTGATCAAGTGGAGACAGACATAGTAGGTCACCATTAGCATTGGTGAACATGTTCTTCACTAATTATTGATCCATAATTTTGGTGGGGTTTTCTATTTATGTATTCCCACCGTATTTAATTCATTAAGAATGGAATAAATTATTTACATTATTATCCATGATTTATTAATCTTCAAATAATCACTTCCGTAGTTAGATTTTTATTTTTATCTAATAAATATCTTTGAATGTTCTATCAGCCATGATTATACTTAATTTTTTGATTGTTGGAAATGAATTTGGGTGGTGTGATTATTTTCCGACTTCATTTCAATTTATCCCAACTAGTATTTTCATTCTATGTTGTTCTCCAATATTCTAATGTTTTTAAATTTATGGAGTATGTTCGAGCCTAGTAGAACCCCTATATTCATAGTAGTTTTGAAAGAAATAAGTGGGATTTATAATTAGGTGTAGGTCAATATATTATCCATTATTTGTGTTTTTTAAATAATGACATGAGGTTATATTTGTCACCATTTAGATGTGGTCAGAGCATGGAATGACAATATGGGTCATGAGGTGTTGAGGTCATTAGAATTCATCCATTATACATGAATTGGGAATAAATTACCCTACATCCAAGACCCCTAATGTTAATTTGTATGGAAATGGAGTTAGTTGCGGTGAAGAAGAATCAAGGTGATATTTTCTAGTTTTCTATCAATACAACAGTATAAGGCATACACTATGATGAAAACATATAATTTTTTCCCTTGATATTAAAATATAGGTTTAGTAGGAGATAATGATCAAATGACTAATGGAACTACCAAATTCCATATGACCCTATGTAGGTGGATTAGACTGTACCTTAGGGGTACATATTCCAAGGCACGACCAAGGCCACATTCACGACTAGAGATCAAGGGGAAAATATATGTACTCTAACATAACAATTATACAAAAACATGGCTATGTACACATGCACATGTTGATGTACAAGAGAATTCACCAGAAGGGAAAATTTTTGTACCGGGTGGCTGATATATTATTTGTACCACTACTAATCATATTATGGTGGGAGACAAAAGCTTTGTCTATGTCTAAGAGAGAACACAAGTTGGTAGGGAGTTGGGGTAACATGTCATGTGATCCCATATACACTATGTGTAAATAACCCAAAAACATCCACACTTTGTATCTACTTTGTATGAACTCATATATGGGCCAAATATTAGCCTATCATGAGCAGTTTCCTATATAAAACAAGATGGTGGCCTTGGGAAAGTATTTGGAGATATTTTACTATGTATTCTGATATTGACACCTCTACATGTGACCCATTTCATTAATAGTGACCATATAGGATCAACAAGAGGATGTTGGGGTTGGAACCCCCTTTTCACTTATGGTTTGGGTTCGACATAATTTATACATATGCGGAGTGGTACCCCTTATCAATCTAGGGTTTGGGTCATTTATTTTCCTAGATCTCTCCATTTTTAATTGTTTTTTCATCTATATACTGAGTGGAACTCCTTTTTCACACATGTATGTGGGACATAAATTTATTGATTTCCACCCCAAGTCACACCAAGGCATATATCCTCTCTCTTTTATGTGTCACCACATTGTTTTACAAGCCCATGTCCCCATGTCTACTATTTATCACACCCTATAATACTAGACTGAAGGTATTCTGTTAAATATTTTCCCCTATCAACTATATGGGAATGTGTTGAGATGAGTGTCCTCCACTTGGATCCTTGAGTGTACATATGATATTATAGTAAATTGTGATTAATCACTATCACTTTAAGAAAACTCGTTATCTTTTTTTGGGTTGTGGATATGATGATTTCATTTATATCTCATTTAGATTTTTTATGGGACTATATATTTATATTGGTTTTCATTTCCCTCTTTATTTTGGTCGAGATTAATGATGTTGTTTATTTTATTTGATCTATTTTTGTATTTGGGTTTACTATTAGGAATTAATATACTAACCCCTACATGGTATTTTCCAACACATCATGCCCAAATGTTTGATGTGGGCTTTAGATATTTTATTACTAATATTGGTGTAAAATTTTGATGGATAGGTGGATTGACCTAACCATGTGGTTGGACGTGGATAAAATCATATAGTATCTTTTAGTAATTATTTTTCTAGTTACTAATATTAAGGGACTTCATTTTTGGGTTCAAAAGTATTTTAAAACATTACACATTCGTTTTAACCATTTAACTCAGTTGAATTCCCAAGGGTGCATTGCATGCATTGTTAAACTCTATATAGTATATCCCTTAATTTTTACTATGTAATTTTTAATAGAGATGGTTTTTTGTGGGTTTAAAATTACATAGTCTAAGGATTACATTTTTCATTAATGACTTATTGGATTTTTTTCTCCACTACATATCCTATTCGAGGTGGGCTTGGGGTTGTCACACGTAGCCTTCCATGTAAAGTGTAGGACCTGATGGGTGAGGTCATGATATGGTGGTATAAATGGGTGTTGATTATCTTGTTATGGTATAGATGAACCCATGGTGATGATTGATTTAGAATATTGGGAAATTGTTCAAAAGTGAATTTAGTGTGTTTTTCATGTTAGGGAACAAATTATTGGTATGACACCAGATGTATCCATTCACCATTAATTAGACTAACTTCTTTTAAACTCAGAATAACAATACATCGGATGGATTGAAACACTGATTAATGATTCATATATGATTAATTAATTTTAAAATACTTTTTAATTCGAATTCACCCACAGATATATATATATATATACTATTATAATTGTAGTTCAGATTGAACACTTTCAGGGTACCACTATGAAGTCATCCGGACGGGTTATAATTAATGGAAAGTTATGTTGATCCATTGAGGTAAGCGACCACATGTATGGGATGATCTCATAAGGTGTTACCTCTAGGTAGGCAAGGACTAGTTCCCCCACTTATCGATCATAGAATAAAACTAGGATTACATGTTATGGATTAACATAGGATTAACATGATATACGAGTTCCATCATCATTGACCAATTAGGATCCATAATAATTCTTATACACAGTTATTATAGGATTGAAATGAGTCAATAATCCATATATTTAGACATAGTCAAACCTTGACTGATCATATGGTTTCACATAAATCCATTATTTTCCATTGGGAATCATGGAACATTGGGAATATGAGGATGCAGACCCATGATGAGATGAAACTATCAGCATCATAATTATAGTTTTTTTTCTTGATGGGTAATTACCACATGGTTAATCTCTATAAGGACATAATAATTCCTCAAGTTGTTGAAGGTAGATATGATTGGTTTTTATTATTTTTTTATGATCACCAACATAAATATTTACTCCCTCAACATAGTGCACGATGGATTCTTCTTGATGAAAAATTTCATGTTCTGTTTTCATATATAAATTCATTTAAATGTAGTTTTCTTGTTTATAATGACTTATTATGGGGTTCTAGAAATGGATTTGGTATTTGAGATATTCTTAGAAGGGAAAATTTTAGCAGCTGGATAAGGAATTGGTATTCCAGGGGATGAGTTATCAATAACATTAAGCAGAAATTAGTCATTTATGTCATGAAATAACGACTATCCCACCTATGTACATGGGAACCTAGATTAAAAGTTCTTTAATCACAATTAGGATATATTCAACTATGATATGGGTGGTTATAATCTTTTCAATAGTGAGGTTATATGGAACATGATTTCTTGACTTGATAGGAATAGGATGGTAGGTAGGCTATTGATGGACTACGAAAATAGAGGTGGTGCAGTGATTAGTGATCTCTCAAGTAAGGCCATGTCAGCCCTAGAAAGGATGTCATAGTAGGGGAGCACATATATCTATGGAGGGATATGTTTTTAGTGTAGGTAGACCTTATATGAAAATTTCACATCCACATATAGGTTTCCATTCCAGTCTTACAGAGATATCCATTGTGGCCATAGATATTTGTATACTATAAAATAGTATGGCCAAGAATCCCATGACCTGATCTGAGATACAATATATGTGTTTTATACTTTTGTTACAATAAAAATATATATAGGATTAATTAATTCAATTATATATTTATCCATATTGTGATATCAATGTCTTTCTAATGATATGTTATCCTATCTTTTTTTAAAAGTTATTTTGAAGTTGTGTTATTTGTCGATATCACTTATCTGTCAGTAGTTTTACATAGTACTTGGTGAGGATTGTTTCTCATGGGACCACTAGGTCATCAAGATGAATTTTTATAAAACTATCATATACATGGACAATTTGTCAACATTTCTCACCCAAAATGAATTTCATATGAAGGAAAGTATATCCCTTTAAAAATATGGGATGAGGTTCACCTTTATGGGTGAGAGATATCTCATGGATGAGTGTTTGTTCCTTTGGAGAGGGAACATACAAAAAATTAACCATTAGTTATAGAGAAGAGACCTTGTCATAGGAGCAGTTCAAGAATATGGATTACATTATTAGTTGAATGGTACAAGTATGCATTCCTTATGGAATTTTGAAGACTACCTCTATGGATGAAGAAGGATTTATATATTAAAAAGCACGCTGGGACAACACTAATATCTCCTAGGGAACATAATATGTCCCATGATATTCATTGTTATAAGAGGGAGTAGTTTTAAGACCTTCACGAAAAATGATTTATCAGACCCAATGTGTCCCCCATGGAAGCTCCATTTTTCTTCTAAAAAACATAGGTTTGATATTAAGGATTTTTATTGGTTATCATCACCCAACTCATGTAATGATAAAATAAAATTAAAATTTTACAAGGATTTATTATCCTTATAAGATGTTGAGAGACAAAAGTAAGTTCATGATAACTAATCTTAGGATCATCTAGCAATAGTTGACTATTCAACATGATTATATTCTAAACACAACCTTAAAATTTATCTATGAACTATATGAGTACCTACTATTACTATTCGATGTGATGAAAGGCATAGTTGTGTTTATGGATCTAATGAACAAGAATATAAAATAATACATGGACCAAAATAGGGATTTATTCATTGATGAAATAGTCATTTATACTACATTAGAGGAGGTTTCTGAAGAGTATCATTGGATGGTCCACGCGATAATCTTAGAGCACCAACATTTTGGTAAGTTTACAAAGTGATAGTTTTGGTTATAAAAGGTTATCCTTTTGTAACAAGTCCTATCTAATCATGTTTTATCTATGGAACTGGTGAAGATTGATGTGTTGTTTTTTTGGAGACACTAATAATCATTTCATAGGTTTGTATTTTATTTGGAAATGTAGGGTAGTACATGAAGGTTTTGATTACAATCATAGGATTTTAATTCCATTGATATAATTAATGTAGAATGGGATACCTTTTACATAGACTGAGTGGTGTAAGAGAGACTTCATTGAGTTTTGAATGATTTTGAATAGTGATCCATTTTTGAGATCACAAAATTGAGGATGTGGACTATATATTATTTTTCAATGCCTCTAGACCATGGATATTTTGGGTGATTAAAATGAAGCAGTAATACATCACATTTGATTTATGGTAATCAATATTAAATGAGTAGATTGACACAAATCCGTACATCTTGTTTAAAGAAGTCGTCTTCACCCTGATGATGTATTGGAACTCTCTATTGTGGATTATTTTTTGTTTACATAGATCACTATAGTCTCAGTTATATCATAACATAGAGATATTTGATACAAAAATAGTGTTGATGGTTGGATTTCTTATAGCTCTATGACATTGAGATAATCTATACTCGTGATAAGAGAAATGTTGTGGCTGATGGCCGAACCAGGAAGTCATATTTACTCATAGTGTAGGCAGTTTTTATGGTTTTTTCATCATTACATTATGCCTTAGTGGTGGAGAGGGTTATTGTTTTTTATCATTCAATGGTGGTGAATTATCATATAAATCATTTTAGATTTTCCTAGATGGGTGATAAATACTATGATGTTATACGTGACAAGATAAACTCAAAATAACATCATACGTTTTTTATGAGGGAGTATATCTAATAATCATTTTTTGATTTATGATAGATGTTACATTAAAATTTTTTGATCCATTTATGAGGAAGTTTCACACATCCCCCTTGGTAAAAAATCCATGTGTGGAAATGGCATTCATGGACCCTGAGTGGATGTTTTGGGAGGTCATGAGGTAGTGTACCTGATAGTTTTTTTTTCATAGTTTACCACATTCTATTAGGTTGAGGATTCTTTCCATGATCCAATAGTATTAGCATATCCTCTTGATTTACCAGAGTCAATATTGGTTGGAATATACATAGACATTATGTAGGGGATTCTTCAGACCTAGTGAGGCCATGATGGTATCTAGGTTTTTATTAACTAATGTTAAAATTTTAAACACTACCATTATATGTTGTAAAAGTAATCATTTTAGAGTAGAGAGTAGTTTTATGAAAAATAAATCATTAATATTAACTATTTATCATACATTGTCATCTAAAAACATGATTCAATGTTAATTTCCTGGATATAGATTGGCATGTAGGAGGATTTTAGGTCCCATACATGGAAGATCGTGTTGTTTCACCCCTAGAAGGATGGGTAGAATAAGAATAGAATATAAGATGTGGAGGATATGGAGATTACCTTCATGCTAGAATGTGGATATTGTTATTAGGATCTCAATTCCTTAAGAGAGTACGCTCAAAATTATAGGTATCACTATACTATTAGCATGGGAACATTCATGAACCTTTATAGGATCCCTTGAAAGAGACCCAAATAATAGAATGATATAGGGGAGACATCTATTTTTTATATTGATGTGTTGTAGCAAATTAAATAGGAGCTCCTGGTGTTCCATGAGAGGATGTTGATAACATAGACCTGATAAAAATCTTCTGTGAATCAGATTGGAATGATTTGGTACTTCATGTAGGGACACCATGTTTTCTTGAGAGTATCCATAAGATGATGATTATAGAGGTATTTATAGAAAATAAATCCACTACCAAGGTTTATCCTATCGTTCAATTTCATAAAAAATTATAGTGCAGTTGATTACAACATAGACCTCCCCCAAAATTGGATCAATTAAATGACATCTTCCATTTGTGTAATATGTGGAGATACATGTGATACACTTTTCACATTATTCTCTAACTATAGATAGATATTGAGGATAGATCTAAATTCATGGAGTACATGAAAATGATTGAGGACTGGCTACATTCGATCTTGTGTGGATGGAACATCCCTTTTTAATGTTATGTGGATGCACGAGAGAATTAATGAGAGCTACATAGTGCATGAAAGTGATATGTCGACTTAGTTTCCCAGATTTTTTTAGATAATTAATTTAAGAGAAAAAAAGTACTTGATGTTGAGGAAGATATAAAAATTATTTTTCATAACGATTTTTCCCTTGAATATGTCTAGATGTATTCTCATAATCGGTGTGGGGTTTTTTTGTCTTGAGACCATATAATAAATATATTAAAAATATTAATATAAAATATGTAAAACATTTCCATAAATTTAATATAAATGGACTTCTTATTTTTTGGACAACAGAATAAAATATTTGAGATAATAGTTGATTTTTTATTGTGGTATTTACCAGTGGTGTGACCTAAGGTTAATCAACATCGAACATTCTATGGGGTTAGACTATAGGTGCATATGATAAATAAAATAAATAAATTATTTTATTCATTTATATTATGTTTCATAAATAAAATTTTTTATTTATTCCCCATTATAGTAAATCTATATAGTTAGATGCACAACCCTAAGATGATTTGAGGGGAGGATGTTTGTTCACCATTAGAGGATCCAAATAAATTATTTAAGGGCCCTTTGATTAAGATGGATCAATAGGTTGAAAATGAATCCAGGCGTCTTCATTTATAGATAAAATGAAATTTTCCAATGATCGATCCAAAATCAATGCAGGGAACATTTTTTTGTAATCCCATATATTTAATTTATCTACAATTTATTTAATTATCTTCTGTTTGGTATACATGCTATTTGTATTATCATTTTCCCTACCACCAGAATTCTTGTTATTTTTTGATAAGATATATCCTTGATTCACTTTTTATTAAACATTTTTCCACTTTTAGGTGATTATTGATAGATAATTCATGGTAAATGATGAATTTACGATGTTTTTAGGAATTTCAACACACTATTCATTTCATTCTATGATTCTAGACCACAGGGTTGGAGTTTAATATTTGTTTGGTGGGTTTTGGTAGGATCAAAACTCCATATTAATTTTGGTTCTGTTAGTGATGAGTGGTATAGTTGTTTTGTGATGTAACAGGATGGTTTATGGGTTTTGGGTAATGTCAGCAAGAATCTTAAGTGAGATTTTTCATTTTCTATCCATAGAAGATGTTTTACATTGAAAGATGGGATGTGTGGGGTCTATGTGACCCGAATGTGGCCATAGGTGATTGATAAGTCATGAAATAACCAATAGTTGACACCCCTAGTGTGAAATATAGACAAAATTTCAGAATATAAAATGGATATGTATTGAATAGATCCTTCCTGATTTTTTTAAAAAATACATTACGATATATAGTGTACTACGAATAAAATGTGATGTCCATATCGTTGTCTATGGTGAAGTTTTTTTTATGAAAGATGAAGAAAAAAACAGTGTGTTGTCACACCACAAGACATTTGGCCATGTAATGGTTACATGGAATATGAGGTGGTTGTACATACAAATAGACACATCCGAGTAGATGGTCATGACTAGAGTCCATGAGGAAAACCATGTACGAGGACATGACCCATATATGTGGAATCAACTATATACCTTGAAATAGGTTAATGTACAACGATATGGGATGAAGCAAACGCTAATCATGTTGAATTGGACTAGGTGATGAGGTGAGGTCACAGTCCCCATGAGCCCTTATAAATTCATTGTAATTATCTCTAAACATATTCATTATTTACCTCCATCTAATGAACTCATATTATATACTGATAGCAGACTATCCTAAGTTGGATTCTATGAAAAATGTATTAGAAGCATTAATATTGTATTTGGTTATTTTTGTGAGGTTTACAGGTCATTAACCTTCTTCATCATAGGTGTGGAAAAAATAATCATTTAGGATCATTTGTGTGAAGACATGGTTGGAAACCCCCTTTCTCCAATGGAATTAAGGACTTCATTTTTTATGGATTTTGATAATCCACCTTTAATGGGGTGAGGTGGAACCCTTACAAGGACTATATATGTAAATATTACATGGCTCAAAGGCCTTTGGGATATTCATTGTCTGTAGGCTTCAACCACTATGGAAACCCTCCTTTGGAACTAGGTTTTGGGTCCCCCATACTTTCTTCCTTGGATGAGTGGAACCCCTATCCAAGAGGGATGTAGGTACTCAATCCACTGAGAAGAACCCCTCAATAATAAATGTTTTGTGGTCCTCTATCTATCAAGTGGAATCCCCTATCACACTGGGTTTATAGTCTTTTATCTATTTAGAGGACACCCCGGTCTCACTAAGACATGGGTCCTATATCATTTGAGTAGTACCCCCCAAGACTAGTGATTGGATCATCTATCTACTATGTATAAGTACAAATATTACATGTTTTTGGGTAATCTATTAGATATTTTCTTTCACTCCACTATGGAGAATAGTGGCACAGTTTGGGGCCAATACATGGTTGGTCGAACAGACATCTGAGATGATTTCAATCTATGATTTACCTTTTGAATTATAGGTAGACTCATCATCCTTTACTAGGTTTTAGAGAATCATATCCCCTTCCTATCTCATCTAGTGTTTTTAAGATAATATATATACATTTTGGGTTTCATTTCCAATCATTTTTTAGAGTATTATAATTATATATATCAATATCACCTTTTCTTTTTTTGGGGATCCCTACTAGTAATGAATATACTCAACCAGACTTGGTATTTTTTCTAATATGTTGTGTATAATATATAAAATAGATATTTTTGCAATAAAATCAATGTATAATAGTGATACCTAGGTCAATTGGCTTCCATAGGTAGCCAAACATGGAGATTAAGATTTGGGCATCCTCATTATTTTCTCATTTCTAGTTTGATGATATTTTGGGACATCATTTCTCAGTTGGAATTTATATTTCACTTTTTTTACTTCCATCAGTACTTTTTTACACTTATGAATTCTGTAATGTTTATTATGTGTGTATTTATACACTTGATTTTTAATCCCATTTTCATTCTTCATTAATTTTTCGTGGATATAGATTTATGTACATGTACATGTAATTATAGTATGTCTCCCATTTTTCATGTAGATGGTATTGAAATTTATTTTTTTAATAGAATTAAATATATTTCTTATTATGTTTTTATGATTTATCATAAAATCACTCAATTTATAAATTCAAAATATATATAATATTATTTCATTTAATTTTTCATATATGATAAACTATATTTTCACTAATCATCTAAAAAATCAAGTTTATAAAAAATAAAAAATCACTCATTGTTAATTTCAAAGAACTAATTTTAATAATAAAATTAATTTAATGAAAGTATTATCATTTTTTTATAATTTTATTAGTTTAAAAAAATATTAGGGGTTTGAATAATGAATTTTAGTCTCTTTGAAAAAACCCATATACATTCATTTTGATTTCAAATTTTATTAATAAGATTATGTTATTAGAAAAAAATTTATTTACTTGTTTTATATATAGAAAATATTATTTACAAATCATTTTATATTTAAATGATAATTTCATTATGTTAACAATATTTTTACCATTCTAATAGGAATTTAATTATTTTCTAAAATAAACATGAGTATGAAATATTATATACAATATTAGTGGGTTGAATGGTATATACAAACTAATTAAAATTATATTAACGTAGTGTGGTTTTTAATAGATAATGAAAAATAACTTCCAATAAAAAAGAACATATTAGACTTCACAATTTAAATTAAATTGAATTATTTCAATCATCTACTAACCACTATCCAATAAAATAGTATTTTCTACAGAATTAAATAATAAACAAAATATAAATCAAACTTCTAGAGTATCGAATTTCTATCAGAATATATAAAAAGGGTATTATCTTAAAATAATTATCCAATACATATGATGTATTAATTTTTATTAATAATATCCAATTAATAGTATACCTCATCCTATGATTCCCACTTTATAAGTTACATATTCTTCAATATGAAAATTATTCAGACCCTATCAGTTTTCCATAATTAAAGACTCAATATTCCTATGTCAAAATTTTATTTAACTACATAATTAGATAAAAAATGTTTCTGAATCTAGATATTTTTATAACACATAACTATTAGGGGAGGTTTATCTATAATATCCCCAAAAACACACTTCAGTATCCATTGAAAAAATCTAAACATTACGTTTCTGGCATTAATACAGATGAAAATGACCTAATTTTTATCACAATGATAAAAATCATTTTGTTTATATATTGAATAAAAATGAAATATTTGATCACTTAATTATCAATTGATCTTTTGGTTTTATAATTTAATTTAATTTGGAAAACCTCTTATAGAAACAATACCTTTGTTATTAAATGTATAATATCTCCCACTTAATTAGGTTTTACTTATTTACAATCAAGTCATCATAATCATCCATATGAACTCAATATATATATATATAATAAAATAAAATTTCTTATAAACTCTAGAGAATATTAAATATAAAGTGTGATATTCATTCCTCAGTAAAGGTGAATATTATAATTAATAATTTTACTTCATCATTAATAATAAGGTGATCATAATAGAATGATGAATTAAACAAAGTGTCTAAAATAAGAATATTAATAACTGTAAAACCGAGATCATAAAATATATAAAAATATATTAAGGATGTAAAAATGTAAAGAGTAATACTAATCAATCATCATTAATCATTTTATTTCAATGTTAATCAAAGAAGAGATTTATAACAATTGAAATAATATATAAAATTAGTTTGTATCATAAAAAATCATCTCTATATAACTCTTAAAAATATAATTACTAGTATGATGGAATTACATATCTATTATACACAATGAATTTTAATAATTTAACCAACTCACATATCTTTATATTATTATGAAACCTCCCATCGTTGTCTTATGAGAGAACCACTAACACTTGGTTCATAATTAAACTACCTATCATTAGTTAAAAACCCCACCATCGGAAACTATTTCCAAGATACCTATCATGAATAATTTCTAATATATTTTATTTTATTATAGAATCAAAGACAAAAATAATTCTTCTTGTCATAACCTTATTCACTTGTTGAAAATAAATGGCTTTAATAAAAATCTATTTTAAACACGATTAAAGCTTTGGAAATAAATGAGATACATGAAAATTAATTTAAAAAATAATAATCCATCAAGAGATATAATAAATATGTTATCATTACGAACTATTCCTTTTGAAAAATAATTAATAAGATATTTTATTCAATTTGATGACTTGATAAACCATTAAAATATTGTTTCCTTTTCATAAAAATAAAATTTTCTTTTATAAAATAACAATAATACCATGAAAATTCATAAAATATAGTGAAAATATTTTTTATTTATAAAATGGACATGAAATATATAAGGGAAACACCACTGAATCTAATACTCATTATGGTTTGAAAATAATTCCATGTCACAATGGTTAAAAACAAGCATTATGTTTCAAAAAAAATTAAAATATGGATTCAAATGTCTTCCCTTTCATAAATGTTAAGAAACATAATTTTATAAAACATTACAATTAGATAAATGATAACATAAAATGAATTTAGGAAATCATTAAATTTTAAAATATATAATTCATTAAATTATTATAGAAAACATTGGTTTGGAAGATAATTAATCTTGATCTAAAAGATGATATTAGATTCGTACTACATATAAACAACATTATTGGTATATATTCAACAAATACTAGAATAAATGGGAATTACAAATTCGGAGTTAATTCATTATTTATAGAGAATAATGTGTATTTGGTTTTGGAATATTCAATCACATAATTTATATAAAAACATATTCTTAACATATATAGAAATTAAATAACTTTTTTGGAATATATTAAATAGAATATTATCAGACACCCAAAGAGCATATTACTTTACATTGTTTGGAAACATAAAAACTCGTACATAAGTTAACTATATTGTATAAAAATTAATTTATCATGACTATAACCCTTATTAGAGATATCATATTTAATAGATATATTTATAACCTCATAAAAGAAAATAGAAAAAGTTGTGAGATCATATTCTCTATACATGTAAAAAAGGAAGACATGAAAAAATAGACATTACAAGAGGGGAATGATAATTTGGTCATAACATTATATGATAATACCAAGAATATCATTAAATTATAAACATCAATCATGACATAAATTTTTATAGTTTATAATACATGAATCATTACTAAATAAAGAACATAATCCCTAAAATCATATGATAGGAATCGAAGATGAAATTGTGAAAAACACATAAGCAGATAATATGATTTCCATTGTAGTTAAGGTATTGATACCAATGCCATCATAGTGGACAAAGTCCTTTATTGAACTATGTTAACAAACTATTATATCCCCACATTACTGAATTGAGTGAACTCCTCATTCCAGCCCTATAATAATAAACTAATTTCACTTCCCATTCTTCTTATGCCTATCTTAAAATATATAAATAATTACCCAATACATTTGAGGGAGATATATGTACCACCAATCTCATTATGAAATTATACATATATATTCCAAAAAAATCATAAAAAATAATATCCTAAACCATGAAATGAAATGGATACCCTAAACATGTAATCATATCGAAAAATGGGGAAAAGATACAGGTTTCATAATTTTTTAATCAATGCACAACCCTTCAATGGAAGTGGGTATCTTAAGAATATAACCCATGAAATATATTGTGTTTAATAAACCTCATTTATGAAAAATTGGAACCATTAATAGAGAGAATATGAATGAAACCACTATATCTTTTCATGGAAAGTCATGAGTAACACCGATAAAATTCATCTATGATGATAAATAATTTTGAACGGTATTTTAAAAATACATCAGGGTGAAATCATTCATTATACATTGATATTTTTCTAGAAACATAAAACTTTTTGAAACCATTTTCTTTGAGAATAAACAAAAAATCATATAATTGATGCATTCAGGGAATTTTTAAATACATTGTTTTTCAAAATTGATAGAGGAGACTGATTAATCCTTTTGATAATTGTTTCTTTGAAAACATATTTTAATAAATTTCTATTAAAAATTATCCTCTTAAAAATGAAATTTTAGAATTAAATAATAAATGGTTGTAAAATACATAAATGCCATATGAGATAAAAATATCATTCCTTTTTCAGTTTAAAAATTGTTTAAAAGTTCATAGACTGAAAAATGATAACAAGAATCCTTTTTAACAACTTAACTTTAAAAGGTAAAACAATGTTAAAAAATAATTTCAATTATAAAAGGATAATAGTATATCATTATTTTAAACCTCTTTAAAAAACATGGTTACGAAGAAACACATATTTTCAACTAGAGATAGTGGTAAGGTAATATTTTATTAATATTATATTCATATTTAAATTAGGTACAAAATAATAGAAAATAAATTTATTATATTAATACATAAATTATAACTAGATGATAATAAAAGAAATTATTATTATTATTTATAGATGGATCACAATATCTCATTAAAAAACATTATCACAATCAATCTAATTAAATGGTTATATTTTTTCAATAAACTCTTACCTTGTGGTAAATTTTAATCATACTCCCCATGTAGGAACATAAAATTACATGGAGAATTAAACTTTCATAAAAACAATTTGATTCATTTTTTATCATTTCAAAATCATTTTATACACCTCAATTAAAAATATAGGTGTATAACATGGCTTTTTTCTCAAAGACGACAATTTGAGAAACAATTACATTACTGATTTGGTATCTTTTGAAACATAAACCCCATGAATGAAATATAATAAAATGGTTATGTAAATACCCATATATTTAGGTATAATTATAATATAATACATCATTTGGATAAATATACACCAAAAAATGATTTCAACAATGAATAATGCACGTATCTCATAAAAATAATCACTATGATGAAATTCCCTTACCTTGTATCCTGACTCTCGTCGTACTCATTATAACCTCTTGTATAAAAAATATAAATTTTTTATACATATATAACAGGACCATATTTATACTTCAAAAAACAAATATTCTTTAATAATGGAATTATATTTCCTTATTGTTGACAATATTATGTTATAGTTTCACTTCAGGTAAAATCTCCTTTGATTTATGTATGCGTCATAAGTTGTAATAACATTGATCCTTATACTTGTATTATGATAAAAAAAATGTAAACCAAGATTCAAATATGATTTATTTTCATTATATGTGTAATAAAAAAATCTAAATAATATAGAAGTAGGAAATCGAATATACTATTCACGGAGATGGTAATCCATATGTATGAATGAAAACGGTTTCCATTTAATTATCATGCTGAAAAAAAGAATGTAAAAGACACACACACACACAAATATATATATATAATTATTATAGACGATTTATTATATCATATATATCAAATATATTCACTGAACCTATTTTTAATACATTACATATACTGTATAAACGAATCACATCACATTGAGGGGGTTGTAGTCCACACTTCCTCAAATGAAGATATCGTACTATCAAAAAGAAAAGAATAAAGATATTTTTTGTTAAATTTTTTAAAAATAATTTTGACATAATATATATAATATATAACATATTTCAATATAGTTTGAATATTAATTTATACCATGATTGGTTTTAATGATAAAATGAATAATCGTCATTTTTGGAGGAGATAGTTCGCTATACTCACAAACAATTTACTAGTTACCAATTAGATCGAAGGGTGTGTAAGTAAATGTTAATAACATATAATAAAGTCATAATTGATTAATTAGTATAATGTTGTTGTTATAAATTCATGGAATATTATGATGCCAGTTTGTGTAGAAAGAAAATGAATGAAATCATTTTGAGGGTGGGTGTTTTCTCTTAATTGGGTAACTACATTTTCATTCACAGAAAAAAGATAACTTGGAAGTATTTATTCCCAAGTGTTCCTTCAAGGAGGAAGTAAGAGATGATGGGGAGATATTTTTTGGCAGATTTTGGTTTAAAACATTGGCTTTATAGGTGTGATTCCATCAGAGGATAAGAGGAATTTTTAGAAAAAATATATTATATGGTTAAAAATGTCATTAAAATAGATTTTTGACAAATTTCTTTGTTTTTTGGGCCCTATGGTTAGGGTTTAGTCACCTGTAATGAAAAATGTAACCTTAATCATGTAATTAATTTTAATAAATTTCATGAATAATTATTTGTAAAAAAATATGATTAACTTATTATAAACTATATATTATGATGATTTAAATATGGAATCCATTTTTCCAAATTCTATACACATATGTGGCAGAAATTTATTAATATAATTCTTTAGATGAGATGATAATGCATTATTTTAATATAAAATGTTCAAATGTTTCTCATAATTTTAATGTCAATTATAAAATAATATTTTTTTAAAGGACCTAAATTGTAATTATTTATAAATATTCAATCTAATTACTATATCAAGAAAATTTATATTAAATATAACTGTTTATATATATTAGGGGAAAATCCATTTTGTGTTAAATTTTAGTATTTCTCACAATTTTTAAAAAATGATTCTTCATCGAAAAATAAGAAAATTCACCTTAACAAAATTTTTAGAATTTTAATTAAAAAATTATATTTATTTTGATATATAAATTTTTTAAAAATTTCTAAATTAATATTTAATGCAATATTTCCATTAAAATGTTATAAAATTATATTAATGATCATATAGATTATTATGGGTAAAATTTGTGTAGTTCTGATCATATGAATATTGAATCCATTTGATGAATATTAACTAAAATTACTGAATATATAATAGATATATTAGTTTAATATCACTCAATTATCACAATATATTTAATTTAGGATGTAAATGAAATTTTTGAGCTTAAAAATTGTTTTCTATAAAATTATTCCCTTTATATTCAATTGGTTAATTGTAACTAATGAATTCATTTTATATTTGTGTCAATAATATATTTCAGAATTTATTTATCACTATTCATAAACACACAATTAATGGCTATGTAATGACTTGATAAATTAAATAATAATATTTTAATAGTATTTGATTTTGTAAAACTCGAGCTTTCCAATAATGTAAGATAACCTCAATGATTATTATTGTAAAATATATCATTTATAGTTCATGTAGTTCATTAATAACATGAAATTTTATATAAAAATATCCAAACATATCAATTTAATATATATATATATATAAGAACTATTTTTTGTGTATTGCGAAATGAAAAATTTTAAAAATAAAAAACTAGTTTGAAAAAAATAATTCACAAAATCTTTGGGTGTTACATTATTCCCCCCTAAAAATGAATTTAGCCCTCGAAATTCATCTACATAATTTATTGATTAATATTTTAATGTATTTTTATTAGAATCTCACATTGTAAAAATGAATACAAATACTTCTTCAAAAAGGTAAGTCAGGAAACATAATGATTACCCAATGTAACATATAACTAGGTTTTTAAAAGGGAGAATATATTTGGAATATGAAAACAAGGTCATGGAAAAGAAATATAAAAATTATGCTCTAATGTATAGTGATAGAGAACTAGGTCATGTAACATTAAACAATAAAAAACCCACAAATATCTAATGAACTAAGGGACTACCTACTTCATTTGAAACTGAGTTACATGGATAACATTTTGGTTTCGAGATCATTGTTCCTAAAGTGAATGAATATAAATGAAAATATATACATTCATGATTTCAAGACTACATTACCCATTGTTTTTAATTCATCAACATCATCTATTTCTCCAAAAATAGAGGGTTATTTTTCATTCCTAAAGCACTAACAAATCATGTGATCCATGATATTCTATCCCATCTGTCGTAAATTAACATCAAACCCTTGTTTTTCTAATAGGTTATCCAATATTCATAAATCCACACGTGGTGATATAATAATGTATTATCTCAAAATTCATCCTTAGTTTTACTTCTTTTTTATATAATTTTTTAACATTATAACCCTTATGATAGATGATTATAAAAATCATTAAAAATAATGGCACAAAAAGAGATTAACATTGATCCCATGTATATCGAAAATTATCTCTTTGTTAACACATTCCAAACACGTGAATTACCCCATAAAATATTCTCATAAATCATTGTTATAACATGAATTACCATAAATAATTTTTAAAATAATTCATGCTTACTTATTCAAAGGTTACTAGATATATTGGTTAAATCCAAGAAGTATTAAAATTTAACCATAATGAGATGGAAAAAAATTTCAACCAATTAATAATCATATCTAATGTAATTGATGAAATCCATTTTACTTTATCAAAATCAATCATCTCTTTATTCCAAAGATAACAATTTTATCAACATCTAGATCTCATTAAGGGTAAAATTCCCATTATCAAAATATCAATTTTCTATGTCTTTATGACCAAATAATATATAATTTTAAATAATTAATAAAACAATTATTATTAAAATTATAATATATTTAATGTTTCGAATTACAAAATCATTTAATTTAAAGCAAAAACCACCTAATTCATCCAACATTATTCTTAAGCCATTCCTTAGGATTCATAAACTTATTCATTAATACCTCATTCCTATGCTATTAAATACGAATTATGTATTTATTTTAGTAAACCTAAATATAATCATAATTTTTATGATTAATGTAAAAAATAATCGAAGTGCATCACAAACCTTTCACATATTGTATTTTTTCTCTTTATCTACATAAGTATAATTAATACTCATCCAACTTTCCTTATTATTTTTATGGGATTTGACCTTTGGAAATAAATTTTTTTAATGTCGATACATTCCATATCTAAAAAATTCAATGTTAACCATGTTTCATTACTTCTATACATAGACAAAAACTTTAATGACCAAGTTGAGAAACACATATCATATAATGAAACCACATAATTATGAAAAGTTGCTTATATAATGTCTAAATCATGACACCCACCATTTAAAAATTAAATACGTATATATATACATGGTTATTTATATTAATTTTCTATTCAAATCTATTATAATGTTTCATTATGTGTTTATGAACTTCCAAATCATATCCTCTAAGAGTGTCAAAATAAGTGTGCAATAAGGACATCATCATGTACCATATATCATGAGTCAGCCCTGAGATAACATGTCAGAGTTGTTACCCCTTGGTTAATCTGTTCCAAAACCACATTGACTTGTACAATCCCGACATTGATTTATATATAGGAAACCACTAAATATATCCATTATAAAAACTCCATGAGATTTTACTACAATTTTCTTTATTATAATAAATATCCATACACATGCAAAAAGATTTATTCCAAATCTTTCACCATCCTGAATTACAATGGTTAACTAAGCCATTTCCATAATACCAAATTTAATTACACATTATTAACATACATTGAAATTACAAAACTTTTTGGAATACATAAAACATAATAGAAAAAAATTCCCAAGGACCGTATTATTTTAGTTCATTAATATTCATGGAAACATAGACACTAGTACATAAGTGAACTAATTTATGTCCCACTAGGTACCTAACAACTAGAAACCTTATTATAAAAGTCATAATTAAAACATATTATCGTGACCTGGTAAATGAAACATAAACCTGGGTGAGATCAGATTCTCAATAGGGGTAAATAAGGTATACATGTAAGCATAAAAATTTTCATAGGGGTGGGATAATATGTTCAATACGTAATATGATGATACCCCACATATCTAATGATTATAAAAATGAAACCTAACATAAATCCTGATAGTTCAAAAGATAAGAATCGTATGGAAATTAAAAAATAAGACAATAAATCAAAAAATATGAATAAAACATGGATTTATGAAAAATAAAATAAAATCAAATAATATGATTTCAATAGTACTGGTGTCATGGATTCTAAGGCCATATTAGTAGACAAACTCATTTTCTAAACCAGGTCCACTTCCCGTTCAAATCCTGAATTACTGAATAGAGTTCACTCCTCATCCCCAGACCAATAATATTGAGTCTAGTTCACTCCGCATTCCACCCATGTACATCTAATGAGATATAAAACATTACCAAATTCAATTGAAGGATAGATAGGTCCCACTCATATCATGATTACATCATACATACATGTGGAAAATAAATCATAAACAGTCATATCATTACCCATGAAATGAAATGGGGGTCATAAACATGTAATCATATATTAACATATAGAAAACAGATAGGTTTAATAATAATTTCATCATTGAATAACCGATGTAAATAAGCATGTTTTATAAGGATATAAATGGTGAAAATAATAGGGCATTATAAACATTATTTCATCAATACATAATCAATTCATATAAAGAATATAAAAGGAATCATTATATCATTCCAATAAAAGTCATGAGTAACACCAATGGATATCATCATAGAGAAGAAATAATTGTTAGAGTTCTTTTAAAAACGCATCAGGAAGAAATAAATCGTCATCCTTTATAAAATTCCTCTTAAAATGTTAATATATTTGGAAAAAAATTTCATGAATATAAAATTAATGACTTATAATGGATTTATTGAAATCATTTTGAATGAAATTTTCATATGAAAACATATAAGGGATATTGAATGAAAATTTTTAACCCTGTTTCATTGGAAATATCTTTTAAAATATTTCATTAAATATTAACCATTTATACATGAATAGGAAGATTGAAAAAGTATACAATGGTTAAATTTGTACAAGGTGTATAAGGTAAAAAGTACATTCATTTTTCATGTTAAATAGTTTTCAAAATTTCCTCGACAAAAAATGGCTATAATATTATTTATTACCCTTTTATTAAATGTGAAATATGGATAACAATTAATGTTAATTCTCATAGTATAATATTTTAAAATTCATGAAAACCTTTTTAGAAAACATGGTCATGAAGGGAAATAGATTTCCAGCTGAAGAGATATGTATGATCATGCTTCCTTCACACAATTTTGTTGATATTATTGAGTAAAAATGAGTGTAAAAATTATAATAATACATGAATATGTAATAAATTACCAAATGGAGAAGGTAAAATATTATTTTAATAGAAATATGTATAATAGTATTTCACTAATTAATATATGATCATAAACTATCTCGATAAATAATATGATTGATTTAATAAAATATCACCACATGGTAACATTGAATCATGCTCCCCATATGGAAAAATGAAAATACATAGAACATTAAAATATAATTAAAATAATTTATTCCATTGTATAACATGTCAAATTAATTTTATACACCACATATAATATAATAGGTATATAATAAGGAATTTGTCTCAAACAATTAAAATTGAGAGAAAATTTCTCGTTCTATTTAGAATATTTTGAAACTTAAAGCTCATGAGAAAAATATCATAATATGGATATGTAAATAATTATATATTTTAGTATAAGTTTCATTTAATACATTCATGGGAAGCATAGATATCACACAAAATAAGTGAGTGATGAGTATGGCTTGTATCTCACATAATCAAAGAGTGAGATGAAATTCCATTACCTATTATCACGACTCTCATTGTACTCATTCAAAACAATTGAATAATAAGTAAATATTTATTATGCATCAACCAATTTAAAATATCATTACATATTGTATTATATATAGTTTTATTATGGATTTATATTACCTTATTGTTAACAATTCTATGTTAATGTTTCACTTTAGGTAATAGCAGTATTGTTTTTTTGATGTATATTAATTTTTTATAAATTTGGTCTTTATACTTATATAATGATTTAAAAAATGTAATACATTTTTTATATATTATGTATATGTATAATATTTATATTAGAAAGAATATATATAATATTTAATTACGAAATGGAATACACCACAAATGGAGATGATAATTCGTATGTACACATGAACGCTATTTCTATTTAATTGCCAAATTGAAAGAATGTAAATGACATATATGTATATATATATATATAAATTTATTTATTACAGTAGATTTAATTTATAATATATATAATATATAGTCACTAAACATATACTTAATACATTTTATGTAGTGTCTAACTGAATCACATCACTTTGAGGCGGTGATAGTCTGCACATCCTCAAATGAAATTATCAACTTAACACAAAATGGAATGTATAAATATATATGTATTTAAAATGAATTAAATGAGCTTAAATATATAATAAATATAATATGTAACATATATAAAAATAATTCCCATCAAAATTTCCACCATGCCAGGCTGTAATAGAAAATGGACATTCATCGTTTAGTGAGGTGGTTGTTCAATATACAGGTAAACAGTATATTTGTCACCAAATAGGTGGATATTCATGTTAGTGTAGGTGAAAACAATATCATGAAAATATCATATCATATTTATGATACTGGTGATGTCATAAAATCATTGAATAAAAATATTTTATGGATTGGAGACGAAAATAAAATAAAATAGTTTTTGAGAGGGTGTTACCTTTTAACCTAGTAACACATTTTAGTTTCCACCATAAGGGTTACATAGAATGTTTCTTTCCAAGAGAGTCTTGTAGGAGGAATTTATGGATGTTTGGGAGCTATTGGTGATTTTTTTTTATAAAAAGTTGATCAAGGGTTCTGACGATATGAAAAGAAAGGAGGAAATTATATAATAGAGGTAAGGAACTCTTATAATATTTTGAAAAAGGGATACACCACTAAAATTGTTTTACAGAATGTGAGACCAATAAAGGTACAATGTGGGGAAAAGGGAAGATAGGGTCAATATATAGTCATATAATTGATTTTAGAAAATTTTATAATTTTTTGGGGCCTTAATGATGTGGGTTATTCCCTTATTAAGCCTAATTTTGTCTTAATCATTGTACATAATTTTAATTACATTCCCCAATATTTTTTGTAATAAAAATATTTTGAACTTATTAGAAATTATCAATAATATTGATTCCAATAATGGAATACATTTTTAAAAATTCAATACATAGATTGTGTAGAAATTATTCAAATTAAACATTAAAATAACATAAAATATAATTTATCTATATAAATATATTATATGAAAATGTAGTTTTGAGTTACATTATTATATTTTTAACATTTCAATAAAAAATGATTCATTATTGAAAAAAAATCACCGTAGCCATATTTATATATTTCTATTTCAAAAAATGAGGATTATTTTTACATGTAAAATTTATAAAAGTTTTAAAATATAGATTTAAAATAGCTTCCCCATCAAAATGCGTTAAAAGTTCATTAATAGACATATATGTGTTTATGTGAAAAATTGGGTTTGTTATTATCTTATACATATAGAATATATTGGATGAATATCAATAATAATTTATTTAATATATATTTTATATATTATCTTAATATCTATAACTAATTTTATTTAACAAAATTAATTATGATAAAACATGTTTGTGAGCATAAAAAAAATTTCCTATTAAAAAACTACACCCCTTATATTCAATGTGTTCATTATTACTAATGAACTTATATTATAATTCTGTAATGCAATGTTTTTCATTATTTAGATTGAAATATTCATAACCGGTGTGATAATGTCTATGTTAAGTCTTAATAAATAAAATAATAATATTTAAATAATATATTATTTTTGGTAAATCTGTGTCTTTCATGTAATTTAATCTTACCCCATTGTTTAATATATAGAAATTTAACCTCTATATTGAATATAGTGCATGATTAACATATCAGTGCATATAAAACAAAAAAAATAGTAAATTAATATATATAAAATAACTATTTTCATTATTTACTGAAATGAATAATATTAAAAAAATTAATTAAATTTTAGAAAATAATTCTCAAAATATCAGGTTTTAATAATTCCCCATAATATATCCTTGAATATAGGAATTCAATAATGAAATGTGATTGTATCATAAATCCTTTTTCCACTTTTGAAACATTAAAATCATCATCCCATGAAAAAAAATCAAATGAAACATTAAATATAAAGAACATAATAATATTCAAGATAAAACCTATTAAAGGGGTAGTATACTAACAACATTAAAGAAGATATCAGCGAAACATTACAATATGAATCAATAAAGAGAAACTAAGATGAAGTTTCTTACGATATTTATAACATCTAGATCAAAACAACATGAAATATATAACCTAAAAATTATTTTAAAATCAAAATAATTTTCAGAAATATAATCATAATGAAATATATTGTCATGTATATAAACAAAGAACACAAATAAGTGGTGAATAAGATATATTTGTCACCGAAAAAAGTGAGAAGAGTAAAACCTTACCTTGAGTCCAAATAATTAATGAGGTTCTTTTAAACCCACTATAATAAGAATATATATACCATTTATTTATTTAGTCCCTATTTAATTTAAATATAAGATATTTAAATATATTTTTTTATTTCTATATAATAACATATTTAAAAACCTAATTAGTTTTGTCCATTTCATGGTTTTTTTTGATGTTTTGTACATTGACTCATATTGGATTTGGTGTTTCGAGCAAGGGAAAAGTGGACATTATTTCAACATATATGGAATAATTATAATGATATATTTTCTATTTAAGAAAAAAATAATTATTTTAAAACAAATCATGAAATATGTTGAAAATAAATAAACTACTTTGAAACCATGTATATGGTAGGTCATACGTATCCATGACGTTTCCATTTTTCAAAAACTATTATGGAAAGAAGTTATGTATTATTATTTTTATATAATAATAATAATATCATAAATACCATATTATTTAATTTTATATACACATATATATAATCTATTTAATGATGTTTTAAAAAAGGGTAACATAATTTCATCGAGGTGGTAGTCCACATATACACATGGACAATGTAAACATTTTTCAGTGTTAAAATGTTATTATTTATTATTTATTCCTAATAATAATTTAAGTTGTTTGAATAATAATTTAACTTATTTTTCATTTATTAATTATCATTTTCCTTTTTACCTTCTATGCAATGTGTTGTGTAAAAAATTACATACATTCCCGTGGTGGTAGTCTACCGTATAGATGACTTACGTTATAATCTTATATGGTTTTGAAATTGAGATGGAATATATGTTCTGATAAATCCAAAAGTATATATATATATATATATTCATTATAACAATCCATTAGAGGGAATGATGGAAAATAAATTACATTGGTTTGGGTGTTGGTGGTATTCCATATAAGTGAATGATGATTTTGTATCCAATATGATGGATGTGATGACAGATTCAAGAAATTAAATTAACATAACAACATCTAGTTATATAATCTTTTTCATTATATAATGATACATTTTTATGATTATAAAGATGTGGATGTGGAAATAAAATAATAAATTCCTTATTTAGAATGACATATCTTTTTCAGATAACTTCTTTGGGTTATCAAAAAGGCATCATATGATGTTTTTTGATAAAAATACAACATATTGGATATTGGTAGGGAATTAAGAAATATATATATTTTTCACTATCTTATAAAAAGATAATGGAATGTGTGAATATGATAGTAGTGTGGTGGGTGTTAATAAGTGAGGTGACTAGAACATTAATAATTTTTTAAATGTTGTAAACATGTTTATCACAATCCAAAAATGTTAAAAATGGATTATTCTCAACATTTAGACATTTGAGGATATATAATATTCAATATAATTTATTTTAGACAATAATTTATGTTATTTTTCCCTTACATTTTAATTTTATCCTTAGAAAATCTGTTTTCCACAAAATCGTAGTAATATATTTATTACAGGATTCACTATTGATTATAGTAGAAATTATGTCAAAATAATTATTTATTATATATTTTTTCATTAAAATTATGGAATAAATTATATGAATTTATAATCATATAAGAGTAAAATTAAAATAAAAATTAAACTCAAAAATATGTTTAAAATTTATAATTTTAATAAGTGTATTTTTCATGCAAACTATTATTTAATATTAACAAAATTATTTATAACAGTAATTGTATGAGCCAAAATTAATATTTTTTGATATATAATATAAAATTATTATTTAAATAAATACTCATTATGTGAAATATTAATTAAATAATATGGAGATACATTATTCACATTAAAATAGTTTTAATAAAAATCATTTTTAAGACAATAAAATATATAAAAAATATAATATAAAGATGATTCAAACATAAATAATAACATTAAATATAACTAAGGAATAATTATTTTACATCAATAAAAATCAAAAAATAATAATTTTACTTCTAAATTATGTAATTTATTCATAAGAAATTATATGTTTACAAAAATTAGACCATATAATTTTTCCTTAAAAATGAATGTTTTCTTAAAATTCTCAAAAAAAATTAACACTAAATTAATTTCTAAATTAAGATATAATAAATTAATTTAATTTTATCAAATAAATTTTAGTAATTTTTCATAAATAATTTTATTATTGTTTTAAAAAACAATTTTTGTGGATATACCTGTGTGATGTATAAAATTACCTTACTAAAAATTGATTGATTATTTAATAGGAATTTATCAGTAATTTATATTTCATAAAGTGGTTTTCTATATAAATATATATTTTATACTTTATTAAATGATATTTATACCTACAAATTTAATTTTTATACTATAATAATTATATTATTTTTGGTTCATTTAAACTTTGTGTTTCTTGCCAAATATACTGTCAGACATAATGATATTGTTTTAATGTCATGGGGTTTTACCTCACTCCCAATTAATAAATTTCATCATAATAATTTAATCCTGAACTCAAAAATAAAACGAATGAAAATTGAAATAGATACTTATATTATAAACCCACATCATATAATGGATTTATTAAACATCAACTGTATATGATAAAAATTTAAGTACGACATACATCTAGAATAAAACATACTATGTTGCTATATAACCGAACAGATGAGAGAAGTCAAGATTTTTACATGGAAGAAAATAATATTTTCCAAATAATTATGATGATTTTTAGAGATAATTGATCATTATAAAATCAATAACAATAATACTATTTTCCAAATAGGTTCGAAAAAGATTATTAATTTTATTATAAATGATCGTAATGGGACAAAAAAAATTCCAAACACTATTCCTTGAGTTGAGTAATTCCTTTATCATCAATAATATGACCATAAGGAATTATACATACCTGAAAAGTATAGTTTCTTTTTTTATCAATTTATACCCCAATCAAAAATTTGGCTATAAAAGATCAGTATTAAAGATAAATTTCTTATCACTCATAAACCACTAGAATATATTTTTAATGGAACATATAAACATAAAATGTATTAAAATATACTCTTAATTTATTTATAATTAAAACTATAAAATGGTTACCCAATGGAATGGTAATTCCCCAAATGTATAAACATCATATCATGATATTATATAGTAATCTCGAAAATTCATTAATAATACCCAAATATTAATATAATATATTATATATATATGTCATATTATATCCCAAATATCCATCATTATCCCAAAATAAATGACTTTTAACCTCAATGGTTATATCATAAATTTCAAATTATATGCCCTAATATATATATATATATATATATATATATATATATACAAAAATAACATCAATCACCTGGTAACCAAATCACTTTTAATTCTAATAATCATCTATATGATGAAACATAAGTCCACATGATTACTAGAACATAAAAATTTATATAATCCATAATGGTAATCAAGACTGTAAATAAGTTCCCATACTATATATTCTCATAAATAACTTAAAACAAATAATTTACACCTACATTGACCAAATTGAATTTCTCAAAAACAATTATTAATCACTTTATGATATCATAAAGTAAAATCAAAAAAATTGTTGATTACTAATTTTAACATATGATAAACCTTAATATAAAAATCTTATGATGGTATCCATAAATATTATGATAAACACATATAAAAACATCTTTTTCTCAAATGTTATATAATACATCCTCTAATACTAACTATAATAACATTGAACTTGTACTCTCAGAACAATACTAAAAACATATGCTTTCCATTTTTGGATTTAATGTAGATTAATTTGAAAAAAATTACACCATTGAAAATATAAAATATAAAATGATAATGTTGGATCACTTACATGCACAGTAACCTTTTAGATTTACATTATTAAAGTAATAAGAACAAAAACATACATAAATTAAAATTTTCATTAGTAGTGAATTTATCCAACTTAACCAAACATATTTAATCCCACATCAAATCATCATAATCATGCATGTGAAATACTTATAGAAATTTTTAATTCAATATAATTCTTGATAATTAGTGGGAAAGGAAACAAAATATGTGTGTACTCCAATTCATAGTATCAGTAAACATAAGTATCACCAATTTAATTTCATTAGTAAAAATAATATGAGAATAAAGGAATGATGAAATATAAAATTTTCATGGACATAAAATTAGAATATTCATACCCATAAATAACTAGATCATAAAATAAAAAACATGGAATAAATCTTCATGAAATATGAGAGTCATCAAATACAATATTCATAAGACATGTAATATCAATTTTGATAAATGGAAAAATTTGAAACCATAGTAAGAATAAATAAAATACATTAATATTTTGAAAAATTATCTTCATAACACTAATAAGAATGGAATTGAATAATTCTAGACATCCATCTCTAGAGTGCCTGTTGTGTTGGAGGGATCTCATGAAACCAGTAGTCCATCATCTATCATCAAACCACACATACATTGTATATCATAGACCCACTTGTCATTGTATAATATGGTTAACACCCTTACTTAGAATAAAATAAAAGAACCATTCTTATAAATTACATGTACCATAACATGAATAATGTTAATTGATAATGCATTTTATTATTAAATCAATAAAACAAACATAATTGTTTAGAACTTGATTAAGCATGGACAATTAACGACTTCCATAACAATCACATTGAAACATGATTTAATTGTGGTAAGGAAATGGATTCCTCATAAATCTATGTGATACAGAATAAATACATCTAGAAATAGAATGAGGATGGTATCATCACAAAATATCACCATTAGAGAAAATGTAACAACACAGATTGTTTATATTGATGAATTAAAATACCATTAAATTATATTTAAAAACATTTATTAGGAATATAAACATTTTATTTGTAAAAAAACTTTTATTAACAAAAAGTAATTTTTTTTAAATGAAAATAAATTTCTTTGAGAGAATAACTAAACACAATATTAAAAATTCTTGGTAAATAATGTATCTGATGGAGGGGAAGTATATTCCTTTCATAAATGATAAATCTAAACATTTTTTCAAACTCTATCATAATATGGAGTAAAAAGTGTTCCATTCGGAAATTGGAAATAAATTACATTTAAAATAATTAATTATAGGTAAATGATCATGGATAATGGATGTCAGATATCAATTATATTTATATATGTATAATTAAAAAAATTAATAAAAAATGATATGTAAGTGAGATATTTATGATCTAAAAGATGATACCGGATCGGTATAACATAAAAAAAATATTTATTGATTTTTATTTCATAAATAATGGACAAATTGATATTGAAAATGTGAATCTCATTCATAAATAGAGTGGTATAAAAGTAATGTTGATAAATATATTACGATCAAATTATTTCCTTCATATGGAAATTTAAAATAATCAATCTTATAAGAAGGGTTATTATAACCTAATGAATTTTATAATTTGTTAAATTTTAAATAATGTGATCAATGAAAAAAATAATAAATTATATTTATGTGTATTATATGAATCACAAAAGGAATTATCTGTGAATATGTAATATATATTAGAAAAATGAAAGTGAGACAAGAAACCCCTTAAATCGACTCAACATATTCCATGTTTGTCGATTAACAATTATATAACAATAGTATATAAACTAAATTATTTTTTACTATATATATATATATATTATTTCTTAAACTTAAATCATTTATATTATATGTTTATAATTATATATTTAAATACATAATCAATTAAGTCTATAACGGTTGTTCTAAGGATGTTTGGTTCATTATATAAAAATGGGATCAGTGTGTTGACAACCATTAATGAGGTCATAATTTCAATGTATCCATAGTAATATTCATGAAGCATATATCAATGATACATTCAATACCAATAATTAAATATAGTTATAAAAAATTATGTATGTTACAGTCTTGTAGATGGTCGTTCGTATGTATTCACGAGCCACATTTCTATTTTACAAAGATTATAATATTAATAAGCTAGGTAATATTTTATTATTCCATAATGAAATAAATATCATAAAATCCATATTAAATCATTATATTTACATATATTTATATCATCTCAGGGATTTGGTGATTACAAAATAGTCACATTGCTTTATAGATGTTGAAATCCACATGTATTCATCAACAACATTAGCATTTTATTCTAGTATGAAATAATATATGATATGATATATTCAGAATGATTAATATGTCATGAATATCAAAATTATTTTATTTATATCACATATATTTATTATTGATATCCTTATTACTTTCTATGTAAATTGATAGCGAAACATAAATCACATCACAATTCAAGGTAGTAGAAATTCATATACTTAAGTGACATTAATATATATACCATTGAATGAATATGTATATTGTATATTTGATATCATAGAACCATAATAAAAATACGATATATATATATATTATATTTACAATAAATCCATCAATAGTACAATCCGTGAGAGTAAATGATGTAAAAGGAATGATATCAATTCTTGGGGTAGTAGTACGTTGTAACCACAAATGATGATTTCATATACCATTTTCTAGAAGGGAAGACATATTAATGAAATTAAAATAAGAAAATAAAATTTCAAAATATTTTAATTGTTGGTATTATTATATAATAATAAACTAATATGATTTTAAGGTTATTGAATAATTAAATAAATAAAAATGGATAGTTAAGAATGATAACTCTTCATCATAAAGCCTCACGAGATATCACTAAAAGTCATAATAGGATGGGATAATAAAAAAAGTGGTTTCAAGGATGTGATAAAGGAGGGAAGAAATATATTTGTATAGGTATTAGATGACTAAAAGCTTATTTAAAATGTGATGAATAGATGTTATGGGTTAAATTTTTTTAAATGAAGTGACTGGGAAAATTGTATATTTTTTAATGAAAATTTTGTATCAATGTTTTTCACATGAAAAAAGATTAAAAAATCAACCAGTTTCTATGTTTTTAAATTATTTGGTCTAAATATTCCCATACAATATATTTTATACTTTTTTCATTTTAACCTTTATCTTTTTAGATGTACCCCCCAATTAATATTTTTCCACCTTAACCATGGAAATTAAATTTTACTATTTTAACTATTCACTATGCTCAAAATTTATCTTGAAATTATTATATATTATTTATTATTATTATTATTCAGAAATTATTTAATACATTTTTTCAAATTATATTCAATAAAATTCCGAAAATTAATTTAAAATTAACCTCAGATAACTGATAAAAATGTTGGTTCTCAAGAAATTATTTTTTTCATAAAATGATAATATTATATTAACTATATGAATAATAATAATCATTATATATATTAAAATTAAAATTTAATGATATTTAAAATATAAATTTTAATTATATAAATCTCAATTAATTTTTTTTAATTAATTATAGAAGGATATTCATTAGGTATTTTAAAATAGTTTCCAGACAAATATTATTTTGAGACCCAAATATAGAATTATAATAAAATAAAATCTAATTATATTTGAAATTTAATTTTGTGCATTAAATATAATTACTTATTTAATAATTTTTCTTTAAATTATTTTCATCAAATGATGTTACATCTAAAAAACTTATTTTATTAAAAATATATGATATAATTACAAAAAAAAATATATACTTTTCACTATTCACTAAAAACCATATCTTGTTAATAAATCAAAAAATATCACCCTATGATAATTTTGGTATTCTAATACGTAAAATGAATTTAATTTTATTGAATAAATTTTATAATATTTAAAAAAAATTATGGTTCACATCTAGAAGCATCATAATTGGAAATTATTACATTTTTAAAAATAAAAAAATATAAAATATCATTGAATTTATAATGAATATCCACACAAAAATTATCAGAGAAAATTACTATATGAAAATAAACAATCTACAAAACCTGAAAAAAAATGTTGAATAATATCATTAAAATTATCTAAATATCTTCAACAAGAATATATAACATCATTTTTAAGCAGTTCCATTGATTAAATAATTTTGTCAAATTTATATAAATAAAATACTATAGACAGCAATAATTGGATTTTATGTTCACCATGTTCAATTTTATTAGCATTATAAAATACATTCCATTGTATGATGGATACATCTTCGCACTTTACTATTTCATATATTCAGTTCAATCAATGTTTCGTACAGTTTTATGAATAAATATAATATATATTCTCAACAAAAAAATATTATTATTCTAGTAAACTAATCAAAATTTAACGTTTCATTCAAAAATATATTAAAAACATAAAAAACCAAGTTTACTAAAGTTCTTTTAAAGTGTATAATATTTAATAAAATGTGAATTTCCCATTGATATAAAAATATCATAATTTTAAATATTATGATGATTCAACGATGAAGATATATTTGAATAAATTTAAAAAGAAAAACCAAAATGCAGCAGTAGATGTAATTCCATTGAATCTTAACATCTCTATGATTTATCCTTTACAAAGAAATTATATGATCTATTTGTTAACAAAATAAATTCAAAATTACCATCATAAAAAATATATTCATCCTAAATTTAATAAAAAAAATAATTTCAAAAAAAATAATTAAATAACCGAGAGAATTATCCAAGTCATAATAATGATTTAACAATAAACTAAATGATATGAATGATTAAAAATATCAAATTATTTAATATAAATTTTAACATTTTTATACAAAATTTTTACCATACAACATTAATAAATTATCATACTAATTTATTATAGGATAACAAAAATTTCAGATTCAATTTAACCAAAAAAATAAAATGAGAATCTATCATTATAACTGAGTTATATCACAAAGAAATAACTATATGGGAGAATGATTTTATCAAAAATGACATAAAAAATAAAATCACATCATTCAGCTAACCATGATAATATTTAAAAACAATATTAGATAGAAATTTTGTTTAGTTTTATTCTAAATAAAATACAATTTGATTTGAGGTTTTGTTTTCCTTTTGATATTTTTCAATTATAACTTGTAGTTTCATAAATCTCTTTCTTTACTCCCTAGTCATTTGATTCTAATCTTATATAACCTTTTTAATATTATTTTTATCATTAAAAGAATAAAAATAAAATAATATTTGTGTTGAAATTAATTATTTCAAGAATATATAAAAATCAATATATATCAAATGATAATTTATTGAATATGATAATGTTATAATCAGCTAAAAATGATATAAAAGAAAAATAAATTTTGGCAAGCCTATTATTTATCCTCTATCACATTGGTGTCATCTTCTTATATTGAATATGGAATAATATTTATTCAGAAACTCTCATTCATATCAACCAATTAATGGATTGTTATATATTTTAAGGATTAAAAATTATTAGAAAAAAGAGGAAACTGTGACATGGGAGTAAGAATTAAATAAAAAATGAACAATATTTCATACTCACCCAAAATTATAATGATTTGAAGAAAAAATTTTAAAATCTTAAAAACATATACAAGGATCCAGATATTATATTTCATCTTCATGTACAGATTAAAGTCATTACTCTATTTTTTTGAAGAATTCAGTCTTTATTAGGGACAATAGAATATGTGTAATGTAGATTTGGTGTCTATATCATTCATGTATTTTTCTATTCAATGGGTTCAAGTTTCATTGAAATATATTATATTTTTTTAATAGCATGGAATATTTCTAGTGAACATATTATTTTCCAATGTTCTCATTTTCACTCTCAATAGGGAGGAACAATAACGGAAATATTGTTTAATGAACAATAATTATCACATAAATAATATTTATGATCTATTCCATATGTTTCCATTTCATTTTCAAATATATATATATATATATATATATATTAATGGAATTCCATTTAGTTGTGATTGATTCCATTTATTTAATTTTGGATATAAGATTTTGGAATATATTTCAAAAAAACACTATTAACCTCAAAAAAGAAAGTTATTTCTCATTGTTTTTGGATGATAACATAGAAACATTATTTTAACATCTTATTACATTCTGTATTTTATCTAACATCACATTATATGAGTTCCTATTAAATTTTTTGTTTCTTATGACTCTAGATGATAAATAAATTTTTCTAACTAAAATGACCTAATTTTTAGGGTTGTAGGATTATTTTGAATTAATAGATTCTTGGCGAAAACATATAATGGATTAACATGGTTTTCCCAAACATTGGAAAACAAATCATGGATTTTGAATTTTCACATGGAAATTGGGGTTTTTAATCTAGTAGGAGAAATACATGATGTGCAATCAGATTAATCTTCATGAAATTTCATTATGGCACATGCCATTAATCTAGTACACAACATTATGGGAGTAGAATCCATGAAAATGTTACACAAAGTGTACCATTAAAAAACTTATTTTTTTAAAAACTATATAGTTGTTTCAGCATATATGATGACTGAAAAATACATGAAGTGTAAGGGGGTTCCACACTTTTTAGATTTTGGAAACATGGGTATTATGGTGCTAAATTAGTTTTTTATTATTTAATTATATGATAAAACTCTTTTTTCAAGACCTATGGCTTTTTTATAATGATATTTAATGAATTCTTTTGTTCAATATTGATTCATTCGATGTTAGGTAACTAGGGGATTTATGTTTTATCTCTCTAGGTAAGAGATACTTTCTCCTTATTCATTTCATATGATTTTTGTTGGGTCATTTCATTGCATTCTCATATCCATTGACATGTGGTGATGATTCTTCTTTATTATTATTGCATATGTTCTCTGACCCTGTCATGGGGAACGATTCAATTTTGGATATGGTGTGGAAATTATGTGTTTATGACGTACATGATGTTTCCTATTCTATACCAATAATTAAATAAAATTGAATCAATTATATGTTAGTGTATTGAATTATAAGTCCACCATAAATGTTGTTGCATTCCCTTTTGTGGTGGTTCCCATTGTGGTAATGTTCCACCCAAGTTTTCAAGTAGTTGGTTCTGTTTCTATAAATTTTTGGTGAAGTGTATTTATAATATTTTGATAAATTATTTTATTCATCAAAATGGAATGAATAATTGATTTTATTTGTGTGTGTGTGTTGAAATAGGAAATTTTTAATGAATTGATTCCACTTGATTAGTTAAATGAAATTTTTTTTTTCAATGAATTGGGAAATGGTTTGTGAAATATATTTCCAATAATGGTTTGATGAAATGAAATTGAAAATATAGTACCTAGAAAGTATTGGGTAAATTGGTGGGAGGTGTATTGATAGGTGTCTTTCACTAATCTATGATTTTCTCATAAGGATTTCCTCTTGTCTCTCAGGATTTTGATCTAGGGGCTTGTTAGACATATTGGGGGATTACATTATGGGTATTTAATTTCCTCTATATAAATGAAAAAAAATTCTATAGGAATGGTGAATTCAATATTTTATATGTTAGGTCTGATTTACAAGACATCATAACCTTGTGTGATACATGGGGTGATGTTACGTATGGTTTTAGACAATTTTTGCTATTTCGGAATGTACAATTTGGATTTAACATCCATTATTTTGATATAATTTGCGATGAATGCTTTTTTTAATTGATATATATATATATATATATATTGATTTAGGTATATGAAATTCTATTAAACATGTTTTCCGAATTTATATGAAGATGTGGGAAAAAGAGAAATAAAATTATGTTTAATGTTTTTGATCTAAATATTATTAAACTATTATCATGTATTTCTTTTATTAAATTTTAGATTGTTGGACTAGTGTTAAAATATATGAAATGGAACACATGGGTGAGATTTTATTGATCTTTTCATCTCAAAACCTCCATAACACATCAGTGGTGTGTAAAACTTTTTTTTTTCCATTGATGCAAGAAATGGAATGGCCCAACCATGAGGCATTGATAATTTATGTCGCTTGGGTTTTGGATAGATATATGGGGAGATGGTGGGTGTTTTCCCACACTATCACATGTATCTAGTGGATTGTCTCATAATATTTTTCATCCTATTCAGTTTTACAAGTATATTATATATTTTATTACTACTATTTCAATTTCATCGATTTGGATTTTTTTCATTCATTTCTGACGTATATTTTTATCATCCTTTATTTCTCTCGACTCGGTATATATTGAATTATTTATTGATTCTGAATGTGTTAAATCATTCCATTTGGATTCTATTTTATGATGGGGTGCTAGCTTGTGGGGATCAAGAGTTTCTTTTGGGTATGTGGAAGATTAGTTTGGATACTGGTTGTGATAAGGTATTTTTGTCTTATCATTACAATGCTGTGTAAAAGGGATATTTTCCATCATGATTATTTTTCAAGGGGTATCTAGTTGACTATAGATTTGATTTATATAACTTGGTAGATAGGTTGTAGTTCCCTAATGGATAGCACTTACCATGACGACACTCAGGTTTCCATTGGTTTTCGGGATGTGAGTCTGCTATTTTGTGTTTTCATCTAAATATTAGTTATTTATATTGGGTATTCATGTTTGAACTATGATTTATATAACTCTAATCATTTATGATGTTTTAATGTGTAGTAGTATTCCTATGTTAGATGTTCTACAAGTTCCTCGGGAGGTTGTAGTTGAATCTCATGAAGGGAATCATCTACTAAATAAGAACTTTATAGAATCCACTAGGACGGAAGCTCATACTCTCGATCATAATGTATCATAATATTAGAACATAGATATTGAAGTAAAACATGGATTTTTTAGAGAAATGATTTAATAATAAGAGTTCTTGTATGATAATCCACTATCCTTTAATGTTATGAATGAACATCAAGTGTTGGAGGAATATATTTACTATTTTGATCATATCTTTTTCTTCCTAGATACTCATGAGAGTATCAAGGTGACATATAAAACATCTCATATTGAGGATCCTTTAAAGCAATGATTGGATTCTATGGTATAAGAATATATGAATATATGTTTGTTCAAGAATGTTTTTAAGACTATCTACTTAAATAATTGTTTCCCAGATTCACTGTCAATGAAGATATCTCTAGAGATTCTCTCTCTGGATAAGGGATATATTTCTGTCTTGTTGTAAAAAATAAATTTTTAGAGATGGTTTTATTTTCAATAGAAGTTATAATGAATGTCCAGCTATGATATTAAATGTACTTTTAGGGATTTCGACTAGATAGTAAATCACAAGTAATAATTTTGATGATATAGAACTATAATGAGATAAATGAAAAGTCTATGATAAAAGAAATGAATATGGAAGGAAATGATGGATATTATTTTCCTTCACATACTCCTAGTGGTAGCAAGATTAAAATTCCATTGATGAAGGTAAGTGGAATGATCATTTCATGGGTGGTGGTGGTTATTCTCAGAAGAAGGCCACATTGGATCATCTTGTTGTAGCTAGTTGTGTGCATCTAACATACAATAATAATAGGATGGTCTTATAGGCATGTCTTTCTTATCCATCTCATTCAATGATGTGAACCAGTTTTGGAAAATAAGGATATATGAATAATTTCAGTATGTCCATGAAGACATCGTCATATTTTCAGGGATCCATGGCTCGAAAAGACATTATGGTGCAATCCATGTCTTAAAAATAGTAAGGATTCATACAAAGAACTTATGAGTGAGGAACATTCATGTTGTAGCTGAATTTCATTGGGTGCTAGATAGGGGTATGCTGTTAGTAAAAGCAACCATCATTATTGCATATACAATAGAAACTTATTTATACAATATTGATGCATTCAACTTGTTTGTATCTATATTTTTTTTATATTCTAAAACATCTAATAGAACATGTGTACAATGTTGGGTAGTTATAAAAAGATTTTGGGAAAAGGAAAAATAAGGGGGTTTTCTATCGATATTGATCACTATAGATAGTCGATGTTGAGTTAGTCTCATATTTTCTCATCTTACAGATAATGATTGTTATCATTGGTGTGAATCATTGCATATTCCAAATCGAAGATCACAAATTTCTAGGAGAGTGAGATCTAATGACTGGTCATATTGGACCATCCCACATAGATCATGAAGTTTTTTGTCTACTATAGTATTTAATCCAATTGAAATTTAGTTTTCTTTAGATCAACCTACTTTCGTTATGGATTTTTCTATTGTTTTTCAAGACAATGTAGCTTTGATTCCTCTAAATAAGGGGCATAGTTTAAGATTTAACTAGTTCAAGAAAGAAATCATGTTCTGATAACTTATTATCTTATGGAACCATTAGACCTGAAAGAACATAGGATTCCGTAAGATTACCTAATAAAATGGGTTTTGTGGACCATAATATTTTTCCTTTGCTAGACCCAGTTCTGTTTTCATATATAGAAGATGGTCCCATCCAATTAAGCATGAAAAATCAAATGTTGAAATGGGTGATTGTTAATAATAAGTATCATTTTCTATATGTGTATTATTTAATTGTCAATTAGATGAGAAAATGTGGTTTTCATATATTACTACCTTGTTGGGATATCATCATCTCGAAGTTCAAGAGTGTGATATACCGAAGAAATATATTAAGAGAAGGTATGTCAATTATGAATATCTAGTGATTCTATTTTGTTTGACTAATATTCCTAATGTCTTTATCCCATTACCAATCAGATATTCCATTAGTATCTTGACAATTTTTTAGTTGTTTCCTTGGATGAATTTTTGGTTTACTTGAGATCCCATAATTATTATGATCACCATTCGAATCTAGTTTTAAAAATATTGAGGATTCACCATTTGTAGAAAAACAATTAAAATAATATTTATGGATTCATGACGATATTTTTTGGGAGAATTTGATTTCTAATCCACAATTATTATTTGATCTTGATAAGGTAATGGTTTATTTTTCTTGTGAAGAACCACATAATGTCTTTCACATTTAGAGCTTCCTTTCTCCTGTCAGATATTTTTCATGGTTTGATAAGGATTACTCATGATTTGTGTCAATTTTTACTGCTCATACCAATAATGGAAAAATTAAAAAGGGATGCGAAGTGTTATTCTCCTTCTTATGAGATAAAACAACTTCGAACACAATCTACTATTCAAATCATATCTAATCCAAGTAATTTGTATGTAATATTCTTTGACTCTTATGGAATGGTTTTTGGTTATCTTACTATGCCCGATGATCATTTAGAAAATTATGGACCTTTTTATCTTCAAAATTCTGATGTTAATTACCCCACTAATGATTTAGATCTTTCTCCAATTATGGATATGATGATGTAATGGTGGACCTATAATTATATGATCAGTGCACCATCTTTTCTATCTATAATAGGTAGATCTATATCATTCCTTATAAATATATAAATCTCAGTCTAAAGCATTGGGTGGAACATCACCTACAATTCAGGGAAGAAAAATGTTTCCATAGATTCTATTAGATAGAGAGTGACATCATAATTTTTTTGGAATGTATGGATGAGAAGAAAGTTGTGGTTTTATTTTCTTTGGTGCACCTGTATTCTCATGATGATGGTTTATGTATGTTTTTGACCAATTTTTGGTCATCATAACAAGTAAATGATTCTATTTTTTAGAGTGAGTAGTAATATGACATGTTTAGTGGAATTTGATAAACCCTATGTGGTAAGTAGAATTTTATTAGTTGGTCTCTCTCTTTTGATGGTACTATATATATATTGTATCTATTTGTTATTCCAATGTTAATGATGAGTTTATGTTTGATTTATTTTAATAGTTATTTGTAGTTCATTTTTTCAAGAAGTATAAAGATGTATCATAATATGAGGAAACATTACTAGTGGATATGTTTAAATTGTGACATTCATAATTATGTGTTCCACCATTACACCATCCAACATATAATGGTTGATCATATAAAAAATTTTGTTATACTAAAACATTATTCAATTCCTATTTCAAAATGGTATAAGGGAACATTGTCACCTAAATGTTGGATTACCATGGACTCCCATAAGGAGGATTATGGTATATGTTGTGATTCATTGGTGGAAAAAAATCTGATAATTTCACTCTAATCAAAGACACCACCAATGATAATGATATCTATATGTAGTATGTTTAGGTGATTATGATGTATTTTTGGGTTCATCCCATCATTGTTTTACAAAAGGATCCACATATTACATCTATATACTATAAAGTACTCCATGAGGTGATGGGGACTTAGTTTAGTTTGTGTAAAACTTATCATATATATATATACTATTAGACAAAGAATATTATTCATCTTAATTTGGACATTATCGATGCATTTGTCATGGATTTTTGTGGATCATGGGATAGAAATATAATTCATATTGTGTTTTCCATTAAGAAATGTTATCTAGTCTGAATAATTTTAGATCCCTTCATGTTTTTTTACAGTCACCCATGAAGATCGTATTTTTGTTGGGAATAGGTGGGAAAAGTTTCTTTTATGGGACCCAGATTGGTTTAGGAGATATATATGAGGATGAAGTATATATATTGGATTTCTGTTGGGGAGGAGTGTTTATAGTAATATTTTATGTAGATCAATGGAATATTCCTTTTATTGTTTCAATATTTGACTAGTTTTTCTAGAAATGTCAACCACGGTTGGTCACTAGTTTCTTGGAAAATAATGTAAATTGAATCTAATATATTTTGAACTATTTTGGATTATTGATTGTCTAGAGAATGTTTTTTTATCTGTATGAATTTTCTATTTTGTTAACAAGCAATAATGATGTATTCCACATATCAAATCATAGAATATACCATCGTGATACCTATAATGTTCTATGTTGGGAAGAGATTTTCATAGAGAAAGATATTTCTACTATTGAAAATATAGTAGTGATCATTAAGTTTCATTTAAAATACATGTTCCAAAAATTGATTCTATTGTTCAAAGTATTACGGAAGCACAAATCAGATTCTCATAATTCTTGGGAGAAGAATTCATTAGTGAGGAAGTAGTGTCATCACCTCATTGCTAGACAACATTATTCGACATGACTAACTGAGGATTAAATGTTTTATGTTCGGGAGATTTAAACATCCCATTATTTTGTATTATGTATTTTATTACTCTTTACATGTGTTCCTATATAGATGGGTGTGTCTCAAGACTCAATAGGATAGAGAAAATTTTCTATTCCATATATCCTAAAATTTAGGGAAAAATTAATGTTTGAATTAATGTATTATTATTATAATTTTGTAATATAATAAAGAGGTTCTCCCCATGTTTGAGAATTTCTATGGAGGATTTGGATTTGAACTAAAATCATTGTTTTATGTAGTATTCTGGAGAAATTAACATTTTGTAATGTGGGTAAACAATGTGTAATTTTCATTGGGAAAATATCATGGTCTTGGTATACACTATGAATGGATTTCTCATCGTGTAAATTTTTCACTACATGTAATGTGGAAATTTTATTTTTTAATAAAATGACGATGTGTTTTTCAGTATATTGGATCCCCAAGTATTAAATAATGGGTTGAGGGGTTAAAACCCATATAAATTTCGCAGAAAATGACTTTACATTGTTGTAAAAGAATATTATTATTTTTATTCCCTATAGTTCTCCTTTCTCTCGACCTAAGGATATTATCCAATTATTTGGGGAGCCTCCATTCAATCCAAATTGATTAATATGACATTAGATCATAATTTTAGTTGGGTTTCATCTATGTGGTTATTCAAACCTTATTTCTTATTAATTTCTATTGGTCATTATTGAACCATTACATTTTTCAATCAGATATATTGACCCACAGTGATGATTATACTTGATTGTATATAGATATGTTGTCAGATATTTCCTCAGCTGCTGGTTCTTCTTTTTTGTGGTGTAGTAGGTTTAATTTCCCAAGGTGTGTATTTTTTTTTAATTTTCATCAATCCTTGTCAAAATTAACCAATTTTTATATGGTTTATTAGATTATAAGTAATTAATTATTGTTTTTGGGTACCCTATTCTGGTATTCCCATTATGGGCATGTGCAACTCGAGTTTTGTCTTAAGTGGTTATTTATTCATCCTGTGTTAATGAACAATATTGCTCTTAAATTTTATAATATTTTTCATTTAATAAAATTGCATGATTGAATGATTGGATTTGTTTGGGTGTTAATAAGATTCTAAAAAACATGGTTCTCCCTAGGTTTCAAGAATTGTAAAAGTGTTTTCAAATCATTTTGAAATGGGGTTTAAAATGTTATTAATATTATGTTTAGTTGAAAATGGTTTGAAAATTTTATTTTATAAATAGAACATATCTAAATCCATGGGTATATTTGGAAGGTGGAGTGAGTGATCTTCCCAGATGTAGGGGGGTTTTATTACGGGGATTCCCCTTCTCATTATGCCTAATTTTTAATGACTTGATTTACATGTAGGGGATTCACTTTCATGGTTATTACTTTGATATATAAACACAATGAATATTTATACATTATTGATGTGTAACAACATTTATATTTTTGGTAAGACCCTCGTTGATGCACTAACATACTGTGATCCTTTAGGTGTTGTAACCTTTTTTGGATGATTTGGGCTATTTTATTCTACAATGTGTTGATTTTACTATCATGGTTTTGATATGATATGTTATTCATGATCTGTTTTGATTTGATATATCTTTTTTTGAAATATGTATATGAAATTATTTGATACTAATTTACCAAAAATATTTAAAAATGTTGGAAAATGGAGAAATTAAATGTTTTTATTTGATTTTGTTAAATAATTGTTAAACTGTTATAATGCCTTATTTTATTTTAAGTTGAGGATACATAGTTTATTTTTCAAGGACATGATATGGATCTCATGGTTGATATCCTACTGAGACTATGATCTCAGTTCCTATGTACCCATTATGTAGTGCATATACCATTTTTTTCTTTCTATATAGGATAAAAAAAGGCATTGTAGGGAGTTGATAAGTTGAGAAGTTGTCATATGACTTCTACATTACATTACATTTTGAAAATCAAAAACACATTTTTCATTAATGACTATTTTATTTCTGAAAGGAAATTTATTTATCTAAAACATAACATGCCTTTATATATTATGCTTAATTTACTTTGATCTATGCTTTACCATATTTTTTATAAGACAGAATTATGTTAAGAATAATCAGATCCGTATCTAAACCATTAAAAAATACATTTACTTAGAATCTAAGTCACAATGTTTTTAGAGTCTAATTATGTATGATTTGGACTCTATTTCATCCAGAAATTTTGACTCAAAATTTCTCAGAAATTACACTCAGAATTTTCAAAAATTCTGATATCAAATTCCTAGAAATTTCGACTCTGAATTCTCTGAAATTATAACTCTGAATTCCCCACAATTCTTCCTATGAATTCTCAGAAATTTGAAATCTAAATTATTATTAATTATAAATCATAATTCTCAGAAATTATGACTAAAAATTATAATAAATTCTTGCAATAAATTCTCATAAATTCTGACTCAATAGTCTCACAAAATTATACTCTGTTTCTATCCAAAAATCAGACTCCATCACTATCCAAAATCAGAGTCAATTAAAATATTAAATTAGACTCTTTTTCAATAAATACTCATACTTTGAAATTTTTTTCATAGACTCCATTTGTATACATACTCAGACTCTATTTCCCACTATATTTATAATCGGGTTATTCATACTTTTAATGGTTACTTATTTTTTCTTATGATTTTGTTTCCACTTTATTGGATCGTAGTTAACTTATGTATTACAAACATAAAAAAGTGTATCTAACATGTTGTTATTTCATAAAAATTATAATTTTATTAAAAAATGATGTTGTACAATCTATATTAAAATAACCGTTTGTTAAATGACACATGTCCAGGAACCTCCGAAAATCATGGAAAAATTTGACTATTGGAGGAGAAGATGACCATTTGGATTTTCTCCAACAAATAACCTATCTTTTTTAAGAGTTATACACATGTAGATATATGTAGACACGTTTTAACACTCTTAGAGATAACATGATGTGATGTTGTGAAGTTATTTCTTGGGAGAGGCACTCATGGTATGTGTGATATATAGAAATATTGTTAGTTATTTACAACTTTTTTAGCGTAGTACGAATCTAATTGTTTCATAATACAATCAGGGTATTCTGGGGATCGGATGACAAATGTTCCTCCTACCATAATATTTTAGGGATTCTAGAATAGGATGATAGAGGTTCCCACCACCTATAAGTTCAAGGGATTTTTGGGATTCAAGGAGTGAATCTGATATTCTTATTGAGGGTGTACCCTAGTTTCGGTAAGAAAGACATTATTGAATGTATAAATCAAGGTACCTTTATCCAAGGTTGTTAGATACCCTTCCCATTGGGATAAAATATTTATTAATACTTGTTCCTTTTATAGGTTAGTAATTTCAGCTGTTTTATGTTACATTTAGAAATTATAACTTTTTAATACATACTTGTACTTACTCTTGTATGTCAGATTTTATACTCTTTGAGGTAGTATATTTCATTAAGATAATCTTGTTTAAGATTATGTTATTTATAATTGGACTTGAGCCTTAATAATTATTCCATAGTTTAATAACAATAGAGGATTTCTGAATTTACCTTTTTTTAACATTGTTAAAAATATATTTTATTAAGGTTAACAACGAATGTTTTTAATCATACAATTCAACCCTCCTTGGGTATTTGAGCATCTTCATCTATATTTTTATCATGCAGTTGGTGTCAGTTAATGTTTTTTGAAATACATATCTATTCATATATGTTTTATTCTTCATATTATAATTTATTAACTATTTTTTCTTTTATTTTCCTCATAAATTTATTTGTAATATTTTAAAAAAAAAATCTAAAAAATTTTCCAGGAAAAGATTTCATTTTGTATATTCTTATAGAATTTACGTAATGAAATTTGGTTCTATAGAAAATCCATATCCTACCTGGCCACCAATTTTTGATGCTAATGATTATGAATACTAGATAGATGGGTTGAAGAACTTTTTAATTATCCCTAGAGTGGACAACATTTTTATGTTCCCTGGTGAATAAAAAGTTACTAAAAATAAAATCCAAACATTCATAAATTATGAAAAACATGAATATCAACTAAACTAAAAGGTTCTCCATACATTATTATGTTCTATGACTAGGAACAACTTCAGTAAAATATCCTCTTGTGAATCTGATAATAGTATATATAATAAACATGATGTTACATACTTTGGAACATCAAATGTGATAGAAACAAGAATAGCTATATTAATATCTGAATATCATGGTTTTATATTTCCTTAAGTCGAAACTATTAGGGAACTTCAATAAATATTTATGAAAATCTTCAACAGTATTTAGTATATGGGAGAGAACGGACTTGATGATTTTGTACTTGTGTACAAGATAATTGATTTCTTTCCCAATGAGTGGGAATCTAAAAGGAAAGATATTGATGAGAATAGAAAAGTATCTCACATCACTCTCAATGAGTTATTTGGAAATCATCATCCAAATTAAATAATAATGAAGATATATGGAAACATTAATAAAGAAAATAAGTGTAATAGATGTGTTTCTTCCACTACTAAATCTAAATCCAGGATGCCGAAAAGGGTAACTTGATCTAAAGCTATGAAAGTTGTTGTAACATCTGATTCAAGTTATAGTGATCTGTCTAAGAATACATTATTAAATATTTATTAATGGATGGAAAAGATTTTTGGAACTAAATATTTCTAATATAAATATATATATGATGAACGATATAGTGTACAAGAAATATATAGATGTAACTTATTATGAATGAAATAGGGTTGGACATATTCAACATGGTTGTCCAAAGTAAATGTGAAAAGAAATAAACTATAGGAATACCGAAACAAATTGAACGAAGTACCAAAATCTTATGGCTAAGAATTTTGTAATGGATAATGAAACCTTTGGTGCTAGCGGTGGTGATTCTTCTGATGAATCTTATGATGTTGAAACTTCTAGAATAAAGAATATGTTTCTTATAACCTGATCACCTATTGGATATCATTACCCTATGGATATGGTAAACAATTCTAAATCATTAACCAATATTTCTTTAAATGAATATTTTCCAAATGAATAATATTATGAATCATCAGATGAAGAATATTCTTTATCAAAAGACAATACATTAACTTTATTGGTTGATGTTTTGAGATTTTCTAAATTACATGATAAATATAACTCTAATATAAGAAAGATTATTGATAACGAAAATTATAGAATTTTAATTTTAACAAAAGAGGTATCAAATAATTCTAAAGATCATGATTAGAAAATCCTTGATTATGGATGTTTTTTTAAAATCATTATGGATTTTAATTCTAAGGAGGATAAAAAATATAATTATCATGAAAATGTTATTTGTAAGAAAAATGTTTGGAAAAATAACTCAAACTCTAATACTAATCACTAAGAGGATAATAATGTAGTCATCAGAGTGAAATTTGAAATATTTTCCTTAAATAATGTTTTATAAAATTTTACTTTTATAAAGAATGAATTAGAAATAATGTATTCTCTTCTTCTCCCTATTTTTAATTATTTTGGATTTGGTTATTTTCACACAAAATTATTTTTTTCCAAAATTATTTTGTTCCCCAAAGTGCTCCATTTTTCACTATGTGTTAATGTGGTGGAAAATGGGAGAAAATCTTTATTTAAATAAAACCCAATCATTATGTTTTCATAAATCTAATATCCCAATGAATTTGTAGATACTTATTATTTTTCATTGTTAAAATATTTGTTCAAATAATGTTTGGATTCCAAAAGTATAACTATTTTATTTTAAGGAAAAAAGGTAGTGCAAACAAAAATACATCGTACATGGATACTGGATTTTCCCGGTACATGACTAGATACAAAAACACATGTGAAATTATTATCAGAACGAATGGTGGAGAAGTATATTTATGAGATAATGCTCAGGGAGAAATTATTGGTATAGATAACACTATTATTCATGGAAAAACATTAATATCAAATGTTTAATTTTCTAAAGGTCTTTTCCACATCATTATAAGTATAAATTAATTATAGGATGAAGGAAACTTTGTGAATTTTAGGAATTATTAATTCTTAATACAATATTACAAGGAATAGTTTATTCTATATGCCCATAGGCATGAGAATGTTTATAAAATTACCTTAGAAGACCTTAACAGGGAATATCTACCATTCCATAGTGAAATAGAAGATCAATCGTGGTTATTTCATAGAATACTAGGTCATTGTAACATTAAAACCTATGAAATATCCCAAATAAAAGACACATTAAGGATCTACAAGAACTTAGATTGGTTATTCAAACGAACACGATCCTTGTGAATATGAAAAAGCAACATAAGTCAAGATCGAAATCAATTAGTGAATTCCCAACATCTTATGCATTAATGCTAGTGCATATGGATCATTTAGGTCTAATAAAATCTTGATGTATTGGATGATAATAATATGTGTTTGTTTTAGTTGATTATTACTGTAGATTTATTTGGGTCTATTTTATAAAAAATAAACGTGAACTGTTTTATAATTTTAAAACCTTTTCATCCAAGGCTAAAAATGAGAAAAACCTCACATTGATGACTATTCATTCTAATCATGGGTGTGAATCTGAAAATTCATATTTGGAAACTTTTTTTCATAAGAAATGCATTTATCATAACATCATATCTCTAAGAACACCTCAATAAAATGGCGTTGTAAAAAAAGAAATGAAAATATTCAAGAGATTCTTGGAACCATGTTGAGTGAATATTCTATTTCTAAATACTTTGTGGATGAGGCTATAAGTACTAATTTATGTACTATAAATCGAGTTTTAATCAGACCATTTCTTAATAAAAACCTTAAGAGTTATAAACTAGTCAAAAACCAAATGTTTCATACTTCAATGTATTTGGGTGTAATGTATTCATCTTGAATACTAATGATAACTTACATAAATTCACATAGAAACCTAATTAAAAAATTATATTATGTTATTCCACTACTTGTATGGATTATAATGTTTTTAACAAAAATTATTATTCTGTTGAAGAAACATTACATGTTAAATTTGATGAAACTGCTCATTTTAATTATTAAACATCCTCAACCCACATCTTCATATTTTTGTTTTAAAAAATGATTGGCAGCCATTGATAGAAGATTTTTTAATAAGGAATATATTCAAGAACATTTTTTTGAAGTATTTACCCAAGAATATTTTCTACTTTATGATGATGAACTAATATTACAAAACACAAATCATTTTTTCTTAATAATCATCCTAGTGATAGTATCATTAGTGATGTAAATCAACCTAAAATGACTTGATGGTCCGAATGAAATTAATTAATATAACTATCATTTCAATCCCAATTAGAACCTAAAAGCACTAACGATTCATTATGTGATGATGATTGGATTAAATCTATGAAATTTGAACTAAATGAATTTTAAAGGAACAATGTATAGAACATAATATAAATACCTAAGGAAGAATATTTTATTGGTTTAAAGTATGTCTTGAAAAAAAATGTGATGAAAATATAATCATTTTTAAAAATAAAACAGGATAAGTTGATAATGGCCATAATAAACTTGAAGGAATATGCTATGAAGAAACCTATGGTCCTATAGCTAGATAAGAATCTATTAGAATTACATTTTCTTTTATAGTATTATTTAATTTCAATCATTTTATATTGGATGTGAAGTGTTCTTTCCTTAATAGATATGCTCATGTGGAATTTTTTGTTTAACAACCTATTGGACTTGAATAAAAAACACATAATGAACATTATTTATCCATGATAATGAATTATATAGTCTTAAACATTCCCTTAGAGCCTGGTATGATAGAGTAACATAATTTTTAATAAAAAACATTTTTGTTATGGGAAATTCTGATCCCACACTTTTTATAAATAAATATAAGAAAAATGTGTTTCTTGTTAAAATATTTGTTGATGAAATTATGTTCAGATCAACTTAGTAATTTTTAACAGATTCATTTGTGTATCTTATGTAATCTGTGTTAGAAAATAGTTTGATGGGTAACTTAACATTTTTCCAGGGTTTTAAAATTTCTCAAAGACAAAAAAGAACTTATATATCACAACATATGTATATTAGATATATTTTTACGAATTATGGATATGAAAGAAAATTAATGTATACGTACTCTAATCACTACCGCAAACTCTCTTGATCGTAATAATGCTGGGATACCAGTAGATCAATCATATTTTAGACTTATGATATAATTTTTATTATACATTACTTCTTTTCAGCTAGATTTAATGTTTTTATTATGCTTCTCTTCAAGATATCAATCTAATCCAAAATAATCTCATTTAAAATCTATGAATATATTTTTCCCTATCTAAATGGAATACTATATTTTTGACTGCTTTATTCTTTTGGAAGTGATTTTTATAAAAAAAAAATTTCAGACGCTGACATTGGTGCACGTAGAATATATTGGGAATGTACATCTGAAACTCATCATTTCTTTGGAGATTCATTAGTTTCTGGGTCATGAATGAATCCACAATTAGTATCACCTTTCACTATGAAATCTGAATATTTAGTAGTTGTATTTTTTTGTGATCAATTGTTGTGGATGCACAACACACTCACAGATATTGGTATGAGTTTTACCAAAACGAAAATAATGTTTGAAACTACTATTTCCATTTCATTAAGAAAAAACTCTACAGAACAATATCGTGAAATAAACATAGATTTTAGTCATCACATTATTTGGGATCACACACTTAAAGGTGAAATAATTTTACAATTAATCAGAATGAATGACCAATAAGTATATATTTTTACAAAATATTTACCCTCAAATAAATATGAATACTTTAGAAAAAAAATTGGAATTATAACTATAAGGTAATCTTCCATGTTAATTTTTTTTGCAACCTCTTTTATTACATTACGATATTATTTTTCATATGTAAATTACATATGTTAACTCTTTTGTATTTCTTAAAAAAAATCATTCCTTACAAAAATTTTCAATACCTAAATTTGTCATTAATTTTTTTTCAAAATCTAAATTAAATATTCATTATTTTTTAAATTGTTGGTATTTTTATCTTATTTTAAGAAAACATTGTCGAATTCACTTTCCATAAATCAAATTTTTCCTTAAAACTTTATAATATTACAATCTATAAATACTTATTCATCATCAATAAGAACTATAATATTTAATTAAAATAGTATTACCCATTGGATCAATTCGGGAATTCGAATTGTCGCCATGAATCCTATTTAAAGAGACCTCATGTTTTCATCCCACATAGATTTTGTGAGTCTATTGCATCAATGATCCACCATTCATTAAGTGTTTAATTCTGTTTTTTGAGTTTTCTTTCACTTTTATTGTCTCTTTATCCTCCTCCTCATACTCTTAACTAGTCTCAATCAAGTATGGAACTCATATATTGGCTTATGATTATCGAAACATTAATATATCATTATTTATTTATGAAGTAATATTCATTGATTTTGGTTTTTATATAGCTAAATATATGGGAAATATAATGAGTCCCCAAACAGAATAATCATGAGCCAGTCATCGCAAATTATATAGTTGGATTTTAATATTCAGTCCATTTCTATTACCAAGGTGGAAAAAGGATGTTTTTGTTCATGTGTTATGGGAATTCATATTTATTATCTTCCAACATGGTTGCCAGCATCTTTGAAATTCCATAAGAAGGTGAGGCAATCCTCTTCTCACACAGATTTCATAATATGGAATGCTCCTTTGAGAATGTTAAAGTTATACGGTTCCTTGGACTGAAGAATGTTTTGAAACCCATGATTTCCCTAAATTCATAAAACTATAGGTTGGTTGATTTGTGGATGCAAGGTTTACTTATCCCAAGGAAGGGTGATAAGGAATCATTTTATATATGTGATATCTATCTCTTTTATTTCATGTTGAATCTAATGAAGAGAAATTTGGTGAAATACATCTTTCTAATAATTAGTAGCACCAAGAATGGAAATACCAATACATAGATTTAGATGTATTCATCGATCCTTTGAAAGATTATATTATTATGTTTGTATCCTTTCAAAATCCATGAACCTCAATGGCTATGTTCATTATGATTATTCTTATTAGTGATGATACATTGAGGAGATTGATGATCGGTTTCAATGGTGAATCATCTAAGTTTACGGATCTTCTTGATAAGGATGCTTATGTAAAGAACATTGAAGTTGGAGAATGTTCAAAAACATCTCTAAAGAAAATAAAAAAATTGCAACCATATTATCCTAAAGATTTTCTGAAACCTAATCATCATCACATAAACCGATGTAGGAATCTATGTTTTTAGATGAAGTAATTTCATAATGGAGGGAGAAGATAAAAAGAGAATGGAAGGTGATCCTATCTTTGGGATTGACACTGTGGAGGCTATGGTTTTGAAGATTTTTGAAGATAAAAATCATGAGATACAAGAAAAATAGAGAATGAAAAAAAGAAAAATAGTTTCATGATAATGTTGCTCAATACTTGTAAATGGATTTTATGAAAGCATCATAACAAATTAAAGTACTATAAACCCTCTTGATGAATTCATTAGTACATACACAGTTAAAGACGAAGAAATTAAACAAAGAGAAGAGGATAAAAGTGTATATTTAATTAAAATTGTAGAAAATTATCATGAATTGAAGATTCATTCTGATAAACTCTTAGTAAGAACATCCCAAGATTCATCCACTAAACTCATGTCAGATAAGAATATGGAAATTTTTAAAGAAGAGTAAGTTAACAAAAGTCATTATTTTGAAGAGATGGAGGACAATGATGATTTATTTCAGGAAGACAAATAGGAATTTAATATTGTAGAACAACAACATGAATTGGACAATGTTGTTCAAAAGGATATTAATAAGATATTGTTAGTTATTCTTGATGCACCTAATAAACGTGATGTAGCTGACATATCCAACTAAAGTCTTAATAATGATGTTAAAGATACTCTTCTGGAGAAATATTCTTCATTTTCAGAATCATTAGAATCCATGGGACATGAATTTTTCATGTAATATTTGAATAATATAGTTGATTCAATACGATTTTATCCAAACATTGAATCCTTATTTCATCATATATAGAAGTCAATCAACATAAAGAGATATTCTACAAATTTGTTGGTTAAAGAGGTAATCAAGAGAGTAAAAATTTTCCCGACCTTCTTTATCAACAATAAAGCTCATAGGAAGTCTTTCAAGAAGATTACAACTTGGTTGAATTCATTAGTTGATGATATTAATCATGTTGGTGATTATATGGATTCTATCAAAGATTTTATTAAAAAGTTAGATGATAAGTACAAGAATCATTCTAAAATGGTAAATCAATGGAAATCTACCCAGATCTATGAGGATAATGATCACTATGTCAAACATAACACTGTTTCTATTAGCCTAAAGGGTGAAATGAATACCATAGACCTGTTAGCAAAGAATGTAAAATCACAAGAAGAGGTTATCAAATCTCAAGAAAAAAGGATTCTGTCTCTCATGAAAAAGATCCAAGAGAATCAAGACCTACACAAGATGTACCAATGAGATCATAAGGAGATAATGAAGATGAAAGCCATCCCGAAGATGTCTCCTCCAGAGAATAAGATGGAAATTTGATTATCTTAAAATTATGATCATTTGTTGTACAACAGTCAGTCATTCATTGTTAATGAAGTCACTTTATTATACATTGTTTCATATACATTATTTTCTTAACCTTTCAGGTACAATTGTTTTCCCACCTTTCCTTTTTGAAAGAAACAAAGGGGGAGAAAAGATTAAATATAATTTCATATAAAGGGTGAGTTTACACAAAAGAAGAATTTTCTTACGAAATGCGGATAATAATATTATAGTAAAATTTCCTATGTAATGGGAATTGGTTTTTTCTATAAAGTTCCATAAGAAAAATATTACAATCCATAAGGTGAAAATCCTATGGGGGGTTAGTTGTATTCTCTAGACCATAAATATAAGAGAGAAAGGATTTTTAATCCATGTTTTCCAAATGTAATATTCTTTTTCAAAAAGTGGTATGTGATTTCCAAAATGGTATAGATTATTAAGTCAATAAGATATATTATGACTTATCCAATCCTTTATATTTCCAAAACCACAAACTCTTTTTCATTAATAATTATTTTCTTTCTCTCCGGAAATTTATTTTCTTATAAAATAACATGCTATAATTTATTATGTAAAATGTTCCATGACCTATGCTTAACCATGTTATTCATAAGACCAAATTACCTTATGAATAATCAGATCCTCATCTAAACATAAAAAATTTACAGTTTCATATAATACAAGCCAAACTATTTTTGGTCTCAAATACCATATGATTTCAAACACCATTTCATACATGATATTTGACTCTAAATTTCATAGAAATTAGGCAAAGAATTCTAGAATATTCAGACCCTGAATTCTCTGAAGTTTAGATTCCAAATTCTTATAAATTATGAATCTATATTCTCAGAAATTATGACTCTAAATTCATTGAAATTCAGACTCTGAAGTACCAAAAATTGTAATTCTGATTTCTTAGAAATTCATACTATGAATTAGAAAAAATTACAACTCTAAATTATCAAAAATTTGGACTCTAGATTCATAGAAATTCTGACTCTGAAATCTTAGAAATATAGACTCCGAAAAGTCAAAAAATCAGAATCAATATCTATCCCAAATTAGACTTTATTTCAATTAAAAATCATAATTCTTTTCTATCAAAACTCAGACTCTCTTTCTATTCAAATTCAGACTTCGAATTTTTATTTTTCTAGACTCTGTTTGTATACATATTCTGACTCTGTTTCCCACTGTATTTGGAATCCAATTATTCTTACTTGTTATGGTTTCTTATTTTTCATTAACATATTTTTTCATACATAACGGATAATTTTTTACTTATGTTTTGTAAACATAAGAGTTTTTTTACATGTTTTTGTTTCATACAATTGATTATGTTAAAATAAAATGAAGCCATACAATCTGTTATAAACTAACTCTTGGTTTAGAGAGACATGTCCAGTTCCCTCCAAACTTCATGAAAAAAATTGACCATTGGAGGATGAGGTAAATGTTAGGCCATTTGAAGAGTTCTGAAACTTTTGATACATGTGGAGATTCATTGAAACACCAATAGATTACCACATGTGTTTCTGTGAAGTGATTTCTAGAGAGAGAGACTATAATTCTTTCTATGATCTGTGAACATATTGTTCATACTTGAACAACTTGTTCATCCTAGTTTGAAAACGATTGTCATAGTGTACAATTGAGGGATTCTGTCGACTGGAAGATTGAAGATTCGACAAAGTTAAAATTCGAGAGCTTCCAGGAATTAGAAGATATAGATGACAACTATATTAATGTTCGATGGATTGAAAGGATATCAAAATAGACTCTGATATTCGTATCAAGGGCTTACCCAGTTGTGGGTAATAGAGAATTTCCTGAATGTTTAAATTAGGGGAACATTATTCAAGATTATTGGATGCCGTTCTGTTTGTGTTAAAAGATTTACTATTACCTTTTCCTTTTAAAATATTTTTATTGATGTAGTTGTAATTTATATTTATAATGTATAACTTTATTATTTTAACATGTACATTTACATCTCTTATATGTTAGATTCAATAATCTTTAAGGTAGAATTATTATTTAAAATGTAATTGTTTATGTTTAGGTTCATTATAATTGGATATGGGCCCTTCTATTTACTCCTTTTTATAAGAACCAAATATAATTTGTTAATTTTTCTTTCTTTAACATTGTTAAACACATATTTTCTTAAGGTTAAAAATGAATATTTCTAAACATTAAATTCACCCCCTCTGGTATTTGGGAATATTCATCTATATTTTGATCCTATAAGAGTCGATAATGTTTTTTGTCATTACATATTTGATTATATGTATTGGGTGATGGTTGTTAGATTTCCAACACTATCACATGTAGTTGATAGATTATCTATCTCTCATTTTCATATATTTTTGATAGAATTATCACTTATAGATTGTTTGGATACAAATCCATTTGTATAATTTTTTTTATTTCAATTATGGAATATAGTTTCATCTTCCACTACTTATCAATTCATTGTATTTGTGACATGTTATTGTTGGTTCATGTGGGGATAAATCATTCCTTTTTGTTGCTGTTCACTGTATTGGTTCTAGTCACAATCATGTGGGACCAAGAATTCCTTTTGGAAATGTGGTATATTAGGTGGAATAATAGTTCTATGAGGGTATCCATGTGAGTCAGTTACAATTATACAACATCATATTACATCTTATATTATGATAATATTTTATTAATTTATTTTGAAAATAGGTAAAATTATTTCAGAAAAGATATATTCATATTTTTAAAAATATCAGAAAGTACATTAATTCACTTAAATTGTGATTAATATATATCTTCAATCTCAAGTATTTGTAATCTCATGTTTTTTTAATATCTTTCTCCACTTTTTTATCATATTAAAAATCATTTTCTAATAGATGTGAAGACTCATATAACAAGGGTGGTTCATACAAAGTGTAATCTCTTATATTACCCCGAGAATATTTTTAATGTAATGGAAAATATGTAGTAATGTTATCATAATAATAATTTTTTTGTCACCTATTATTACAGTCATACAAAACAATATATTGACGTACATCCTCACTGGAAAACAATTAATTATTTCAATCTATAAATGTACGTCAATTTGTCCTCTTCAAATTATTCGTAAATTATTTATTATATTATTTATAGTCATAAATAGTTGAGGTAGATGTTTCTTAGTTTTAGACATTTTGGATAGATAGTATTAATTTATTATTAATTTACATTATTTTATGATTATAACTCCATTTATCCCAATACAAATTATAACAAATCATTTTGCTGGATTATTTATAATGTTCACCTTACTTATATTAATTAAATATATAATTAAGATAGAATTTACTCATTCTATTTGATAAACATTCCTTTTATATCCTGGATCACTAAATCATGGTTTTATATGTTGAATTAGAAGAATAACCACTCTTAATAATTTACTTTTTAGAGACCCTCTTAAAATGGATTTGAAAATGGAATAATCATCCATTTAAATCAAATTGACAAATATTTGTTATTTTATATTTACAATATATTATAATTAAAAAAATTCTAACTACATTCATCGGATAAATGTAAATATTTCAATAAATTCATAATATGCGATTAAATTTTATTCTTGTGAACATTTTCTATTTGAAATAATCATAAATCATTGATACATGTAGGAAAATATTTCACCTATTAAAATCAAAAATCATGATAATCATCAATAACCATGTATCATTTCCTCTTAAGAATATTTAATGTTCTGATGATTTTGACTTCTATATTTTTTCCAAATGAAATTATCATAGACAAAACAGGATACATTGGTATATATTCCATAGATCATCACACAGTAGTGTATTTACAAAACAGAATATGTGATAATATTCATATCTCTTTTCATGAATGAATATAGTAATATTTTTTTTAAATGATTTTATTATTTTAAATGATAAAAATATCCTTTTCAATAAAAGTATAGGTCACATATTTATTTCTCTAGTCTCTCCAATTATCATTATTGTCACCATAAAAATACTTTTTGTAAGGATTTTGATTATAAATCTATCGAACATGCATTCATACTATATCAAAAATAGAGTGATCGTTTCTCTTTAAAACATTTATCTATGTACAATATTTAACATTCTATTACATAAATAATATAATAAAAAATAAAATTAAACAATTAAAGTGAAATTCTTGTTTTGTTATCATGAGACATGTTATGAAATGTAGAAATTTAAATAATTTTTATAAATAATGTTTGTTAAGTTCTATAATATTGGTGGGAGTGAAATGTTGTAAAATACTGACTACATTATTTCATCTGAGTCAGGTATATTATATACATAAAAATATAGCTACCAAATCAATATAGAATATATTAGAAAAAATGTTGAAAATAAATCAAATTAAATTCAATCAGGAAATAACAATTATATTATAAAATATAAATAACATCATAAATAAATTATATTCTAAAGTGTAAGAAAGAAACATTGAGCATCGTATTATTGTTTTAATTCCCCTAAATAATATTATTTATTTATAAAAAACCATAAAATTAATTTAATTTTATCTACATCATATAGTGAATTTATAGATATGGTCCTCGGTATCCCACTTAAACAACTAAAATTTACTTAATTCAAAAAAATCATAAAATAATAATATCCCTTCAATATACAATATGTCATAAAATCTTTGGGTTATCTCAATATTCTTTTTAAACAAAAACATAACTTTTATAATGAGCTTCCTTAGATGAAACCCACTCAGAATGGATTTATAACCAACTCTTATAAATCCCATGATAACATTGGTTAAAAATCTATCTTCTAGAATATAATATCTTTGATCATGAAGGATCATATAAATAAAATTTTAAATAAAAACATAATAATTAATATATTTAATCATTGTGTAGGGATTTTCTTGTAAAAATAATCCAAGGAAAATATAATTTGAAGTGATAAGTGAAAATGAGATAATAAAACATCAAAATGATTGAAAACTATCCATATTGGTTTTGTAACATCTTATATATAAAATACCATTACATGATGTCTATAGTTTTATATTGATATATATTTTATTACAAACTCCAATGTATTTATGACATGTAAATTATTCCATTTTCAATGACATCGGATCCTTTACTCTTTCGTCATAGGGATGTAGCATTAGTCATATAATATGCTTAAATTAAAATATTTCCTCTCATGTTCACTAAGTGGAAATTACTAAATAAAATCACTATACTAAATCATATATGATTATGATATTTTTATCAAATGGTCATGCTATATACATTTTCACTACACAAAAAAAATAAAAGAAAATGATTCATGTTAAATCAGGCTCATATAAAGTATATTGTAATTTCAAAACAAAGGAAATGGAAGTAGTATTTCGCAGAGAATTACAGTTATACTGGTAAAATTGGATTTATGCATATTATAAATACATATTCATTTCGTCATTCATGATTAAATATTTCATCACTCAATGTATACAAAATATTTGAAAACATAATATAATTTTTTTTATTTTTGCATTTTATATTTTTTTAATGGATGTTATAGTTTATTGAGCCCATGGATCTATGTATTTTAAAGTTTTACATATAATATTTATTTGTTTTTAGTATCCCAAAGTGTAATTTTTATTTTTATAGTTTTTTTGTCATTCAAATATTTTTTTTCCAAATTTTAAAATTTTGGGATTTTTCTTAAATGATTGATTTTCAGAAGATAGTGATAATTTTCAATTTTTCAAATACATTCATATATTTTAATTAAATAATGAAATATAATATTTCAATTATATTTTTTATTTGGTATTATAAAGAAATATAAACTGTTTTATTTATAATTACATATTTATCTTCATCTGAGTCATCTATTTTCATAACTTTGGGGTAATATGATTTTTATGCTTACAAAATGATTTGTTATGAAGACTGTTTAAATGTGATGAATGTTAATCAAATTTAACAAATATAAATTACCAAATATAATGAAAATATTTAAATTTACATTATATAACATATACCCATTTATATTATTTTAAATTCATATGATTATGATTTCTATCTACAATATTAATATATTATCACATGTTCTATGAAAAATTCATTTTTTTGAAAAAATGTTTTTCTTCGCACTATATGAGATACATAGAAAATAAATCCAGGAAAATTATTTTGAATTTTTTTGAAAAAAAGGATTATATATTTAAAATAAACATAATTAATAATATTTATTAAAGATAATGTATTTTTTGGTCTGAATGAATATTAAAAAATATTTAATTTTCATTATAATAATATAATAAAAATAAGTTTTCTAAGGGGAGAATTTAATTTGATATGGACTACTAACTAACCAAAAAACATGACTCGTGTTTATTGTATGGGGATATTTCATCCATAATAACAAATGGATCCAAATATATGACCTTTTATTTTCATATTTCTATATGTCTGACCATTTTTATAAATTATGTAAATTAAAGGATGACATGTCACTCACTTTCCATTGAAAATATATTATGTATTCACAAAAGAAAAAAATCAATTTATGATAAAATTGTAATTTTTAATTTAATCATAAGGGAATTATTTTCAATACGGTAGTTTATGTTTATTTTTTATCAATGAAACAATTTACTTATATTGATGTGTAATGTCGACAATATAATTATTTATACAAAAGGATAGTAAAATAAGTGATCCTAAAATTATTAAATTTAAAATAAATTTAATAACGTATTTTCTTCAAAAAAAAGTTTAGATATTATAAATATTTTGGTATGTTTAAATGATTTATATTAAATACTTTTTTTATTTGGGTTTTAGACTAAAATTTAATGATTTTTTAAAATTAAAATTATTGATATTTTATAATAATGTATTATTAAATTATTTAAAATTCATAAATATATTATATTCATCCATGTGAGTGGTATGTGGTCTAAAATATAATCTATGGTAATTTTATGGACCCATATTCCATTTATAGTATTTCTCTTGGCCCTTAAATAGTAAGAACTAAAATACAACTTTAAATTTCAAAATGGTTTTTAATGGGATGAAACAAAATTATATGGGTGAATAATCAACTAAAATTGTCCTCTATTTATTATATTATTTGATTTATAATCCTAGACAACCTTTATTTTAATCATCTCAATTTGGATCTTTTTTAAAAAATGAATAATTAATATTAATTTAAAATTTTATGAAATTCCAGGAAAGAACATACCCTCTCTTATAAAAGGTGACATCCAGTCCCCTTTTCTAAATACATAAAGAACCATATTAATCATCAATTACAATCCTTAAACCCATATTTAAATCTTTATATTCATCCAATTTGTCTTTTTATTATTATTAAACTCTCATAGGAATGATGTTGTTGAAACAAAAAGAGGTTATCTGAAGAATATGTCTCTTTCCAATCCAATAAATTATGTATTATTTCAACTTCAAAAACCAACAAATATTATTCAAAAATGATGAAATAATAACAATATTATATTACATATATTAATATATTAGTATGAGAATTTGGAAACATTTATCCGTCCTCTCTTACAATAAATGATAAATGAAACTATTAATCATTTGTATGATGTACAAGTGCCTCACGAAACAATTTAATTCATATTACATATCTGCCACCCATGGATGGATATGATGATGGATTTAATATATTTATATAATATTTATGACGTTATTTAATTCTTAATTTAAAACATTACTTTTGTAAGAACCTGTGTTTTCATATGAGGTATGGATTCAAAATTTCATTTAATTTATGATATTAAATATGGACTTATGTGAGTTACCAACTTGATCCCAGATTTTTGGAGGTATTTGGGGACTTTTCAGAGCTCAGAACCCATTTTAGGGGACTTTTTTAGCATGATGTATTGTTAGTCCAAACCATGTTGGGTAAGATACATGGTTTAAAAAACCATGTAAGGGGTGTACATTGAGAATATATAATAAGCACTTTTAGTCCAAACCAATTGGAATGGTCCGCATGTCCTTGAGGATTGGTCTTATGTTTTTGTTTATTTGAATAGATATTTTTGCACGGTTCCTTCATGGTTAGTGAAATTGTGCTTCTAAACTGTACGGGTGACCCACCTACTATAAGAAACCATGTACCTAAACCATACAGCTCTTGTTTGTTGGGTTTTTAAATAATTTATTGATTTATTAAAATTTGTATAAAAAATATTTTTTATTTATTCAATGAACAAATTATGAGGCATTGCTGACCATAAGTGAGAGACTAAATCTGGATTAGAGGATTCATCCCCATTTGATCTCCTAATCAAGCATGGTTTGTCTCATCAAATTCTCAATATTAATATCACCATTACATTTTAACCATTCTCGATTATTATAGATATCATATGTTATATTTTAATTTAGTCTCTTACTCCCTAATTTTATTTTCTTTAACCATTATTAATTTTTCTACAAAATAAAGTCGAATTTCGATTTTATACTTGATGACCACTTCACTGCTGATCCAAGGTAGGTTTTTTATACTTTTCTCTTGAGTTATGGTTCTGTATAGAGCTATTGGCCATCATGTCACCCATAAGACATTCAAGATGTACCATAGAATTGAGATGTTATTTTAAATGGATGAGCTATGATCTATTAGGGATTCCAAAAGTTTATTTGATATGTGTTGGTGGTTTTTCACAAATCCATGGCTACCCATGGGGGTTGTCATGATTTTAGTGGGTTTTTATCCTTTGATAAGCCACTCAAGGGATGTATTCATGAGTTTTACTCGTATAACGAATATAAATTGTAATTAAATTAGATTTAATTTCATGATTATAATATGCTCTACCTACATAGAATGTGATATCAAAATATTCCACGCTTTATTTGATTAAATGTATTTTATGTAATTTGATAAATGAGTTTGTGTACTTAGTGGTTGAATATAAATATCATAAATGGTATTTTTAGAAATTTTATTAAATGGGTTGTTATTCACATGTTATGTGATTAAATGGGAATGGGATGCATGAGTGTGTATACTGAAAATATTTAATTAAATGTAGTTGATTATATGTGTGCGTAGACTCATGTGGAATTGAATAGTTCAATGGAATGAAATGGATTAATGATTTTTAAGATTCCATGGATGGTTCTCCAAGGATCATTAATAAGAATGTGGATTCCTTTGGTGGTATTACTTAATGGATCATGATTTAGTTGGATTACATTGCAACGCCCCAACCCCAGTTACCCAGGGTCGGTGCATTATTACATAACATTGGCATGATCACAAACGATCAAGTCTCTAAAGACAGATTAGTTTATTAGTCTTGGAAACACTAGATATATTCATTAGTATTACATTACATCATAAGTAAAAAAACTACAACAACATCTTGTCTTCATATCCCCTCATACTATCCCTGCAGGTCATTCATAAATTATTTCTTGACATCCTAGGAAATATAAAACATAGAAAAGGGGTGAGCTCAAATGCCCAGTAAGGATAACAATATAGCGGAAACATTCATAAATAAGAATAAACATTAAAGGGAATGAATGACTAAAACAAAATCCATTTAAACATGAACTTCAACATAGTATGGCAAAAATAAAATGAAATAATTCCATTTAATTATTCACATGGATATTATAATAATAGAATAATCACATGAAATATCAATAACCACTTTCATAATGATGGAATGCATAATGCCAGACTATCATAACCACATAGCCAAGGCCTCGTGCCAAGACAACAAATAAGATTTTGTAAAGGCCTTGTGCCAAGACAGTAGTTTGTCTCATAAGACCTAACAATGTATTTAGGAGCTATAGCGGGCTCCACCCGTCACTTACTAAGTCCAAAGAATTCCTCATATGAACATGTTTAAACATAACATAAACATTCGTATTAAAACTAGCATACGAAATGTCAATACTTTAACCACAAACCATGAATGGTATAAAAATAGCACATCCACAGTCAAACATAAGTCATTCGATACAATATGGAATATTTTATTGTATCATATTAACCTCAATCCATAATAATGAATGATATTGACATATATGAAAATAACCATAAAAACTATTTGAGTAAAATATCCCCCTTTTGTTGAAAACATATAAAAGTCACACTATTTGTCAAGAAGCCGTTTAAAAATAGATTTTTGAATCAAAGTGTCCCATACCACTTTGAAACTTTTAAAAGGAGTTTTAATTTTAAAACTTTAATTTCCATATAAATAAATCCATAAAACTATTTTTAAAACATGGACATTAATGAGCAAGATTTTGAAGAATAAGTCTTTAAAACATTTAAAAATGGTATTTTAGTTAGAGTTTCTAACCAAATGTGAGAAACATGAACACAAATAATTAAGATAATAAAAACTTTGTAATATCATGAGAATAAATGGATTCATGATATACTATGTCAAATCACTTTTATGTGGTGAACAATGGAAATAATTGTTATTAAATTATAAAAGAATCATATATATTAATATGATATCATATATGATCTTTTAACATTGCTTTGTTAATAATATCTTAGTATTATCATCGTTTTGGGTGTTAACTTACTAGTTTTCTTTGATATGTTTTGTTATGTAAGCCATGTTTTCATGGATAGGATGTATCTTATTCATATCCAAAATGATATCAAGTCCTTAAATATTATTTTTAAATCATCAAATGATAATTATACTTCAATGGATACGATAGAGAATGAATCTCATCACGTTCGTGGAGACGGTAGTCTGTATGTACGCACGAACGGCAATATCATTCTTTTGATATTAAAATAATATATAATTGGATGTTATATCTTATATACAGAATAATTATCATGTTATATTTACTATTTACATGAATTAAACATCATTATTATACCCATACAAAAAATAATGTTTTGAATAACAATTACACCACGACGTGGAGACAGTAAGTCGTACTTACGCACGTATGGTGACATGTCATTCAAAGGATGGATAGAATACTGAAATATGGGTGTAACATGTTTATAATAACATTAAAGTATATAAGAGATACTTTATTCATTATTTTAGAATGATAATAACAAATAAAGAAGCAGTTGAAGAAGAAATGAATTTGAAAAAGGGTGGTGAAAACATTACCTCTTCTTCGGGTTCTTCCTTTTGATTTGATCAAAAGGGATCATTAGGATGGCTTTAGGATCAAAATAAGGCAACTAGGTTGTATTTAGGGAAGTTGAGAGAGTATTTGGGTAGAGTTTGGCCGAACCAAAAGGCTTCGATGGTGTGATGTAATGAGAAGGATGAGTGTTCTTTTATAAGAGGGGTGAGGGGCACTTTTGGAACAGCTAAAAATATTATTTTATAATAAATTCATATTCAGTTTTTAATGGCTCCAAAGTATATTATTTACATTTTAAGGTGTGTTTAGGTCTAAAACTATTCAACCAATAGAATTTAGAGAGGTTTGGGTCATTTTATTAACCTTATCTTTATGTTTTAACTCTTAGTTAATTAGTTTGACACTTACCATGTCACTTTGCATTTTTATATTATATAGTTAATAAACTTATTATATAAATACAAGAGACCACAAAGTGGTACATTAATGATACATCTATCATGATATAAGTTTCTTGGACGAACCATATATTTTTAGGAATTTAATATCAATTAATAATATAATATTTGTTTTAAAAACTCTTTTATGTCAATTTTGACACTATTTGGAAGATTGATTTTTGTAAAAATGAAAACAGAATTATTACTTCAAAAAAGTTAATTAAATCATTCCTAACATGTCATATTAACCTATAAAATTAATTTAATTCATTAAAAGTCTCAAATTATATTTATATGGGTATTTATAATATCAATTATTCTAATTGTTCATTAATTTAGTAATTATTGTATCATCATTGGGTCATAAATAAATTAAAATATTTAATTTATAAAAATTATAAATAAAATACCATTATGTAGGAAATCGTTTTATATTTCTAATTAATATTTATAGTCGAACATCCAACATATATAACCCTTTGGAAAAATTGTTTTTCTAAAAGATATATGCTTATTTCATTTTTGTATTTGTTTTAACTTAATTAAAATAAAGTGTCCCTATAACCTACAAGTGGCTCCATGGGGTCCCAAAATAAACCCAAATATGCACATGGTCGGACATTCATACACCAATAAGGTTAGGACACGTTTTAGGGTAATTATTATTATTATAATATTATTTTTTAACCCTTATTTACCGGATTTACACATTAACCATGGTAAATAAAATATTTACCGAAGTAATTATTCAAAATATAAGTTACCTATTTACACAATTTGGACATCCTGATTCAAAATATGGAATCCATTTTTCCAAATTCAAAACACAGAAGGGGCATAAATTAATTTAAAATTAATTCCCGCTGTCAAAACAAAAATCGTGTTTTTAAGATATAATAACTATCAAAAGATTGATACTTGTTTATGTTCGGTTTAATTGTGAAATTATGTCAAATGACCAACATTGTATTAAATGGTAAAAATCTATTATAAATATACTTTAAAACCACTCAATATCATAACTTATCATTATTAATTATTTTTATTAAAAAAGTTGTTTTTAATTAAAATTTATTAATATTCACTATTCATCAAAATATGAAAGTTATCCCAAAAGTACCAAAATTTTACCCTAAGCTAATTTTGATATTACGAATCCAAAAATAAAGTCCATTTTAAAAGATAAAAATTATAAAATTTCAAAAATTATGTATTACTATTCATAACGGCTAGTTTGATTGGTTGTAGTGTGTGTTAGAACTCGATGTTGTGTACAACACACACCATTGCATTATTCAAAGGGAAATGTACCGTGGAAGATTTGGGTGTTACATTCTCCCCTCCTTCAATAAATTTCATCCTCTCAATTTTTATTAAAATTGGGCTTGAGAATATAATGGAAAGTCCCACATCGGAAAAAGATTCAATAAAACTATCACTTTAATAAAAAGGAAGAGAGGTATAAATGTCACCCAAGATAACCCATACAAGGATTACATGTAGGAAAACATGGATATATACGATAAACTAAGTGTTAAGTTCTAATGGAGAGGGATAGAAAACATGATCAGGAGATAGTTAACAATAAGAAAATCACAAACTTTTGTTGGGACAAACGGTCATTAGTCTCCCAGTAGGAAAAGTAAACAGACAAAAAAAATTTCTTTTAAGTTACATTATATAAGGACGAGGAATTCATTTATGATATTGACTAAGAACATAAAGATATATATTTACTTTTTATGTAGAGCTTCATTCTTTAATAAATATTTTCCACTAACTCATTTTTTATGAACAATGAGTATTGAAGAAGACTTGGTCAGAATGGAAGATCTAGAATAAATTTCTAAAAAATAAATGATCCACGTAGAATAAACTATATATTTACTTTGTCTTTAAAGATTAATCAAAACCAAAATGTTTATTATAATATCTGATGATCCCCCAAATGGATATTCTATTAGAGGAAAAAAACACTAATCTTAATTTCTAAAATTAAACCATCAATACCCCAAAGTTAAATAAATACCATTCAATAATCAATTGCCCTTAAAATCCTTCCATATAATCCACACTAATATTGAAACCCAAAACTTATAAGAATGTAGTCTTCCACGTCAAATTGTATCTCCAAATGAAATTCATTACACTTAAAGTCACATACATAAAGGTAATAATCCTAATAGTTTCCATAAATGACCCAAATCACTATAAATACACAATAAAAACATAGATAAAAATCCACCATTACTCCTCAAATGAAATCTCATACTGTTCTATTTTCCTTGGGCATATAGTGTTCAAAACAAATCGAACAACTTCCAAAATAACATTTATCACTTAATCAGCAAATCATTTTCCTATACTGAGGGTATTCATTTGATAATACATAAGATCCCAAATAAAATTATTATTGATCAATAAAATCATTTAACTAACAATAATAGTCACACTAACCAGGGACTTCACGTAGTCCAGTGGTAGGTGATAAATCCCAATCACATTTTGGTTGTGGGGTCGATTTCCACAGCTTTTTCCGACGCGACGGGTTGTCACACGGTCTGCGTGTTGTCCTTTTTCGAAAACTATATATTATTACATTACAAAAATGAGATAAATTCCTCAAAATAACAATAACATAATTTAACCACAAATATTATCTCATACCTTTCATTTTCATCCCAAATTATAATAACATATAATTGCTCAAACCCAATGATCATATAATACAAAACGGTTATTTATAACTATATCCACAAGAGAAAAGATAATTCTTCCTCCAATATCATTCTCACATGGAAAACTGCAGGGTTAAAAATACAAGAGAAAATTATTCCATTGTAAACCCATCCACAAGGAGCACAAATACTTTTTAAACATTACACCAACCATTTATTTCCACATAGCTTCTTATTTGACCAAGAAAATGCCCTGTATAATAGGGCATTCACTCGGGTAATGGCCAGGTCCCCTACATTTATGGCAAATGACTGTAAATAGACTCTAGGGACAATTTTTATCTTCTTCCATAGTAAACATAATTTTTCTTCGGTAATTATTCACTTTATGTCCTTCCTTCCTGCACGTAAAACATTTATTTGTCCCATTGAGACACTTCCCTGGGTGTCTCCTTCAACATTTCCTGCATGATGGAAATTTAGGATTCCTTTCTCCATGGTCTCCACTGCTGGAGCTCTTTTCATTCATCACCTTTCTCTTCTTTGTTGAGTCTAGGAATTGGTTAATATATATATTGTTGATCATATTTTTGGAAAATTGATTTGGCATAAAGATGATATATTTTATGCCTATCAACATTCCATTTTTTTCTCATTGCCACCACCGTTCCCACCTTGTACATCATTCTCAAAGACACTATGACTTCCTTGGAATTCAGCCGTTGACTAAAACCAGAAAGCATTGTGTGAGTAACAGTAGAAAAAAATTCATTTAGAGATTAACATGTCACCATATCCTAAATTTGAAACACATTAGGATTAACCAAGGTCATTTACTCTCATCTTATATATATAATACTTCAAATAGGTTTTTAAAGAAAATGTAAATAATCCTAATAATATCCCCCATTAGTGTCGGAACCAAGAGTGCAGCACGACCCGTTGTCTTGCACCAGTTCTCATTCGAGTCTAGCTCAAAGCGGTGTTTTCAGGTTTTACCCCTAGGTACATTTGTGCCAGAGCCGCCTCTACCTTCTCGTATCCAGACATGGATGTATTCCTCAGAAAACTCACAAAATCTATACAATACAAAAATTCTAGGAAGTTCTTCTATACTAATCCTAAAAGTTCATCTTATTTCTACGTGCTCTAATCAGAGTTTATCTAAATATAGATTCCATGGTTTGTACTAAACTTTCTATGATACCAACTGTAATGCCCCGACCCCAGTTACTCAGAGTCGGTGCATTATTACATAACATTGGCATGATCACAAAGGAACAAGTCTCGAAAGACCGATTAGTTTAGTAGTCTTGGAAACACTACATATATTCATAAGTGTTACATTACATCATAATTTAAAAAAAATACAAAAAAAATTTGTCTTCATATCCCCTCATACTATCCCTGAAGGTCATTCGTAAATTATTTCTTCACATCCTGGGAAAAATAAAAACTAGAAAAGGGGTGAGCACAAATTCCCAGTAAGGATAACAATATAGCAGAAACATTCATAAATAAGAATAATCATTGAAGGCAATGTATAACTAAAACAAAATCATTTTAAACTTGAACTTCAACATAGTATGGAAAAAATAAAATGAAATAATTCCACTTACATATTCACATGGATATTCTACTAATCGAATAATCACATGAAATATCAATAACCACTTTCATTATGATGGAATGTGTAATGACAGACTATCATCACCACATATCTAAGGCCTCGTGCCAAGACTACAAATAAGATTTTGTCATGGCCTTTTTCCAAGACACTAGTTTTTCTCATGAGACCTACTGATGCATCGAGGAGCTATAGCGGGCTCCACCTGTCACTTACTAAGTCCAATGCATTCCTCATATGAACATTTTTAAACATAACATAAACATTCGTATTAAAACTAGCATATGAAATGTCAATACTTTAACCAAAAACCATGAATGGTATAAATATAGCACATCCACAGTCAAACAAAACTCATTCTATACAATATGGAAGATTTTATTGTATCATATTAATCCCAATCGATAATAATGAAAGATATTGACATAGATGAAAATAACCATCAAAACTATATGAGTGAAATATCCCCCTTTTCTCAAAAACATTTAAAGTCACACTATTTGTCAAGAAGCTGTTTAAAAAATAGATTTTTGAATCAAAGTGTCCCATACCACTTTGATACTTTTAAAATGAGTTTTAATTTTAAAACTATAATGTCCATATAAATAAATCCTTAAACCCATTTTGAAAACACGGATATTAATGAGCAAGATTTTGAATAATTAGTCTTTAAAACATTTAAAAATGGTATTTTAGTTAGAGTTTATAACCAAAAGAGAGACACTGGAATACAAATAATTGAGGTAATAAAAACTTTTTAATATCATGAGAATAACGGGATTCATGATATACTATGTCAAAGTACATTATATACACCACATAAATGTGATTTTGTGTATAACAACAAATAAGTATCAATGGAATGTAAATTGAGATGAAATCTCTCATAAAGGCCATATCCTTAGGTTAAGGATAAATCAAAGACATAATTATGTGTGACCAAAATAAATACACTAAATATGATTGGTTATTCAGTGTAAAACAATCAAGGGACATTCACACATAATCTAGTAAAAACAACACCAATGAATTTGATGTTTATCTCAACAAATCAAGAATGAGTAAAAATTACTCTTATCAAGTTCATACCTATGACTTGAGAATTTATCAATGGAGTGATTATGTGTATAAAATGTATATCCACATAAAGGGGAGTGGAAATTATGACATAATCAAATGAATATTTATTCCACACATAATCTTGGAGTAAAATAATCATTGAAGTATGTGTAATGTTGAATGAGTGGAAATTGAGATTTCAAATTCCCTTATCGATTAGATAACTTAAGAAACATAAACCCATGAAAGAAGGATAATACAATGATGATTGAAATATACATGAATTAATGTATATTACACAATGAATACAAACATGGGCAGTACACACAGAACATGCAATAAATAAGTGGTGAACAATGGAATTCTCTCGAAATTAAGAGTGAGATAAGAAACCCCTTACTTTGTACATTTTCCTTGGTAGAGGGTAGGTAAAACTCCTGTATAATGGTGAAATAATTGTTATTAAATTATACAAGAATCATATATATTAATATTATATCATATATTATCTTTTATCATTGCTTTGTTAATAATATCTTAGTAATATCGTCGTTTCGGGTGTTAACTTACTCGTTTTCTTTAATATGTTTTGTTACGTAAGCCATGTTTTTCATGGATAGGATGTATCTTATTAATATCCAGAATGATATCAAGTCCTTAAAAATAATTTTTAAATCATAAAATGATAATTATACTTGAATGGATACGATGGAGAATGAATCTCATCACGTTCATGGAGATAGTAGTCTGTACGTACGCACGAGAGACAATATCATTCTTTTGATATTAAAATAATATTTAAATGGATGGTATATCATATATACAGAATCATTACCATGTTATATTTATTATTTACATTAATTACACATCATTATTATACCCATCCAAAAAATAATGTATTGAATAATAATTACACCACAACGTGGAGATGGTAAGTCGTACGTACGCACGTATGGTGAAATTTCATTCAAAGGATTGATAGAATACTTAAATATGGTTGTACCATATTTATAATAACATTAAAGTATATAGGAGATACTGGATTCATTATTTGGGAAATATAATAACAATGAAAAAGATGTTGAAGAAAAAATGAATTTGAAAAAGGGTGGTGAAAACATTACCTCTTCTTCGGGTTCTTCCTTTTGATTTGATCAAAAGGGCTCCTTAGGTTGGATTTCTGATCAAACTAAGGCTTCAAGGTTGAATTGAGGGAAGTTTAATGAGTATTTGGGTAGAGGTTTTCCAAACCAAAAGGCCTTGAAGGTGTGAAGTAATGAGAAGGATGAGTGCCCTTTTATAAGAGGGGTGAGGGGAACCGTTGGAAAATCTAGAAATATTATTTTATAATAAATTCATATTCGGTTTATAATGGCTCAAAAGTAGATTATTTAAATGTTAATGTGGGTATAGGTTGAAAAATATTCAACCAATAGAATTTAGAAAGGTTTGGGTCATTATATTAACCTTATATTTATGTTTTAACTCTTAGTTAATTAGTTTGACACTTACCATGTCACTTTGTATGTTTATATTATATAGTTAATAAACATACTATATACGTCCAAGAGACCCCCAAGAGGTCCATTAATTATACAGATATCATTATATAAGTCTCTTTGAAAAACTATATATTTTTAGGAATTTAATATCAATTAATTATATAATATTTGTTTTAAAAACACGTTTATGTCACTTTTGACACTATTTGGAAAATTGATTTTAGTGAAAATCCTAACAGAATTATTACTTCTAAAAAAGTTAATAACTCGTTTATAACATGTCATATTAACCTATTAAATTAATTCAATTCATTAAAAGTCTCAAATTATCTTTATTTGGGTATTTATAATATCCATTTTTCTAATTTTTTATTAATTTAATAATTACTACATCATCATTGGGTCATTAATAAAATAAATTATATAATGTCTAAAAATTATAAATAAAATACCATTATATAGTAAGTCATATTATCTTTCTAATGAATATTTATAGTTTAAAATCCAACATATATAACCCTTTGTAAAAGGTTTTTTTTAAAGATATATGCTTATGTAATTTTTGTATTTGTTTTAACTTAAATAAAATAAAGTGTTCCTATCACCTAAAAGTGGCTCTATGGGGTCCCAAAATCAACCCAAATATGCCCATGGTCGAACATGTGTCCAAAAATAAGGTTAGGACACGTTTTAAGGTAATTTAGTATTATTATAATATTAAATTTTAACCCTTATTTACCGGATTTACCCATTAACCATGGTAAATAAAATATTTACCGAAGTAATTATTTAAAATGTATAAAAATAAAAGTTAACTACTTACATAATTTGGAAATCCTGATTCAAAATATTGAATCCATTTTTCAAAATTCAAAACACAGATGTGGCAGAAATTAATTTAAAATTAATTCCCGCTGTAAAAACAAAAAGCGTGTTTTTAAGATATAATAACTATTAAAAGATTGATACTTGTTTATGTTCGGTTTAATTGTGAAATTTTGTCCATTGACCAACATTGTATTAAATGGTAATAATATATTCTAAATATACTTTAAAACCACTCAAATTCATAATTTTATCATTATTAATTATTTTGATTAAAAATGTTGTTTTTAATTAAAATTTAGTAATTTTCACTATTCATCAAAATATGAATGTTATCCGAAAAGTACCAAAATTTCACCCTAAGCTAATTTTGATGTTAAAAATACAAAAATAAAGCCCATTTTAAAATATAAAATGTATAAAATTTCAAAAATTAGGTATTACTATTCATAACGTCTAGTTTGATTGGTTGTGGTGTGTGTTAGAACTCGATGTTGCGTACAACACATGCCATTCCATTATTCAAAGGGAAACGTACCGTGAAAGCTTGTGGGTTACATACTTGGTCTTTATTAACCCTTGGATATGGATTTACTGGACTCGTGTAGGACATGTTTAGTTTACATCATCCCAGGACTCCAAAATTTTCATAAACGGAGTTTCCATTGAGATTATCCACGGACACAGTGAGGATGTCTCAATATTAGAAAGCTAGTATAGATAACTTCATGGTTTATAACATTGGTTATTTTGGTGGGGTTATGGTTTTGTATTTATTTTCATTATACAACACAGATGTGGAAGTTCGGACATTCATGGTTGTATGGAAAGGTCATGGTATATTGTTATGGTTGTAATATACGGGAAGGACATAGGGATAGGATACATATGGGAGTACAGTGAGGTAGTTTTGTTTATTCATATTTCTTGTAGGTTCCTTCCGAGAATCTTGACAAATATTTTTATGGATTCATTGTGAGTTTGTTTATTATCACTGGTTTGTAGTGGATATTTTTTGTGGGAACATTACTTCAGTTTACCTACATTACATACACTTTATATCATATTTAGAATTACTGAAATACGTTGAACATTGGGTGGTTACATACTAAGATGATATCATACACCTTGTTTGGGCCACCCTTGGGGACTAAAATAGATTGTATGGTTGTTGGTATTGTTATAAGAATGTGACCTAATATAGGTTATTGATTTTCACTTTAGAGTGGAGGAGCATAAGACAATGTTGAGGCTTACTATAATATAGAAAAAATTCATTGTTTTTTGAATTTTTTGATACTTTTATTGTATTCTAATAACATGTACTTGTTTTTGATATTTATTAGGTACATTTATAACTAGGATAATTGTATATGAGGCACTTCTGGATTATTTATTTATTCAAATCTTATTTACAATTTCTGTATCAGCTTTTTTTATCTGGTGATGTAATCTATTTTATATATAATTACACTATGATATACTCTGGTATAGAGTGAATAGTATAACCACTGAAACGTGTAGGCCCCCATTGATAGTCGGTAGCCTATGGCATTTGTAGAGAAGCGCTTGAGGCCATATAGTGAATCTGGATCATGGAACTATTGAGTGGTGTATATGTTATGGATGGTACTGTGTGGTATCTGAGGAATTTTTTTCTTCTAGGTTGCCTTTCTATTTGTAAAAAATTATGCATGGATGGGAAGGAAGTGGATTTTTGTGATAAACTATTCTTGGGGGAATCTACACCCTGTACTGGGAAAATCCAAATTCCCTCAATTGAAATTCCTATTTTCATGATTTTGACACATATGGTTGATTCGTTTCCACATTGGGTTACATATTAAATTTATGTAGTTATTATTTATATGAATATTGGTTCTATTTATGTTTCATCCTGTTGAGATGAGGGTATTACATCTCATTCATCATATTTAATAAATTTTAAGTCACATTCCATGATTATGTCATAACATTTAGGATGCATTAATTGAATCATGCTATTGTGATAGGGGTTTTGATAGTTATATCTTCAATTTTTTATATTTTAATCTATGGGTAGAGGTACTGACATCATATTTAAATTCAAAAGGTGGATTTTCCCACATAGATTTGAAAATTATGCGCTATTGGAATATTTTGTTTAATGCGGAATAAGTGATATATGGAATGAATTATATGTTTATAAATTTTTTGATAAATAAGTTTTATGGGCCATTATGGATTGCAACATGGTGGAAAATTAGAAAAATAATTTCAAAAAAATAAAATTAAATGAAAATAAAAGGGAATGAAATATATATATGTCTTATACTAGAATTTTTTTTGAGAAAGAAGCTGTGATTATACTGATGTTGTGAATGTTCCATTTTACTATCCTAGATTTAAGAGCTAGTTGTGGGTATACTTTGTTTATGAAGGTTTTTAAAATTTCTTATGATATTGAGATATGATCTTTGATATCATTATTTTCCAAGTTTTATTTTTGAATGAATATATAGATCCCACCATGAAGTCCTCCTATCGCACACCATGAGGAAATTGATTACTATACTACAATGGAAGTGGGTTATGTGCAACTAGTATATTTTCCTTTAGTACTAGATACAATAAAATTTTTGGTATTGAAAATAGGTGTTGAGGCACTATTCAATGAGTGATTCTTTTTCTACCATCATACATTTTAGAGAGCAGTGTAGCTAGCCTCTTCTATGGATGAGATAACACAAGTGTTACCCTAATAGCTACCTACATATTGTATCGAGGATGTTGGTCCATAGTCTGCTGATTTGTGGCTCGAGACCACATTAGTTATTTTTGAGAGTCGTGAGATACCTCCATCTAGGAAGGTGAAGCTCGCCAAATATATTCTATGTGGAGAAGAAAATCAATGCTTGGATGTTATGAACATGGATGATGGCCTACATGATACATGTTGGGATGATTTCCAAAATTGGTTCAATGGTTATTTCTACCACATGACTCTACAAATAGAGTTGGATAGTGAGTTCATGTTCTTATAGAATAGCGGGATGGTGGTTATATAGTAATTGTCATGATTTACTAATAAGCTTCATTTTTTCCTCATTTACCTTATTTATGAGTTATCTGGAGTGAGAATCATTGAGGAAGGTCTCCCATGTTCTATTAGATCTCAGGTCAATGTGTTCAGGATGTTTTATATCACTGATATTGTGAATTAGGTGTTGATTGTAGAGATAAACCTAAAGAAAGTATGGGTCATAGACTAGGGTAGTGTTTTTTCTCTACCCAACTATACAAGAATTTTAATGGAGGATGCACTATTTTGTTGCTCTCTGAGGGATGAGTGATATCCCGGATACACGTACCAGAAGATTAGTGATTCTTATTCATTTTGGGATGAGATACCACATGATGAACCATTTAGATCAAGACCTAGTTGAGTGATGAGATTTCAGTAGGATGGGCCACATTCAACTTTTATGCATGACTATCCCTCCAACTACGAATGGTAGAGGTTAGCTCTAAAGATAGGTTCGGGAGAACATTCCACAACTCCATTTCAAGAAGGGAGTGGGATCAGTTCTAGATAATTAGGCTGAGACAGTGGTGGAAAATGACATGAAAGCCAGACAATAGTCACTTTGAGACATCATAGAGGACCTTCTCTGGTAAGTGAGGTTATATCACACGGTCGTGGTGTGGGATACTTATATTTTGTATATTCATCCCTCTAGTGTCAAGGTAATAGACTATTTACGGTGATATGTATGATCCTAGTAGCCTCTACTATATCATTTTCTCTATTTCTTATAGTTTTATCACATAGTTTGATATATGCACCAATAGTAAAAAACATTGGGATTGTTTTTTCTAAATTATGAGATAATAAGATTCTATAAAGACCATTGGGAATCTGAAAAAATAATATGTACCATTGTATGATGTTCCCCCTTAACGTTTGGGGGTGTAACTTCATATTGGATCAGTATTCCCTCATGACGATGAGGTTTAATTTCATATATGGTATGGGCTGGATTGTGGCTTATCCATCTTATGTTGAATTCTATCTCTAAAGGGTGAAATTTAAATTACCATAGGTTAAAGTGGATACTCGCAATGGTGAATGGAATGTCCATGGGAGAGGATTTTTACTATAGCATCATAGATTATGTGTAATGATAACTCAGATAACATGATTGTATTTGGTTGATTTGGGATTGATCCATGAGGAAATTACAAAGGTGGTTGAGGGATTCAAGGATGTATTTCCCAATGAAATTTCTAAGTTACCTCTAAATATTTTTGTTGGGATCTCCATCGATCTAGTGTAAGGAGTTTTATCGTTATTCATTCCTCTTTACTAGGTGGATGTGATGGAGTTGGAGGAGCTCAAGAGTCATCTAAATAGTTTTTATGAAAGGGGGTTTATTGGACCCAATATTTATCCATGGGGTTTTCCCAAACGTTTTTCTAAAAAATCCAATGGAACCCTTAAGAAATGTATTTATTGTCATATGTAGAACCAGTTGACTGTTAATAATTCTTATCCTTTCCACGGATAGATGATTAGTTTGATCTGCTTTGAGTAGCGTGAGTGTTCTTAAAAATTTATTTGAGGTCTAAATACCACAATGTACACGTTTGGACTTAATACACACCTCTTGGAGCCTATTGTAGCGGGTATGGTCTAAATTATTATCTAATTATTTCATTCATTCCCTGAAATGCACTAGAAATTTTCATGGCACTAATGAACTGATTGTTCGATCCTTATATGGAATATTTTTTTGTGGTATTCATAGATGATATCTTGGGGTATTATCATAAAAACTATTTCAATTATAACCATCTTTAGATAATTCTAAATACACATTGATTTCATTATTAATAATATAGGACCTAAAAGTGTCACTTATGGATGGAACTTATTCACTACTTCTGTCACATTATCACATAGACAAAAGTATATGTAGACTCATATAAGGTAAGAGATAGAGTTTCCTATGAGTATTAGATGTATGTTTTTGACATATATAGGTTCTAGGCTATAGGTAGTTAATATATATGTTTCATATACGAATTTTCACCCTTAAAATCATCTTTGACAGGATTGATTGATTTGGGTGTGAAGTTAGTATGATCATATTTTTATGGGTCATCCAATTAGGTGCTTTAAGGGAGATTGACATCATCACACATCTTGATACTTCCAGAGTGTGGAAAAAGATATAATTTATATTGTGATGCATCAAGTATAAATTTGGGTATAATGGTGATATACATAGATAAAATCATGGAATACAGGTCTCAACAGCTAAGGCCACATGGTAGAAATTACCCGATTCATTGTCTAGAGATTCTTATAGTTCTTCACCCATTGTGTTGTTGGAAAATCTATTTTATAGGAATGTATTGTGTGATGTTAAACGATAAAAAATCCTCAAGAATATTTTCACATAGCTTGATCTAAATCTGAGGTCGTGATGGTGGCTAGAGAACCTACTGCATTTTGACCACGAGTTTGTTAACATGCATGGTAAAAGAAATATAGTGACTGATGCACTGGGTAGGAGGTGTCAGATACATGCAGTAAAGTAGTATAGCATTGTGTGGTATCTTATGGAGTTTTTCAATGATATTTACACTAATTTTCATGATATAATGGGAAAGACATATCTAGCATCCTTATCTATGAACTCTACTATACTGGTTTGAGTGATGATGAGGAAATTATTAGAGTCTCAGTGCCTAGTTCTACGAGAGATTGTGGAAAGTGAGGTCCCACATCTTGTTTTGAATATAAGGAAGTTTGAGATCATGTGTACCCATGGTAGTGTTTGGGATCTAGTGGACATACAATATGAGTTGATGTGGGAGTCACTATAGAGTCACCAAGATGTACCAAGACTTGTGCCATCAGTATTGGTGACAGGGAATGAAAAGAGAGGTAGCTGATTTTCTTATGAAGTGTTCCAACTATCAGTATTTGAAGGTGGAACATTTGGGACAAGATGAGCTTTTACAGTAGTTAACTATTCTAGAGTGGAAATGGTATGATGTCAAGATGTATTTCTTGAATTCTTTTCCAAGGAATCGTCAAGTTAATGACAAATAGTGGGTTGTTGACATAATCATGAAGGGTTATAATTTTATACATATCAAGGATACCATTAGTGTTGATGAGATAATATTGTGTGCATACGTGAGATTTCATGACTTCATGGGGTCCAAAAAACTATCTTTTCTTATAGGTATTTCCACATAATGTCTCGTTTCTAGAAGAGTTTTAAGATGGAACTTGATAAACAGGTGCTTATGAGCCCAACATACCACACGTAGACTGATGTCTATTCATAGCGTATGATGCAAGTGATATAGGAAATGTTAAGAGAATACATCTTAGATAATTGGGGTTCTTTGGATAAGAATATTCCCCTAGTCTAAATTTCCTAAAATAAAACTGATCAACAGACAATACAGACGGAATAATATAAGGCGTTGTACGGTATTCCATGCTGATTTCCCCTATTCTTGTATGATTCGGGTGAGGCATCTTCCCTGGGACTGTGTCTCCTATAGGAATCTTCTGAAGAAATAAATTTGATTAAAAAATGGATAGTTACCGCATGGTTTTTGCATAAATCATATAATGACCATATCAAAAGGCCTCATGGGTTTGAGGTTGGGGACCAGTAATCTTTATGTGTTTCACCAAGTCTAGGACACAGAAATTTTAGGATATATGGTTAACATTCACCATGATATGTTGGGATGTTTGATATTCTACATAGATTTGGTTCAGTAACCTATCAATTATGGTAACCTTAATGTTTAAAGCCGCACATGACGTATTTTACATATCTCAACTACAATATTATCATTCTGAGCCATCTCACACTTTTCTACACAAGGAGGTTGTGTTTTTGGTTGATTTTTCCTTCACGGAGTATATTATTCATATGGTTAATATGACCATGAAGGTTCTTTGAGGTTGGTTTGTTACTTTAATATGGGTTCTACGGAATGACGATAACATAGAGGATGAGACATTGGAGATGGACACCAACATACATGCTTAGTTGAAAGAGTTGTTCTTTGATGAATATTTAGCACCCTTCATAGAGAAATATGGAAACAAAATAACTCTATGGAGGAGGATTGTAAGAATCTAGTTTATTTTATGTGATATGGATCCACTCCTTTTCAACTAGAATGCTTAAATATGGCCTTATGTGAGTGACTAACTTTATCATGGCTGTTATGGTGGTGTGTTGGGCTTTTTCATCACATAAAAACCATTTTATGGAGTTTCTCTTCGCCTGGAGCATGGTTAGTACAAACTGTGCAGGGCACGCCTCAAGGTTTATCAAACCATTTTAGGGGTGGTCAGTGAGTAGATTTTGGTCACATTTTTTCCAAATGTTTTTGAATGGGCTTCACAAACATGCATATAGGTTTCTAGTTTTTGTAGATTTGGATAGATGGTTTGTTCTTCGTTTCCACAAGGATAGAGAAACTTCATGGGGAAACCATGAAGGTGACATGCCTATTATTGGAAACCATGTATTTTGGTGCCAAATTGAATTAACTGTGTGCCTAAATGATATAAAACCTATATTTTTGGGTTTTTTAAAAAATTGTATTTTTTAAAATATATATTAAAACATATTTTTCTATTTATTTTACTCACAACAGGGGACATTTTGGAAAGACTCCTTCAGTGACCAAAAGTGGATTTGAGGATCCTACTCCATCTGATCTCTAATTCGACCACATATTTTATTGTCTGGTCCACAATGGTATAATCTAAATTCCTTTTAAACCATTATCCATTCTTATAGATATCATGTATGCTATTTGGATTTAGTATCATACTCTCTAATTTATGTCTATTCAATTATTCTTCATATTTTTTCTATGCTATGTTGAAAAAATATTTGATAATAGAAGATAACTCTAATGCCAAGATAAGTTATGTGTTATATACTTATATTTTGATTTTTGGTGTATTGTTGAGATACAATCCATTTTTTAGCATGATAAACATTCTATAGTTGTCCCATAACTAAGATTTTATTTTGAAAGAGATGAACTAGGACATATAAGGGATGGCTACAGTTTCATTGAGATGTTCTAGTGGTTGTTTCAAAAAACCAAGGCCTCCCATGGGGCACGCCATGAAATTAATTTTATTTATCCATTGTTAAGAATCCTAAGGGGGTTGTTACTGAGTTTACCATGTTAAATTCTCCTCAATTATAGTTAAATAAGATTTAATTACAATCATTTGAGATGTTTTACTCTTTTTATTGTGTTATCATATTATTATTTACTTAACATGATTGAATGGATTAAATGTAATTTGGTATATGATTGGGTATACTGATGGGTTGTTTTAATATTGCATAAATTTTTTTGTTAGAATGTGTGTTACATGGGTGGTTATACTCATGTAATGTGATTAAATTCTAATGTAATACATGAGTGGGTACACTTATGAGGTGAAGTAGAATATAATTTATTATTTTAGTCAGTATACTCATATGAAACTAAATTTAAAAATTATATGAACTAGATACATGATTGTTCAGATCCAATGGGAGAATCTCAATGGATCTATAATGTGGTTGTGGTAGCTGTGAGTAATATTGATTTTTGGTTCTTCATTTTTTGATGAGATTCCTTAAGATTTTCTTAACCTAGGATGATGCCTTATTGGAGTCACGTATGATTTTTTCATATACATGTTGATAAGAATCCAACTCGTACAAATTTTGAGTATCCATCGAGATTATCCTGGGGCTCAGTGAGGATTCCTCTGTATTTTTCCCCTTATATTAGGCCCTTCATGGTTTATAAAGTAGTTTTTATTATGTGGTATTGGGTTTGTGTTTCTTTTCATTACATGACATGGGTGTGTAATTGAAGACATGAATGGTTTTCTAGAAGCCTATGGGGTATTGATAAGGATGAATTATATGATATGTATGTGGGGAAATGATCCATATGGGAGTACAGTGAATTCTTAATGTTTATTCAAATTTCATGTCAATTCCTTATTAGGAGATTGAAACTTGTTTGGCCTGAAAACTTGAGAGGCTATTTTGTATCACCTATTAGTAGTCGATACCTGACATGGGACTATTACTTTGGATTGCATTCTTAATTTACACTTCATATATTAAATAGAATGATTGAAATATATATACCATTGGGTGGTTACATGCAATGATGTTATCTGACTCCTTGGTTGGGCCTCCATTTAGAACCAAAATAGATTATATGGTTGATGGGAATGATAACGGAAAGCTCCCTAAACATTTTGATGATTGTCACTTTTAGGAAGATTAGTAAGGGAGAAAGTTTAGGATTCTAATTTTATGGTCACACTTGTATTTATTTTTTATTTTTTGATACTCATCTTCTATTTTATTGACATGTGATTGTTTTGGTTGTTTTATAGACATATGTTCTTCATGCATCATTGTATATGAGACAATTTTCAATGGTTTATTTATTCAAATATTATTTTCCCTTCAGTTACCTGCCTATTGTACCTTCTACCTCTATTTGTATGTTATTGTCTTATGATGTGATATACTCTGGGAATGAGGGCATAGTATCCCAACTAACACACCTAGGACCTAATTGCTAGTTGGCATGCTCTAGTATTTGGGTATATGTATTTGAGGACATGTAGCTAATTGATATTTGGGTACTGTTGAGTGGATTCTAGGTGTGGGACATTAGAACTTTTAAAAACATACATTCTCCACTATTGAAAAATGACTTCATTTCTCGTGAGTACGTATGGATTACTCCATCCACAAAGCAACGTGAAACATTTATCACATTATTTTAAATTTCATACAAATAATGATATATTTAATAAATATATTTTATATATATGATATATAAATTATTATATATTAGTGATATATTTTTTTACCTTTATTTATTTATATTAGTTAAAAAATGGAAATATCATTCATGCATATGTATAACCCACAATCACTATTAATCGTGTCATTCAGTTACATGTCTCTAAATATGATGAATAATTATTAAAATTTATGTAATGGATATATATGATATTTATACAATGATAATGATTATATATATGATTTAACCAAGTCCAATGTAAAAGGGAAAAAATTACGAAACCAAAATATAAAAGAAACATAATGAAATTATCACCCAAAATATTGATATTAACAATGAAATGATAATAAATTGGTGATAAAATGTTATAATTATATCATATTGGATGTTATATATATTTTTAATTTTATGTTGATTTAGTTTAATAAAATTAAAATAATTATATTGGAGATTAGAATGATTTTTATGAAAATGGAACTCAAGGAAATGGATTTTCATCTGACATTAATTTCTATGAGACACATGCCATATTCATCACTTGTCCTTATTATATGGATCATACATAGACCATGAATATTTTTTATGATTATTTTTATGATTGTTATTTAGATTTAAATTTCCATATATGTCACAATATTTCATGTTGATTATGATTCATATGTTATCATTCAAGAAAGTGTTTTAGGACACAATCTAATTCATTATAATGATTGTTTATGAATACGATTAAGATGATGAAATTTCAGGTTTTATATCTATAAAATCTCAATAATTCTTTTTTTACAATGGTTATTTACATAAATCACATGATTTTTATTAGTCAAACTCTATTTATTAACCCATGAAACTAAAATAATGTTCTATGTGAAAAATAATATACGTTAATGTATTCTTTCAAAAATCATTTATCATGAAAATCCATGATTTCTAAAAAACATGTTCTAGAATGTTGTTATCGTTGATAGATGTTTTTGAATTCCATTTTTCCCTTATAAAAAATAAAAAAAATTAAACTTAATATTCTATTCACATTTCATAATGATTTTTTCCCTTTTTTTAAAATGTGAATGGGATTTTTGTGTTAAAGTGTAAAAAAATATAGATATTTTCCACATTCATGATCTCTTAATGATCTAAAGCTTCCCAAACTTGTTTTGAAGTATATTTTTAATGAAATTATTTTTAATTGTGTTATAGAATTTATTATATTTTATTACATTGATTTCAATGTTAAAAGGTTATTTTTCTCATGATATGTTCCAAGTGGTATTTTTAACGATTTTTTCATCTATGATGATATCTATTGATATTTCTTAACAATTACTAGGTATATGGCTCAATGATAGCATCCTTATTCCTTTTTCATAGTGTTTATGATTATGATGTTAATGTTTTTATGAAACACATAACTTTTCTATGCATGATGCTATTATGTAATTATGAAATACTTATAAAATACATTGCTTTTACATGGGTAATATTATGATGAAATGTTTATGACACCAATTTACATTATATAGGTTATTTGAAGAGGAATGATTTATGATCATGTGGAAATAAAATATTAATATTTTTTATATTAAGTGGTGGGACTATAATTATATAGACAACCAATTAATTAGATAATGATTGATAACTCAATAGGTAAATATGTTTTTAATGATCCTAATTCCATGTTTAAAATTTTGTGTCTGGAGCTGGTTTTCATGACCACAACATTATGCTTGTACTTGGTATTCATTCCCCCAAGTTAACGCTTGGATCCAGATTTCATGATGATAATATTATGTGTGGACATAGTTTTCATGTAAATAATTTTATGTGAGGGCATAAATTTTTTCCCAAAATATAATGACTGAATTTGTTACTTTTTATAAAATATCACGATGTTATAAATGTTTATTCTGGAACATCATTATTTTTATATTATGTTTTCCTGAATCAAGATCACTGGATTCCTTTTTTAATTCATTTCTTATAAACAACCATGATTTATTCCATAACCTATGATTTTTTATGATAAGATTTGTATAGTTTTAAAGTGTTATTATAATTTAATTTTAAACTAATTGTCATTCCATTATTACATGATCGCTAATATATCCCATGTTTACCCTAACGAAGCATCTGGTCTCACCATTTCTTAGGATTCCCTTCTGCATGTTCTAAATTAAGGTAATGTGTATGTTATATCTAAAAAGGGTGATATTTATGAATTTTATAGTTCTATATGATATAGTTAATTTATGTACTAATTGATTCTATGTACTAATTTAAAAATATAATAGACCAATTGATTACAAAAAGGATCATTTTGTTATTCTGATTTATATAAATCTACTATGACATGATATCTATACATTAAAATTATGATTCTATATAATTTTTGGTTGAATGATATTACACAATTGATTCATCTCTTTTCATCAATTCAAAAGGATTGGATTTAATATAACAAACTAATGTCTCTTGTTTTTATAACCACCGTCCAATGTATTAAAATGTCTCAAATAGATTTTTGAGTTTATATAGGTAAATATCATATGCAGTATTTCATTCTAAAAAACAAAAATTTTCCTTATACACTTCTGATGGTTATTTAAATTTCAAAGAACTTCACTGAAATATTAATTGTATACCTTCATATACATAATAAAACTAACTATTTGGAGATTAAATATCATTTAACAAGGTATTTGAATGTATTAAAATATAAAACAAAATTATACCAAATAGGAAAATGGTGGCTAGGTAGTTGGTACTGAAACCAAATTAGAAACAAATAGAGGGTTATATTCCATGAATCATTTGAACTCTTTTAATGAAAATAATTTTCTCCAAAAATTCCATAATCACTAGATGTTTTTCCAACCATTAAAAAATGATCTGATTCGAATAAATAAAATGAAATCATTAAAAACTAGAAAATAAAAAACACGAGTGAAAAATACAATATTTCATGAGCACATGGCTAAGAATAAGCAAATGTTCTTGAATTTATTGAGCCATGATCCCATGAATGATCTTCCACACATAAAGGATTATTTTTTCTTACTTTTATATTTCTAATGAAGAATCTTGATTCTCCTCCTTTTTTATTATGATTGATTTTTTACACACAATGTAGATCTCTTATGATTTTGTCTTACATAGTATCTAGATGATAATTCCATGATTATTGATCCAAATAGTAATAAAATTTTGTAACAGGATGCTACTGATTTTTTTATGGGTGAGGAAATTGTGGACAATCATCATGCATTGTATCACGAAGGAATTATATGATGTCAATTTCTAATTTTCCAAGGATTGAATGTTTCCTCAAACTCAAATGTATTATTATGGTGAAAATTCATAAGTTACATATTTGAATTCCTATGGATATATTTAAGATTTACCAAATTGTTTTATGATAATTGAATCAAATTATAATATTATTTTGAGAAAATCTACATTCTCTTGGTCAAATCCATACTCTCTAGAACAAAATCATTATGATATACTAAGATATCCTTAAAATCTAATCAATTCAAAATTTCTACCCCAAAATAGACATTATAATTCTTATTGAGATCCTCTACAAGCTCTTAAAATACTCATTAGAAAATAATGATACATTATTATAATAGCAAGAATAAAATGTATATCTTTTTTTAATTATTATAGAAAAAAGATAATAATTACAACAAATGATTTAATTTAATTTTTAAATGAAATAATAAATCCTTCTATATAATAAATATTTGAAAATTACCAATTATATGAAAAAATTGGGTGATTGATATCCATAAAATATAACAAAAAATATATGAAAATATTTTCACCTCAATGTCCCCACATATATTCTTCAGAATATAGACATGTAAAAATAATAATTTTACCATTAAAAAATGCACATACCTAACTAATGTGATTTACATAAATTAATTCCATGTTTCTAAAATTACCATTACATATTAAATTTATTATATTTGTTTTACTGATTAATTATATTAAAATAAATCTTACTTCTTTCTTCCCCACATGAACAATTATACCACCTCCATGGAAATATTTCACCCCATACACATTTATGATATTACAGAAAAAAAATTTATCACATCCATATGCATAAAATCAACATAACAGGCTTAAGGAATTTTAGAATCTCCGCCAAACAAGTAGTGTAATTGTAAAAATTATGAGAGATATAATATTGGGTTAAAATGACCCAATAGTATAAAAGGTGGGTATAATTTGAATGACACAATTTTTAGGGATAAGAAGATGTGTAGGATATAAAATGAATCTCATAATATGGTGTTTTGTTTCCCATAATAGTGAATTCCTGCCTAAAATATTCACTCACTATCACATAACCATTTCATCAAAATATAATAAAATGTCCACACTCATGTTATAATTATCCATAATATAATTTCTATTGATATGTTTCCTCCGTAATTTTTTAAATCATTGCTTAATAGTAAATGGGGACTATGGATTTTCACCACGATGGTGTCGGATCAACATAAATTCCTTACCCATGATATCCATTTGAAATTTTTTTGTAAAAAAATAATAAACTATTCTTACCTCTTGACCAAATCCGTTTCATTATATTTTGAGATATGTATTTCTCTTTAGAATCATACTCTTTCAAGTTTGTGTGGGACTTTTCATCATTCAAAAGTAGGGATTATAATTAGAAAACCATGGATGATATCTGAAAAATATTTCATCAATTCCCTCCCCCCCCCAATATTTATATCCTACAAATAATGAAATTATTTATAGAAAATTATTATTTTACTTCAAATAATATCTTCCAGATAGGTTTTCCTTCTCATTTTCTCCCCCACAATTTAATTCATCTTAGATCGTGCAAAGGATTCTAGATTAATAAGGATAATGATAGTAGTCATGAAATATGTATCTCAAAAAAATTATTTATGACTTTGAGGATGGATGTTCATATTGGCACGAAAAAGTGATTATGGATAAAATTATTTTGAAAACACAAATAAAACCTAAATATTTTATAAAACATGTTTTATAAATTATTTAAGGTTTTTATTAGATTAATAAATTCATTAAATTTATTCTAGTTCATAAATATGTCATATGAATTAAGTCATTATCAATAGAGTATAAAAATTGATTTATAATCCACTCATATATATGTAAAAAAATAAATAGGCAGTATTCTATAAATAAAATTTAAAAAATGAGTTGGTTTTAAATGATATTTCTTTATCCGAGTTATTTAACACAATTAAATTTCTTATTTTTTATGATTAGTTTATGGGTTAGTTTAACTTCTCATCAATGTAATTGCTTCTGGGTTTTCATGAATATTCATTTTAATCTTACATGATTAAAAAAATTGAAAATTTAAGACAGAAAAAAATATAATTCATAAAAATTTAAAATTTAAAAAATTACAAAAAAAATTATGACCCCCTCTACTACAAAAAAAATTTGTAAGTTACTCGATGAATTAAAAGTGATTTATTATGTAATATAATTATAAACATAATAATTATAATTAATCAATCATTAATTAAGTGTTAAAAATGGTGGTTTTTTATTATTTTTTAGGGGTGTTATATATTATATCGGTTATTTCATGTTTGTTATCATGGTACATACTTAGAATGATTACAAAAACATAGAATGGGGTTTCTCTTGATTCAATGAAATTATATAGTTATAAATGTTTTCATATGAGTAATGGTGAAGGGAACTTCCCATTCGGAGTATATCTTACCTAGAATTATCATCAATATAGAGTTGGCTAACAACACTTGATATCCACAATTTATTTCTTCCAGCTGAATCATATTATTATGATATAATATTTTTATCTATTTGTAAATATTATAATTCTAAAAACCAAATTATTTAATTTCCTCTATATTTTGCTGAATGAATCGGTTCAACTTCCTATAATAATTTAGTTATAGATTCATTATTGATATAGCCCAATATAACTTCTGTTCAAATTTCAAAGTCTTGTAGCCTATTTCAATACATATTTAATTCTTGAGGATTATTATTATGTCCTTCCTATAGTATATACTATAATACCATAAGTTCTATTCCAACAAATTTCTCTAATAATTCTCATTTTATTTAACTATATCTTGTAGAAAAAATTATAATTCTCTATAGGAAACATCAATTGTTTGTTTTTTTGGAAGGTTGATTATAGTTATGTTATTATATTCAATATACTCTCCTAGCTATGCATACACACCCTCAATGGAAAAGTGAGTCACTGGACAATAATTTTTTCTATATAAACTACAAACCTAAATTTTTTTGCTATCCCTAACTATTTCAAAAACTACCCAATTATCATTATATTTAGTAACCTTGGCTTCCATAAATTTCTAGAAAAATCGCACATCATGTATAATATAATAATATTAAAAGAAATTGAAAATTTACCTATGAAATCAAGAAATAAAATTCTACAAATTTCATAAATTTAATGTTACCTTGAGTAATTTTTATTCAATTTTAAAAAAATCATAAAAAATAAATTTTTCATATTTTTTAAAAAGGGATGCATGGATCCTTAATCAAAATGGGACAATAAATTGTATATTACCATACATTTTTTTTCATTGAGGTCTAAAGTGACCTCCATGTGCTATAGTGTAAAAAACACAAAAACAAAATCAATTTAACTTTCACAAAAACAACTCCTTGTTACTAGATAGTTAGCCTTTTTTATTTAATTCTATCATCATTAATAATATATATTGATTCATATTTGAGTTTTACATTATAATATGATTTTATATGTTTTTAAATCTAATAATTTTCTAAAAACATTTTATGTTTGAATACCATGGACCGTACCCTTTTACTATTTATAGATGCTCTCCATTTATGTGGCCATTAAATGGATTTTTTATTTATGATTTATTACTCAAAATAATTTTCCATTATTCATAGGAGATATTTTATATTAATTTTATCACCCATATTTTCATTTATTTCTAAATTTAACCCTAGAATAATTAGTATTATTCACATATGTTTTGGCTTCAAATATCCCATATTTATCATACATCTATGTGAATGAATTCATTTCACATTTTCATGTAATAAATTAGGAAGAATATATGGTTCATTATGAATAGTCATTAACTTTTTAATTGTACTCAATTATTTGATAAAAATCTATTATTACTACATTATTTGAGTCATCACATAGTAGTTTAAATAGATATTATCAATTTGTTTTGTTGTATCTCAGATGGTGCTATAAACCACTTTTAAAATTCATCAAAGGATTCCCTACACCCCATATTGATATACAAATCATCATACATCAAAATTAATTTATAAAGAGAGATTGTTATATTAGTTAATTATTTTATGAACTCTTGGAAAATAATACCTTCAATAAAAATCAACTTATAAACATTTTATATGTTGGGAAAAGAAAATCATTAATTACATACAATATTGATTAACCATTATATGTTAATATAAAATTATATTCCGAAGGGAAATTAATATATATACATAAATATAACAGGTTTCAAAATTCAATGAAATATATTTATTTTTTCAATTCATTTTTTCTAGACTTTTTAATGACATTTCATAAAAAAATCAATAATGAATCGAAAAACTATGAAATAATCTATGAATACCTCAAATAAATAATCAATTTTAATTGAAGATAATATTTCCTAGAATAACTAAATTATACAAGGGGTAATAAAATGTCATAATGGAATCTTATAAAAATATATGATGTGAAATCTATAGGATAAAGATTTTTTTGTCATGATCATTGTGACAAATTAATACCTAAAATTAAAATTAAAATCCATATAATTTGAAATACTGAGTTATCCATTCTAATATAAATAATATATGGTAAATAAAGGGGACATGGATTGATATTTTTTAGTGAGATATATTGTGTTAATATAATCTATAAAAACTCTAGATTTGTTCAAAAATCTAATTGGGATTAATTATTTTTTATCATTCCTCGTATTGGGTACTCTTATTTTCATAGGAAATATACAGATTGATATTACCCATTTGTTTTTTAAATTGGATTGATACTTCATAATTCTATAGGATTATTGAATTACTTTTTTTCAACCACCATCATGGTGTGATTTGGATGATCCAGGAATACTGAATAGTATAGGAATATCATTTATGTATAATTTTATATGATTTATTTTAATTTATTAAATGGATATAAAATATTATTCATCACATTACATGGTTAAATATTGTCAAAATATAAATTTCAATATATTATTTATTTGAAGAAAAATAAAATATAATTATTATAAGTAACAATATATATATGTTAAATATACATATTTTATTTTTGTGTGAAATGGTTTCAATTGTTCATTCTAGGGAAGTTTGAGTAATGACATTAAATTTTTGTTTCAAACCCAGAAATGATAAACTTTTGGTATGAATGGAGAAACATAATCTTTTTGCCTTTTGATAAATTAATCATTAGTTCCATTAAAAATTTAATAATATACCTCACATTCCATCTTGATGAAGAACTTTATAGAAACATTATAGTCCAATTATCTATTTTATTTTCAAATATTAATTTTTTTAATATAGTTAAAAATATTAGTAACTTATTTAATCATTAATGGGTGTATATTATTGATAGTGTGATACTGTTAAAATTGAATGGTCATCCGAATTTTTCATCATTGTGTCATAAATGTGAATGTGTATTGTGTTATATCTAAACATGATAGTCATTATTCATTAAAAGATAATATTGATGACCATAAGTATCATAAGGAATTTACTCCAAAGGATGATATGTGGTAATTATAGTTCTTCATTATCCTCTATGTTCTGGAAATCAATGTCGGGTGAAAATATGAGGTCATAGATATTTATATAGATATAAGACAATATACATTATAAAAATAAATTCCATTTTTCTAAATATAAGAATAATATAATTATTATATTCAAATATGTTATCAATATTAAATATAATATAATGTGAGGATAAATTAATTTAAGCTACTATGTTTACAAAATTAATTTTAAAAATTCATGGAGCCAATAGTATATAGAATATAGAGATTTCTATTGATCATGATATTTTTCAATAAGAAGTTTTGTGATCAAGGTTGATACACTTCTCCAAATGTTTAAAATTTCATTAAATAGAAGGATTTAAATAGTGGTTAATATATTCATTTGAAAAATATTATATAGTGGAATATATTAAAGAGATTTTAGAAGGGAATATTGTATTTCAATATTCCGGAAACTGTGTAGGATTTAATTTTGATGTATTTCTTTCTAGAATTTATTTGATTGTATAATTCATGATAATAATGGTGGGTTAATATCTTTCATCGAAAATTGTATCTTTTAGCGTTTTTTCTTCTCTTATACTCGTGTTCATTCTTCTCTTCTTATATATTATTTCCTTCTTTTTATGATGGTTTTCCTATATTCTTCTTTGATGTTTCTTAATTTAGATGCTTCTTTTGGAAAAAAACTATGTTGTCTATTTCCGGTTTAAGATTTTAAGATGGTGGAATATCATTTTCACCAAATTTTTTTGATTATAAAATTAATTTATGGGGTTCATTTCTTTCTTGGTTGTTAGTTTTCTAAGGATTTAAGTCATTTATCCTATAATTTATTTATCCATTTCATTTTATTCATATGTTCCTCTACCTCTATTTATTTATTTTTCTATATGTATTTTTTATCTATCAGTTTTATTCCCATATTTTTTTATATTTAAAAATAGTTCAACTAGTTGTATTAACTATATGATTCATTAATCTCATATTAAAATTGAGTTGTATTTTTTAACTCGTTGTTTTTTATAGGAATTTTTTATTGTTTGATTATAGATTTAGATTGGTAGTGATTTTAGAATTTTCATTGGATTTAGGAAGGATATATCCATACATTTTTTATCATAATTTACATGGATAATATCCATCTACAAAAATATGCAATCAGAAAGACTCGGTATTATAACATCCAGACCTGCGTTCCCTATATTGGTGGCATGATCTGGTTCGTTACAAAACCTTAAAAGTTCCTCTCCATACTCTAGTGGTTTATAACTTGTAGTAATGGTCTAATATGTAATATGGGGATACAATATCCTATATATGAAATAAGGAAAACTCTAGAAATAAAAATAAAAATAGTGAAAATTACAACAATATTCAATGTCCCACAATAACCAAATATGACATGGAAATCATAAAAACTAATAAATTTACCCAAAAAAGTAGTAAATAAGTCATGAATGATAAATTACTTGTTTCGAACAAAATCCTAAAATAAATACATACTAAAAACACCCAAGACAGTTTTGACATCTAATATAATTATCTTATCCATGCTCTATCCCGATTCCCATCCCATCCTTTTTACATATGTATCTTTCCATTATTTTATCCTAAAAACATAAAGTCTAATCGAGAACTAATTGGTTACCTAAGTGAAGTATGATAGGCCAGCACTAATTATTCATAATGAAATTTCAAGTCTATAATAGTGTACATTGCTATATGATCAATCAAAATCTAAGTAATTGAATTAAACATGTTTCTCATTTATTATTAATTAGTTAAACATGTTTACCCATGGGTTCATAGTGACACATATTCCAATAATACATACATCAATATGTTCCAAAGTCCTAAAAAAATACCACAAGGATTTAACAATTTACACTTTTATGGCATTTTTAATCTATTTAATTCCATTTCATTTAGGTGCATTGGTAGACCAATCCATGTACCATTTAAATGGATGCATGGAGGGTCATTCCCAGATCTTTATCAAGGATACATCGATGATCATTCCAATAAAAATATCATTGGTACATAGATTTTCATTATATATCCAAAATATGAGGTACTAGTATGAATAGTCAATGACCAATTCATATACCTACATGGGGCCCCTAGAACATCATCCGACCACCCATGGATGAGAATAATTAGTCTAATGCGAACATCTCCTCCAAATTATTCTCTAATTTTCAGAATTTCACTTTGATGGTTATAGTTGGACCCCTCAAATGTAATTCTCAAACCCTAGAATCCTAGATCCCGTGCCTTGTTTTATTACATTGGAAGAATTTCATGGTATCCATTCCAAAAGGACCTATATGTTTTGATGTTTTGGAAAGCTAGATTACATACATGATACCCATAATACATTCCAAAATATAAATTATACACAAGATACAAAAAAAATAATCCTTTAAACTCATTCATAAGATTCCTCTCTATAACTTGGGAAAGAAAAAATAGTAACGATGAGATCAAATACTCATAATAAGTATGTAATGTGTATGAAATAATAAGTAGATGAGAATAATCCAGATGTAATAGTATATAAATTATATGAAATTCAATTCAAATAACTAGATAAGACAATATCAATTTGGAAAGGTAATAATTGGGAAAAATATATCATTTAATAAATAAAACATAATTAGAAATTCATCCATAGATATTTCAAGAGAAAATATCATGGATAAATTAAAACTAAAGATAAAAGAGGGTAATTATTAATTATTTGATACCATGATTCATATGTGCCTGTTACCATTACCGTAAATAACATTCAAGGAGTGGTTTCTGATATACTAGGTACATACACACATGGTTTGGAGTACCTTATCTCAACTATCGTGATCTTTAAAAACACAGACTATATCATTATTGATTCAAATTATAATTGTTTTTTCAACCTAATTTTATCCCCTTAAACTGTTGATGCATCAAGGGGATTAATTTAAATGCTCCCTAAACCATATCATACAAGTCCAAAGAAGTCCACATATGTCGAATAATCTATTTAATAAATAAAAATATTTCTTTAAAAAAAGTAATATATTGAATAACAGTTATGGATTTATAAAAAATTAATAGCTTTATGATATGTAAGAACAATATAAATTAACATTGATGTCACGACCCGACCCTACCCGGGCTCGAGCCGCAACTACCCCAAGCCCGCCTCCATAGGCCTGGGGATGGCGACTAGCGCCGAAGGCACAAGAACTCGGGGAGGCCTTTGCATAAGTACCTGTACACACACACACGCAGCACACTCAATGCAAAACTGAAGAGTAAAAATGAAAACAAAGGGAAACTACTATAAAGTAACCACAGTTGTGAATCGACCTCTAAATAGTACAATGTAAACTGAAGGTAAACAAAAAAGGAAAAAGGGGAAAACACGCGCCCAACCAAAAAGTGCCACAAACCGGAATTAGGTAAACAAAAGGAAAGGGCTGGATGGATCACCGACCTCGAACCCGACTCTAACCACCGTATGTGGTCCAAGCTTTCAAGATCCTAAGCTCATCTGACGTCATGACCAACCTGTCTGTCGATTTCAAGGGCACACCAAGTGCGGGCAAAGCCCAAGCAGGGGTTAGTATAAAAATACTCAGTAGGATACCCCGAAGGCTCGAGGGTGAAACAAAGGATGTAACGAAGGCTGAGCAGTAGAGTGAACAGGGAAAAGTAAAAGAGTACAACCGAGAGTGTAGTAAGGAGTACAGTAAAGAGTCCAGCTCAACCCAACAAGAGTCAAGAAGGTAGACTCGTCCAGACACAAGGAGCTGGAAACAGTGAGAAGAATATGAACTTCTCATTGATTATTTTCTATATATAGCAGGATAGTAGGCTCGTCCAACCACGATAAGCTAGACACTGAAAGCACGTGGCATACCCCACTCGTCTTCGCCTCACCTAGAAAGAGAGTAACCAAACCCAAGAATTGGGTACTAGAACAAGGTATATACAAATACATATGCTCAATCAAGAAGCCCAAACAATATCGTAAGGGGATCTCCATCCTGTAGCTCATCCCAAGAAATGTGAGTCGCCAATAGTCTGAGAAGTAACACCATCGATGCCCAGCATCTCGCACATCTTCCCCGAACTACATGTCAAGGGCTCAATCCCTGCATCTCGACACTATCCACTTTGGGTGGGACTGACACGCCTGCAAGGTTTTAGGTCGCGTCACAAGGAAGTGTCTCGGTGGGGGAAAGTGGTCCTCGTAATTGAGAGTTCTGGGGGAACATCATACCACAAATCTTCACTGCCCTGCAGTCGAGAGGTCTGCTCAATGTCGACAGGCGACCCCCTGCCCAGCCCTGCTGGGGGATCTCTGGAAGTCGACGGGTTCCCACTACATGGAGGCCCGGAATGTCGACGGGTGCCACACTGCCCAGTCCTGTAACAGAGTAATTTACTAGAGGGAGACCCAGCTAAAGTTGACAATGGGACCACTGCCCAGCCCAGCTGGAGGTAACCCAACACTGGGGACCACTGCCCAACCTAGCTGGAGGTATGCCCGGGATCGGGGACCACTACCCAGCCCAGCTAGAGGTAAGACTGACATCAGGGACCACTACCCAGCCCAGATGAAGGTAAGCCCGACATCGGGCACCATTGCCCAGTCCCGTTGGAGGTAAGCCCGAAAATGTTCTGGTCATCCCTGCTGGATGGTACTGCTCGGTGAACACTGCTATACTGGCCATCCCTGCTGGATGGTACAACTGGCGAGCCCTGCTCAAAACAACCCCCTCCCTACTAGAAACAACCTCAGCCCTGCTGGAAACAACCTCAGCCCTGCTGAAAACAACCTCAACCCTACTAAAAACAACCTCCTAAGTAGAGGATTGGTGCCCGCGTAAAGTGTTGGTCACACCGAATCCACAAAAACTCTACCATAGATCACGAAAGAATGGGAGAAACTCTTCAGGACTCTCAAGGAGATCATGCTCCAATCTTCTGAGTCACTATCGAGGTGGACTGATTCAACTCATCCCAGAAAGTGGGAATACACCCACACAATACGAGCACACATAGTCGCGAATGGTGCCGTAGTCTGGTGAAAGGGGCACGGTACAGAAACCCCTCACAGCTAAAGAAACAGTGGAGTAACCCATATCTTCTGGCCAAACCACCAAGAACGAAACTAGCGGGAGACCACTCAACCCTTCTGGTCAAAAAAAGTGCACATAGGGACCCTCTACATCGCAAGATGTCAAATGTACGTAAAGCAGAACATGGCACGCACATGGGGCCCACACGGCGTGTGGCCCCAAGTCAACCCCAACTGAGCGCAAAATCTTTCTCAGGTACAAACAACCACATATACCTCCAAGCGTTCTCGTATACTCCCAGAGTATACCACGTTCCAGCCCATAAGCTATCGTGCACACGGTACCCAACGTCAACACGAAGGCGAGACTCAACAACGCCATCCTACCACCTCAACGGCTGAGGCACAGTCAACCATATCTCTTTAAACACCAACATTACTCTCCCAGGAGTGCACGCGATCACATGCCAATGTCCCGCTAAAAACATGGTAGATGAACCGCCATCAGGACACCTTTCACATTTCCACATTTAATAAGATCACGCAAGAGGCTCCACACAACCAAATGGATCACACGGTTTAAATCCTCATGAAAAAACACGCAATTTAGACTACTTACTCGCCTCAAATGAATATTCAATGGAAAATTCGCCAACACCGCCTTATACCCGAACGACGTCCCGTGATCCCGATCCTCGGCCCCAAAAAGAGTCGGGCGCTTCACACTATTGTGATCCCCTTGGGAAAACACATCAAAAGCACTACTCACTTGAGTGCAACGGATATCCGAAAAAAAGGTGCATACCGGCGCACCGCACACGAGCGGTGCTACGTGTGACCCGCATCCTAGTCCCAAAACCCAATGGGCGGATCACACCATCGCAATCCTCTCGAAAAAGTACACAAGTTCGGATAATCACTTGTCCAAAACGGACACCCGGTGATAATGCTTGAAATCACCGAAAACTCCTGAAACGGCCCTCATGGGCCCCGCACCTGCATGCAGAACTAAAGCGGACGGATTACACCATTTCAATCCCTTCAGAAAAACACCCAAAACCACCTCTTGCATGTCCAGAACAGGAGTCTGATTAAAAAGTTACAAAACGCTGCACGCAACTCAAAATACGGGTCATGGGGCCCACGCCTCAACTCTGGATTCAGCACCTGAAACTACACTGGAAAACTCTGCCTCGATGCCGGGGCCGCAATGCTTCTGAAGGTGCCCAAAACGGACGTCGGACGTGTCTGCGCCGTCCAAAACAAGATCCCTGGAGAAACGCCCATCCACTTAACGGTCACGCCGCGCCCCCGAGCCCCTCATTTCGGTAATTAAAATTCCTAAGAACCATCTCAAAACATTCCCCTCGACGCGAGGTCTGTGCTGCCGCAAATGGCCCACAAAACGGATGCCCCGTGGATGATTTATCAATATAAATCATTTCCCTAATAATAATAATAATAATATTATTATTATTATTATTATTATTATTATTATTATTATAAACTTATTAATATTATTATTTTTATTTTATACATTTTTTTGACCAGACCGGCCGAATGGATAGCCTTCTTCTTCTTCTCAACAGGACCCACAAAATGCAGGTCCTGGTTGGCCAGCCGGGGTCCGTAGACCCCGGTCTCCTCTCGCTGCACGCCGACCGGCCACCTGCGCGGCGGCCTCCCCTTCTCGATGCCGCCCCGCTGAGGGAGCCCACGCCTCCGCCTGGCTCTCGCTCGCCGCCCGCGATCCTCGGCCGACATCGCCTAAAGCCTGCATCTGAATCCGCCGCCTTCCATCAGAGGAACCCGCCGCCACCACCTCGGACCGGAGCCACGCCGCCCTGGATATCTCGCCGGACCGCCCTGGGTGGCCGGAAAACACCCAAAAACCACCAAATTTCCGCAACCTTCGACAAACGATTACGAACACATCGGAATTCAGATTTCATATCTGAATTTTTTTTTTGAAAGCTCAAAATTTATACTATACAACCATGTAATTTTCTTGAAGAAATAGAAAAAATTCGATAATATAGTTGGGGTTCAAAGGAGGTTCGAGAATTAAAATGAAACAACAACCGCCTACCTCGATTGGCATCGCCCGTAGCTTCACCGTGGTCCGTCGGAGCTGCACCTCGCCGGAGTGGAGGAGGAGAGGAGAGCTCCATTTGGTTGCTGCCTTCCGCCAGAGAATGAACAAGGGAGGAATATGGTAGGGGGTTAGGGCTTTAAGTAGAAAAAAATTAATTAAAATCACTTAATTAATTTAAAACTCCCAAATTCACCTGTATCTGAAACGCTCGACGGGGTAGAGGTTAAGCCTCCCCAAGGGTAAAAACCACCTCCCAAGCACGAAGGTGGACGATTAATTCTAATCTGGGGCCCAGTTCAAAAGTTATTAAATTTAGCGCCCACAGCCGCCAAATTACGAAAATGCCCTTGGTACCATTTTTCACAGACGAGCCGCGCCCGCAAAACTTACACCACTCCTAGGGTAAAAGGTACACTCTAAACTCAACGGTGCACTTGGTTTTCCAATCCGAGCCACCGTTTAAGAGATAATAGTGTTTCACCATTAAACGAATTAATTAAATAATTAATTTCTCCATTTAACGTTCTGAAAGCGAGCGAGTTGTCCAAACGTCCCACGCTGACCTGTTTTATGTCGTTCCTAGGGTAAAACCCCCATTTAGGACCCATCCGTACACTTGGATCTCTGATCTGGGTCACTGTTTACGATTTATCACATTTATTTGGTGTTTCCAGTGTGAACGCACTTGAAATTTAATTCATGGCACTTCGGGGCTCCGAATCACACGCCGTCTGAAGGAGCTGCTCTGGAATAACATCAATAATATTCCAAAGACCTTCGCAGCAAAAACTAGGTTATTACATAATTCTCTCCTTCAAGATTTTCGTCCCCGATAATCAAAACTACTGAGCAACACATGGTAATAGGCCCACACCTGGCTTTCCCATACCCAGAAGAACCGTCGCACAGTTCTGCGCCACCGCACACAAACCAAAGTATTGATCCATTCACGTGAGGTCGGCCCTTGCTGATGTCGTGCATAGGAGCATCCACACTTCTTATCGGGTGAGTCACGTGGGAGACGTCATGCACCCAACCCAAACTTTGGGGTTAGGGAAAGGCGGTAGGGAACCTCGTCATCCCTCTGCACGGTCTCAAACGGTCCGAAGGACCTCGGGGGTAGCTCACCTCCCTGACCTAACCCAAACGTCGCTCGCCGTGACTGAAATCACCGCCCATACCTGGAACAAGGCCTGTTGATTCCCTCCTTTAGAATATCCATATTGTGGAACAACCAAGGATATCTAATCACGCAAGGTTTCACCGTCGATGTCTCACATCCAAGACTCTCTTACACACTCGGGAAGTGATGGAGTCAATAGCATCGACTAAAGAAAAAGGTCCCATGCCTTTTACCTTACCAACACAGGGTTACACCCAACACCCTACGTCACCCTGGTAACACCACAAACAAGGAGCAGAGAGGAATGAATTTCACAGGTAGAGTCTATCAATTCTACTACAAAAAGTAGAACAGCTGTAGAGGGTACCTCTTATCACCTCATGCTCTGCAGGGTCGTAGACATCCAAAGCTCGCGGTTGTCATTGGTTCCAACTGTCATCTCCCGGAGCCTGACGTGGACCGCCTAGTGGTGATGGGAAGTCCTCGTAAAGTCGTCCCCCACTACCAGCTCCTCCCATTCCTCTACTAGCACCACCTCTCTGGGTACTACTCCGATCACAGCGCTGCCTCTGTCGTGGTGGTGCACCTTCTGCCTGCCCAAAGCTCTCTGCAACTCAGGTCGGGAAGTCTCGTACCAAGTGACCTCGCCCATCACAAGCATAGCACCGACTCTCTCTGGGCTGCACTAGTGCCCTCCGGCGCCACTGTGATGTACAACCACACCCCTGAGTCCAGTTTTCCGAAAGCCACTTGCGTCGAGGTCCTCCTTACTGATACCCACGAGCTGCGACAGACGTCTCAGCTCCAACGTGCCTGCTGCCACCACCAACTCTAGAATGTGACAGGAAGCTCTCCGCCACCAGTGCATGCTCTAGCACCCCGGAATACATGGAAATTCCCAAGGGTACTATGAAAGCATGAATCTCTCAGCGGAGACCCTGCTCAAACTTCCGCACTCGGAGGTTGTCGTCATGGACCAAGTCCGGGTAAAAGCGTGCACGGTCTGTGAAACTAACCGCGTACTCGGCCACCGTCATCCCTCCCTGCTGAAACTGCAGGAGCTCCTGAATCCGAACGGAGTGCAAGAAGGAGGGAAAAAACTCCTCACGAAAAAACAACTGAAATTCACCCCACGAAAGCAATGACTCTTCAAGAAACTGAGTCACCAGACTCCACCAACGCCAAATGGCTCCACGAAAAAGGGTTCTCCCAATGCAACTCTCTGATCTGTCGGCGTCTGCAAAAGCCTGAAAAGGAGAACCACTGTCTCGTTCCAAACCTCTGCTGCCTGAGGGTCTGGCTCACCACTGATCCTCAACGGTCTCTGCCACTGGAACTAACGGAACACGCTCAACCTGCGCTCATGCTCAGCCTGATCTGCCGAAACTTCCTGCGTCTCAACAAGTGGGGGTGCTGCTACTGGCCCACTCGGAAATAGGGGCTCGCATGATGGGTCCTAGACTGTGGCCTCGCAGATCATAGGGTTATCGTCATGAACCAAAGCCGGTATCCTGGCTGGAAGTATTTGTAGAGATATCCTGAAAATTATCAAGGAGTGCTCTAGTAAGATGAGCATATATGTATATACCAATAACAACATCGATGCGGAGCTGGCTCAAGAAGTACAGTCAAAGTCTCAATCCTATGTGATGCACAAACCAATTTTCCCGGCAATAAGTGTCTCAGAATTCTGAGTCGACAAGTGGGTTATCAAGGTCCAGGTGAATGGATACGTTGGCCACCGCACCATCACTGGACTCCCTAGCCTGGGAGCCGCTCTCGAGACACATTAACACTATTTCCCTATATCCCAACCAATTCCTTTTATTTTAGGGACATCCAAACAGCATCCCAAAGAATGAACCACCTCTTATACCATGTTGTCATGACCTGACCCTACCCGGGATTGAGCCGCAACTACCCCAAACCCTCCTCCATAGGCCAGGGGCTGGCGACTAGCGCTGAAGGCACAAAAACTCGGGGAGGCCTTTTTCTATGTACATGTACACACACACACACAGAGAACACTCAATGAAAAAGTGTAGAGTAAAAAGGAAAACAAAGGGAACCTGCTATAAATAATCCACAGATGTGCCTAGACATCTAAATAGTACAACATAAACTGAAGGTAAACAGAAAAGGAAAAAGGGGGAAAACATGTGCCCAACCAAAAAGTCCCACAACTCTGCATCAGCTAAACAAAATAAAATATCTAGAAGGATCCCCAACCTGGAACCAGACTCTGAACACTGCACGTGGTCCAAGCTCCCAAGCTCTTAAGCTCCTCTGATGTCACGAACAACCTGTCCTTCGTCTTCAAGGGCACACCAAGTGCGGGAAAAGCCCAAGTAGGGGTGAGTATAAAAATACTCAGTAGGATACCCCGAAGGCTCGGGGGAGAAACCAAGGTGGTTCCGAAGGGTGAGCAGTAGAAGGAACATGGAAAAGTAAAGGATTACAACCGAGAGTGTAGTAAGGAGTACAGTACAGATTCCAACTCAACCCAAAAAGAGTCAAGAAGGTGGGCACATCCAGACACAAGGAGCTGGAAATGGTGAGAAGAAGAGGAACTTCTCGTCGAGTCTTCGCTACCTATAGCAGGAGAGTAGACTCCTCCAACCACAAGAAGCTAGACACAGAAAGCACGTGGCATACCCCGCACGTCTTCGCCTCCCCTGGAAGGATTGTAACCAAACCCAAGAAGTTAGTACCAGAAAAAGTTATATAAAAATACATATGCTCAATCAAGAAGCACAAACAAGATCGTATGGGGATCTCCATCCCGTAGCTCAGCCCAAGAAAATTGTGTCCACGAACTGTCCCAGAAGTAACACCATTGATGCCCAGAATCCCTCACGTCTGCCCCGAACTACAATAATAGGGCTCAATCACCGCATCTCGACACTATATGCTTTAGGCGACACTAAATCGCCTGCACTGTTTTAGGTCGTGTCACAAGGACGTGTCTCGGTGGTGGAAAGCGATCCTCGTATTTGAGAGTTCTGGGGGAACGTCAAACCACAACTCGTCACTGCCCTGCAGTCGAGAGGTCTTCTCAAAGTTGACAGGCGACCCCCTACGCAGGCCTGCTGGGGGATCCCTGGAAGTCGACGGATTCCCACTCCCGGGAGACCCAGAAAGTCGATGGGTTCCACACTGCCCTATCCCGTAACTGGTTAATCCACTGGAGGGAGACCCGACTAATGTCAGTGACGGGACCACTACCCAGCCCATCTAGAGGAAACCCGGAACCGGGGACCACTGCCCAGCCCACCTAGAGGTAAGCCTAGCATCACGGACCACTGCCCAGCCCAGCTGGAGGTAAGCCCAGCATCAGGGACCACTTCCCAGCCCTGCTAGAGGTAAGCCCGAAACTATTTTGGCCATCCCTGCTGGATGGTACTGCTCGGTGAACACTACAATACTGGAAATCCCTGATGGATGGTACAACTGGCGAGCCCTTCTCGAAACTACCTCAGCCCGGCTGGAAACAACCTCAGCCCTGGTGGAAACAACCACAGCCCTGCTGGAAACGACCTCATCCCTGCTGAAAACAACCTCAACCCTACTGAAAACAACCTCCTGGGTAGAGGATCGATACCCGTGTAATGTGTTGGTCACACCGAATCCACAATAACTATACCAGGGATCACGAAGGAATGGGAGAAACTCCTCATGCCTCTCAAGGTGACCATGCTCCAATCCGCTGAGTCACTGTCGAGGCGGACCGAGTAAACTCATCCCAGAAAGTGGTAAAACACCCACATAGTACGAGCACACATAGTCGCAAACGGTGCAATAGTCTGGTGAAAGGGGCATGGTGCTAAAACCCCTCACAGCAGAAGAAACAGTGGAGCAACCCATCTCTACTGGCCAAACCACCGAGAAAAAAACCAGGGTGAGACCACTCAACCCTTCTTGTCAAACAAACGAGCATAGAGGGGCCCTATACATCGTGAGAGGTCAAAAGTATGTAATGTAGAAAATGGCACACACATGGGCCCCACACGACGTGTGTCCCCAAGTCAACCTCAACTAAGCGCACACACTTCCTCAGGTGGAAACAACCACATGTACCTCAAAGCGTTCTCGTATACTCCTAGAGTATACCATGTTCCATCCCATAGGCTATCTTGCACACGACACCCAACGTCAAATCGAAGGTACGACGTAAAAACTCCAACCTGCCTCCTCAATGACTGAGGCACAGTCAACAATATCTCTTTAAACACCAACCTCACTCTGTCAGGAGTTCACTCGATCACATGCCAAAGGCCCTCTACAAACACGGTAGAAGAACTGTCACCAGGGCACCTTTCACCTTTACACATTTAGTAAGATCATGAAAGAGGATCTACACAACCAAACGGATTGCACCATTGTAATCCTCGCGAAAAAACACGCGAGTTAGACTACTTACTCGGCTCAAATGGATATCTGGCGGTAAAGTCGACAACACCCCCTCACGCACGAACGACGTCCCGTGATCCCGATCCTCGGCCTGATAAATAGTCGGGTGCATCGCCCCTTTTTGATCCCCTCGGGAAAACAAGTCAAAAGCACTACTCACTTGAGTGCAACAAATATTCGGAGAAAAATGTGCATACCGGCTCACCGCACACGAGCGGTGCTATGTGGGACCTGCATCCCAATCCCAAAACCCAACGGGAGGATCGCACCGTCGCAATCCTCTAGAAAAAGTACACAAGTTCGGCTAATCACTTGTCCAAAACAAACACTCATTGATAAAGCTGGAAGTCACTGAAAACTCCTGAAACGGCCCTCACGGGGCCCGCATCAGTGGGTAGATTACACCATTGCAATCCCCTTGGAAAAACACCCAAAAACCACTGCTCGTGCATCCAGAACGGACGTCCGATGAAAAACTTACAAAACACTGCACACAACTCAAAAGACGGGTCGTGGGGCACACGCCTCAACACCGGCTTTAGCACCTGAAACATCACTGGAAAACTCCAGCTTGACGGCGGGGTCGCAACGCTTCTGACAGCGCTCAAAACGGAAGTCGGACGCATCCGCGCCGTCCAAAACAAGATCCCCAGAGAAATGCCCGTCCACTTAACGGTCACGCCGCGCCCCCGAGCCCCTCATTTCGGGAATTAAAAATCCCCAAAACCATCTCAAAACATTCCCGTAGATGTGAGGTCCACGATGTCGTAGACGGCCCACAAAACGGATGCCCCGCGAATGATTTATCAATATAAATCATTTCCCTAAAATAATAATAATAATAATAATAATAATAATAATAATATTATTATTATTATTATTATTAACTTATTATTATTATTATTATTTTTTATACATTTTGTTTAACCAGACCGGAAAAATGGCATGTCTTCTTATTCTTATCAACAGGACCCACAAAAGGCGTGTCCTGGTCAGCCATTCGGGGTCCGTAGACCCCAGTCTCCTCTCGCTGCATGCCGACCGGCCGCCTGCGCGGTGGCCTCCCTTGCTCGCTGCCGCCCCGCTGAGGGGCCCATGCCTATGTCTGGTTCTTGATCAGCGCCTGCGAGCCCCGACTGACACCGCCTGAAGCACTCAGCTGAAGCCGCCACCTGCCGTCAGAGGAACCCCCCGCCACCGCCTCGGACAAGAGCCGAGCCACCCCGGAAATCTCGCCGGACCGCCCTGTGTTGCCAGAAAACACCCAAAACCCCCCCAAATTTCTGAAACCTTCGGCAAATGAATACAAACACATCGGAATTTGGATTTCATATCAAAAAAAACGTTTGAAAGCAAAAAATTTTTACTATGAAACCATGGGATTTTCATGAAGAAATAGCAACAATTCGACAATATAGTTGGGGTTCAAAGGAGGCTCGGGAATTAAAACGAAACAACAACCGCCTACCTCGATGGGCTTCTCCTGGAGCTTCATCGCGATCTATTGGAGCCGCCCCTCGCCGAAGAGGAGGATCAGAAGAGATCTCCCTTTGGTTGCTGCCTTCTGCTAGAGAATGAACAAGGGAGGAAGATGGTAGGGCGTTAGGGATCTCAGTAGAAAAAAATTAATTTAAAACAATTAATTAATTTAAAACTCCCAAATTCACTCGTATCTGAAACCCCCGACAAGGTCGAGGTTAAGCCTCCCCTAGGGTAAACACCACCTCCCAAGAACAACGGTGGTCTCAGAATTTTAATCCGGGGCCCGTTCAAATGTTTTTAAATTTAGCGCCTCAGGCCTCCAAATTATGAAAACACCCCTGGGGCCATTTTTCACAGATGGGCCATGCCCGCAAATCATACACCCCTCCTAGGGTAAACGTTATGCTCTGAATTCAGTGGTGCCCTCAGTTTTCCAATACGAGCCACTATTTAAGAGATACTAGCATTTCACCATTGAACGAATAAAATAATTAATTAATTAATCCATTTAACTTTCCGAAAACGATCGAGGGGTCCAAACGCCCTGCACAGACATGTTTTATGTCATACCTAGGGTAAAAATCCCATTCCGGACCCATCCGTACACTCATATCTCTGATCTGGATCACCGTTTAAGAGTTATCACATTTATTTGTTGTTTCTAGTGTGAACTCACTAGAAATTTAATTCCAGCCACTCCGGGGCTCGGAATCGCATGTCGTCTGAAGGCGCCGCTCCGGAATAACATCAAGAATTTTGCAAATTCCTTCAAAAAAACCGGGTTATTACAATTGATGAATGAAAATACCATTAAAATATTATTAAAACATTTATGAGGAAAGTAATCTTTTAACATTGAATCTTTTGATTCATAATACCCCTAAAGGAATAACATTAAATTTAACTTATACATTCTTGAGAATAAGAAGATTCATGATATAAAATGAAAAAAGGAAGTATTTACACCTTATAAAAGTGAAATGGTGGAGAAAAAAAATAAATGTTAATGGAATGTAAATTGAGATGAAATCCCTTACCATGAGTCTGACATGTCACATGTTTCTTTATATTCCTGAATAATAATTATATGTTAATTATTAAATTTTTTTCAAAATATATTAATTCTTCTCTTTAATATTCTTTCACTTATTATAATTTTATAAACTACAATATAAAAAATTTAGTTTTCCCCTGGTGTTTCGACCAAATTAGGTTCATGTGTTAAATCAACTTTGTTATGCCGACTATGGTCATATAGGTTATTATATAAACAAATCCAAAATAATAATAGTTACATAATTATCAAATTTATACATCAAATATACTATTAAACCCAATAATTTATGGTTGTTTTGAAAAATTAACCTAAATTACCATTATAGAGACAATATGTCGTACGTACGCATGTGAAATGTTCCAATTCTACAATAATCTGTATTAAAAGATGGTAAGTAACACTATAAAATCCCAAAATAAAAATTATATCATAAATATCATGTTATTTAATCATATATACTTAAATATATAATTATTTTGATGTAAGATGAGTCACATTTTTCTAGGAGGTGGTAGTCCACGCATCGACGACCAACGTTAGGAATTTTATGTTTGTAAAATGGGTATACAAGAAAATATTATATTATATTTACTTAAATGTAATTATATCATGAATACCATATATATTTCAATTATTTACATGTTTTAAATTAAAACTATCTTTTATATGTCCCATGTATAGTTTGAACGAGTCAAATCACTTTGATTGGGCAGTAGTCCACACTACTACAAATGATGTTTTCATATTTTCACAAAAATGAATGCAAAAAGGTATATTTTCTAATGGAACATTAAAAGTGTAATTATATAATATATATAATATATATCATATAATAATATAATTTATATCATAATATATATCCATTAAAGGAGGTAAATGAAAAATAAACGACCTCATTTTTTGAGGTGGTAGTTCGTCCAAAACATAAATGGTAGGTTCATTACCCATTAGTTGGATATGTGTGTATGAGTTGGTTAATACCATAACATAAAAACCTCTTAGTATATTGAGTATACAACCGTGGATTACAGATTTGTAACATGTATATTTTTAGTGGTTTTTAATGGAAATGAATCTAAAGAGATCGAGAAAATATTTTACCTCTACTATGGGAAACTCATTTTGGTTTTCCCAAAAGGGAATCCATGGATTATGTTATACCCAAACAGATGATAAAATGACCATATGATTTATTTTTTTAGAATATTTGGGTATAATATGAATGATACAATGATTCATCGGAGGTGTGATGAAGGTGGATAAATAAATCCTTTTTATAGTGGATGAGGAGTGTCACTAATATAAATACCAAATGGTATACATTAATGAGAGGTAAAATTTTCCTCATGGTCCTAAAAATATTTAAATAATGTTTAAAATGTGATTAATGGTCATGATAAATGTCCAAAAGGAAATGATAAGTGCATTTCCATTATTTAGTTCCTTAATATCTTGGTATCCCAAATTTTGTCATTTGGGTTTTTATTAAGTAAACTATTTTTATAACCTATGTAAATTACCTATTAAGACTAAATTAAAGGGAAATTTATTATTAAATAAATATTAAATAAATTATAAATATTTTACCTAATTTAAATAATAATAATAATAAAATGTGTATTGGAAATTAATATTAAAACAAGCGCATGCAACTCGAAAAAATATTGCTTTAACCCGGACCATACAAACATTGTTTTTACAAACTATGCACCAATATGATAATTATAAAAGATAAATTGGTTCACTAATAGACCATATTTCATGTTTATTTAAACTCAAAATTAACTTGAAAAAATAATGTATTTTTTTTATTTTTAAATATTTTAATAAAATATTATTAATTCTAAAATAACTTTAATTTCAATTTTATCAATATTTATATATTTTAAATTTACAAATATCTGAACAATATTGGAATATGAATATATTAATATAATATCTTTGTGAAATTATATATTCATCTAAAAAAATTAATAAATACAATATTTCCATCAATTTGTATCACTTTTAATATTTATAGTTTCATTTTTTAGTTGACTATTAACTAAAAAATCATTGTGTATCCATTTCATAAGAATTTCAGTTAACTATCACACATAGAAAAATTAATGAAAATTTATTACGATAAAAATAATGTATTTTACTTTCAAAGTGTTATGTATTACTGAAAATATAAAGTTTTTTCATATATAATTTATTATAAATGCTACAGGTGTGTAGGGTTCCATTTTGGTCTTTTTCCTTACATAACATATAATATATGGAACACTCATGAAATATTATTCAAATATGTCATAAAATTTTATGCAAGATGATATATTATTGAACTATGGGAATCTAATGTATTTTTAAAATGTTTATTGCTCATTTTTGAATTTCATTTTATGGTTTAGTTCTTTATTTGTCTTAATTTTTCCTTAATAATGGTAAATAATTTTTATAATATTCCCTAATATTTATGGTAAAAAAATTAATTTCATCTAATTAGAAAAAAAAACTATTATAATTATTACAAGATTATATTTTTTCTTTTAAAAATTAATATCACAAATGTGGAAAAATACAATTTAATGCTAATCTCATAGACATGGAGAGAATGCAGGTATTTAGTGTAAAAACTTTCAAAAGTTCAATAAGTATTTGTATCCAAATTCCATATAAAAATGTTTCAAATGAAAAAATTTCGATCAATATATTTAGAATTGATCTATTTTGAGATGAAAGTATGTTTTAAATCATAATTTAACATTAATAACTTTTTATATGAAAATGTTTTTTTCAAGTAAAGTGCATTATTTTTCACTATAAATCAAAAAAAGAAAATTCATAGAAATATACCAAAAAAATCACTAAGATAATTTTTACATTCAAAATTAAAAAAAAAGAATATTATATTTGAAAATTAAACTTATTAAATTTTAAAACAATCGGTTTTAATAAACATAAACCATTATAAGGTTTTAAAACTCATTATTATGTGTAATGAAAGCTAACTCAATGTTGTGTGTAGCATACGATTAACTTATTGTTTCATTTAATGAAAGATTTAGAAAAACTAATTTTATTATAAAATAAATAATATAGTTATGTATTTAGTGTGTTACATTATCCCCACCTTAATTTAATTAGGTCCTTACATTTTAAACATGATAATGGAAATAAAGAGTTCAATATTTGAAGATACTCTTGTTGAAAACCCCACATCATAAATATGATTAATAACAAATATCATTAATAAGAGTGAAAATTAAATGTGTTGTTCACTACAAAACTATGATTAAAAATAACAGACCATTAGCAAAAACCATGACATGTGTGAAAAATATTATCATCATGGTCTAATTTAGTATGTTAGAGAAAATGATTATCTAAAAGTTATAGAGCACATGACCATAATATATAGGTGTGAATACTTTTCATGGATATCTTAAAAAATCATTATTATTAGAAATATTTTTCCCCTAAACCTTTTTCTAATGTTAATACATTCTCTAAAAATCATTTCCTTAGATTTTTCCTTGAACTATTCCTTATTTAAATCTTAACACAAAATGCTCTTTATATTTAATTATTACTATAATATCTAAAACCTCATCCAAATATCAAAACCATTTCTTCATTTTTTGAACATAGAAAACATTCATGTATTATTATCCAAAATATTTGAATCAGTTCCAAGGAAGTTGTTATTATCAATTTTTCTTTATTAAAATCAGTCATCTATTTATCCATGAATCATTGTGTCAACATAAAAAACATATTAAGGTTTATCTTTCCCTCTATCGTGTTTTTTAGTTTACCTTACAACTCAATCCCTTTTCTAGGTACCATTAAACATACGATATCAAATCATTTTTGAAATAATATAGTAGTACAATCATTAATTATTTCATAATTCATCTAACTAGTACATAACTAATAAAATAAATTTAAAATGTTACTAAATTATTCAAATATATACACACATTATTCATTCTACTTTAACAGTATCAATATCATAACATTGACCTTCATCCATTGTCCAATAATGATGTCTATTCTATTTATTATTAATTAATTCATTTATGTAGTGCTTAATCTCTTTATAGTGGAATAATAGTATATTTTAATTTTTATTCTTTTCCTTGATATCATGAACATTGTGGACATTTCATCACACTTTTATAAAACCTACATTCCCTTAAAAATGTATTGTGGTGTTTCATTCTACTTTTATAATGTTTGGTAAAATCATCTATTATCTTCTTCCAATAATTTATTTTTTCTTAACATTACAGTTATTTTATAGCTTCTCATTGAAGAAATTATATGTATATATTTCATTGTCTATCTTTATGGAAAATAAAACTATTTCATCATATGGTGAAAAATGATGGGAGACCAGGGCTCCTTATAATCATTACTAATTCTATTCAAATATTTGATCCATAATTCCCTCTGTGTTGCATATTTAATCCAACAAAAACCTAGGAAAATTTGAAAAGGTAGTTTCATACTCAAAAAACCCGTCTTCATCATTTTTATTAATGCTAAGGAACTTCCACTTTATTTTAAATTTTCTCTCCATGGGGGGATATTTTTCAAATTATTTGTCCTTATAAAATTTATATTCCATGAGTTTTGTTTATTCATCGTCCATATTATTTTGGATTATAGACCACCAATGATCATCATCACCTTTGAAACAATACACTACATGGTTATCCTTTCCCATTACACTGTATCCCTAATAAATAAATATATTCTCAAATGAATTCATCCATTTCTCAGCTTCCATTTGATCGGTTGTCCCACTAAATGATGGTGACATCTATCTAATAATGTTTTCCTACATCTAATTGTCTAAATATAGAATGGGTTTCTCAATCCGATCAAGGTTATGTGTGAGAAAAATATATAAAAATCTTAAAATATCAATTACATTTTTAGTTTTGTTACCAATTATATCAGTTTTTTCTATAGGGAAAACTCTGCACTGTCCATGATTATTGGTAAAATTCTTCCTTGCAGGTTCCATTTATAGGAAATGTAATATACCAGATTGGATCATAAAATTATAAACGTTGTATAAAAATAATTATTGTGTGACACATAACAAAAATGGAATATTTTATTAATAGCCAATATCATAATCATTATAATATGTTTTTTCAGGGATTTATTTACTTTCAAATTCTTCATAATGTTTTTTAAGGATTATGTGAATTATCCTAAGCATATCCACTGAGAGTTTCAAACCAGGTGCATAGTGAGGCATGTTCTCAAATAACTGGTTATGTTGCCTCATGAACCAGATCTGTTCCTTACTATTACCAGCACCAAATCCCACCCATGAAAAAGCCCTAATTGTGTTCTCTATCCCTACGGGCTGGAATAAGTTTGGAAGTATCAATAAATAATGTTTGGTAACGATTTACCCGAGTATGAAAGCATAAAACATTAAAAACAATCAATAATATGGATCTGAAATTTTCGTTCCTAATATGCCTTAACAGAAACCAGGTACGAATATATTGAATTAAATAAGTTACAAGAGGTCCATATATAAATAAAAAAAGAAAAAAATCTGCCACAATTACTCCACATGAAAAGGGGTCGTTATCCCCGAGTCGTCTCCACGACACCGCCCCATAGGAGGAGGACTAATAAACCAAAACTCCTTCGCTTGAGGCTTTACCGTTACCAGTGTCAAACATAATAAATTATACTTACAAAAAGTGGTGTAATTAGGGTTTTATTTTAATACCAATTGGATACCACACAAATATTTTAATTACTATGAAATACATGGTGAAAAATAATAGAGTTATAATTTAATACGAAAAATGGTGACATTTCTATGAAATGAAGCTTTCAATTGTAAAAACTTTCCAAAAACAATACATTAATAATGATAAAAGAAATTATCAAAAAATTTATCTTCTGAAATGTATAGCCCAACACACCATAATATACAGGTAAATGCAACACATACAATGAGCCCCAAAACCGGGTACACCCCTAGGCATTAGATAGTCTCATGCTCAATGTACCTCATACGACGGTGTAAAATATCCATGTAACAATTCTTTCCCATGCATGATCCACTAGTATAGAACATATGAATAACATATTGGTCCCCAAACCGCATCCATATAGTTTATTTAGAGTTGTTTTTTTTCTATTTTCTATGTGAAACTGGGGAAAAACCCATGTGGATCACTTGCGTACTAGTAAATTTCCGCCCACCTAGGATCCAGAGAATCCCCCTTTGTGATCAACCATTGTAATCATGCTATATTCATACTTTTTCATTTAAAAACACCAGTACTGGTCACGTACAAACAATCCAATATCTATATACACTTTATATGATTTCAACACAGAACCAAACATTTCGATTTTTAATAAAAAAACTTCTCAAAATATCACATTGTTTAGCACCAAAAACACCTAGATATCCCCACCTTTCACACCATGTGCATGATTATAAGTCACCAAAACACAGAGTTCATCCCAATACATTTCATTGAAACCAAAAAATCAGTTATATGGTAGCCCCATATGAACCAAGATATGAAATCTTTGTAAAACATCCATTTTCACAAAAATATGGAACTTAATGTTCATATGATTCACAAACCCTATTAAAATAGTTTTTCAAAGAAACAACCAAAGGAGATAAACATTTAAAAAAATTAGGACCTAATACATTTCAATAAAATCATATATGTAGTAATATGGCTACCCCAAGTGTACCAAAAAAAATTCTATGAAAATCCCACAATTTCATATAAAAACAACACGTACATTTTTTTTAATTTAAAAATACCACAAAAACCAATTTATTGACCAATAATAAAATGATATAAATATGATAATTTTATAAAAACATCAATATAAATCACAAGGATTTCATAAACATGAAATCACCTACAAAAATTGTTAAAACATATAATTCTTTGTGTGAAAATTAAATCGCACCACCGCCGCACATCAAGGAAGGTAGATTAAGACTAAAATAGAAAGGCTGGACCAAAAAAATAAGGATCAAATCCAATGATCAAAACCCTACCTTACTTACACAAGTAACCACAAGGATATGTGAAGAATCCCTAATTAATGGAGATAAATTGTAATGCCCAAAATCTGGAGCCCCTCTACTGGTGCCCCATGCCTGGTTTGCCACATGACCTCAAGCACATTTCCCCAAATGACAGAGGCTACTGACTAGAAGCGGGGGCCTTGGTATGTCATTGGGGAAACTATTCCCTCATTCGGTAAGGTATACGAGGTAAGGAAAACAACAGTCACTAGCGGAAGCAGTAACAACATTCATAACTAGAACTATACAGCGGAAGAATAAATATATAGCAATGATGATAATGATGCAGCAAGTACAAGAATCTAAAGAAAGCAGCAAACACATTGACGTACTGAAATAAAACTGAAAACAAGTACTAAAGAAACATCAACCCTAGGAGCATCACAAGCCTAATCTTGGTCCCTTGCTCTCTATCTCCAAACAATCAATTACCCAAAGTCGAAGGGCGCTTGCCCTTATCTATACCTGCAACAAAAAAGTCTTCTTAGGACCTAAAAGCATGGACCAAACAGGGTTTCATATATAATCCCAGTAGGTAATCACCCATAGATCTGTGCCTAACATTCAATGAATACAAACGCAAGTAAAAGTGGGGGAAATAGTACACAGAAAAGCACATAGAAGCAGAAATCCACAGTTCTAGTATATAAAGTACACAAGTAAACAACCAACGACAAGTAGAATACAGGTAACCCTCTTGGTAGCTCTCATAGCCTAACCCCTATGGTTCACCCTACAAGTACTAGCAACCCTCTATGAGACACACATTGTCTCACCCATCTGGTTCAGCTAAGAGAAGTCTTTATGAGGAAGTACTCTCCGTCAAATCCCCCTATAGTCCCATATCGTACTAAAGGCTCTCTGAGGGAAGAACTCAACGTCTCATTCCCCCTGTGACCCTCGTCGAGGAACTACAAACTCTGAGGAAGCACTCATCGTCAATTCCCCCTGTGGTCTCGCATCGTATTATAAGAAACCCTGGATAAGCCTTTACGTCCATTCTCCCTTTGGTTCATTACACTAGGTTCTCGTAGTCCTGAGTGTAAATAAACATGCTCAGTGCACGTGTATCATCAAAGTAAACCTCAAAACCACTTGGATATCATTATAAGGCTCAACAGCATAACAAAGAAACAATTCCACTATCATACACAAGGCATGGAAAATGGAAAACACCAAACAAGAAAAAAAAGCATGGGAACATCTAGAGTACAACACAAACTACTCTATTCACAATGGTAAACCTATAATATAGAAATAAATCATGCAGGCAATCAATTAGGGGAAAACAGAGAAAACACACAATTCTCGTTCTATGGAATTTGTAAAATGGAACAAAATACTCAAAGACATTCTACAGAAAGGCACAAACCACCTACATCAATACCAGGAGATCAATATATGGGAACAACGACGAAAAATTCTCCTTAGAACATCATAGATCTGAGAAAACATCTAGAACACATAAACCATGATAACTTGATAAAAAGTTGGAATTGGAAAACAGGGCTCAATAAGAAGGAAGAACTCACCACATTGATTCCAACGCAATCAACCGTGCTCGAATCGGATAATGGACGGAGAGGCGGGGGCTCGTCGAATATTAACTAATACTCGGTGCTCTCAGATGAACGGATCCTAGAAGAAGATGTTTTTATGCGGTAGGCGTGACCCCGATCTGTTTAATGAAAAAAACAAAGTACATGAAGTGTAATTTTAGAGTACACCGTGTGTACTATGTCATTCCTAAATCCGCCAAAATCAGCATCCACGTCACCCCTACACACTGTGTGTGCGGCCCGAACACGAATAGTACATGACTTCTAGTGGAAAAAGAGTACAGGGCGTGTACTCAAAAAGTACACGGCGTGTACTTCAAAACTTTCCAGAAACTTTATTTTTCTCAAAAACTTTAGAAAATGTAAAGGCGTACCAGAAATGAATATCTAAGTTCATAATAACTTCCCCCATTAAATAAATTTGTACCCAAATCTCTCTAGCGAGGTGTAGAAAAAGAAACCCCGAACAGCACCAGCCACTACGATCGTACATTGGCCTCCCTCTACTAGGTCTCATCCTATACTCTCCCATGCTGCCATAGCACCCATACAAGAGGAACAGACTGGCGTCAGAGAACCTTCATACTATGATCGACAATCTGGATACGATGATCTTCAAAAGATGCATCTACCTCGAGATCAACCTCCTCGGGCTGAAAGACATGCGACGGGTCCGAAAAGTAACGTCAGAGCTGATATATGTGGTAGACGTCGTGCATGGCACGATACCTCTGGGGTAAATGTAACGGATAGGTGACCGGACCATCTCTCTAAAAAACCATAAACGGCCCGAAATACCATGGTGGAAGCTTACCCTGCCTCTGAATCCTCTTGTGTCCCCACATCAGGGTGACACGCAGGAAAACATGATCCCCGAACATGAACTCCAGAGGTCGTCTCGGCTGATTAGCATAAGACATCTGCAGAGATTGTTCAGTATCCATCCTCTTCCAAATCAACACTATATGCTCTGAGGGATTCTGAACAAGACGAGGTCCTAGGAAATCTACCTCCCCTGCCTCCAGCCAGCATAAGGGTGATCAGCATGGACTAACATACAATGCCTTGTAAGGTTCCATCTGAATAGTCACCTGAAAAATGTTGTTGTAGGAAAACTCCACAAGAGGGATTTTCTTCTCCCAAGAATCACCAATGTTCAGAATTCATGCTCTGAGCATATCCTATAGCACCTGGATCATACGCTCAGACTGGTCATTTGTCAGGGGATGGTATGCTTTACTCAAAAGTAACAATTTACCCAATGTCTTCTGAAGTCCCTGCCAAAACCGAGAGGTGAAACACACAACCATGTCTGAAACAATGGAGTGTGGAACTCCATGCAGACGTACAATCTCTCGGATGTACAACCGTCATAGATCATCAACATTAAAGGTCTCCTTGATTGGTAAGAAGTGAGCAACCTTCGAATGTCTGTCGATGACAACCCAAACAGCATCGTTACCTTGGGGCGACCTTGGAAACCCTATCATGAAGTCCATCGCGACATCATTCCACTTCCACTCGGGAATGGGTAACTGCTGTAGAAGGCCTGCTGGTCGCTGATGCTCCGCCTTCACCTTCTGACAAGTAAAACAACTCATGACACAACCAGAAACATCTTTCTTCATACCTGATCACCAGTACTGGTGATGAAGATCTTGATACATCTTGGTGATGCCAGGATGAACTTCCCAAAATGAGAAATGAAAATCCCACATCAGCTCCTCCCGTACGTCTGCAGGAACCCATACACGTCCTTGGAAATGAAATATCTCATCCTCACCCACTGTCCATCCAAGAAGAGGGTCCTCTCTTGACATGCTCTCCTGTAGTACTAAGCCTTCTGAGTCTGATATATGCCCCATTCGTACCCGATCAGGAAGCGTATATGTAACAGCTACAGAAGATAGGTACATTTATCCCTATCTATCGTGAACCTCTAGATTCTTCTCCAAGAACAGTTCCATCATCTACCACTCACTGTTGGCCTCCTAAACTGCCTGAATCTGAGTTCTCCAGCTCAACGCATCTTCCACTACGTTGCCCTTTCCCGGCATATTGGAAAGCTGGAAATCAAAAGACTGAAGATACTCAACCCACCTGCGTTGCCCCAAATTCAGATCATGCTGAGTGAAGATATAATTGAGACACTTGTGGTCATTGAAGACCACAATGTGCTCTCCCAAAATATAGTGTCTCCAACATCGTAATGTATGAACAATAGCTGCCAACTCCATACCATGCGTAGGGTAGTTCCTCTCATGTGGCCCCAACTTCCGAGACCCGTACGCAATGACTTCATCACCCTAAATAAGCACATCCCCTAGTCTGGTACCTGAAGCATCACAATAAACAGTGTAGCTCTTTCCTGGCTCTAGCAGGACTAGTATCGGTGATGACATCAATTTTCCCTTCAGCTCCCAAAAAAGCGAACTCATAAGAATCTGACCATAAGAACATCACCCTCTTCTTGGTCAGTCCTATCAAATGTGCTGCTAGGCGTGAGAAGTCTTGAAGGAAGCTCCTGTAATATCCAGCCAGCCCTAGGAAACTTGGTACCTAAAAAACATTCTTCGGATTCTCTTAGGAAACTATAAATCTCACCTTCTATAGGTCCACAAATACTTCTGCCTCTTAGATGACGTGACCCAAAAAGTGAATCTAATCCATCCAGAAGTGGAACTTCGAGAGTTTATCAGAATGTCGGTGCTCTCTCAGAATACTAAAAATGATCTCAAGATAGGTAGCATGGTCGTGTCGAGTGTGAGAGTACAAAAAGATATCATCCACAAAGACCACGATGAAGGAATCAAAGTAAGTATGGAACACTCGGTTGAACAGTTCCATTAAACCTGCATGCGCATTCGTGAGACTGAACGGCATGACTGTATACTAGTATAGACCATACCTACTTCTAAAGGTTTTCAGAGGTACATCTGATGGTCTAACGTGTGACTGATGATAACCGGACCACAAGTTGGTATTTGAGAACACCAGGGCTTCGCGAAGCTTATCAAAGAGGTCATCGATCCTCAGCAAGCGATATCGATTCTTGAACATCAACTGGTTCAGCTTCTGAAAATCCATACAATGCCAAAGGGTACCATCTGCCTTCTTCAAAAAAAAGATAGGCGAACCCCAAGGAGAAGTACTGGGTTGGATGAAACCATTTTCCTGCAAATCCTCCAACTTCTTCTTGAGCTCATGAAACTTTGGTGTATCCATCCTATTAGAAGGAATGGACACAGGTGTTGCTCCTGGCACGAGCTCAATAGAAAAGTCTACCTCATGCTCTAAAGGAAAACCTGAAAATTCCTCTAGAAAGATGTCCCTGAAATGATCCACCACTGGAGGAAAGTCCAACTGTGAAGTCCCCTGATCATCCAGATAAAGACTGGAAATCTTGGTTTTCACCCTTCATAGCCCATGATGCTCGAGTCCTGCTCGACTCGCCTGTACATCCCATTCACCTCTATGAATAAAAGATTCCCCCTATGGTGAAACGATAATCACTCTACGATGATAACAATTGATGACTGCATGGAAGGGAACTAACCATTCCATCTTGAGAATGGTATCATAGACTGTCATCCCTAGTACATAGAGATCCCATAAGAAACGATACCCTGAAACCTCGAGAGGGAACTCTCTACACTGAAGTACACAAGATGTCCTTGTCCTTATAGGTGTGTCTAGTGTCAACGCATCGGAAGAAGAAAAGATTTAGATCCCAAGGCTCTCCACAATAGAAAAATAGATTAAGTTATGCGTAGCACCAGTATCGAAAAGAGATGAAGATAAAACTGAGGCTACTAAAATCGTACGTCGAACTATATAAGGGTTGGGATCCTACTCTTGATGGGTCTTCTCTATAGTGAAACACTGGCCTGAACCGCTTCCATGTACCCCTGGCTGACCGCTCTGAGCTGATCCACCTTGCTGGTGCTGAGGTACTGGTGGCTGACTTCTATGGCCTTGACCTCCAACATGGCCTGAATGGCCGGACGAACTCCAGTTCCCTGACTGGTGAGAAACTGGTGGTGCTTCTTCTGAATGAGGAGTCATGGAAGAACCCTGGTCACCAGCTACTGGTGAAAAAACCTGGAAAAATCTAGAAGGTGACCCATATTTCAATAAGATCGGCACTCCACTGGGTCTCTCTGGCACTACAGGCTCGTTTTCCATTACCGACCACACAGGTAGAATATCACCTGGATTCCTGACGATGCCTCTCACTTCCTCAGATCACTGCGCGTAGACTCCCTACGGCACTTCATGGTGTCATCTGAAGGAAAACTTGCTCTGGAAGCAGAACTGCCCTAGTTCGGAGCCCTAGAGTCTCTCGGATTGCGCTCTACAATCAGTGCCTAGTTGACGATGGAAGTGATGGAAGTCAACTGGAAGAGATTCACCTATGAGCGAATCTCTCGCTTGAGACAATCCTCAAACTTCCTTGCCAAGATCACCCCACTCCCATCACGGAGGGGTGTGAAATACTGTAGCTTGGTGAAACGAGAGGAATACTACATGACAGAAAGAGTACCCTGCTCAATATTCATGAACTCCTGGGCTCGGTCGGCCCTCAGGGTCTCTGGGTAGAAGAAGTCGTAGAACATGTGCTGGAATTCCTCCCAAGCAATAACATGCTGATGAACCACCTGTGAGATCATGTACCACCAAATCTTAGTGGAGTCTCGGAGCATGTAGGTAGCAATATTGACCTGCCTCTCTATAGGAATCTCCAAATGCTCGAAGATAGTTAGCATGGATTCTAGCTAGGACTCTGCAGCCTGTGGTCTTACTTCTCCCGAGAAAGTAAGAGGATATTGCTGCTGGAAAACCTGCATCAAGTATTCCATAGTTGTGGCAGGAGGTGGCGCTCCCTGGAAGGTCTGCATCATCCCCATAAAACCTTACCTGAACTGTGCATCAGCCCCTACAACTGGTATGACAGCTGGTGCCATGGCTAGCCTGACTGGATGATCGGCATGAAGTCCCTGATTAGCCATATCTGGCATCTGATCACTGCCTGAAGACTGACGTACATCCAGATGACATCTCAGAGGCATAGCTCTGAATGATAAAAAGCACACCTTAGGTCAGAATTAACAAAGAAAAAGAACATAAGAGTACAAAACGGGAACACATGAAAGAAAACACACAAGATTACAAAACACGATTACACAGCATGTATAAAAACTACACGACATGTCTTCTTAAGCCACTGGCATGGGTATGTACCCCTGCCCTACAGGTCGTGTATCACCTCAAACTACACGGCGTGTTGACCCAAAACATGGCGTGTAATTGAAAACTATTCCCCTCCCCACGTCTCCTCACATGGCTAACCCACACGGTCTAACTTAACCTAAGACTACACGGCTTGTTCTGCACAAACATGACGTGTACTAGACAAGTCTTCGGCAGCCCATTTTGTTAAATACACGGACTGGACCTTACATGGCGTGTTCCAAAAAAACACATCATGTATAGGTGAAGGTGAAATTGTCCTATGTTGTTCCTGACATGGTTGGGTACCTAAAAAAGACTACATGACGTGTTCTGAAAACAACATGGTGTGTCTAAGAGAAGGTAACGCCGACCCCTGTTGTTCATGACACGGCCGGGTACTTGGACAAAACTACACGACGTGTTCCTTTACAACGCGGTGTGTTCAACTTGAGCTTCCCGGATTCGGGTTGTTAGTGACACGGCTGGGTACACTGCTCCAAACTACACGGCGTGTACCTACCATACATGGCGTGTTCCTGAAGTTATTTCTATAACAGTGTGTCCATGCTCACACGGTCCATGAAATAGTCTAAAAACTACATGGCGTGCAGTCAAAAATTACACGCTGTGTATTCTGAGTTTTTTGGGCAGTAGCTCAAAAACTGCACAGAATCCTAGAAGACACAGAAAACAAGTCAAAAAGGATCCAAATTTGATTCCTGAGGGCCCATACTCCCCACGAATTAAAACTTGACGCTCATTTAAAAAAATTAGAATACATACAATTCTTTGTCAAGGAATCAGAGATTATATCAATTGTCTATCATGACAGTAAGCAGAATCTACACAAAGTCTATCACAACAGCATGAAATCAATAATTCACCCTAGATGGCATGCCAAGAGTGCATGGAATGTGGTTTATACAAGTTCTTATATGATGCATGAGATGGAATACCCTCATCTCATTGGGTTGCGATAGAAATAGAACCGAAATAGTCAAGACAATAACAACACAAAGCATGTGAATCACACTAGGTGATATCATATCAATGATAAAATATCAAAAACAAAAAACTACAATTAACAAGGTAGTATGGATTTTCCCTACACATGGGTTAGCCAATCCCGAGCACAACATAATACCGAGTACTGAATATGTCCTATACCTGGATAATGGCACTAAATAGTAAATCAAGAGAAAATAAACTCTTATGCTACCACTTTGTAACGCCCCAAATATGATGCCCCTCCACTGGTGCCCCGTTCCTGGTTTTCCACAAGACCTCAAGCACATTTCCACAAATGCCAGAGGCTGCCGACTAGCAGCGAGGGCCTTGGTAAGTTATTGGGGAAACTATGCCCTCATTCGGTAAGGTATACGAGGTAAGGAAAACAACAACCAATAGCAGAAGTAGTAACAACATACATAACTGGAACCATACAACGGAAGATTTAATATATAGCAATGATGATAATGATACAGCAGGTATAAGTATCTATGGAAAGAAGAAAACACAACAACGTGCTGAAATACAACTGAACACAAGTACTAAAGCAACAACAACTCCAGTTGCATCGCAAGCCTAGTCTTGGTCCCTTTCTCTCTAACTATAAACAATCATGTACTAGAAGTCGAAGGGAACTTTCCCTTATCTATAGCTACGACAACAAAGCCTGCTTGGGCCCAAAATCATGGCCCAAACAGGGTGTGAGATAAAATCCCATTAGGAAATCACCCAAAGATTTGTGCCTAACAGTCAATGAATACAAGGAAAGTAAAAGTGCGGGAAACAGTAAATAGAAAAGCACACGTCAGCTACAATCCATAGTCTAGTATATAAATTACACAAGTAAATAACCAATGACAAGTAGAAAACAGGTAACCCACTGGGTAGATCTCAAAGCCTAACCCCTATGATTCAACCTACAAGTACTAGAAATCCTCTAGGAGGCACACACACTCTCACCCCTCTGCTTCACCTAAGAGTATACATTCTAAGGAAGCACTCACAATCAATTCTGCCAATAGTCTCGTATCATACTAAAGTATATCTCGGGAAGCACTCAATGTCTCATTCCCCCTATGGTCCGCGTCATGAAAGTACAGACTCTCTGAGGAAGAACTCAACATCAATTCCCCCCGTGGTCTCGCATCGTATTAAAAGACACTCTGGAGAAGCCCTTACATCCATTCTCTATATGGTCTACTACATTTGGTTCTTGTAGTCCTGAGTGAAAATAAACATGCTCAGCGCGCGTGTATCATCCAAGTAAATCTCAAAACTACTGGGCTCTCATTATAAGGCTCAACAGCAAAACAAAGCAATAGTTCCACTATCATACAACTAGTCATGGAAACTGGAAAACTCCAGAAAAACAAGCATGGAAATTTCTAGAGTACAAAAAAACTACTCTTTTCACAAAGGTAAACCTCTACTATAGAAATCAAAGAAGTAGGTAATCAATCAGGGGTAAATAGGGAAAACGCACAATTCACATTCATTGGAATTGGCGAATTTTCACAAAATACTCAAAGACATTCTACAGAAAGGAACAAAACACCTACCTCGATCCTAGGAGAATGATATACGAGAACATCAACGACAAATTCTCCTTAGAACGTCGTAGATCTGAGAAAACTTCTGGAACACATAAACCATTATAACATGAGAAAGAGGATGAATTGGAAGACAAGGCACAAGAAGAAGGAAGAACTCACCACTTCGATTCCAATGCAATCGACCGTGCCCGAATCGGAGAACGGATGGAGAGGCGGGGGCTCATCGAAGATTTGCGGATCCTAGGTGCTCTCAGATGAACGAGACGTTGAAGAAGATGTTTCTGTCCATTAGGCGCGACCCCGGTCCATTTAATGAAAAAAAGAAAGTACACACAGTGTAATTTTAGAGTACACATCGTGTACTAGGTCTTTCCATACTCTGCCAAAATCGCCCTCCACATCACCACTACATACTGTGTGTGTGGCCTAGACACGACCAGTACACGACTTCGAGCGGAAAAATAGTACACTACACGTACTCTAAAATTACACGACGTGTACTTCAAAAATAATCAAAAACATTATTTTTCTCAAAAACTCCAGAAAAAGGAAAGGCGTACATGAAACAAAGATTTGGGTTCTTTCATAAATAAATGATAGCATAACTTACTTGAAGGGAAAATGAAGTTTCCCCCTCAAAAACCAATTCAAAAATGAGTTCGAAGGGAGCTTTGGGGAGTTATAGAGGCTCACATGGCTAAAATGGTCGAATGGGGGAAGAAAGGGGCGAGTGTGGATAAATCCTGGGAGGGAAAATGTTGAATTTCAATAATATTTTCAATGACCTGGACTCCATGTACAGTTTGGCTGCATGGTTTAGTAAACCATGTGGCCAAACCGTGTGGCATATTCTTGCCACCCAAAATGTGACGTTTTTCCTTCAATTTATAGGGTTCCAATGGTGAAACCAAGGTGGAAATATAGGCCAAGGATAGGGGGAAACAATACCCAAATGGAAGCAATATTTTCACCCTAAGACTCATCCAACTCAAGGGTATAAACCTTGTCAACGACATACCCCATATGTGGTACAACTATGAGTTACATTAATCCAATTCCAAAACACTAAAACCTCACACCACCCCCTTGAAAAAGGAAGATGCCAAGTACAATACAGTACCACCTAGACAAAGGTCAAATATCAAGAACATGGGAGAGAAAAACCATTCAAACCCAGAACACCAGAAACAAATAGAATGCTAAGAAGAAAAAGTGGATTTGAACAAAGCATGGAATTGAAATTCTTGGTGTAAAAATTCTCCCCATTATAATTCTTTTTGTCCCTATAAATCAAAAACAACATCTTTTGAAAAGAAAAATCACAAACTACAGATCAAGATAGACTCGCTTTCCACATGTTCACCTACCTCCAAAGTGCAGATCACCTTCAGTTAATCAAAAAAAGGAAAAGAATACTCTCACCTACCATAACATACCCCACATAACTAAAATGATCAAACAAATTCAAACTAAATCCCAAAAAACACCTCAAACACTACCATACGTTGCTTATGAAATCCACTTGAAATGAACAACAAACCTGAATAAATCTACCACAACCTATGTTAAACAAAACAATTGGGCGTGCTCCAACCACAAATTTACATAAGTAGGAAATTGGTGGATAGATATCCTCAAATGAGACAACCACCATCCCAAAATACACCCAGGGGAAAACCGAGTCACTGAAACAGGTGACCGAAACAGACTTCCCACCACAAGGGACAACATAATTTCTAATACAAAATCAGGACACCAAATGGGGAAGGCCCGAATGGTCTCCCCAATATATGGGGTAAACTAACATTAGACATTTTTTATGAGATCTTACGTGAGACCAATGATGGGTCTCCCCACCATAAGAACCAACCTTCTTAACTAACCAGCATGGGGCGACACTAAAAGACCCAAAAATTGAAAGAGTTGGCATGATTGCATGGTTACTCTACATTGTTTAAGAAACCCTGCGCTAACTGTGAAAATCATTCATTACAAAGGAGAATCTTCACATGGTTACATGGGATAAGGTGCATGACTTTTCAAAGACCATAACGTAGATTCTTATTCTTACCACAAGGTTTCCTAGGTTGGTTCATGGTTACAAAAAACTATGTGCAATCAGTTCTCTTCAATAAGTCAAGCCCAAATTTCTTCTTTTTCACTGAAAAATCAATGTAAACCCAAAAGAATAACATAAACTCTAGCTATAACATGGAAAAAGGTCCTCCCACCTCTTCCACCGAACATGAAAAACTATAACAAGACGACAAAAAACAAGGATTAAACTATTCCTATATTTCATTATGAGGATAAGACATTGAACAATGGCTTTAATGACTCCAAGATTTCCCCTAACTATGTACCAGCTTCTCTTAGGGACCAATGGGTGGATCTCAGATGATTAGAGAATCTCCTACCTCACAGTCAGGCTTTAGAAACCCCTAAAAAGAACTTCTTCTTCTAGTGACACAAACAATTACAATGTGATATCTGATGGTCAAAATGACACATTAAACACCTCAAACCCAGTTTACCACAACCCATCATTTTACCCAAAAAAGGTATTAGAGGATGCAGACACATCACCCATTTTTACTTCAGATGGGAAACATTGTAACGAAAGGACACATAGATCCACCTCCTCTAGAAAATATGATTTTGGAATTCCATAATGGGAGACACAAATCCAAAAAAAAACATAGACTCTAAAAAGATTTCATTGACTTGACCTTTATAGTCAAATGAACACATGACATCACATTGTGTCACAAAACATGACCATTTCAGCTAAAAAAAATTGAGAGGAATCTTATGCTGACTCCCAAATAGCATAAGATTCCACAAATCAGTAAATATATCCACTCTTGGAAATATTTTCCACAGTGGTGGACAAATAAGAAATCTATCTTCAACGAGACATAAAAAAGACCCAATGGCCCATTAAGACACCATTTTATTCTAACAGCCCTGAATGGCATTATTCTTCGATAACACCGGCTGCATAAGAAACTAAAGTCTATTTCAACCTACCACAAACACTCTCCCTCTACAATGGTATCCACATAATCAAAAAATAATGGGGTTAAACTCAATCTCCAAATATCAGGAAGAATGTACTTATGTTGATCAAATGGAGGATCAAAAGAACCCGGTTCTTATTCCTGAGGTACGAGTTTCTTCCATTCTCTATTCCGTATGTGTTTTTGATACAATAAGGAAAATGAGAGAAAATACTATATTTTGGGACTACATGTCATGTACTTTTCCGCATGCCATGTACTTTGGCCATGTGGGATGAGTACAGAGGGTGTGTAGCCCTGTCGGTGACGAAAGGTGTAAAAACCGACTATACACCGTGTAGTTTGTATTTACATTCCATGTAGTCAGTCGATAGGAAAATTGTAAGGTGGTAGAGGCAGCCGCCATTAAAGCATCAGTACATGCCATGTACTAATGTACTACACTTCATGTACTCATGTCGACGGATGAACAATGCCATGCTGGAGAGAAGCCGCCAGAGGAACAGTTAAAAAAATGAAAAGTACACGTCTTGTACTCAATAGTACATGCCGTGTAGTCTGTTTTTTCACATAAAATGGGTAGTAGCATCATCTGTTCATAGTGAAGGCTTATAACTGGAGGAGGAGTTGGGAGAGATGGATGAACCTTCTAGGAGCTCTAGATCACATGTCGGGAATCCGTTTCTGCCTCTGATGATCTCTTTGGACCTATACGGGTAGGCCTCTCCTTCTCTTTAAGGCATTCTTACCAATTATTTCTTGAGGGGATGTTATTTTCATTTGAACAAGTTTTCTTCTACCCTATATCTATGTCGTCTTTGGGAATTTATGGAAGCAACATTAACATATACTGTTTAGGGATTTTAAGGTAGGTGGATTTGTGTTTAAATTCCAACTGTTGTGTGGTCTTGTGTACCTTTGTGCTACGAACGCATGTTGGGGTATCGTGTGGATAAGTTCATGGCTATTTTGAATGCCTAAAACTATAAAGGTAATTAAATTTGTTAACAAACTGTCATTTGGTTCGCTGCCTGGATCCAGGACCACCCATGGGGTGCGTTCCTCTGTTTAGCCATTTGGTCAGGATACTTGAGGGTATGCCATGTTTACTTTATGCATTACTTTTCCCATGAGAGGAATTGTAAATATTTCATGTTTAAATATTGGTAATGTCCTAGTTACTTTATAGCATGAGGGCGTGGATATTTTATAGCCTGAGGGTGTGCTTACTTTATAGCCTGAGGGCATGGACATTTTATAGCATGAGGGCGTGGATATTTTATAGCATGAGGGCATGGTTACATTATAGCCTGAGGTCATGGTTACATTATAGCCTGAGGGCATGGGTACTTTATAGACTGAGGTCATGGATACTTTATAGCCTGATGGAGTGGACATTTTATAGCCTGAGGGTGTGGATATTGTATAGCTTGAGGGCACGATTACTTTATATGCATGAGGGCGTGGTTACTATATTGGCCTGAGGGTGTGGTTATATTATATTATCCTGAGGGAATGGTTCTGATGAGAACATAATGTTAATAAAATTAATGGTTAAATGAATATTAAAAATGGAAATATAAATGGTAAAGTTAGTTACTTTTGAGTACTTCTTAGTTAATTATATTTTATTATTGGACACTGTTGTTGCATATTTTCTCACAGTTGGGCACGCGCCTTTGGTGGGTGCCTACTAGGATTTATTTTTCACACCCTGTTTGGGTCATGTCTTCGGCCCAAACAGCTATGGTTTCTGCAGGTTTTGACAGGGGAACTGGTCCCTATACAGGTACATGATTATAGAATAAGAGTATGGGAGCACGGGACCAAGCTTTGGCTCGCGATGCTGCTGGCTGTTTTGTTTTTTTTCTGTTGTACCTACACTCTCTATTGTATCTTATTGTACTATTGTGTAACATGTTCCGGTTGTTTTATTAGAACTTGAGACATGTTTCAACATTATCTATATAACTGTTGGTTATCTTTTACTGTAGTTGTATATTTTAAATGTGTATGGTTTATTGCTTCTGCTGTTGTTGTATGTTTTATTTAGTATTCCACTGCACTACACTTTGAAAAATTAGGCCATAGTTTCCCCACTATCAGACCTGGGCCCTCGATGCTAGTCGGCAGCCTATAGCATTTGGGTAAATGTGCTTGAGGTCATGTGACCAACCGGGTTCAGGGAACCCGTTGAGTGGCACCCGGATCTGGGACGTTATAAAGTGGTATCAGAGGGGTTATTTTCATAGACTATCTATTTGGAGCCTTAGTCAGGGATAGGACGGGAACAGTAGTTGGTAATAAGTTTTGCGCGGGCGTAGCTAACCTGTGTATAGGGAAAAACCAATCCACCTTGTATTTTTTCAATTCTTCTGATTTTTCAAATTTTACAGTTGATTTGTTTTCACCGTTGGGTGACGCACTTATGATTGTGCTGTTTATAATTTATCCATGGGGTCTATTTAGTTTCCACCCGATGAGATGAGGGTATGAAATCTCATGCATCATTTAGACACATGCTAGAAATCACATGCCATGCATAGTTCCATGCCATGTTGGTGCATTATAAATTGCATGTTGTTGTGATAGTTGTTGTTCTAGAAAAGCATGCTATTGTGATAGCTTCTTGATAAATACATGTTATGTGATAGTGTATTTTCGTGTGATACTGATGAAATAATAGACACCAAACTTTGGTTTTTGGGGATTATGGTCCCTCATTGACTTGAATTGTGAGGATCATTGACTGTTTATCTTGTTATAACACATATAAGATTCCAAACATTGAGTCTAGGGGAGTATGGGCCCTCACGGATCGGAATTTGGAACTTATGTGTTGTTTCCAGTATTTTCCGGGTTCCAGAATAGTTTTAGAGGCGTACTGTCCGGAAAACCCAGTATACACACCGAGGATTTCATTGGACACATGCAATGTGTTCTTCTATTCAGGAAGAAAACAATACTTTTTGAGTACATGCCGTGTACCTTAAGTACACGCTGTGTAGTCACTTCTCGTGTCAAGAACAATGTTTCTAGGGACAGGTGAAGGGAAATGCTTGGTGAAAACACGCCCTGTACCGGAGGTACATGCCGTGTATTGTGGATCCAGAGTCCGGTCGTGTAACTAACAACACAGACATAGGAGACCTTAGGCCATACACGCCGTGTATACTGTAGCACACATCGTGTAGTCTGATCTGGGATCCAACCGTGTAACTAACAACACGGGTCGGTGTAATCCTTTCTTGTACACGCCATGTCCATCTGGAACACCCCGTGTAGTGTGAGTCATATATTTGACTGTGTAACTAACAACCCAGGTCATTGAAGCTTGTTTATTACACACCGTGTACCCGGGGACATGCTCTGTAGTTTCGACCAGTGACAGACCGTGTAGACCTGACCGTGTGGCATGACAAAATGGGTTGGTGTACATGCTGAGTTCAAGTGTAACACGCCATGTAGTTTAAGTAGATTAGTCCTCCGTGTCATGAACGACATAGGGAGATGTAATTTTCACCATACACGCCATGTAGATTATATACACACCATTTATTATTGTACAATGGGAGCCGTGTGGCTTATCCATGTAGAAGGACCCGGGGAAGGAAAGAAAAGTAAGGTACATGCCATGTAGTCAGTATACACACCGTGTAGTAATGTTTTGTAAATTTTGAATGCCATATTCCTCTTGTTTTTATTTTGTTTCCTTTGTTTTTAGTCTTTGATAATCTTGATCTAAGGTGTGTGTTTGAACTTGTAGATTCATGCCGCCGAGACGACCATGTGTTGTTCACCAATAGAGCGGAAATGATTATACTCCATAGATGGTGGTCCATGGGCTACCAGTGGATCCTCCAACAATGCCAGATGTGGCACCAGCTATTATATCGGGCACAGGCACGGATGCGCAGTTCTGTGAAGGCTTTATGTGGTTCATGCAGACCTTTCCGGGAGCACCGACGGCTGCCACCTCTATGACTGAGCTGACTCGTATATTCTAACAACAACATCGGCCTACGTTTTCAGTGGATAGTGGAACACAGGCTGCAGAGTCTAGGATGGAGTCTATGCAGACTATTTTCAAGCATCTTGAGATGCCTCCAGGACAGAGGGTCAAGCTCGTGACTTATATTTTGTGTGATTCTCCCAAGAGGTTGTTGGATGTTACCACCCAGACAGGGAAACACTGAGACATGGTGTGGGAAAATTTTTAGATGGATTTCTATGACTTCTACTTCCCAGAGTCACTAAGGGTATATAGAGATTGAGAGTTTATGAATTTGTATCAAGGCTCTATGTCAGTGATGGATTATTCTACTCGTTTCACCAAGCTTCAGTGTTTTTCACTCGTTCGGGTAGGTGATGAGACGTTGAAGGCCATACGCTTTGAGGATGGTCTTCGTTATGACATCTGCGCACTGGTGAATGTTTTCAGGTTGCCTATAGTACATGCTATTGTGAACCAAGTGCTGATTATAGAGAGGAAACTTTAGGAAGCTAGTGGGGTAGGCCAGGGCGGTTCGGCACCAGGTTATGGTACTATTTCTACCGGTAAGAGGAAATGACAAATGAGTTTCTCTCACTATGGCAGTACTAGGTAGGAAATTACTTCATGTGTCCTGGTTAGGTGGTACCAGTTAGCTACAAAGGGGAACATGAGACATCTATGTCCACCTGACCTAGTGGAGTTCCGAGCATGCACAAAGATGGGTCATCTGTAATGATTTTATAGGACTTTTCTACCAGTGGCTACTGAGAGGGGTTTTGTGCAGACTCCGCGTGCAAGAGAAGGACTGACAGCTTCTTACCAGTCGGGGAACTGGGTTACATCAGTACATAAAAGAAGAGGTGGTGGTCTTGGCCATGGTAGCCAGACACCAGGATCTCAAAGACAGTAGGGCAGGATAGCTCAGGGTAGCCAGGCTGTGATGCAGGGCCAAAACACTGTGCAGGCATATGTAGTGCAACATACCCTACAAAGGAAGGATCCCGGACATTCTACTATCAAATGTACTATTCTAGTAGCTTCTATCTTATATGAAGTACTTATCGATACGGGTGCTACACATAGTTTCATACGTGTGCCTATTTTGGATAGCCTTGGGCTCTTTGTTTCTTCTTCTTATGCTGTTATGATGCTAGAAACTCCGTTGGGGGCTAGAATGACTGGTGTGCATCAGTCCAAGGAGTTCCCCCCTGAGGTTAGTGGGTGTCACTTTCTTTTGATCATATATGTCTTATAGATGATGGGATATGATGTCATTCTTTGAATGGACTGGTTGGTTCCCTTTTGTGCCATTGTAGATTGCTATCATCTCAAGGGGAGTTTCACATCACTAGAGGGCAGAGAGATTCTATACAAAGGCTAATGGGATGTTCAGGTGAGTTGATATTGACCAGAGCAATGTGGGCGGGGTGGAGTCACTTCCCAAAATTTGAGTTTATATCTGGATGATCAGGGGACTTGTCAGAAGGATTTTCCTCTAGTGGTTGATCATTTCGGGGATGTCTTCCCGGACGACTTTTCAAGTCTAACTCCAGAGCATGAGGTGGATATCACTATTGACCTAGTGCTAGGATCACCACCAGTGTCCATTCATCCTTATAGGGTGGCTACACTAGATTTTCAGGAGCTCAAGAGATAGTATGATGAGTTACATGCAATGGGTTTCATTTGAACCAGTACTTCCCCATGGGGTTCACCGGTCCTCCTTACAAAGAAGGCAGACGGTACCCTCAGACTCTGTGTGGATTATCAGAAGTTGAACCAGTTGATGGTCAAGAACCGATATCCCATGCTGAGGATTGATGGTCTCTTTTATCAAATTCATGGATCATGTGTGTTCTCAAAGATTGAATTTAGATCTCAATATCATTAGTTGCACGTTAGACCATCTGATATACCTCTCACATCCTTCAGGAGCAGGTATGGTCTATAAGAGTACTTGGTTATGCCGTTCGGACTCACGAACGTGCTAGCAGTTTTCATGGATCTAATGAATCGTGTGTTCCATCTTTATTTTGATTCATTCATTGTAGTATTCGTGGATGATATCTTGGAGTAATCCCACACTTGACACAACCATTCCACCCATCTTGAGATTGCACTTATTACACTAAGAGAGCATAAGCTATATGATATGCTCTCAAAGTGCCACTTTTGGATGGACCAGATTCAATTCCTGGGTCAAATCATCTCAGAGGTAGGAGTTTCCATGGACATAGAGAAGGTGAGAGCAGTAGTTTCCTGGGAGCAGCCTAAGAACATGTTTGAGATATGGAGTTTATTTGGGCAAGATGTTTACTAATGGAGATTCATTCAGGACTTCTCACTCTTAGAAGCATTGTTGATGGGTTTGACTAATAAGGGTGTAAAGTTCTTTTGGTTAGAAGATTACGAGACAGCCTTTCAGGACATGAATGGAAGGTTGACATCCGCACTAATCCTGATACTCCCAGAATAGTGAAAGAGCTATATAGTTTACTATGATGCATCAAGTATTGGGCTGGGAGCAGTGTCAATGCAGGGTGACCAATTTGTTGCATACGGTTCTCGGCAGTTGAGGACACATGAGAGGAATTATTCAATGCATGATATTGAGTTGGCTGCAGTTGTTCATGCATTGTGCTATTGGAGACATTATCACATGGGAGATCATTTTGTGGTTTTCACCGACCAAAAAATACTCAATTATATCTTTAATTACATGAATTGAATCATAGACAGTGAAGGTGGGTCGAATATCTTTAGTCCTTCGACTTTGATATTTCCTAAACACCTGGTAAAGGTAATGTAGTAGCTGATGCACTATGCAGGAGGACTCAGATACAAGCAGTGCAAGAGGCCAGTGGTGAGTGGAAGCTCATGGCTTTGTTCCCTGAGATGCATTTGGAGGTTCACAACAGTTTGAGGCAGACATGTATTTCAACTTTAGGTGTGACCTCTAACGTCCTGGATAGAGTGAGGATGAGACAACTATCTATTGTGGAAGGCCTAGTTCTACGGGAGTCGGTGGAAAGTGAGGAACCTCCTCCTAGATGGACGATAGGCGATGATGTTGTACTGCGTTTCCATGGACGAGTATGGGTTCCATGGGATATACGTGAGGATATGATGCAGGCGTTTCATGCTTCAGCTTGTTTAGTTCATCCAGGAGTTACCAAGATGTACCGTGACTTGATACGTCAGTATTGGTTGCCCGGTGTGAAGAGAGGGGTAGCTGGTTTTGTTACGAGGTGTTCTACCTTTCAGCAGGTGAACTCGGAGCATCAGAGGCCAGATAGACTTTTACAGGAGTTACCCACCCCAGAGTGGAAATGTGATGATGTCGTGATGGACTTCATGACTGGCTTTCTGATGTCACCTCGAGGCAATGATGTCATGTGGGTTATTGTGGACAAACTCACGAATGTAGCTCATTTTTTCTGATCAAGGAGACCTTCGGTGTTGAAGCGCTCGGAATTTTTTATATCCAAGAGGTCGTACGTCTTCATGGGGTTCATCATTCTATCGTTTCAAATAGGGACACCCATTTTATGTCTCATATCTGGTAGAGTTTTTAGAGGGAACTGGGTACACAGGTGATTTTGAGAACATCTTACCACCCTCAGACCGTTGGTCTGTCAGAGCATACGATACAGGTGCTTGAGGACATGCTGCGAGCATGCATCCAAGACTATTGGGGTTCTTGGGAGTAGAACATACCCCTATTAGAGTTTTCCTATAATAATAGTTTTCATATGACTGTTGATATGGAACCTTACATGGATTTATATGGTATCCCATGCCGATCACCCTTGTGCTAGTTAGAGGCAGGTGAGACAGCTTTATTGGGACCACGTCTCATGTAGGAGACTTCTGAGCTGGTCCAGTTGGTTCAGAAGTGGATGGCTACCACACAGTCTCGTCAGAAATCATATGTTGATCTCCGCAGATGACCCTTGGAGTTTGTGGTCGGGGATCAGGTTTTCTTACGTGGTTTTTCGAGGTTGGGACATAGGCGGATCAAGAGACAGGGTAAACTTTCACCGAGTTATGTTGGTCCATTTGAGATTCTTAAGAGAGTCAGGCGGGTTGCCTATCGGTTGTAGTTACCACAGAGGTACTGGGCCACACATAACGTCTTCCATGTATCTCAATTGTGCAGCTATCATTCAGACCTGTCTCACGTATTTCATCCAGAGGAGGATGAGCTTCATATCGATGCATCCTTTGAGGAGCATCCGATTCATATCGTTGATAGGATCATGAAGGTACTTCGAGGTTGGACAATTCCTCTCGTATCGGTGGTATGGAAGTATGGCTGAGTGCAGGTCGAAACCTGGGAGTGGGAGACTGACGTATGTGCTCAATGGCCTGATTTGTTCACTGCTTTTTCTTCGCCACCCTTGGAAGGTCAATTCAGGGATGAACTGCTTTAAGGGGGGAATTTTGTAAGAACCCAGTTCTTCTTCCTGAGGTATGAGTTTCTTCCTTTCTCTATTCCTTTTGTGTTTTTGAGAAAATAAGAAAAATGGGGGAAAATCCTAAATATTTTGACTACATGCTGTGTACATCTACACACGATGTGTACTTTGGCCATGTTGGATGAGTACACAGTGTGTGTAGCCCTGTCAGCGACGAAAGGTGTAAAAATTGACTACACGCCATGTAGTTTGTATTTACACGCCATATAGTCAATCGACGGGAAAATAGTAAGGTGGTAGAGGTAGTCTCTAGCTAAGCATCAATACACGCTATGTACTCATGGACTATAAGCTGTGTACTCATGTCGAATGATGAACAGTTCCATGCTGGTGAGAAGCCACTAGAGGAAGAGTTAAGAAATGAAAAGTAAACGTCGTGTACTCAATAGTACATGCCGTGTAGTCTGTATTTTCACATAAATTGGTAATTAGCCTCCCCTATTCACAGGGATGGCTTAGAACTAGAGGAGGAGTCGGGACTGAGGTCTGAACCTTCATGTAGCTCCCGATTGCACGCTGGGAATCCGTTTCCACCTCTAAAGTTCTCGTTGGAACTACACGGGTAATCCCTCTGTCTTTTTAACCCGTTCATACCAATTATTTCTAGAGGGGAAGTTATTTAGGTTTTAATGGGTTTTCTTCTACCCTATATCTACATCATCTTTGGGCGTTTCTGGAAGCGATGTTCACATATACCATTCAGGGCCATTTAAGGTAGGTGGCTTGGTGTTTAAATTCCAACTGTTGTGTGTTTTTGTGTACCGTTGTGCTACGAACCCATGTTGGGGTATCATCTGGCTAAGGCCCTTGCTATTTTGAAAACCTATAACTGTAAAGGTAATTAATTCTGATAATAAACTGTTGTTTGGGATCCCTGCTTTGATCCAGGACCACCCCTGGGGTGCATTCCTCGGTTTTGCAGTTTGGTAAGGATACCTGAGGGTATGCCATGTTTACTTTATACATTACTTTTTCCTTGAGAGGAATTGTAAATAATTAAATATTTATATGTTGGGCATGTCCCAGTTACATTATAGCATGAGGGCGTGGATATTGTATAGCCCAAGGGCGTGATTACTTTATAGCCTTAGGGCGTGGTTGATGGCATGGACATTTTATATCCTAAGGGTGTGGATATTGTATAGCCTAAGGGTATGGTTACTTTATAGCATGAGGGCATGGTTACTTTATATCCTGAGGGTGTGCATACCTTATATCATAAGGGCGTGGTTATTTTATCCCTTGAGGGTGTGGACATTTTATAGCCTTAGGGCATGGATATAGTATATCCTGAGGGCGTAATTACTCTATATGCCTGAGGGTGTGGTTACTATATCGTATTGAGGGCGTGCTTATATTATATTAGCCTGAGGGCATTGTTATGAAGAGCAGAAAATGTTATTAAATTGAAAGGTTAAATTAACAATAAAAATGGCAATATGACTGGAAAAGTTAGTTACTTTTGAGTACTACATAGTTTATTTCATTTTATTACTACACACTATTGTGGTATATTTTCTCGTAGTTGGGAACATGCCTTTGGTGGGTGCCTACTGGGATTTATTTCCCACACCATGTTTGGGTCATGTCTTCGGCCCAAACAGATTACGTTTCTGAAAGTGTCGACAGGGAAAAGGGTCCCTATACGGGTACATGATTGTAGGAGACGAGTAGGGGAGCATGGGACCGAGCTTAGTCTCACGATGCTACCGGCTGTTTTGTTTTTTTCTATTGTACCAGCACTTTCTATTAAATCTTATTGTACTGCTATGTAAAATGTTATGGGTACTTTCTAAGAGCATGAGGCATGTCGAAAAATTATCTATATAACTGTTGGTTATCTTTTACTATAGTTAATTATTTTAAATGTGTATGGTTTATTTCTTCTTCTATTGTTGTATTTTTTATTTATTATTCCGATGTGCTACACTTTGAAAAATGAGGGCATAGTTTCCCCACTATCAGACCTGGGCCCTCGGTGCTAGTCGGCTGCCCTTGGATTTTGGGGAAATGTTCTTGAGGTCTTTTGACCAACCGAGTTGGGGGCACCCATTGAGTGGCACGTGGATCTAGGATGTTACAAGGATCATCCAACATAGATTCACCATGCGACACACATAAATCCTACATTAACTATTTATGGGGGCATAAAATTGCTGACATGAAAAACCAAAGACCCAAAAAACTTGGTTCTTTTGTTAAAACTTGCAAAAACCTCAACCAAACACAAGAGGGGAGCCATCACATTTTCATCCCTAACTATTCCTCAAAAGTGACAACTAACCATTGCTTCATTCCAACATATGGATGAAACACCAACCCAAAACATCATTTAAACAATATCTATTCTTGAACTCGAAACATCCCACAATATCAATCATGAAAACACAAAATACACACCCCTGAACCACAAATTATCCAAACAAAACCCTTTCCATCAAAAGAATTCTTAAAAAAATTTGTCGTTGGGTTGGGTATTTACCAATTATCTCTCATGATCCTCACACATGCATGTTCATAATCCACACATGACACCCACATCATATTTATCCCAAAAACAATCTAGATGTTCCATCAACCATCCTTATTTTGATATAAACCCATGCATGTGGTTACCCTTGAGAACACCAAATTCCAAAACCCATCCTTTCCACTTTTCAAAATCAAAACATTTTAGCCACACTTTCACTTTCTCAAAAATGCAAATGATAAAATCAAATAACAATTAAAATCATACAAATAAATATAGAAAATCTCCCATAATTCAATAAAAAATAACAATCATTCATTTCAAAACCATTTCAAAACATTTCAACACATTTTCAAACACATCTAATTTCATGAAAACACCATTTCATAAATATACATTAAATTAATAACTCATCATTTCACATTTCAAAACAAGGTTTCAAAATTTCATTAAACATTTCAATGCTCAGTAGTTACCAAATAAAAATCCTTCTTCAACCCCCACAGATAAATTCTAGAACACTTAATTAAATTCCAAACCCTTTTTCTTATATTAGAAAATTCTACATGAAACACATATTCAAAACCCCCTTTTAACATGATTCATACTTTCAAAAGAATTGTAAACATATAATTTACCCTTTCAAAATAATTCTAGAATTTCATTTCTATAATTTTAGAAATAAATCCATTTTCACATTATGGGATAATTTCTTCACCAAAATTCATACAGTTTAATATCAAGTCATTTTTTCTTGAAAAGACAAGTTTCCAAGACTCCAAAACAATGAGACAACAGACCATGTGAGAGGAAACTAGTGTCGGTGGGTGACATTGAAATATGGTTGAAATCCATATTATAATCACTACACTATTACATAGACTGTTTTTTGGAGATATCCATATATTCAAGTTGACTTCCAGGCCCTGCGAGCTCAATGAAACCATTGAGCCAATTCTCTTCTGATTTCCCCCAATTATCAATGAACCACGAGAAATACTTAACTCAGATAAAACCCAAAAATCTATGGTGACTTGAATTCCATTAGGAGGGGTCTTGAACCAAAACAAAACCATAATCCGAATGTCTAATCCCAATAATCCTAGCTCCGGACTATCCTGAGTCTTCCCCAAATAACATGACCCAACGGGTGAACCTCCTCTAATACCATTTTCTCACGCATCAAATCTGGTTTCCACTAACGCCAGCACCAAATCCAACCCATGAAACATTACAAAGGGTGTTCCTTATCCTAGTGGGGCTGGCACAAATTCTCGGATATCAACAAATTAGGTTTGGGAATGATTTACCTTGTATGAAATCATAAAACATTAAAAACAATCATTAATATGAATATGAAATTTTCATGCCAAACCACCCTTAACTGAAACCAGATCTGAATACATGGTTCTAAACAATGTAAAAAGGACAAAACATAAAGAAAAATAGAATCCAATCAATGATAATGACTCTACATGACAAGGGTTCATTACCCCTGAGCCATCTCCACAACCCCACAGTGTAGGATGGGGACTAACAACCCGAACCTCCTTTACCTAAGGCTTTGCCTTTACCTGTGTCAAAAATAATCATGTATATGTATACAAAAGGGGTGTATGTAGGGTGTAATCCAAATACCAATAGATTATTACCCAAATATTTCAAATAGAATGGAATTTATGGTAAAAAACCATGTATTTTAAATAAGTATGGAAAAGAGACAATAAATTCCAAGAAATGAAACTCTCAATTATAAACAGTTTTCAAAATAAATCATTCGGAAGGTTAAAACATCTGAATAAGACATGTTAGCTACTGTAATTTATTTCCAAAAACACCATAATACAATGTTAAATGCCACAAATCCAATGGGCATCAAAATTAATAACACCCCTAGACACTAGATAGTCTCTGTCCCTATGCACCTCACACCTCAATGTAAAATATCAATGTCACAATCATTTCCCATCAATGAGACACTATTATGGAAATTACCCATATCAAATTTCCCCCCAAAAATATACATATAATTTATTTATTGTTTTCTTTATCCATAATCTCAATGAAATAGGGACAAAACCTATCCGGATCACTAGCGTACTAGTACATATCCGCCCACAAAGGTACGTTGGCATCCCCCTTTGTGATCAAACAATTCTTCCATGCTACATAAATCCCTTTTAATATAAAAACACCAGCATTGGTCCCATTAAAACAATACAATTTCTATACATAGATTATTACACTTAGAACATAGAACAAAACATTTTGATTTTCAATAAAACAACTTCTCCAAACATAGCACTGTTTTGCACCCAAAAGTCCTTGAAATCACAATTTTGCACACAAGTTTAACCCTTATTTGTCACCAATACAAAATAAGAAACCCAATAAATTTCAATGAGACAGACATGGTGTATGTAAAACAATTTTTCATTCAACTTAGCCAATATTGCGGTGTAGGGTTTGGGCACTATGTTTTTTTACAACCCCAAACAGTTGAAACTGGTGGGTGTAATTATTATTCGAAGGGATGCCATTGGGATATGTTATTTCATGTCCCTTAGGCCTTCATATTTTATTTTTCTCCTTTATTTTTCCTCCCTTTTTTATCTAATAAATAAACAACTATGATGATGATGATTTAAAACCTCTATTTTCACACAAACATGGCAATTAAAGTTCATATGCCTCACAAACACCCTTAAAAAAGATTTTGCAGCAATAACCAAAAGAGATAAACATTAAAAACATTATTTTCTTCTAGAATACATTTCAATAAATCAAAATAAGTATTTATAAGGCATCATTATATGAGAAACTAAAATATTTCTATGAAAAACCCTCAACTTCTCATTAAAATGGATGTTAGACATCATTTTCTTTACATATAAAAATAAAACAAATTATTTGACCAAAAATAGAATGAGTTAACTATAAAAACGAAATAAACACATAAAGATAATTCAAAAGGTTTTCATAAAGGTGGATCCCCTACCAAAATTGGTAAAACATTGAATCCTCTATGGAAAAATTCAATCTTAAGACCGCCACACCTCTAGGAAGGTAGATCAATCCTAGAATAAAAATATTATAAATAAAAACAATGATGAAACCATAGGATTGAAAAACAACATTCTGGAAAAAATAAACCTCATGGATAGGAGAACAGACCCTACAGAATGGATATAAATCAAGGATAGAAGGACTTACAAGAAAAAAAATGATGTTTCTCCATAAAAAAACCCATTCAAAAATGAGTTCCAAGGGATGTTTGGGTAGCTTGGGGGGCTTCCTTGGTTGAAATGGTCAAATGGGGGAAGAAAGGGGAACATTTGAAAAAATCACGGGAGGGAAAACTTGGATTGTCAAGATAATTTTTAATTTCTTTGACACCATACATGGTTTGGCTACACATTTTAGAAAATCGTGCTTTTAAACTGTGCAACCTGTTCGGGCAACCCAAATTGTAACACTTTTCCTCCAATTTCAGGGGGGTCCATGTGGTAAACCTAGGGGATAATATAGGTCATGGATATGGGAAATAATAACCAATATAATACCACCATTCTACCCAGTGACTCATCCAACTCAAGGGTATAAACCACCTCAACAACTTAACCCATAAGTGGTTCCACTAAGAGTGTCATTTTTGCAACTCCAAAATACCAAAAAATTACAAAGACCATTGAAAAAATACGATGCCAAGTACCATAAAATAAACCATGACTATTTTCATAGCTCAATAACATAGGTGAAACAAAAAATTAAAACACAGAACTCTTGGAATCTAAGAGAATGCTAAGAACCAAAAGCGGATTTGAAAAAAGAATGGAATTGAAATTCTGGGTGTGACTTGCTGAGTAGAGACTGACAAACCATGTCCGTGTTTTTTCCCCTTGGTAAATTTGTGAAACAACCACATCCAATTATAGTGGATTTACAAGGATATATTTTATGGAAGATCAACCTAATATCTACCTAACCAAAATTCCAGGATGTTCTTATATACCTATTCACATTGTCTATATTATGGTTATTTTCCTTAATATTTATTTTCAAAATATAGTTTCCAAGATTCTGACTAATCATCCTTAAATACGAAATATAATTCCCCTACCCAAGAATCCTAGTGCCAATGAATTATATTATTAAAAAAGAATTATTATAAGGATTTGAATCCTGATGTACTGATCAATTTAGAAGTTTTGGAAATCCATAATACAGAAATGATACCCATAATAAATTGGTTTAATGAAAATCAAAACTCGTTATATAACAATAAAAAATAAAATTATTCCTTGAAACTCGGTCTAAGGATTCCTCTATAAAACATCGAGAAAATAAATATTATAAGGATGAGCTCAAATTATGACTATTTTTTAATTGGGATGAAATAATGAATTGATGAAAATAATCAACATGAAGAGGGTAATAACTGATTACACAAGAAATCAAATAAATACATAAGGTAATATCCATATTGTAAAGTAAGAAATTGAAAACATGTTCCTTTTAATAAATGAAACTGAATATAAAATTTCTATGTAGAAATTTTGACACAAAATCTAATGCATAAATTATAACTAAAGGCATATGATGAAATACATAAATATTTGATTCCATGTTTCTAAGTTACTTGGTGACTTTGATGCCAACACCATTCAGAATATGGTTTATAAAATATTTGTTCAAAACAAATATTCTTTTCCACCCTCATCTCTACTATCCATATCATTCACAAGATAGTTTATAAAACATAATTTATAGATTCCTAGGCTTTTTCCAAATAGATTTCATTCTATGAGACTATCTTGTATTATGGGGATCACTTTAAATGGTCCCCAACTCATGTCATATCAGTCCTAACTATTCCTCATATATTGTATAATAAATTTAATAAATACACATAGTCCACTATAATTATATTTTTTTTGTTGAATAACATATATAGGTTTATCAGTAATTACCCAGTGTAGTATAAGAATCAACAAGGTTTTTTGACACTTATGAAGGGAAATACCATTGAATGAACCTCAAAACATTAATGACAAAAATAATCCGTAATCATTCAAATGTGTCATATATCACAGTGAAACATTTGAATCATAATCCCTATGAATGAATAATAATAAATGATACATATAATATCAGTAGAATAATAATATTGATGATATTACATTCCAAATGGTAGTTTATACAATATATAAAAATAAAATTGTGTATAAAAAAATAATAAGTCTCGATGAAATAAAAATTGAGAAGAAATCAATTTCATTGAGTCTGAATTGTCATGTGTTTTATTGTATTCCTATACAATAAACTTATGATCATTATTTTTCGATTAAATTTTTTTTTCATGTTTATTATTAATTTTTTTCAGTTATTACAATGATTTAAACAACTGCTTAAAAAATTATGTTTACATCAGGTGTTGTGACTTGATGCAGTTCATTTGTTAAAACCAATTCTATATCTTGAATATTGTAAAGAAGTCACTATATAAACATATAAAAATAATAATAATGACATAATTTTCATATTTATACAAAATTTTAACTATTTAATAAAATTGAAGGATGTAAATGAAAAATTAACCAACTTACAATCATGGAGATTGTAGTCCATAGGTATGCATGAGGATCTTTGGCATTTTTCAATGATCATTTTTTGAAGGAAGGTATGCTAGTCTATAAATTATAGAATGATCATAACAAAAAAATACAATGATATTTATCATAAATAATTATAAATATAATTCCTATGATATAAAATGAATCACATCATGTTGGGGAGATGATATTCCACATGTCCATGTCCGACATTATCATTTTTAGGTGAGTAAAAATTAGAAAAAGGAAATGATATATTATGTTTCTAAAAAGGTAATTATGTCATGAATATCATATAGATTCGATTAATGTTACATACATTAAAATAAAATAATAATTTATACATTCCATTTATAGTGTCAATGAGTCACATAGCCAGATGAAATTCTTTATTGGTTTGAGGAGTAGACTCCCCACCATTAGAGGTATCTACTTAAACATGAAAACCCTTGATGAAAATGGGTCATACAATATTTCCCTAAAATATATTTTAAAAAAACAATATATTTTATCATATAATCCCCAAATATTACATGTCCATTGACCCTATTTATAGTTAGGCTTGGTATTACCTCTTCATTGTACTCTAGTAGCAGGAAAACAGTTTCCTCTTTATCATATCCCCTGAGATTGGCCTTGATAAAAACTAACCACTCTGACACTTATTTTTCTGGACAGATGGAACACCAAATTGAATCAGTGATCAAACTAACGATCCTCCAAAAACATTCTTTGTAACACCCTTAGTTTTTTTGAATTGTTTTTTTAAATCCATTTAACCTTTGTGATATTTGTCATTTCACAGAACATAGAAAATAATAATTTTATATTAAAAAACAATTTTTTTCTTGGCTTCTCTGGAACACCATTTTAATCATGCACTACAAAAAACATAATTTTTATCGTTCACTACAAATAACACCTAGGTTATCTTTCATTACAATCAACTATGTCTTTCCATGATGGATTGTGTAACATGCATGACCATTTTTTACCAAATAATTATATGTTATTATAATATTATTATTTAATATAACAATTTATAACCTATCAGATAAATTATTAGTTGTAAACAATATTAATAAATTTATAAAAATATATGGTTTATAAAAAATAAATGATTAATTCATTGTTTATCAATTAATTATAATGAAATATGATAAAATAATGAATATTGGGGAAAATATTAATATTTTCATGGTTACAAAGCTGTTTTACACTAATAAATTAAGTTCATTTGAATTAGTGATTAATATTAATGAAATATATATGGTAAATATTAAATAAATTTTTTTGTATTCTTCTAATATATTTGATAGTGATATGACCAGAAGAACAGAATTTTACGTGTCAATTTTTTTTATAAATGTAGTTTTATCATATTTTTATGGAGAACCCATTTAAAATACAATTTTGAAAATTTTAGGAAATTAGAATGTTAAAATAAACATTATCATGGGAATTTAAGCATAAAATGGTTTTAGGATATTGTTTTGGTAATTTTCTATAAGTATTCAATTTTTAAAGAATAGTTAAAAATACGTGATTTTAATTTTCAACTGCTTTTTCATCTAATTTATTAATAAAAATAAATATTATTTTAAATGGGTATCAATATTTAATTAGAAAATATTATCATCATTTAATCCAATTTAGTTCATTGGATCCAATTTCACATTGAAATTTGATATAAAAACATAGAAAATGTTTTATAATTTTTTTACATTAAAACTCCGTTGTGTCATCTCGTTGTCAGGATTGATATAAAAGTAATCTCTGAAACTAATGTGACTATAATTTTGAAAAATGGATACCAAATTTAGATTAATCACTGTTTATAATTTTTAATAACGTAATTTTTTTTACCAAAATGATTTGTGAATGTAATTAACATTAATTACATCAATTAAGGTAAAATAAAGCTTAACTAAGGACTAATCCTTCTATTTATGACCCAAAACAACCAAGACAGAATTCTAACACTCATTTTTTGGACATTATTAAGTCATGAACATTAAATTATTGTGTTCTTTATGACTTTTATTAGGTATGACCTTTGGTACGCAATAATTTTTTTTAAAAAAGTGTGTGCATTCCCTTCCTAATAAAGGACACCATCTCCCCATCTTCTTCGCACCTCTCAAAAAAACATAGTTTTGAAAAATATCCCATACATAAACATACCAAAATCAACCCCTACATCCTTTATTCCCCCCATATTACATAATATCTTCCAATAATTATTTTTGGAAAAACCAAAAATAAGTTTCTGATTAAGAGGTAACACCTTCTCTAAATCTCCATTCATTTATTTTCTTTCTCTACTACCTACACTGTCTTTATTCCATGATTTCATAAAAAAATTGTTACATAAATATATTAGCATTGTTATAGGCTACAGTTTTTAACTACACTTACACAGACATCCATCTAATCAGTAATGAACTTATTATTTATATCTACTACTGACTTCCGGCTCACAAAACGAAGACTATTCAATTTTCCATATCGCCTCTCATTGTGGATGTTATATTAAAAACTCTATATATATATATATTTATTAAATTTATTTTTTCCTTTTTATTTTTTCTATTTTACAACACATATCTTATTCTCTTTCCTTTTGGTGTAAATATTATAATTTTATTTGAGGATGTGTGGACTAAAACCTCTCAAAGCGATGTGATATGATCACACACTACATGAAATGTATTAAAAATGGGCCCAGTTAAATTATATGATATACAAAATTTTAATTCAAATTTAATTACATTATTTAAATATATAAATATATATCATTTTCTATCTTTCTTTTAATACGATAATAAAAATAGAAATAATGTTCATGCATATCTATGACTTACCATCTCCATAAACACTTTATTTCATTTTGTACATCAATATTATATAGATTATTACAATAATAATATAATAGATATATATGATATTTATATAATTTTTCAAATTCTACAATCATGATATATGTATAAATACTAATTTAATATCAAATTAAAAAACATGTGAAGATCAAAGAAAGTATTATCTGAAATGAAACCTTAACATTGGATGGTTAAAAATTGAGTAATATAAGTTGGGAATAAAGACATATTTGGTATTAGATATAATAATATATTTTTATAAAATATTTATAATAATTTTATATTTATTATATATTTTTCTTGAGTGATAATGATGACAGTAAAGACAAAATGTAAAAGGATTTCATCTCAAGTTTTTATTGTTGTGAGATACCTGTTCTATTCTCAAGTCTTTACTCCTGTGTGGTGTTTTTACTAGACATTATTTTATTCTCTGTCTCAATTAAATACAATTATGGGTATTAACATATCCATTTTATGATATTTGTGTTGTAGGGTTTAAGTTTCAAAAGTTACCAAATCGTTCAAAATGTATTGACTCTATTTTCCTTCATTGAGACTCATGTTTTGTTATGCACCTAAATTCTCTTTAAAGGTGTATATACTAACATTTTTCATGTTGTACCCTGAATATAATTACTTTAATTATATTTTATGTTTCATTTTTTTTCTTACATGGTTATTATGATCCAATGTTACCATGTTATATGGTTTTATTTGAAAATCTCATCGTTTTTCATGATTGTTTATGTTTATCATTCTTCTAATGAAATATTAGGATCCCTATATCAAACAAATTCATGAATGTTATCATAATATGGTTATTATAGATATATTCATGTACCATTAACATTTTTATACTATTTTGTATATAATATAGTTAGGAAAGTATTTTCATGAAATCTGAATATTGGCCTCTCTTTGATCAGAAATCAATGTTACTTCAAACCAATGATTTCTAATAAGTGTTTCAAGAAATATTGTACCATTCTAATTTAAAATTTTATTGTAATTTTTCTATTTTTAATTTACCTATTATTTTTTTTAACATAAACAAGGTAAAATTCCTTTAAAATATTAATGTAGAATGGTACAATATTTCTGGAAACCATTTTTAGAAAACATTGACTTGATAGAACATAGATTTCTGATCGAAGATTGGGTAATATTGGGATTCCAAAAACTATTTCTTTACCATATTATATAAAAAATAGTAGATAAATTGTATAGGTACAATAATATATCTTTAATAACTATAGTAAGATAAAATTCATGAATATTCATGATTGTGGGATCATAATATTTCATCAGATGAATGATAATCATAAACAATCATGAAATGTCATGGGATTATGGAATAAAATATTATAACTTCGTAACATGGGATCATAATCCCTATGTTTGAAAATTAAATTAAATTAAACATAAAATACAATTAAAATAATGAATTTCCTGTTATATAAATTATAATTTATGTATATACACCTTGAAATAGCATTTAGGTGCGTAACAAAACATGAGTCTCCATGAAGGAGAACTGAGACAAAACATTTTCACCTATTTGGTAACATTTGGAACATAAATCCCACCAAATAAATATCATAAAATGGATATGTGAATCCAAAAAATTTTTTTTATAAGATACATATAATCAAATCTTTGGTTGTACAAGAACCACACAAGAGTTAAGATAGGCGAACATCGCATGTTTCTCATAAAAATAAGAATTTTAGATGAAATCATATTACCTTTAGTCTTTACTTTCATCATGATCATTCAAAAAAATATAATAAATATGAAATTATTATAAATATTTAATAATACCATATTAATATATTTAATACAATATACCTCTTGATTACTAAATTATATTCCCCTCTTTTTAATTATCCTAGGTTAATGTTTCAGTTTAGATAATATTCACTTTGTTCTTCTCATGTTTCCAAATTTGATATACAATTGGTATTTATAAATATATCATAATTATAGAATTTGAAAAATTATATAAATATAATATATACCAATTATATTATTATTATAATAATTTATAGAATATAGATGATCTAAATACAATGAACTGTTTATGGACACGGTAAGTTTAACGTAAACATAAACATTGTTTCCATTTTTATTATCGTATTGAACAAATGAAATATATATATATATATATATATATATATCTGTGTGTGTGTGTGAATATAATATCATTAAATTATAAATATAAGGTTATATATCATATAATTAAACTATACCCATTTGTAATACATTCCATGTAGCGTGTGAACAAATCACTTCTCTTTGAGGGGTTGTAGTCCATAATTCCTCAAATGAAATTATAATATTTATCCCAAAATGAAAGTGAAGAAAATATGTGTTGTAAAATAAAAAAAGAATAAAAAAAGAATAAATTAAATATTAAATATATTTTAATATACTTTTTAATATAATATCCATAATGAGTGTTGGTAAAATAATCGATCAATAATCATTTTCTGTGGCGGATGTTCGTAGTACATATAAACAATATGTTCATTACCCATTAGATGGAGGTGTTTATATGTATAGTAAGAAAACATAGCCTATAAACATACTAATATATTTTGTATTCTTGTTTGTTTATAAAATCATGGAATAAAGGGAGTGTAGGTGGTGGGGAAGGAAAATAAAATAAAAGATATTTAGTGAAGGTGTTACCTCTTAATCAGGTATCTTCTTTTGGTTTTTTTCAAACAGAATTATTGGAGGACATTAGGCCCAATGGGAGGATTCAAAGACGTGTGGAAGGATTTTTGTAAGTTTATTTTTCAGATATTGTACTAAACTAGTTCCTTTGAGAGTTGTAATGAAGAGGGAGTAGTTGTATCCTTTTATAGGGAAGGAAAAGCATATACTTTGTATTTTTGAAAACATGAAAGGTTTACCATTTTTGATCTAAAAAAGTTATAAAAAATAAAAAAACAAAATAATTTAAAGTTAATGGATTAATAAATTCCATAATATGAATTTTGTACTTCTTTCAATGTCATTCTTGTTCTGAAATTTATGATTTAGTCCATTGTTAAGCTAAACTATTCCTTAAAACATAAAATGAATTTTAATTACATTCACTAATAATTTTTTTTAAAAATGATTTGATTATTAAACATTATAAATTATGTTTCTTCTATCATTGGAATTCATTTTCCCAAATTCAAGTCACCTGAGTTACAGAAATTAATTTAAAATTAATCATGATAATGGGACGCCACTGTGGGGTTTTAATGTAAAAAAATGGTAAAACATTTCATCTGTTTTTATATCCAATTTCAATTTGAAATTGGTTTTAATGACCTAAATTGTATTAGTTGGTAAAAATATTGTCTAATTAAACTTTGAAAACTATATAAAATATAATTTATCTTTATTAATAAATTAGATGAAAATTTTGTTTTAAATTAATATCAAGTATTTTAAACTATTCATTAAAATTTTAATACTTATAGAAAAATACCGAAGAATTATTCTAACCAGATTTTTATGTTTAAATTCACATGATAATTTATATTTTGTGGTATGAAATCTTTAAAAGTGTCAAAAATTTTATTTTAAATAGGTTCTCCATAAAAAATCATTAAAACTACATTTAAAAAAATTGTTTTTAATGCATAAAATTAGGTTTGTTCTTGTAATATTTCTATCCAATATTTTAGAAGAATACAAATAATATTTTATTTATCATATAACATATATATTACATTATTATTACCCACTAAGAGTAATTAATTTTATTTATTATTGTGAAATAGTTAGCTGACCATAAAAATATTATGTTTTTACTCTATATTCATTCATTTATTATATTTATGTGTAATTACTTGATACCCTATGAATTAATCTTCTATTTGGGTAAACCATATATTTTCATAAATAAATTAATATTGTCCACAACTGCTAATTTGACTGATATGTTATATCTTATTATATTAAACAATAAAATATTATTATTTAGTAAAAATCGGTTATGCATGATACGCAATCCTTAGAGGAAATTAATTGTGGTGTTTAATGCATGCTAACCTAGATGTTATTTATAGTGAATGATAAAATTTATGTTGTGTGTGGTGCTCGATTAATATAGTGTTACAGATAACCTAAGACAAATGTAGTTATTCAATATAAAATTAACTATTTTTCTATGTTATGTGAAATGAAAAATATCACAAAAGATAAATTTATTTGAAAAAAAATCTCAAAATCTAGGGTGCTACATTGTTTTTTTAGGTGGAGCATAAGTTTGATCAGTGCATAGCTAGGGTGTACTGTCTGGAATGAAAAAGAAGTGTAAGAGTGGTAAATTTTCATCTATGCCATTCTCAAGGGGTATGAGAAGGTGGCTAAATGTTGTCTGCTACTGGTGTTGAATGATATGTCATACCAAGCTGAACTATAATGAGGATAAAAGGACATGTAATATTTGTGGAAGATATGATAATATATATTGGTTTTTTTGAAAATATATATTGTTTTTTCTCATAATGTCTTGTGAACCCTACTTTCACAATTATATAAATTACAGTTCATAAACTCTATCATACTATTCATCATCCATATGTTACATTACTATTCATGAATGGTAAAAATTGGGGTTCATTAACCCTATATTACTGTTCATCATCCATAAGCTATATTATTGTTCATTAATAGTGCAAATTATGGTTTATCAATGTTATGTTACTTTTCATAAATGTTTCATTAATGTTCATCTTCCTTGTGCTACATTATTATTCATACCATACAAAACATAATTCTTCATGAATAGTGAATAGTAAAGTTCCTCATCCACATGATTCAATTAATAATCCCTATGATATGTTGTTATTCAGTAATAGTTCTAAGAATAGTTCATCAACCATACATTTCGGTCAATCATCCCTACACTACGATATTATTCATTAACCATAAGCTACATTACTATTCAACAAACCTACACTGCCTTATTGTTCATGTCATTTGATATGGTACTGTTCATGAATTGTGAAAATTAGGGTTCATTAACCAAGTATTACTTTTAATTTCCTTATATATTGTTCAATCCATGTGTTTTTACTAAAACAATTTTCTAGTAGATATATGGATTATTTTCAAATGTTTTTATTCTTGTTAAAATCATATTAACTAAAATATTATGATTAATGTTTTATTTATATTTTTATTGTAAAATATAATCAGGAAACATAATAAATTATTTCAATGTCTTTTTCCTTTAAATGTGGTGGTTTCATGTTTATTACTTTTAAATATTTGATTTCATATTTGTTCTTTTGTGATTGTTTTTAGGAACCTTATTGACAATGATTATATAAATTTAAATTGGTATTTTAAATCATTCAACACTATTATTATTATAGATATTTTATTAAATGAATTATTCAAATTATATTGAATGCCTAAATTATTTTTTTACTTATATGAAAAAAGAGGCAAAACAACTTAAATTTTTATGGAGATAGTTAGAAAATATCTTGGATCAATTTATTTTAAAAATCGTAAGTAAGCGGAAGTTCTATTACTATTTAATAGCTGCACAATTTATAAATTTCTCATTTGCTAGATAAATTAAAAATGAAAGATAAAAATTTCAAGACATGGGTAAACATTTTTGATACTCTATTTTTTCTAGCGAATTTACTATTAACATAGAATATTCTAGGCATTTGAAACTTCTTATGACACTCTATTTAATCAGCTACACAATCTCTCAAGGGATGGATTTAATCTTTTTTTACTAAAATTTCCTTGAAGAGATGACCTAATCCGCAAAAATCAGTACCTATACTTTAATATTTTATCTTCTCATTCATCTAGTTATATGTTTATAAAACTTTTCTTCATCTCTCAAAAAAATCTATATAGTTTTTATGCTTTTAAACTCAAAATAATTTTTTTCTATTATATTTTTTCATGTTGCAACTCCTTGATTAAAATGTAAGGATCTAAGGGTTGTGACTCCAAGTATCTAAGGTTAGTACTATTCAGGTTGTGACTCCATGTGTCTAATGATAGGTTGTAAGGGTTGTGACACCTCATACAAAAGTCAGTGTTGTGGTTATCCCTCCACTAGAAATGGTTTTAATAATTTGGGGATGATTCCCCCTTAAAATTATTTTTAGTGCAAACATATTTCTCTCTAAGTAGATAATTACAAGAGTGACCATAGTCACCCATTGGATCATAATACTCTAAAAACTTCCTTATATTCTCTAATTTTTTCAAAACATAATAAACAATAATATTTAAAAATGATAAAAAAAATTATTAGTCATTTAATCTGTTTAAATTTTTTAATTTTGTCTATTCACCCCCACTAGATCATCTTCCATTACAATATCTACCCGAATAGAAAAAAAGATTCATTTTTATTTTTATAAATAATGTGGAAAGAATAAACAATGTTAATGTCTTATAGGAACAATAGTATGTTTTTACATTGCGAAGGAAGGACACAACGAAGGTGACTATAGGTGGGAAATATAATGTTCAGTTAACAAAATGCATGAAAATATTGGACTACATATAGAATCATTAAAGGTTAAGTGATTTAACTCTTAAATAAATGGTGAAAATTACACTCAATGTCCCAATAGGAATTCTCCTAAGGATAACTGAAAGGGTGGTGAGATGAATGGTTACGTTGAAGATGATGAAGAAACTACAAATTATATATGAATGTAAAGTGGTATTGTGTAATAAGATGAGGTAGCCCAGTTATTGAATTATGTATGAAGTAATCAATATTTTCAGTATTGGGATTTAATAAGTAGATTATATTAAAGTTGAAATATAAATGGATGGTTTAGTCTATGTTTTTTACAGTAAATTTACAAGAACACATTGAATAGTTCTGATAGAATAAAAACGTGATATAATTTCAAGATGATGTCCATGGAAAACACATGATTCATGTAAGGATATTCCTTAATATGTTCCTTATGTTATGATAACATTTTTTGGAAAATGATATGTGTTATATGAATATGTAAATTGGATGGAACTTATTACATTAGAACTAATTTAGGATTAGTTGACAAGTATTTTTTTCTATCATAAATGATGTATAAAACTTTAATGATTTATAGAACAAATCCAATATATCTTAAATAACAAATCATGAATTTTTTTAATAGGTAATTATTATAATTGAGGTTATTACCATGTTTCAATAGAATATATGATGAGGGTATTCACATGTTTGGAATGTGAAAACCAATAGCTACATTGTGATATATGTGGGATCAATGTTAGAATGATTTCATGAATATATTTCCATTTTTTTGGATTTTCAACATTGGAAGGGTTATAAGGACAACCGATCATGAAAATATTAACTTAATCTTCAGAGGAAGTATTTTTTCTTTGAGTTTTTATTAAAACCTTAGTTAAAGGGTTATTTAGTGATTAACCTTATTTCATGGATTTCCATCATATTTTGTAAATTATATTAGAATGGTTTTAGAAATGACATCATTTATGTTCGGTGAGAACCAATCAAGTCACACAAGGACACGGGTCTTGAACCCTTAACTGAAGGATAATAATGGTTTGACACCTTTTATTGGCCTATCTGATGTCATAGTTAATGTATAATTATTTTTTGGGAATAACTATTTGTGGTTAAATAATATAGTTACATTATGTATAATTATTAACTTAGTAAACATGTTTATTTTATAAGATTATTTAAATAGAAATAGTGAGACTTTCCATTCATTAATAGGCCTTATGATCTACTAAATGTGTATTTAAGAACTTAAGGAGTCAATGGTAATTTTTTGTACATCCATTACATAAAGTAATAGTTGAATTATAATTGATAAAATATCAAATAAATAATGAATTTTTTTTAATAAAAATATTCCAAATAAGAGTATTTCATTATATTCATTATGGATAAAAAAATTACTCAATGTCAGTATAATGATCAAAATAAAATGTGTTTCCAATATACCTTAATTGTTTTGAACCATTTCCCTCTAAAATAATCATAGATTTATGAAATTGTGGCCCTAAACCTTTCATTGACCATTCAATTGTTTTTTATTAATAACCACAATAACACCCCATAAATATTTATGATTTTACTCGATGCCTAATATTCACATGCAACCTATACTCTCTTATGTAGAAATCCAGTTTTATTTTAAATATTTCAACCGTAATGGTTCTATATTTCCTTTTTTAAGCGATTATTTTGTATCCATTTTTACGATGTGCGATTAAATGAATGATTGTTTAAAGTATTAATTCTTTGATTACCTATGTTAATTTCAATGGGTAAATTCATTTTAAGGGGATGGAATGTGACACCCTATGATTTTGTGATTTTTTTCAAAATAATTTAACTCTTGCGATATTTTTAATTTCACATAAAGTTAAAAATAGATTATTTTATATTAATTAACTATTTGTCTCATGAGTTATACAGAACAACATGTTAATTATTGAACTACATAAAACATATATTTTTCCTTGCTCTACACAAAACACAAGGGTTATATTGTGTTACACACAATAACTAAATTCCTCCTTGGCATGTGTAACATGCATGACTGAGTTTTACAAAAAAATATATTATCAAAATATTATTATTTAATATAATTTGATATACAATATGAGTTAAATTAATAATTAGTAATATTATTAATAATTTTTTTGAAATATATGGTTTACAAAAATATATGATGAATTTATATTTTATCAATTAATTAAAAATGAATATGAAAACTGCTTAAATATAAATTAAATTATTAATATTTTTATTGTCAAGATGTTTTTTTACCCTAATAAATCAACATAATTACAATTTTTAGTTATTATTATTGTAAAATATATTTTATATATTCAAAACGAAATTTAGGTTCCTATTATATTGATTTGAAAGATATAAAATATGAACAAACATTATTTTATGCATAAAAACAATATTTTTTATAAAGGTTTTTTTAATGAATTTTATTTGAGAACCCATTGTAAATCCAATTATTGGAACTTTTATTGATTTATTTGTAAAAAGAAACTTTATATTTGGAATAAAAACAATAAAATTCAGTTAGTATTTTTTTTGTTATTTTTCATTAAGGTTTCATTTTTTTAATGAATAGTTAAAAATACAATATTCTAGTTCCAAAATTCATATTTATTGAATTTATTTATGTATGAAAGTTATATTTTAGATTGGTATAAAATTTTAATTGGATTATATTTTTTAAATTAATAAATTTTTGGACGTTAGAACCAATTTCACCATGAAAATTTTCATAAAAACATATCAAATATTATATCATTTTTTACTTTAAAAACACGTTGTGTCTCCCTCTCAACAAGATTACTTTTAAATTAATTTCATCCACTCGTATGTTTGAAATTATGAAAATTTTATTCCATATATGGAGTATTATTAATTAATATTTTCTAATAATATAAACATATATATTTTTTTAAAAAATATAACAGAAATTAAAAATATTAATTATATTGGTTAAGGTAAAATTAATCTTAATTGAGGACTAGACCTTAAATATAAGACTCAAAAAGACCTATAAACATATCCCAACCCCATATAATGGCCATTATTCTTAGATTATTCTTCAAATATTGTGTTTTTTGTTCTTTCTATGTGTTTTTTAAGGTATAAACGTCAATAATGAAAAATTATTTTCAAAAATACCAACTGTGTCCTTTCGATTTCCTATGATATTCCACCACATATCCCTCTTTATCTAATATCTCAAACCACATAGGAAAAGATATAATCTACCCAATATACATACTAACATACCTCCCACCGTTCATGAAGCCATCCATTGGGAAGAATGTTTTCCAAGGAAGCCTTTTGCACTAACAAAAATGAGTTACCCGATTTAGAGGTAACACCTTCTCTCAAGCTCCTTTCATTTATTTTTCCTATACACCACATCTTCACAATTTTATGCATGTTTTTATAAAAAAAAATATCCAAAATAAACTAGTTTTTTTTATTCTATATTCCTTACCTACAAATAAACACCTCCATCTATGTGGTAATTAATATATTGTTTTTGTGCATTTTTAACATCCGCCTCAAAAAATGGTGATTTTTCAATTTTACTTACCACCACTCCTGTGGTAAATTATTAATTATAATTTTTTTAAATAATAAATATTTTATAATTATTATGTATTTTTTATTCTTTATTCATTTTAAAATACATATCTTTTTACTTTCCAATTTGGGTAATTATGATAATTTCGTTTGATGAGGTGTGGACTACTTCCCCCTCAAAGAGATCGGATTTGTTCAAACACTACACGGAAAGTATTAAGTATTGGGTTAATGAACAAATATTGTATATAAAAAATTATAATACTACTGTAATTATATTAGATTCATATATAAATATATTTCATATTCATTCTTTCTTTCAATACAACAATAAAAACAGAAATAGTGTTCATGCGTGTGTATAACATACCGTCTCAATAAATGGTATGTTTAATTTCATAATTCTATATTTTATATATTATTATAATAATAATATAATATATATATAAATTATATTTTTATCATTTTTACATTCTGGAATCATGATATATGAAAAAATACCAACAATATGACTAATTATGACACATGTGCAGAACAAAGAAAATATTATCAAAAGTGAAACCTTATCATATGATGGTTAAAAAGTGGGTAATATAAGGCTAGAGTCAAACCATATATGTTATTTTGTATAATAATACTGTTATGTAATGGATTTAAAATATATTTATATTCATTTTATAGGTGTTTTAAATGTGTATAACAAGAGTCAAGACACTAGGTAAGAATATTTCATCTCACCATTTTATTTCAGTGTGATACTTGCTATGTTCGGCAGTATTTCCATTTAGGTGGCCTTTATACTTCCCATTATAGTATTTTTTTTATCTTTTACTTAAATTTATCTTTATTAAAATATAATTTTTAGGATCTTTATTTCATGGGGTTTATGTTACAAAAGATCCTAAATGGGTGAAATAATTTTATCTTAATTTTCCATCTTTGAGACTCATGTTTTATTATGCACCTAAATTCACTTTTGTTGTGTATATAAATCCACTTTAGATATATATAATGAATTTATGTCATTTAATGATAATTTTAATATAATTTCATTTCATTCTCTTTCATTGTGAGTATGATCCCATGTAACATAGTTATTAGAGTTTACTGAGGGAATTTTACCACTTTTCAAGATTTTTTTGGTTTAGGCTTCCTTTTTTGATAACATATGACCCATATCACAAAAATATTCCTGAAAATTATCATACTTTGGTTATTAATTATATTTTCATAAATTGGTACAATTTTTCTTATATTGGGTACATATGATAGTTCTTAAATTTTTTTATAGAATCCTGACATTTCCCTCTCTTTAATTGGAATTCAATGTTTCATCAAATCCATGTTTTCTAAAAATTGTTTCCAAGAATATTTCAGAAATTTTTTTTAAAAATAAAATTTATTTTTACCATTTTTTTATTTTACCAATATCATCAAATCAATCATCTTGACACATTTTAAATAGATGAATTTTCTATCATTTTTATTGTAAAAAATGAATATTCTTTTTACATCATAAAAAATGTATGTATATTACATACATCTTTTCATTGAGTCTTTCTACACATTTTAATGGTTAAATATATTTTGTTCTTATATTATTGTATTATACAAATATTTTTTACAGGAAGGGGGTGATAATTGTTTATTCACCAAAATTTTATTTTAATCCTTACAAGAACACTATAATTTGTTTAAAAATTTCAACTAAATGTTTTGTAGTTAGAGATATAATAAAATAATATTAAAATATTTAAAAAACCTTAATGGAATCATCCAGAATGATAATCTGTGTATATAGGTATTTTTTGGTGAAAAAATCCTTAAATTTTTTTAAGAGAGTGGAAGAGCCACTAGTTGAAGCTCATGGTGGTAGACCACTTGAATATTACCAGCCGCATAGTTGAGGAACATTATAAATCCAATATAGATTAACATAGGTAGAATTTGATATTATTCTCAATAATCATCCAGTGGGGGCATACCATCCATTTTCTGATCTATACAAGATTCTAGTAAACTTTAAGTTCTCCACAAGCTACCTAGAAGAGACTACCATGTAACATGTGGCCTTCAGACTATATATTGAATATAAAATTTATTATGGTTGAAAATACCATAATCTCATTATCCTATATATAAATTCCCCTTTTTAAATTCTTAAAGGTTCTCATATGTTTCTGATTCCATAAACAGACTCATTGGTTTCCTTATATTGTCACTATTCTACCTTCTTATCCATTAATCAATTCCATTATGCTATGATCCCCATTTTTTAATTTTTTTATGACCTTATAAATATTCTATCTTTTAATATATTTTCTATTTCAGTTGTAATAGCTTCTCACAATCACAATTTTTCCAATCTATGAATTTATATATTAATAATCATTTCAGCTAAATGAACATTTTTTAAAATATGATTTCTTAGGAAAGAATTATACATATCATTCTCTTTTTTTATTGTTATTCTTCTACACTACCTATAAAGTGGTGGGAGTATAGTTTTATTTTTATAATTTTTAAAAGTGAAGGTACTATTATCTTTGAGGTATCCATATATAACTATTAAAATACATATATAAGTTTTAATTAATGCTTCCAACAACAACATAAAAAAGAAAGGGGGTTTGGGAATCATGGATTTTTTTAAATACAATGGACTCATAAACTGAATGATCTAGAAATTGAAGTCATATATGTAAGGTCTCCTCTTGAGATATTTTAATCTTCTATTCCAACTTTTTTGGATCATTTAAATTCCTCATTTTTATTAATTAATTTTCTTTCAACATTCAATTTGTATTTTTTTATTCGTTCAAATCGATTTCCCATATAAATTTTAAATCTCTAATTGTTTTATTCTTATTATTATATGATATTACAATATTATATCATTGTGATTAAAAAATAAGATTTATATCATCAAATGTTTTAATTTATCATTAATTTTTTAGGATAGGACTTTAATCATTAAGGATTCTGTATTTCATTTTTTTAAATTATTAGTTAACCGAACAACTCTTTATATATTACCATATTGAGATGTAGATATAAATGTTTCAAGATTCATATAAGTATAATATCATTAATTTGATACTTCAAGATGATAATTATGTAAAAAATATAAACACTTTAATCATAAAATACTAATGATTGGAATGAAATTATCTTTTCTTGGTTCTATGTGTACTCAAATTGATTTTCACATTGACTTTGATAATTTCCAAGTTCCCCAAATTGAAAACAATGAACTATAAATTATACCATATAATTTATATTACATACAACCTTTTAATACACTATTCATTCTCATTAATTATTTTTCTTGTTATATTATTTTCCCCTCAAATATCAACATCCCTTTTATTGTAGATATTCCATTGAATTATTCATCCCTTTATTCCCATATTTTAGATGTTTAATCCTCATTCTTTGATGGGATTAATCAATTAAACTCTAACAAATAACCATTTTTGTCTTGATAGATTTCCCTCAAAAGTCACCCTAATTAATATTAGTAATCATATAATGGGATATATAATAAGGTATAATCATAAGGGTTTACATTCAGGCTCATATTCCCTAAGGTCTGTCATGATCAAAATAATTATTTTATCTCCCCTTTGTGAATATAAGTTATGGATTCATACATTTTCCACTATTCATATGGGGATGAATTTTTAATAAACCCCACACTACATTATTTTATACACCATAGGATTTTCCCCTATAAATTGAAATTTTTTATTTGTTCTTAAAATTGTTCTAAAATAATTATCTTATGAAATAACTAAACCAACCTCTAATACCAATTAATGATAACTAAGGATAACATATATAAATATTAGGTAATTCTGGATGATTATTTATTATGTTTCATATTTGTATAGTCTATATGATTGTAAAAGTTTAGGGTATTGGGTGACAATAACATTAATAAATTTATTTAAAATAAGATATTCAACATATAGATGGAAAGTTTTAATAATATAACCCATTAATATATATGAAACATAAATACTTCCTTTAAATAATTAGGGAAGGAACACAAGAAATGGTTTGCTCAGATTCTTAGAATAGTTAAACATGGTATATATAAATCATATGACCATATGGTGATCATAAGGATATAATAACATAATTAGCATAATGTTCTAAAAATATAATATTCATTCGTAGAAATGATTTTATCATAGTATAAAAAATAAATTCAAATCTATAAATACAAAATTGAAGGTTTTTGTAGTAATATTCAACATTTTGGAATCTTAACCTAGAAATTTTGAATTATAAGAATATGAAATCATATTCTAGTGAAAATAAATATTCAAAATTATTTACACACCTAATCATTTATGGAATGATATATGATATCACCCTAACATAACAATATTTTAACATTTCTATTTTCAATCATGTCATTGAATAATCATTTAATCTTATGAAAAATGAATCACTCTGAAGAATAAAAATTTTAAAATTGTCATTTAAAACAAGTTTTACACTTTTCATCATCATAGAATGATATTTTTAAACCATACATCCAAACACGTTAGAGTACTATAACTGATATAATGGTCACATAATCAATATTTACTGGTTAGGATTACAAAAGGAAATGTAATCTTTAATTATTTCAACATAGATTAACTCTTGATATAAGAAACAAGTTTCATTATTGTTTAAAAATCATACTTATTAATAATATAATGTGTGAATAATAAAACAATCAATCAATCCTATCCATATTGAATCAAAAATAACATAAAACGATGTTGTGATAGAATAAAATTCAAATAATATATAATTTTTAAATTTCAAAAGGAAAATAACCATATCATTTTGACATTACATATTTAAATTATAAAATATCACAAAATATTATGGCAGATATATAATATAAAATTATATATGAAAAATTTTAATGGAATAAATAAGATATAGTGTATAATTTATTGTGGAAAAAGTAGTTGGAATGGCATAAGATAAAATGATGATTTAGTTCATGTTTGGTAAAATGTATGCAATTGAAAAAATGAATTTTATTTTACTTGTTAACAATATTAGATATTAAATATATTGAAAATATTAAATTATTATATCATTTTAGAATAATGAAAAAAATTTACAAATATTTTAAATGAAATTACTGGCAGAGATAAAAAATAGTACAGCCGAAATAATAATTATGGTCATTTTTATTAATAATCATTCCTAATAATTTTCATACCAAATAAGGATAACTTGCACTCTTATATTAAACATACAATAATTTAATGAAGATAAGAAAATTTTGGGTTTTGAAGGCTATGGTCTATATAAAATCCCTCCACATAATTATTTCATAGATAAAATAAAAAAAATTTGATTGTCATATAATTCCCTTACCTCACGTCTCATCATACTCCATATGAATTAAAAAGTAATTTATAGTATTTATTGATTTATATAAATTTATTACAATACAGTCTTTAAATATAACATAATAATTTTACATTACAATATCTATTAATAATTGTATTATCAATTTTTTAATTTACAAGGTCATTTGTGTGATAACCAGTCTATTTTCCATATATGTTTCTTTTTTATTATTCTAGTCCATGAGATTTGGTCATGATTATAGAATCTTAATTGTTATATATCTAAAAAAATTATTCAATATATAAATTTTTATAACCATTCATGTAACTCATTGATGAGAAATTTATTACATCACATTATAGAGCTGGTAGTCTGTATGAATGCATGAGTGAGGTTTCCACTTTTCACTGAATAGAATGAATGAATTTTATTTTATAATTAATATTTTCTAATATATTATTATATCAAAAATACACATTTATTAAAAAAACGGAAACATTTTATATCCATTTAAATAATATATTAAAAATGAATCAAAACTCTTTATAGAGGTTTATGTACACAAATTAGAACGATCCATGTTATAATTTACCAACTCATCATACTATAAAATGGTAGATAATGTATTATAATTATAAAAGGATAATTACATTATAATTATCACATGTAAAAATTATTCCATTCAAGATAAAAATATATGAAATATGGTAATGTAATATTTATCATATTGAAATGTGGTGGTAGTTGTCCATATTTACACTTGAGTGATACATTCATTTCTAATTTAATAGAAAAATGAGATAATTATGATAATTAAATTATGTGATAAAATCAAAAGATATGGTAGATATTGGTGTTATTAAATTGGAATGGTTAGAAATAATTTTTTAGATTTATAAGAATAGGTAATATAAAAAATAGAAGGTAATATGATTATATACTCTTCGATTAAACACCTTTGGATCTCCCCTTAAAGACCCTAGGGATGGTATTTGATGAATACAATATCATCTAAAAAGTATCTCATGATGTTATGAATTGGTTGTTTGTGGATTTTTTATCTTTTTTCCTCAATATCAATAAGGAACATGTGATAATTTCTTTCTTTCTATAAGATAAGAGATGTGAACTCTTTGAATTACTTAATGTATTTAATTAATATAAAAAAACTTTCTATTTCATTTGGATATTAATGGATATATTTCTAATATAGGATGAATATATTTATAAAATTTCTTTTAAAAATTATTATGAATTTTATAGAAGTTTTTAGCCTATATCATGTAGTTTTAAACCATGTCATCCCTTTTGTAATTTATTATGTTTTTTATGCTCAATTGGTCTTGAATGATACAATATAAGGGAATTTGAAAAAAAAGTAGACAATTGTTGATTTTATTAACCATACCTCATTCACATGGATTATGATAGGGTTTCATTTCAATTTTGTTTTTCTTAATAATATAGTTTACCATATAATATACCATTAATTCCATTTTTGAAACTATTTAAATAGATTAATTATTCAAAATAGAAGATGTATTTTAACTCATAGATAATAATTTAACGTACATATAAAATATTATATCTATCCCATTATAGTCTTGGATCACCATTAATGTTTTAAAATATATATTTATGGTTTTAATATCATTTAAATATATTTTTATACTACATACATAATAACATTTTTGATATTGTCTAATTAATTTTGAAAATTATTCTATCAATAATAACTAATAATAAATGAATACAATAATAAGAAAATTCATTCAAATTTCTTAGAACCATTTAGAAATTAATTTATCCTATATTTATCCCTATGAAAAAATATTAGAGATGTATTAATAATGAGATTGACTAATTGTATTTCCTTAATCAATTTTATTAATATCATTATCAGTGACAAAATGAACTGAGTTTTTGTATCACCAAATATTGGAAAAGGATGAATAATCTATTCTTTTCCAATATAAATAGCTCGCGTATAATATATATTTGTAATCCCTCTTCAAATTATTTTTAACATTCATTACCCAGTTTACCGACACAGGGATAATGAAATTTATTATAGTTACAATTAATTATGGAAAAAAAAGTTGACAAATTTATTGATTTATAAAATATAATAACTTTTATCGCATTCTGTCCTTATTATTTTATTCAATTAATTTTTAAAAAAAACCAAGAAATGTGAAATTTATTTTATAAAAATATGAATTATACTCTATCAAAATATTTTCATTCAATTTTATGCACAATGTATATGAATAACTAATTGTTTGGATTATATTTAATAGAAAACAAATAATTAAACAAAAAAAATTAAATTTTTTTGTATCTATAAATACATGAATATAATATTTTATTTTCCATAAAATATGTGTATTTTACTATTAGATGAAAAATTAACTTTTCATAAAAGTTGAAAATTTTCGTCCTAAAATAATTTAGATATGCTTTCTTAAAAAGTTATATCCATTTTATATAAATCAATTTTAGAAAGTTGTCTAATATTTTTTTAATATTTTATCATAAATGTTCGTAAATACCATTTTGGAATAAATATTATTTTTGATGCATCAAAATCATTAAAAATGGGTTCTTATTTCATATGATTTATTCAATGCATATTTATTTTTTTGGGAATTTATATATTTTATTCAAAATATTGTTACTTATTTTCATAATTATAATTTATTTGAATTTTTTTTAATGATAATACTTAAATAATGATATTTTTATTGTATTTACCAGTGCACATAATGCAACTCCTGAACCCCAGTTGCCTGGACCCTGTGCTAAAATATGTTGTTTAATTTTTTTAAGAAAAGAAAATTAAAAATTACACAACACATTGCAAATTTCATATATATTGTTCTATAATGTTAATAATTTCACTGATAAATCTACTCAACCGGTAAAAATTAATTTGAAATATATGGTGAGAATTTAATATACCCTTATTGGGTATAAAAAATTAATAAATTATTTTAGAACAACATTTCGTTAAAATAAAAATAAATACTTAAATAATTTTCTTCAAAATAAATTGTCATATCACATATCATGCCATCATCATTATTTGAGAGTTACCAAAGATCATTTTTTCGGAAAATCTATGCTCAAGTATTTGTTTTATTATTTTAATGTTACTAAAAAAATGAATTCTATAATAAGCAAACACTGGAAAAAAATCATGAAATTATACTAAAAACTTAGTCAATGACCATACTTAATTATGTATTACATGTCAGAGGTGTGGATATAAGTTTACATATAAAATAATACTTGTTAATAAATTTTAGATGAAACGATATCGATTGTCATCTAACACATAAATTAAATCCTTAAAATGATAGATGAGTTTCCGTCCTCTGTTTATTGATTGAAAATGAAATTAATTATTATAGTCATATATATATATATATATATAATGTCATACCATGTGCATCTGATTAACTAAATACATATAAATTTTCCTAATCAAATTATTTTTATACATTGATATTATTATAGTAGAATAATCAAATGGAAGGTCAAATATTAATCTCATAATGATGGAATGCTTAATTACGGACATCATAATCACTCTGTCAAGCCCTTGGACCAAGACCATACATGATCATAATATCACGGCCTCATTCCATGACACTAGTTGGTCTCATAATATCTAACAATGCATCGAGAGGCTAGTGTGGGCCTCACCCATCACATAATATATCCAATGCATGTGGGGATGCATAATACTGGACATCATAATCATTTTCTCAATTCCTCATTCCAAGAAACTAGTTTTTCTCTTGAAACCTATCAATGCATCAAGGGGTTATAGTAGGCCTCACCTATAATTTAATTAGTCCAATTCATTTCTCCTATGAATGGGGTTAAAGATAAAAAAATGTATACATATTCCATCTGAAAAACATTCCACATTCTGTATACATAATTACTACCATTCTTAACAATGTCATGAATGGTATCAAAATGTCCATTCAAACTATTCATTAATTGTCTAATGTAATATCACGAACATTAATCCATTACTTAAAATAAATGTATTTATTTTGAATGCTCAAATAAAAGGACAATTAATGTATGAATGATCTCTAAAATACATGTTTCATAGAAAATTATAAATATAACATTTCAATTCTAGATGAAATTTAAGATCTTGATAATATCATTGGTAAAAAATTAAATTGATTTAAAACCATGTGTTTGTCATTAATGAAGGTTGTTTTAATGTTTTGGTTAACACATGACCATGATTTTATGCCGATAGGATATCATTAATTTTTGTATAGCATGATGACATGTTTTTCACATATTATTTCTGAAAACATGATGACTGGAAATATAACATGTCATTAAACATAATATTTAATATATATATAAACAGATGTACATGTACATATACCATGAATGTAAGTCCTAAAATATAGAACATAATGTTTCTCATAAATAAATAAATAAATATATATATATCCTTATTGATTTTAAATTAATTTATCCCATGTTTTTTTCATTCAAAACATGAAACTATTTATTATTTTGATGAATATATATATAATTGACATTGAATTTACAGTGTTTATCATGACATATTAAACACATGTCTGAACAAAACATCTATAAATGAAAAAATTCATTGGAAGATCTAATATCTAATTATAAACATTGATATTGACATATGTTGTGGAATATTTATTGAAACATAATTTATTATTAACAAAATATAATCCTTTAATGAAAAATATCAAATCATATAAAATAATTAAGATCACTATACAACAGAGAATAAAAATTGAATTAATAATTTAACTGATATTTTCACAACAATAACTTAAATAAAATAAATATATATAATCCCCCATTCATTTATATGTTTTGAAAATACTTATACAGAAATGGATAGACACACACACCCACCCACACACACACACATATATATGTTCATATATATATATATATATATATAATAAACAAACATAGTTCGAAAAAATTAAAATCTACCAATATAAAATCATAACAATAAATATAAAACCCATACTAAATGTGTTTGGAAATAAAATCATAATGATGAAAGACCTCAAACAAATATAATCCTTAAAAATGTGTTTAAAATTAATGAATAAATATCTTTTCTAGTCAATAGTTAGATACAAAAATCAATCTAATAACACTTTATTATTAAAATAATCAAATGATAAAAAAAATATCCCATTACATATAATTCTGAAAAATATTTCACAAATGTAAATAGCCTAAATTTTTAAATAAATTAATTTTTATGGAAAACCCAACAATTTAACATTGATATATAGTTCCCCTAAAATTATATTTTCAAAACATATTATAAATAACTAAATTAAACGATCCACTGAATATTTTGGGATATATATATATATTGTGTTTATGAATTCACATCAAAATGATATATAATTTAGATTCATATAGATTCAATTCTGTAATCATTAATAAAAATAAAATATCATAATCTCTCCATTATATATATCAATTTGATAGTATGAACCCTAACATAAATTTAAAATACCCTTATTCTCAACATTATTTTTATGAAACGTCACAACTACCATAATAACATATAATCACTTACTAGCACATAATATTGGAAATAAATTTATACATATTCATTAATAATATAAATAAGTCCCCTTTTCTTGAATTGAAATAGAAAATAAGAGATACAATTGATTATATTATTTTTAAAGACTAATAGTTTCACTTATAGAATTATTTGAAGGAGGGGTGGAAGACATCACTCTAATTTCTATCATAGAATATGTGAAATGGTTTGAATATGAAAATTAGAACTCAAAATATGGGTAGAGGTGGTGTAGAATGAATCTCGCCCTTCAAATTTTTTAAATTAATAATCTTTATAATGATTTTTACAATGTTTCCTTACAAGATGTGTAGATATATGTTGATATTATAACTACCCTATAACTTAAACAAGGACCAGAACAAAAATATCAACCAAAAACATGCTCATCCTGAATTAGAATAACATCTAAAACAAAATTCTGCATATCAAAATAAAATGAACAAAAATAGTATAATCACAAATAAAATAAATGAAAAATGTTTTTAATTATCCAAAAAAATAATGGACATAAACAATGGATCAAATAAAAAATGATTCTATTTATAGACCAAAATTAAAATTGTAAAATACAAACAGAAATATGGAATATGACATCCATAATGTAAATTTTCAAAACGATTCAAACAAAATAAAGACTTACAAATCAAAGACCTACCTTGGAGAATTGGACAAAATGAAACCCTAACCTGTATCTCCATACTTGTTGCTAAGATCTAACTCTTATAGGGTCCACCTCATTCATGGATGATGCTACTCGGTATCCATCCACAACATGAATCAACTTGACTCTTTGCACTAAGAATCATCTACAAACAATGACACCCACAGCTAAAACCTGAAGAAGTAATGTGATCCCCCCAGAACGGAGAAAACTAGTGACACTCAGCATCCCCTTGAAAACCCAAGAGTATTCCTTTGGCCTCACCCATAAAAACTGTAACATCGAGGATCTGGGTACCACTTAATGGGTGCACCAAACCTGGTTTGTCACATGACCTCAAGCGCATTTCCCCAAATGCCAGAGGCTGCCGACTAGCAGCAAGGGCCTAGGTCTGATAGTGGGGAAACTATGCCCTCATTTGTCAATGTGTATCATAGCGGGAAAGATAAATAACATGCAACAGCGGAAGTAGTAGACAGTACACAACTAAAGCGGGAAACAAAAGTAAAAGAGAACAAGCAGTCATATATATATAAATCTATGTGTAGAAATAGTATCAAAACGTTTAGAATATAAAATAGAAGCTACTAGAAGAGTACCTCTGATAGTAGATGGTCTAGGATCATGCTTTGGTTGGGTCTGTTGCACTGCATATGAATGCCCAGTGTCGCGGCCCTGCGACACTGCCTAGCTACCCTGAGCTGTCTGGCCCTGCTGCCTCTGAGATCTTGGTGTTTGGCTACCATTTCAACGACCACCACCTCTGTCTGCACGTCCTGACGTATCGCAGTTCCTAGACTGGTAAAAATTTGTTGTTCCTTCTCCTGAACGCGGAGTCTGCACAGAACCCCTCTCACTAGAAACTAGGGGGACCGCCCTGCAAAAGCACTGTAGATGACCCATCTCTCCGCAAGCCCGAAACTCCACTGGGTCTCGAGAACACTGAGGTCTCTTGTAACCCTATCTAACACATTGGTAGAAAAAAAACTGGCAACCTAAAGTATTATTACGACTAGTTCTACCACCATGAGAGAATTCCATCAGCCTCTTCCTCTTACCATTAGAAATAGTACCAAAAACTGGTATCGAACTGCCCTGGCCCACACCACAAGCTTCCCACAGGATCCGCTCAGTAATAGGTGCCTAGTTCACAATATCATGCACTGTATGAAACCTAAAAACATTCACCAAATCTCAAATGTCATATCGAAGAATTTACTCAAAGAGTCTGTCCCTCAACGTCTCATCACCCACCAGAACAGGTGAAAAACAATGAAGCTCGGTGATGTGAGAAGAATAATCCTTCACTAACATGGCCCCTTAATGTAGATTCATGAACTCTCAAGCTTGATCTGCCCCTAGTGTCTTAGGGAAGAATAAGTCAAAAAAAATTTCCTGAAAATCTTCCCATGCCATGTCGTGGTGAGGCTTAGACTGGGTGATAACATCCCACCACCTCATGGCGGAATCACGCATCATATAAATTATGAGCTTGAACCTTCACCCTGGAGGCATCTCAAGATGCTCGAAATAGTCTGAACTCAATCATTCCATGTCTCCAAATCCTATGGTCCACCATCCCCTGAAAACGTAGGCAGATGATGCTGTTCTAATATACACGTAAACTCTTCCATAGATGTGGCAGCCGACAGTTCTCCCTATAAGGTCTTCATGAACGACATGAAGCCTTCACGGATCAACTCCTCCACTCCTTCATCTTGTATAACGGCTGGCACCACGCCTGGCACTACTAAAGGATTAACTGGTTTCCCATGGCCTACCATTTCTGAATTACAATCATTGTATCTCTCTTGGAGGACAACCAATGGTCTTCTAGATGGAAAGACTCTCTAAGGAAAAAAACATGCCTTAGATTTATGTTTATCAAAGAATGAAAATTAGGGTTCCAAAAAGTGAACAGGTGGAAGAATGCATTCAATATTTACAAAATAATAATGCACAGCGTGTATATTAACTACACGGCGTGTACCTGTTGTTTCTTCCCCAACCCGGGTCCATCTACACAGCTTACCCACATAGCTCTCTTCTGAACAAGACTACACGGCATATATAACTTCTACAGGACCTTTATGGTTTAATTTCCAACTACTCGTGTCATTCGTGACATGGCCGACTACTCGGCTAACACTACACGGCGTGTTATAACCGCAAACGGCGTATAAAACACCACTCCGTCTTCCGAGCCACACGACCAGGTCCACATGTTCATTCCCCGATCAGGACTACACGACGTGTCCCACAGTTACACAGCGTGTTCAATAAGATGTAACACCGACCCATGTTGTTAGCGACACGGCCGAGTACCTGGTCAGACTACACAGTGTGTTCAACGTGAACACATCATGTATGTATAAAGGTTTTGTCATCCGTGTTTGTTTGTTATACAGTCAGACTCCAGGTCTAAACTACACGGCGTGTGCAACTGGTACATGACGTGTTCCCCCCAAGTAATTACCTACCCCATGTCCCCGCCCACAGGTTCTATGACATGGGAAGAGACTACACAGCGTGTACTCAGGGTACACAGCATGTACTTAAAATGTTTTTATTTCTTCTCAAATAGAAGAACATGCGACTTGTGTCCATAGAACTACATGGCGTGTATGCGGGTTTTTCTATAAAACAATCCTTAGAAACTAATCAAGAACCCTGAAATATATTAAAACCAACACCTAAGTGCCAAATTCCAATCCATGAGGGCCCATACTCCCCACGAATCAATGTTTGGAATCTTATGTGTGTTATAACTAGATAAAAAGTTAATGATCCACAAAATTTAAGTCAATGAGGGCCCATAATCCTAAGTAACCAAGGTTTGGCATTCATTTTATCTTCCTCACAGAAAAATAACCTATCAAATAGCATGTATTTTACAAAGAAGCTATCACAACATCATGCTTTTTAAGCACAATAGCAATCACAGCAACATGCAATTTTTAATGCACCTCTATGGCATGGAAACTATGCATGGAATGTGATTTCTAGCGTGTTACTAAATGATTCGTGAGATGGAATACGCTCATCTCATTAGGTTATGACTAAATAGAATCGATTATAAAAATATAAACAGCACACCACAAGTGTGTCACCTAATGGTGAACATAAAATCAATGGTAAAATTGAAAAATTAGAAAAATTGAAATACATGGTAAATTGGATTTTCCCTATACATGGGTTAGATACTCCCTGGCACAACTAATTACCAAATACCTATTCCGTCATATCTCTGACTAAGGATCCAAATAGTAAGTCAAAGAAAAGAACCCCTCTGATTCCACTTTGTAATCTCCAGGATCCAGGTGCCACTCAACAGGTTCCTCGAACCCGATTGGTCACATGACCTCAAGTGCATATCCCCAAATACCAGAGGCTTCTAACTAGGAGCAATATCCCAGGTCTGATAGTGGGGAAACTATTCCCTAATTTTTCAAAGTGTAGCGCAGTAGAAAAGATAAATAACATGCAACAACAGAAGTAGTAGATAGTACACAACTGAAAAGGAAAACTGAACTAAAAGAGAACCAGTAGTCACACATATATATATATATCAAGATGCAGAATTTCATTATTATATGAATGTATCCAGAATAGGATACACTTCAATACAATACAATAAAGCTCAATTACAGGGCACAACAAAAACAAAACAAAACAGTGCAACAGAAGCTCAGCAGCGTCACAAGCCTAGGCTTGGTCTCATGCTCTCATACTCCTTTGAAACAATCATGTACCTGTATAGGGACCCTTGAATCTGTCGAAACTAGCAGCAATATAGTATTTTTGGGCCGAATACATGACCCGAACATGGTGTGAGAAATATATCCCAGTAGGCACCCACCAAAGGCCCGTTACCAACTGTTAGTGAAAATGTTCAACAACAATGTGCAGTTGTAAATGCAATAAACTATGCAGAACTAAAAATTATCTAACTATAGCAGTTATATTTCCATATTAATATTCATTTAACAATTTCAAGCCTATGCTTTATCTTTTCAGGTATGACATATGAAAATCACAATGGTAAACATTCATGATAATGTTGTCCTCAGACATACAAACCTTACCCTCAGGTAATCAGAGTCACAACCCATAGGTAATTACCGACAGGCATAATAGATATTGCCCTCAGGCGTACAAACTGTCTCCCATAGGCACAAAATCTACTACCCACAGGCATAACAAATATTGTCTTAAGTTTAAAAGAACCACTGCCCTCAGGCTAAAGGAAACACTACCCACAGGCTAAGTAATTATCCGGGCCGAGCCCAAAGCATAATCATTCAATTTATATACACTTTCTCTCAAGAAAACTAAATAAACATCATAATCATGGAATACCCTCAGGTATCCTGGCCAAACGTCTAAATAGAGGAACACATCCCCATGGTAGTCCTGGATCCAAGAAGTGATCCCAAATAGAATATTATAATTAAATTTAATTACCTTTAAAATTCTAGGTATTTAAAATACCCATGTCCTTAGCCATACGACACCCCAACATGGGTTTGTTGCAGAACTGTACACAAAAAAAGAAAACAGTTAGAATTTAAACACCAGACCAACTACCTCGATCATCTCTGATCAGTATAAGTGAACGACGCCTCCAGAATCGTCCAAGAATGATGAAGATCTGAGGTGAACATAATTTCGTTCAAACTCAAATAACACTACCTTAGAAAATAATTGGTAAGAAAGGCTCTAGGGGAAGTAAGAGCTTACTCGTGTGGTTCAAAGGAGATCGACGGATACGAAATCGGGCTCAAGGTGTGCGGTCAGAAGATCCTCTAAGCTCCAGCCGTCTCTCCCATTCTCCTCCAGCGTTCTAAGCTTCCTTTGTGAACAGAGGATGCTACTGCCTGTTTTAAGAGAAAAAAACAAACTACATGATGCGTACTCTCAATTACATGGCATGTACTTTTCATCATTTAAATATTCCGATGTCAGCTAAATTTTCCAACGCTGAACTATTCATTTGTCTACATGAGTACACGGCGTGTGTTTCCAAATACACGGCGTGCACTGTCTCTCAGCTAGCGGCTACTCCCACTGCTTTACTATTCACCTGTCGACTGACTACAGGGCGTTTCAATATCCACTACATGGTGTGTAGTAAGTTTTTACACCTTTCATCACCGACAGGGCTACACGCCCTATGTACTGATCCCTCACGGCCAAATTATATGGCATGTGGAAAAGTACACGTTGTGTACCCACAAAATTTGGGATTTTCTCCCATTATCCAAATGTTATCAAAAAATCTTAAGTAAAAAGGAAAAGAAGAAACCCATACCTCAAGAATAAGAACTGGGTTCTTACAAAATTCTCCCCTTATAAGAATTAGTCCCCAAATTTCTCTTCTAAGGGTGGAAAAGATAAAGCTGTGAAGAACTATGTCCACTGAGCACGTATGTCAGCCTCCCGCTCCCAGGTTTTGTCTTGTACTCAACCATGCCGCCATAGCACCCGTACGATAGGAACTAATCGGCCTCGGAGAACCTTCATTCTCCTATCAACAATACGAATCAGATGCTCCTCAATGGATGCATCGACCTGAATCTCACCTTCCTTGGGCTGAAGAACATGAGACGAGTCTGAATGATAATGGCACAGCTGAGATACATGGAAGACGTCATGCATGGCTTGGTACCTCTATGGTAACTGCAACTAATATTCAACTGGCCTGACTCTCTCTGTAATCTCAAATAGCCCCACATACCTCAGTGAAAGTTTACAGTGTCTCCTAATTCACCTATGTCCCAACCTTGATGAAACATGCAATAAAACATGATCCCCGACCATGAACTCCACGGGTCGTATGTGGTGATCAGCATAAGATTTCTGACGAGACTGTGTAGTAGCCTTCCGCTTCTGTATCAACTGGACCTTCACTAATATCTCTTGCAAAAGTCATGGTCCCAACAAAGCTGCCTCACCTGCCTCTAACCAGCACAATGGTGATCAACATGGCCTACAATATAAAGCCTCATAAGGTGCCATCAGAATATTTTCTTGAAAATATTATTATAGGAAAACTCAACTAGGGGTATATGTTTCTCCCAAGTGCCCCCAAAGTCTAGGACGCATGCACGCAGCATGTCCTCAAGCACCTGTATCATACGCTCTGACTGGCCATCAGTCTAAGGGTGGTAAGCTGTGCTGAGAAGTACATGTGTACCCAGTGCCCTCTGAAAATTCTTCCAGAAATGAGACTTAAAACATGTGTCCCTATCTAAAACTATAGAATGAGGAACCCCATGAAGACACACTATCTCTCAGATATACAACTTACCGAGATTGTCAAAACTGAAGGTCTCCTTCATCAGCAAAAAGTGAGATACCTTTGTGAGTGTGTCCACAACAGCCCACATGGAATCATTTCCTGGAGGTGACCTCGACAACCCTATCATGATGTCAATAGTGAAATCATCCCATTTACAATCTAGGATGGGTAAATTCTGTAACAGTTCGGCAAGCCTCTGATGCTCCGCCTTTACCTGCTGATAGGTGTAACGTCTAGTAACAAAACCTGCTACCTCTCTCTTCATACCCAGCCACAAATACTGACGTCTCAAGTAACGTTACATTTAGGTTAACTCCGGGATGCACTTCCCAAGCTGAAGCATGAAACTCCTAAATCAGCTCCTCGTGTATATCCCCTGGAACCCCTACTCGTCCATGGAAATGAACTACCTCCATAACGCCTATTGTCCATCCATGAGGAAGGTCCTCACTTCCCACTAACTCTCATAGAACTAGGCCTTCTGAATCAGACAGTTGACTTATCCTCACTCTATATAGGAGGGTAGAGGTCACAACTATGGAATTAAAATAGGTCTTCCCAAGACTATCGTGCACCTTCAAATGCATCTCAGAGAACAAATCCATAAGCTAGTACTCACCACTGGCCTCATGAACTACCTATGTCTGAGTCTTCTTGTTCAGCGCATCAGCAACTGCATTAACTTTACGTAGTGTATAGGAAAGCTCAAAATCGAAGGATTGAAGGTTTTAAACCCACCTTCGCTATCTCAAGTTCATGTCAATCTGGGTAAAGATTTATTTGAGACTTTTGTGGTCGGTGAAAACAAAAAAATGCTCTCCCAAGAGAAAATGTCTCCAAAAGCGCAACACATGAACAAATTCAGCCAACTCGAGATCATGTGTCGGGTAATTCCCCTCATGTGGCCTCAACTTACAAGCCCCGTATGCAACTACTCAATCTCCTTACAACAAAATAGCTCTCATCCCAATACCTGACGCATCACAGTAAACTATATAGCTATTCCTTTGCTCTGGAAGTATCAGGACGGGTGTTGATGTCAACCATCCCTTCAAATATTGAAAGGCTATCTCACAAGATTATGACCAAACAAACTTCACACCCTTTTTAGTCAACCCCATCAATGGTGCTGCTAAGCGGGAGATGTCCTATCTAATGCGCCTATTGTAACCAGCCAGCCCCAAAAACTATGCATCTCAAACACGTTATTTGGCTGCTCTCTTGAAACTACTGTTCTAAATTTCTCTGGGTCCACGGTAACTCATCCCACGAAGTTGATATGACCCAGGAAGTGTATGTGGTCTATCCAAAAGTGTAACTCTGAGAGAATTGAATATAGACGATTCTCTCTCAGTGTACTCAATATGATCTCCCGATGGGTATCATGGTTGTGCTGAGTGTGAGAGTACACCAAGATATTGTACAGGAATACTACCACAAAATAATCCAGATAATGGTGGAACACACGATTAATCAGAGCCATGGAAACTACTGGCGTGTTCGTGAGTCCCAATGGCATAACCAAGTACTCGTATAGACCATATCTTCTCCAAAAATCATTAAGCGGTATATCTGATGGTCTAACGTGTAACTGATGATATCCGGATCTCCAATCAATCTTCAAGAACACTCGTGCTCCTCGAAGTTGATCAAAAAGATCATCAATCCTTGGCAAGGGATATCAGTTCTTAACCATAAAATGGTTCATCTTCCGATATTCAACACAATGTCTGAGGGTCTTGTCCTCCTTCTTCGCAAAAAGGACAATAGAACCCCAAGGGGATGTAATGGGTCAGATGAAACCCTTTTCCTGTAACTCCTCTAACTATCTCTTGAGCTCATGCAGCTCTGGTGTAGCCATCCTATAAGGAGGAATGGACACTGGTGCTGCTTCTGGAACAAGCTCAATACAGAAATCCACCTCTCACTTCAGAGGTAGACCCAAGAAGTCATCCAGGAAGACATCCTTGAAATGATAAACTAATGGTGGGAAATCTATTTGACAAGTTCCATGATCATCTAGATATAAAATCACAATCTGGGCTGTTAGACCACGTCACCCATGATACTAAGGTCCAGCTCAACTCGACTGGACATCCCATTAAACTTTGTATAGAAACTCTCTTCCCTCTGGTGATGTGAAACTCATCCTGTGACTATAGAAATCTACAAAGGCTCGAAAGGGTACCAACCAGTCCATCTCAAGAATCACATTATAAGATGTCATCTCTAAGACATAGAGATCCCATAAAAAGTGACACCCACCAACCTCTATGCGGAACTCCCTACACTGATGCACACTAGCCATTCTAGTTCCCAATGGAGTTTCTGGCATCATAACATCGAAAGAAAAAGAAATACAGATCCCAAGGCTTTCCACGGCGGGCACAGATATAAATCTATGTGTAGAACCCATATCAAAACGTTTAGAATATAAAATAGAAGCTACTAGAATATTACCTCTGAAAGTAGAAGGTCCAGGATCATGCTCTAGTTGGGTCTGTTGCATTGCATATAAATGCCCATTGTCACGGCCCTGCGACACTACCTAGCTACCCTGAGCTATCCTTCCCTATTGCCTCTGAGATCCTGGTGTCTGGATACCATGGACATGACCACCACCTCTGTCTATACGTCCTGACGTATCCCAGTTTCTAGACTGGTAAAAATTTGTTGTTCCTACTCCCGCACGTGGATTCTGCAAAAAACCACTCTCACTAGCAACTGGGGGGACCGCCCTTCAAAAGCACTGTAGATAACCCATCTTGCCGCAAGCCCGACACTCCACTAGGTCTCGAGGACACTGAGGTCTCTTGTTCCCCTATCTAACACGTTGGTAGAAAATTAACTGGAAACCTAATGCATTCTTCTGACTAGTTATACCACCGTGAGAGAATTCCATCAGCCTCTTCCTCTTACTATTAGAAATAGTACCAATAAACTGGGGTCGAACCGCCCTGGCCCACACCACAAGCTTCCCACAGGGTCCACTCAGTAATCAATTCCTGGTTCACAATAGCATTCATTGTAGGCAACCTAAAACCATTCACCAAATATCAGATGTCATATCCAAGAATTTACTCAAAGCGTATGTCCCTCAACGTCTCATCACCCACCAGAACGGGTGAAAAACAATGATGATCGGTGAAGCGAGTAGAATAATCCTTCACTAACATGGCCCCTTACTACAGATTCATGAAATCTCAAGCTCAATCTTCCCCCAGTGTCTCCAGGATGAAGAAGTCAAAAAATATTCCTGAAACTATTCCCATTCCATGTCGTGGTGATGCTCAGACTGGGTGATAACATCCCACAACCTCATGGAGGAATCACCCAGCATATATGTTATGAGCTTGAACCTTCACCTTGGATGTGTCTCAAGATGATTGAAATAGTCTACACTGAATCCATCCGTGTCTCTGCAACATGTGGTCCACCATCCCCTGAAAACGTAGGCAGATGCTGCTGCTGTAATATACACGTCAACTCTGCCATAGATGTGGCGGCTGGTGGTGCTCCCTAGAAGGTCTGAATGAACGGCATGAAGCCTTCATGGATCAACGCCTCCACACCTGCGTCTGGTATAACGGCTGGCACCACACCTGGCACTACTAGAGGATTAACTGGTATCCCAGGGCCTACCATTTCTGAATTACAATCACCGTCTCTCTCTTGGAGGACAACCAGTGGTCTCCTTGGCGGCAAGACTCTCTAAGGACAAAAACACTCCTTAGATTTATGTTTATCAAATTATGAAAATTAGGGTACCAAAAAGGTAACAGGTGGATGAAGGAATTCAATATTTACAAAATAAGAATACACAGCGTGTATATTAATTACATGGCATGTACCTGATGTTTCTTCCCCTGCCAGGGTCCTTCTACACAGCTTAGCCACATATCTCTCTTATGAACAAGACTACACGACGTATATAACATCTACAGGACGTGTATGGTTTAATTTACAACTACTCGTGTCGTTCGTGACACAACCTACTACTTGGCTAACACTACATGGCGTGTTATAACCGCAAAGGGCGTGTACACCACCACTCTGTCTTCCGAGCCACACGACCAGGTCCACATGGTCTTTCCCCGGTGGAGACTACACGGCGTGTCCCACAGGTACACGACATGTTCGATAAGATGTAACACTGACCCGTGTTGTTAGCGACACGACCGAGTACCTGGTCAGACTACATAGTGTGTTCAAGGTGAACACAATGTGTATGTCAAATGGTTTCGCCGTCCGTGTTTGTTAGTCATGCGGGAAGACACCAGGTCTAAACTACACGGCGTGTACAACCGGTACACGACGTGTTCCCCCTAAGTCATTACCTACCCCATGTCCCCGCCCACAGGTTCTATGACATGGGAAGAGACTACATAATGTGTACTCAGGGTACTCAGCATGTACTTAAAAAGTTTTTATTTCATCCCAAATAGAAGAACCTGTGGCTTGTGTCCATAGAACTACACGGCGTGTATGCTGGGTTTTTCTAGAAAACAATAATTAGAAACTAATCAAGAACCCTAAAAAATACTAAAACCAACACCTAAGTTCCAAATTCAAATCATTGAGGGCCCATACTCCCCACGAATCAATGTTTGGCATCTTATGTGTGTTATAACAAGATAAAAACTTAATGATACACAAAATTTAAGTCAATGAGGGCCTATAATCCTAAATAAACAAAGTTTGGCATTAATTTTATCTGCCTCACAAAAAAATAACCTATCAAATAGCATGTATTTATCAAAGAAGCTATCACAACATCATGCTTTTCTAGCACAACAACAATCCCAGCAACATGCAATTTTTAATGCACCTATATGGCATAGAAACTATGCATGGCATGCGATTTCTGTCATGTACCTAAATGATTCATGAGATGGAATACCCTCATCTCCTTTGGTTATGACTATATATAATCGATTATAAAAATATAAACAGAACACCACAAGTGCGTCACCTATTGGTGAAAATCAAATCAATGGTAAAATTGCAAAATTAGAAAAATTGAAATACATGGTAAATTGGCTTTTTCCTGTACAAAGGTTAGCTACACCTGTGAAAAACTTATTAACAAATACCTATTCTATCATATCTCTGACTAAGGCTCCAAATAGTGAGTCAAAGACAATAACCCCTCTGATTCCACTTTGAAATGTCCCGGATCTAGGTGCCACACAACGGGTTCCCCGAACCCGATTGGTCACATGACCTCAAGTGCATTTCCCCAAATACCAGAGGATGCTAACTAGTAGAAAGGGCCCAGGTCTGATATTGGGGAAACTATGCCCTCATTTTTCAAAGTGTAGCACAGTAGAAAAGATAAATAACATGCAACAACAGAAGTAGTATACAGTACACAACTAAAACGGAAAACTGAAGTAAAGGAGAACTAGCAGTCACACACACACATATATATATATATATCAAGATGCAGAATGTCATTATTATATGAATGTATCCAGAATTGGATACATGGCAATACAATACAATATAGCTCAATTACAAGGTACAACAAAAGCAAAACAAAACAGTGCAACAGAAGCTCAACAGCATCACAAGCCTAGGCTCAGTCTCATGCTCTCATACTCCTCTGCAACAATCATGTACCTCTATAGGGACCCTTTCCCATATCGACACCTACAACAATATAGTCTATTTTGGCTGAAGGCATGACCCAAATAGGGTGTGAGAAATAAATCCCAGAAGGCACCCACCAAAGGCCCGTGCCCAACTGTCAGTGAAAATGTGCAACAATAGTGTGCAATAGTAAATGAAATAAAATAATAAGTACTCACAAATATCTAACTATAAAAGTTATATTTCAATTTTAATATTAATTTAATAATACCATGTATGTGCTTTAACATGTCAGGTATAACATATAAAAATCACCACGGTGAACTTTCATGATAACGCTGCCCTCAGACATACAAACCGTACCCTCAGGTAATCAAAGTCACAACCCTCAGGTAATTTCCCACACGCATAATAGATATTTCCCTCAGGCATACGAAATGTCTCCCACAGGCACATAATCTACTTCCCACAAGCATAACAAATATTTCCCTCAGGCTAAATGAACCACTTCCCTCTGGCTAAAGGAAACACTTCCTGCAGGCTAAGAAAATAATCGGGCCGAGCCCAAAACATTAAAATGATATTTATATACAATTTCTTTCAAGAAAATTAAATACACATTATAATCCTGGCATAACCTCGGGTAACCTATCCAAATAGAAAAACAGAGGAACCCACCCACAAGTGGTCATGGATCCAAGCAGTGATCCCAAACAGCAATTTATAATTAAATTTAATTACCTATACAATTCTTGGTATTTAAAACACCCAAGTCCTCAGTCACATGACACCCCAACATGGGTTCATAGCACAACGGTACACAAGAACACACACCAGTTGGAATTTAAACACCAGACCACCAACCTCGATCGTCTCTGATCAGTAAACGTGAACAACGCCACCCGAATCATCAATGAATAGAAAAGATCTGAGGTGAAAATAACCCAATTCAAACTCAAATAACTTTTCCTCGGAAAAGAATTGGTAATAATGTCTCTAAGAGAAGGAAGAGCTTACCCGTGCGGTTCCAAGGAGATCGACGGATACAGAATCGGGTTCCCGGTGTGCGGTCGGGAGATCCTCCAAGCTCCAGCCATCTCTCCCGATCTCCACTGGCGTTCTATGCTTCCTGTGTGAACAGAAGAGGCTACTTCCCACTTTAAGCGTAAAAACAAACTACACAGTGTGTACTTTCAAGTACGAGGCGTGTACTTTTCATCATTTAACTGTTCCACTAGATGATACTTTTTCCACCGCAGAACTGTTCATTAGTCGACTTTAGTACACGACATGTATTTCCAAATACATGTCGTGCAATGTCACTCAGCTGGTGGCTACTCCCACCGCCTTACTACTCAACTACCGACTGACTACATGGCGTGTAAATATACCCTACACGGCATGTTGTCGGTTTTTACACCTTTCATCACTGACAAGGCTACACGCCCTGTGTACTAATCCCAGACGTCCAAAGTACACGGCGTGTGGAAAAGTACATGGCGTGTACCCACAAAATTTGGGATTTTCCCCCATTTTCCTTATTTTCTCAAAAACACTTAAGGAACAAGGAAAAGAAGAAACCCGTACCTCAAGAATAAGAACTGGGTTCTTACAAAAACTGACACCCTCCCTTGATTTCATTTTTTTTCTAATTGTTTACTATTATGATTATTATAACATAATTATTAAATAAATAATTTAATTAATATAATTTATATAATTTTTAAAATTATATATGTATAATTTTAATTTTAAAACTAAATAAAATCATAATTTCATATTAAACACAACAATATTATAGTCCAATTTAATTAAAATAATATACATTTTTATTAATTAAATTTTTAAAAACATCTTAATTCTATAATAAAACATCGTATTCACTATTTATTTAAAATATAATGTTTTAATTTTAATAAACAATAATAATTTCAAAAAAATTTATTCTAATCAAATTTTGTAATTTAAAACTAATAATTGAAATTTAATATAAATTTATATATATCATAACTTCAAAGATCAAAATTTATAGAAACATTATAAATGTTTAAAATATATTACATTATTTTTTTAATAATGGATTACATTTCAGTCCTTAATCATTGTTTTGATTATTTATATGTTTATAAAAAGTAGATTTTATTTATTAAAATACTAATAACAACAAATCAAATTTAAATTCAATGTAAATTACATTATAATTGTATTAATATAATTTCTTTTTCATTTAAACTAAACTATTATTTATATCATTTTATAAATTGAAATTAATATATATATATATTAATTTTTTTTGCGCAATATAATAATAATAATACATTTTTCATAAAAAAATATAATGAATAAAACTATAGAATAATAGAGAGTATTATTTCTTCCAAAATTGTCTTTATGTATGATTTAAATCAAAAATCTTTTTTTACAATTTATATGTGTCTTAGAAAACATTTTAATTATATCCATTATTATTCAGTTTTAGATTATAAAATATTATATAAATATTTAAAATAAATATTCAAATTTATTGGATGTAAAAATATTTCCCCCTTAATAGAATTGCATCCTTGCAATTCATATTGTCATAATAAAAAAATTGTGAATTTCTTTCTTCAAAATTAAGAAATACCGTGACTACTGACTCTAATATTTACTACTTAGAAGACATCATCTAATCTCAAATGATTTTATTATAATTTCTATACTAACTATTAATCCATGACCCCAGTTTCATTGAGCTGCTTTAAAAAATAGGATATTTATTTTTATTTTATAAAAGGAACATAAAAAATTAAACACATTACATAATCGATGATCTTTACCAGTTATGGTTTTTGATATTTCGATACAACTGTTACATTTCCTCAAAATTGAAAAAAAATCAGAGATCTGCCTACACAATGTAAAAAATGTCACTGATAAGTCTACTACAACTATAAAACTGAAATTAAAATGTAGTCTTATCATTTAAAATACCCATTAAGGGGTTTTAAAAACATTTTAAAAATTCTTTTAATATCCATTTTTTTAAAATAGACATACAAACAGAAATTATTTTCTAGGATGTTTCCATCCAGAATTTTCCCATGATGTAAATTAATTTATTCCCTTTTTTTATTTGAAGTATTTCATTTTTATATGATCTCAAAAAAACTATTTTCCTCTAAAATTATCTTACAGAAGAGTACAATTGAAAATTAGCCATCAGTATTGATCAATGATAAGACTGTTTTTATAGGATAATAATTTGTGGGAAATAGGTAACCTTGAGGGTATAGCGTAAAAAAATAAACGAAATAACCTTTCTTCCACTATGGATTACATATGTAATATATATCAAACCTGGATATAATTGTAATAATATCTATATGAATGAAAACTCATTTTCCTTACTTATTAATTAATATGAGGAAAATTCTATTCATTTTATTTTAAATATAAAAATGGAAATATTTTTCACCTAATGATTCATTAAAATTACACTAATACTTTACATTTATTTCATCTTCCTCTCTATCAGTCATGATTAATGAACAAAATTGATCAGTTTATCCTATAAATCAAAACACTAATAGCATTAACTTTTCCATTTCATTTCATAATAAGGACATAAGTATATTTTCATGATATTTATTCCATTAACCAGCTACCACGAAATTATTAGTTCCCCCAAAATATATAGGCTTAAATCACATTAAATGATCAAATATATGTTTCTAATTACATTGAAGATCTTTTTTCCTTACATGTTAATGATTATTAGTCATAACCTGAAAAGATAACCTAATATATACATGATCAACTACACTACAACACTAGTAGTATTTACTTTCATAGTAGGTAAATCCTACACATACCACATGTGTTGATATGCTTTTATAATTTTTGTATTATCACTAAATAATGGATCTCATTGAGTTATCATATAATAATAATGTATGTTGATCCAAAATATAAATATCCCTTCATGGGAAAAATAATAACATATGATAAGGGATTATAATAAGGACCCGGCCATAAAACATTACATAATCATGAATTAAATGAATATTAAACCTTAAAGATCTTTTCAGGTTTAGAGTTTTAGAGAATTTGGCCATAAATATTACGTTTTATTTCAATAAAAAATACAATGTAGATACTTCTATTCATGTTTAAGGCATCATGACTTTTCCATGATCCCATCATTGACCCTATTCAACATTATGTCTTGTGAAAAACATCTCAAAAACTAGGGATGAGCATAAAAATCTCAGTAAGAGATACACAAATAAGGAAAACTATTGGTTTTTCAAAACAACACGTTAACCATGAATAATTTAACATAAGTAGTACTTTTCACCTTTATGAAGTAGTAAATACTATTCACTGAATTAATGATCACAAATTACCCTTTCGTAACAAAAATATTACCTTAAAACCCATATGAATAACACATAACATATAAAAGTAACTTGGGATATAAACATACTTAAATGAAATAACCATACAGTCGACTTCCACACATTTCAGTAAAGGGAATATCCATACGGCCAACTTTTATACCCAATGCATTGGAGGTTATAACGTAACCACCCATCCAGGTTTATCACAGCTCCACCCATCATTTGGTATATCACGTAACCACCCATCAAATGTTCACGTACCATTATAAAATAACAACAAATAAAAAAATAATGGGAAGAAAACGTTTCCACATTTCAATCACAATATGTCACTTAAATATATTGACATAAAAAATACATTATCAAAAAAAATTTCAATAACAAAATACAAAAAATAGTATATGGTATTTTTTTTGAAAAAAACATTACTGCTTGTTAAGGAAGCCAAAGAACAAATAATACTCACGGTGGTGGAAATGTCGTAGTCACCACTTACATTAAAATAAACATTATTTTTCTCTTTTAGTAAAATCCTTCATAGAAAAATATTCCCATTGAGAAGTCAAGGGTGTTTATTCAGCGTATAAAAGAAATTCATGTATTAAAACAAAATATGCCTCAAAGAAAGTATATTGAGACAATGTCCCTAACCTCATGTTTGACTTGACCTGTTCGTTCTTTAATATCATGAATAATAAACTAAAGTTAATTTATAATTTATTTAAAATATTTTCAAGTTTATTTTTCTTTTTATATCAGTTATTTCAATATTCAAAACAATATGTAATCATTTATGTTACTAATGGTCATTTTGTCAATATTTTGTACTTGAGTCAAAAATGAACACCTTAATTTACAAGTTTTCCATGTTGTCCATAGTAAATTATATCCAAAATGATATTTATTATTTATATATCATATATATCATATATATATCCATTATATATATATATTTATAATAGTACATATCATTTGGAGGTAAGAAATGAAATGGATCGTTCATGGAGACGATAAGTCGTACGAGTGCATGAACGATTCATTCATTTCTATATATTATTATAATGGAATTAAAATATAATGATACATTGATATATTATAATTCCAGTATAATATCATATTTAATGACATTAATATATCATTTATACATCCCACATATGGCATGAATGAGTCATATAACTTTAAGGGGGCGATAGTCCACACTTCCTCAAATGAAATTATCGTGTTTACCCATAATGGAAACCACAAAGGTATGACATAAAAGAAAAATGAAAAAGCATAAAGAAAAAATAATCATAATATATATTAAATATAAATATAGTTTCATCTTAATGTCCACCATGATAGGTGGTAGGAGATAATTGAACAATAATCATTTCGTGAAGTGTTAGTTTTTCATCCACAGAAACAATATGTTCTTCACCCATTACATGGAGGTTTGTGTAAGTGTAGTTTGAATTAATGTCATATAAACATCCTAGTATATTTATGGTAATGGTGATGTTATAAAATAAGGAAATTAAAATAGTTTATGGGTTGGAGATGTAACTAAAATAAATGAAGTTAAGAGAAACTATTAACTTTAATTTGGGTAACTCCATTTGGTTTGAACCAAAATTGTTTTTTTAAGTGCCTTATGTCTTAGGTAAGGCTTCTAGGTAGAATAGAGGAATGTAGGGAGCTTAATTGGCCCAAGGTTGGATGTGACAAAATCTTTGAGAGGTGTGAGGAATTGGTTTGAAATGGTCTCATTTTATACGGGGGAGGAGGGGCTCTTTAAGAAAGTGTGAAATTATTTTTTTATTATATTATGATATTCAGGCTCTAAAGGTCTGAAAATCATTAGAGTATAATAAAAGAAGACTCATGGTAGAAATAAAATCATCCAATAATAATAGGATATCTTTTAGATGTTATTTTAATATTTATAATCATATTTATTTAAATGATTTATTAATGAGGTAAACACTACATCATTATTATGTCATAAATAATTTAATTTATTTGATATCAAAAAATTATTAAAAAATACCATGATTTAGGAAATATTTTCAGATTTCCAATGAATATATATAGTCAAAAATATTACTTATATTCCACCAAATAAAAATTAATTTACTAAAAGATATGTTTATGTCATTTTTTCCTTTACTTTAAATTAATTAATCTAAAGTGTCATTATCCTTCATAAGTGGATCCATGGGGTCCCATAATCGGCCCTAGGTTGCCCATGGTCGTCCATTACTCATCTAATAAGAAACATGTTTTGTCAGCTTTTCAAAAGTAAATTCATATAAGTGGTAAAATTTCATTTAAATGAAAAATTCAGTTTTTTTAACTCCTACTAAGTGGTTTCACTAATCATCAAAAATTAATGTTTTTCAAAAAAAATACCAAAAATTCAGCCAAAGATATATTTGATATTCCTAATATAAAAATTATCTATATTTTAAAATTTCTAAACATAGAAGTTTCATTAATTAATTTAAAATTAATTCCTGTTGTTAAAACAAATAGCATGTTTTTAAGAAACAATAACTATCAAAATATTGACACTTGTTTATGTCAAAATTAAAAGTGAAAATAATTCCAATGACCAAAATTGGATTAAATGGTAAAAATATATCCTAATTACACTTTAAAACCATCTATGAATATAAGCTATCCATATAAATAAATTATATTAAAAGGTTGTTTTGAATTAAAATACAATATTTTTCATTATTCATTAAAAACTAAACTTTATCAAAAAAATACAAAGATTTACACAAACTAAATGTTGATGTCCCCATTCTAAAGAAAGATTTTATTTTGTCAAATAGAATGTATTAATGTGACAAAAACTATATTTAAAAAGGGTTCTCCATTAAATTGTGGTTAACTGACCTTTTAATGTTAATTAAGCTTAAAATTAGATTCATTCACATTTTAAGCCTCTAATATTTATTGGATAAAAGTAAATACATTTAAAAAACACGTAAAATCATATTGTAGTTAGTTTTGTCCAGTCTCACCAATACAACGACTAGGAGTTAACTTCCATTTAAAATAATAATATTATATTATAAGTGTGCAACGTAAGATTTCAAAGAAACCCGGCCTTGCGTATCGGGCACGCTATCGATCATAGATACCCTTTTAAAGTAAAATTATTATTTAATTCATAAATATTAATAAATATGAAAATGTATTATTCTTCATTTATTGGGGATGTTACATCCTTCCCCTCTTTTGGAAATTGTGTCCTTGCAATTTTTATTCACATATCAAAAAATGTGGAGGAATTTATCTCTCATATAATTTTCTGATTCCCACGTTTCCTCTTCAATCATATGGTTTTTACACAAAACCGTTATCTAGTGAATTACCTTATTCTGAAAAACATATTCTCTATGGTCAAGAATCTGGAATGGTTGTTGTTTATAAGAGAGAATCTATTCCAAATGAACTACCTCTGGACTCAAAACATGAGATAGATCTGGCATATGCTTTCCCACAATAGAAACATAAAAATCATTGTGTAGCTATGATAGAACCGGAGGTAAAGAAACTCTGTAAGAAATTGATCAAACATTCTCTAATATTTCATAGGGTCCGATGAACCTCGGACTCAACATTACCTTCATACCAAAACACATCACACTTTTCCATGGTGAATCATTGATAAACACATGATCACCTACCTCAAAACAAATATCCTTCCTCCGGTTATCCACAGAACTATTCTGTCTACTCTAAGCTGTTCTCATGTGATTTTGAATCATCTGGACATTCTCTGCCATCTCTTCTAGCAATCATGGTACCACAAGCTTCCTTTCATTTACTTCAACTAAAAAATCTGGAGTTCTACAATGCTTTCCATAAAATTCCTCAAATATAGCCATCTGTATACTAGAATGAAAACTATTTTTATAAGAAATCCAACCAAAGAAAGATGTTGGTCCCAAATTCCATAATAATTCATGTAAAAATCAGGTAGCATATTATCCAAGGTCTAAATTGTTCATTCTTACAGCCTATATGATTGAGAATAAAAACCTGTAATAAAATTTAATTCAGCACCCAATGAATTTTGAAGGCCTTCTAAAAGATAGATTTAAACCTGGGATCACGATCAGATACAATGGATAGGGGATCTCCATGCAAATTGACTATCTCTTTAACATACAACTGGATAGGTTGATCTAGAGACAAGGTATCTCGAATAGGGAGGAAATGAGTAGATTTAGTCAATAGATCAACTATAACCAAGATTGCATTATTACCTAGATATGTCTTCAGTAATCCCACAATAAATTCCATTGATAAATTTTCACATTTCCACTCTACCACCAGTAAAGACTGAAGAATCCCTTTCAGTAACTATCGCTCATCATTAACCTACTGCAAAGTCCAACACTTCATAGTAAAATCATGGATATCTTTTTCATTCTATCCCACCAGTAATACTCTTGAACATCTCTATACATCTTAGTACTACCATGATGAACTGAAAACAAAGAACTATGAGATTCACATAACAACACGTTCATCAACTATGAATCACATAGCACAAATAATCCTTTTCCAAACCTCAAAACACAATCATTATCAATTTCAAAATTAGTCAACTTATCCTTCTAAACCAACTCTACCTTTTTCTGCAACTCACTTTCTTTTTTTGTGCTTTATTTATTCTGTCTGAGAGGGATGATTTCACAAGCCCTTGAAACAAAACAGAATAATATCATGCACTAAAAAATTCTATTCCAAATATAATCAAATCAAAAACCAAAAGATCTCATTCCAAACATAGAATGTTTAATGAGACATTACTTTTTCGACTCAAAGCTATATCCACTTTATTTGCTTTTCCCAGATGTTATTGCATCGTGCAATAATAATCATTGACTAATTCCATCCATATCCTATATCTCATGTTCAATTATTTCTAAGTGAATAGTTACTTTAAAATTTTGTGGTCAGTATTTATTTCACACTTTACTCCATATAAATGATGCTGACAAATTTTTAAAGCAAAAAACACCAGCATCTTATTCCAAATCATGTGTAGGGTAATTTAACTCATAACGTTTCAACTAACATGAAGCATAAGAAATTACCTGATCATTTGTATAAGGAAACATACTTTTCCATTCAATGAAGCATCATTTTAATTATCAAACTCACCATTTCGGGAAGGCAACTCCAAAACTAGAGCATTCGACAATATTCTTTTCAATTCCTGAGAACAATCATCACTTTTTTTGTCCAAAAGAACTTAACACCTTTTTCAAGTTAACATATTCATTAGAATACATAACCATGAAACATTATCAACAAACCTCTAGTAATAACCTATCAAACCAATAAAATATGGATGTCCATTATATTTTTGGGTCTTGTACATTCTTTAACAACTTCTGTTTTAGCAGGAGCACCAATTATGCCATTTTTTGAAACAATGTGATCAAGGAATGAAAATTGTTGTAACCAAAACTCACACATGATGAATTTCCCATAAAGTTTCAGTTATTTTATGTTTTGGAAGATTACCCTTAAATGACTTTCATTCTCCTTGTTACATTTAGAATAAACCAAAATATCACAATGAACACAACCACAAACTTATCCAAGAATACACAGAAAATTCTATTTATAAGATCCTTGAAAACATCAGGTTCATTAGCTAACAAAAAATGAATAACTACAAATTCATAATGGCCATATCTAGTAAGAAACGCGGTCTTAAGAATGTCTTCTTCCTTTACTTTCAGCTGATGGTAACCCAATCTCAAGTAAATCATCAAACATAATGAGCTCCCTGGAGCAGATACTACTTCGTTTGATTTCCCAACATCTGTTTATGTATTTGAAAATGATTTCACCACCCCATTCGATTTGTAGTGTTGCTTCTTTCCATTAGTTGAGTTATTTGATAGAAACTCATTTGCAAAATGACCCATTTTATTACACTTAAAACATCTTCCCGATGGATTTTCAATGCCTGCTTTATCTTATTCCTTACAGTTATGAGAAATATGACCAGAATTACCACACCAGAAGCACTTTCAAGAATTTGATAAATATTCTCCAGGATACCTTTTACCACAGTTATCACAATTTGTATATTTAATTTTCTAACCTTGAGGCTACTTAGATGATTCTTTCCCTTTGACTGCCAACTGGACCTCTTATTATGTTGTTTGTCAATGAACACATGATCCTCTGCAAACTCCATTTCCACCTTCTCCACACATCAAAAATGTTTTTCATTACTTTTTAACTCATGAGAGGCTAATGTTCTTCAATATCATGGCATTAGTCGTCAGTAAAATTGATTTATCTTACAATCGAGATCTCAGATGAAATTTTTAGCAAACATTTCCAGTCGATTTAATGTTTCTTCATAAGCATCCACTGAATCATCCTCCTTCCATAATTATAGGAATTATTTTTCTATCATAAGATGATCCACCTTAGGAAAATATTTCTCAAGAAACATTAATTTGAATTCATACCAATCTAGTGCATCAATCTCCTCACTATCCCTGATATTTTTTCCCATCTACCACCACTGATCAGCTTCACCTTCAAAGTGGTAAACAACGATACTAACCATTTGATGTTTAGAACACCGCCTGACATGAAAAATTTTATCCAGTGCTTTAATCCACCCTTCAGCAAGCAGATGGTCAGATGATCCTCTAACTAATGGGGGATGTTGCCTCATGAAATTATCCAGCACTAACATATTCCTCTACGGTTGATCTGGCTAATCTCATGCATGAATACCACTTCCATTTATAGCCTGAGTCAACTATGCAATCACTATAATAAATTGTTCAGTTCTGATTCCAACCATCTCAGTATGCTGATTTCGATGGTTGTCATCCTCCGAATATCATCCAAATATTGATTCCATGTTTCCTCTGTGGAAAACTATTCTGAACATAAAAATATCTTAGGTGAAGCAACATGGTAATTTTTAAATGCTATATCATTTCAATATTACCATAAACTAATTTATGGACATTTATTTTACAATACCGTAACTCCTAATGATGTCTAAACTGACTCTGATACCAATTATATGGACCCATATTAAAAACATTACAAAATAATGAATTAAATGAATAATTCACATTATTGATCATTTCAGGTTTAGAGTTTTAGAGAATTATTCCATAACTATTATGTTTCATTTCAAAAAAAAATACAAAGTAGATACTTCTATTCATATTCTATTTTTGTCACAAAACAATAACTCATGAAATAAATAGTCATGTCTAGTTCCATGTTTAATACAGTATGAATTTTCTTTGCTCCTATCCTTGACACTATTCCACATTATGTCGTGTTAAAAACATTTCAAAAACATTGGACGAGAATAAAAAGCTTTGTAAGGGATACACAAAGAAGGAAAAATGTTTGTTTTTCAAAAAAACAAGTAAACAATGAATACTTTAACAAATGTGATACATTTCACCCTTATGAAGTAGTAAATACTCTTCATTGAATAAAATATCACTAATTACACTTTTTTAACAAAAAACTTACCATAAAACCCATATAAAGAACACATAACATATAAAGGTAACTTGGGACATTACATAATTAAATGGAATAACTATACAGTCGACTTCCACACATATCACTAAATGGAATTGTCATATGTCCGACTTCCATACCCAATGCATTAGAGTTTATAATGTAACCCCCCATCTTGGTTTATCATGGAACCACCTTTTATTTGGTTTTTCATGTAACCTCCCGTCAAATGTCCAAGTACCGTTATAAAATGATAACACATAAAACAAATATAAATGAAAGAAAACATATCCACATTTCAATCAAAATATATCACATAAATATATTGACCTAAAAAATACAGTATCAAAACCATTTTCAATACCAAAATACATAAAATATTATATGGTATATATTTTCCATGAAAAAAACAATGCGTCTTATTAAGGAATCCAAAGAACATATAATACTTGCAGAGGTGGAAAAGTTGTGGTCACCACTTACGTTAAAAAAACATTAATTTTGGTCGTTTAGTAAAACACTTTGTAGAAAATTATTCCCTTTGAAAACTCAAGGGTGTTTATATAGTATATAAAAGAATGTCATGTATTAAAACATTATATGCCTCAATGAATAGAGATTGAGACGAAGTCCCTTACATCATGTTCGACTTGAACTGTTTGTTCTTTAATCTCTTGAACAATAAAATAATGCAAACTTAAAATTGCATAAGAACATTTTTAATGTTTATTAGTCCTTTTATATCAATTTTTACCATGTTATAAACATTATGTAATCATTTGTGTTAGTAATGGTCGTTTTGAAGATATTTGGTACTTGAGTCAAAAATGAACAACTTATATTTAAAAGTTGTTAATGTTGTCAATAGTCCATTATATCCAGAATGATATTCATTATTTAGATATCAAATATATCATATATATCCAATATAAATATATTTATAATAGTACATATAATTTGGAGGTAAGAAATGAAATGTACCGTTCGTTGAGACGGTAAGTCTTACGTACACTTGAACACTACTATCATTTCTATTTCATATTTTAATGGAATTAAAACATAATAATTCATTGTTATATTATAATTCCTATATAATATCATATATAATACCATAAACTATATCCTTTATACTTCCCACTTTTGGCATGAATGAGTAATATCACTTTGAGGCGGCGGTAGTCTGCACTTCCTCAAATAAAAGTATCACATTTACCAACAGTTGAAACCATAATTGAATGGGATAAAAGAAACATACAGAATCATAAAGGAAATATCAACATAATATATATCATATATAAGTATAGTGTCATCTTAATGGCCACCATGATAGGAGGTAGGATATAATCGAACATTCATCGTTTCGTGAGGCGTTAGTTGGCTATCCACTGACACAGTATGTCCTTCAACCATTAGATGGAGGTGTGTGTAAGTGTTTTTCAAATACCCCTCATGAAAACATCCTAGTCTATTGAGTATATTGGTGTTTTTATAAAATAAGAGAATAAAAATAGTTTAGGGGTTGGAGATGTAACATAAATGAAAAGAATTTAAGATAAATCATTGCCTTTAATTTGGGTAACTACCATTTGTTTGAACCAAAAGGGGTTGTTGAAATTATTTCTGCATAAGATAAGTCTTCTAGGTGGAAGAGTGGGATGTGGGGAGATTAATTGGGCAGAGTTTGGATGATAAAAAAGTCTTGAAAGGAGTGAGTAATTGGTTAGAAATGGTTTCCTTTTATAAGGGTGAGGAGGGGCTCTTTAAGAAAGTGTGAAAATATTATTTTATTATGTAATTATATTTGGTTTCTAAAGGTCCAAAAATCATTAGAGTTGAATATAAGATGACTCCTGGTCGGGGTAAAATCATCCAATAAGAATTGGATAGGTTTTGAATGTTATTTTCATATTTCTAATCTTATTTATTTAAATTATTTTTTAATGTGGTAAAGAGTCCATCATTATTGTGTCACAAATAATTTAATATATTCTATGTATAAAAATTATAAATAAAATAACATGATGTTGGAAATATTTTTATAGTTCCAATGAATATTTATAGTCAAAATGATTACTTATATAACACCATATAAAAATTAATTTACTAAAAGAATTTTGTTTATGGCATTTTTTTCTTTACTTTAAACTAATTAATCTAAAGTGGAATAGAATTCATAAGTGGCTCCATGAGGTGCCAAAATCAACCCAATGATTCACATACTCGACCATTACATATTGAATAAGTTTATGAGATGTGTTAAGTTATGTTTTAATTAATATAATATTTATTTTACCTTTAACTACCCTATTTACTTTTAACCGCGGTAAATAAAATTTAAAGGTTACTATTCACCAAAAAAATATTTTTATTTTATCAAACAACATTTTAATTAATAATAACATCCATTTATGTTAGATTTTTGATATTCAATTAACAAATTTGGTAAAATTTCATTTAAATGAAAATTTAAATTTTTTAACTACTACTCAGTGGTTTTACTATTCATCAAAATTTGATGTTTTTCAGAAAAATACCCAAAATTCAGACTAAGTTATATTTTATATTCTTAATTAATTTTTTTTTTCTATTTTACCAATTTATAAACATAGAAGTTTAATTAATTAATTTGAAATTAATTCTTGTTGTTATAAAAAATAGCATGTTTTTAAGACACAATAACTATCAAAAGATTAAAACTTGTTTATGTCAAAATTCAATGTAAAAATAACTCTAATGACCAAAATTGGATTAAATGGTAAAAATATATTCTAATTACACTTTGAACCCAATTAAAAATATAATCAATCCATATAAATAAATTATATTAAAACGTTGTTTTGAATTAAAATATAATATTTTTCACTATTCATTAAAAATGAAATTCATCCAAAAAATCCAAAAAATTCACACAAAGTAAATTTTGATATCCCCATTCTAAAGATGGATTTTATTTGGTCAAATATAATGTATTAATGTAACAAAAACTATATTTAAAGAAGGGTTTCCATTAAAAGGTGGTAAAATGAGCTTTTAATTAAATTATGCTTAAAATTAGATTCATTCACATTTTAGGCCTCTATCTTTTATTGGATAGAAGTAAAAAAAATTAACAAACATGTATAATAATATTGTAGTTATTTATGTTCATTCCCTCCAATAAAATTGCTAGGAGTTAAATTCCATTTGAAAAAATAATATAATATTATTAGTGTGCAACGTAATATTTCATAGAAACATGTGGTTACGTACCGGATACACTATCGATCATATCAACCCATTTAATGTAAAATAAATGTTTAATTCAAAAATATTAAAAAATATGAAAACCTCTTATTCTTAATTTACTTGGGATGTTACAATTATCCTATTTCTCATGTCATCTATCTTTATTTAAAATCTAGTTCCTGATGTATCTATTAAACATCCTCTAATAACAATAATTAATACCCTAACTATGGTTTCCTAGAGTCAGTATCAACATTATTAAATATGAAAAATATATATGGGATCCCATCCCGATGTAAAAATATATATAGATTTCTGGATGACATAGATACCCACATGATTCCAATTTTCACTTAGAAAATAAAATGTAAAGCATGAAAATCAAAATCACTTGAATTATTAAATTTATTTTAAATATTTGTTCTTCATATCATCGAGAGAGGAAAAAAAATAATGGTGTTATCAAATTATCATCAAGGGTTAATTACAACAGAATATTTCATGACAAAATAAGGCAAAGTCAGTGTTAAAATATTAATGAATGAAAGCGCATGACATTTAATAAATAACATGGTAATGTAATAAATAAATGGATAATATAAAATGAAATAATTTCATCCATAATAGTAAAAAAATGATTTTACAAAATGATTTTATATTTTATTATCTCATACATCATGATATCTTTACCTCCAGGGACTTCAATAAAGGCAATTTAATCAATGGATATGAATAATACTAAAAAACCCATTTAATAAGGACAAATAACTAGTTATCTCATATAACATATAAATACATGAAGTTGATATATAATTTTGGGCCCCACCATTAAATCCATCAACAATTCATTCCACCAATATTGAATGGTCAATTTAATTAATTAACAAAATGCATAATCAGAAAAATATGCACCGAGTAAGGAATAGGAAATATGAAAACACCCCCATGAAATCAAATAACATTCATTGAGAACCCAATAATGTTGAAATTTTAGGTGTTTTATGATATAATAATTTCCATTATTCAATGAATTTAGGCATTTTGGATTCTACTAATGTCAAATGGTCAAAATGATATAAATGGTTTGGAAGAAATTTAATGACCACAAAATAGATTAAAGAAAAAAGTTGACCATAACTTTATTCAAAATAATTGTTATTTAATTTATTCATGTCCATTTTAGAAATAATAAAAATTGAAAATATGTATTAAAATAATAATTCGTTAAATTGTTTTCATTGATAACACATTGAAATTTTTTATATGGATCTAAATATTTTATTCTGTTCTGATGGAGAGAAAATCAGTAAATGACATATATGTTAAAAAATCCACATTATTTTTTTTAAAATAACATAAAAAATTAGCTTCTATAATGGTTGTATAAATATTTCAAAAAAATTACATAATATCATTGATAATATAAAATTTGGACAATAAATTTTTAGAGTAAATCAAAAGGATATATTTAAATCTAATTTGAAAACATATAGAGAAGGAATAAACATATACTCGATAAAAAATATATTTTCATAATGTTTGTGTAATAATTTTTTATGTAATTTAACTCTTAATTATATGAATATTTGTATGAAATTTTGAAAATACAAATATGTCTACAATATATGATAATAGATGGTTTTTATCAAGGATAGATATAAAGATTTCATCAATGAATAAAAGTGCATTACAAAAAATGAGGTTATAAAATAAATTCCTATATATATGGTAATGCTCATGTTGTAACCGCTTGGAATAATTAACATTAATTTAAAAACTATTAATCAGGAATAAATATATATTAATGTTTAATACATAATATTTTTAGTATATACACCACATAAAATAAAAAATAATTAGAATACCAAATACGTCACAGTTACTTCGATATAGAGAAGAAATCCATTATGTAACATTTCTACTTACATAAATTTTTTATAACATATATATATTGAATTTATAAGTATTATTAATATGTTACCTAACCATATGAATATTTATAATAACATTTAGCATCCTCTATTAACATCTTATCTATAATAAATTCAAAAATTTTCATTATTAGTAATATTTTGTGTTTCAATTTCTTTATAATTTCCTACTAATTTTTTCACCAAATACTTGATCCATATACATTGATCAGGGTCCCATAATTAGAATAACATTAATGATGATATTAAAATTTTATATAGTAATTAATTATTCCTTTATTAAAATACAATTAAAATGGGATAAACAACTTATCAAATTACTTCGAGAATATGGTTGTCCACACATACATTTGAGTGGGATTATCAAATCCAAAAATATTAGAAGGTAAAAATGTAGATATGATATTAGAAATAATGAAGAAAAATTATATCATAAATAAAATATATACTCATTATCTTTACCTTTATAACCATCATGAAATTTTTTTATGAAAAAACAATTACAATGTAAAATGGACACGGTAAGCCTTAATTATATACATAATAAGATTTCGATTTCTATATGATGGAAAATAGGTGAAAATGGGTGTAAAACAATCATACAAAGTTATCTGTATACTCATTATATTGAAGATATTATTTTACTTTGAATAAAATAGAATTATAATATATATAAGAAGAATGATATTTTGAATGTTTTGGTAAAGACAATGATGACTTCTTCAGTAAACATCCTTTATATCTATTTTTAAGGGGCCTTAAGTTAGAATTTTGGTGATTCTGTATCCTCAAAATCATATATAATTATTTTTATTTAGAAATATTTAAGGTGTGTTATATATAGGATTCTCAATATCAGGAAAAAAAGGCATAAGTTTTTTCATTTTGTAAGTTAAAGGATATGCCCTCTGGGAAGAACATAATGTATTATCTAAACATAAAATATTACATATATAAAAAATTATAAAAATTAATATTCTTAGAAGATAATATAATAAGTGTTTAAAATATTTCCAAATATAAAAATTGGACATTTTTTGGAATTTTCTTTAATCCTAATCTCTTAGTAATAACCCCCATATGCCCATTTGTAAATTACCGTAATATAAAATTATTCTGCACCATAATTGTCAGGAAAATAACCATAAAACATCAATATAAAAACATGTAGACAATGTTTGATATTCTATATAGAATAAAACTATACTGTATCCACATTATTTTATTATACATTTGAAATCCTTTGATAAAATATTTTTTCATATAATTTATCTTCAATGTCATTTATAGAACTATTCATAAATTTTGTCATTTAAGACAACATGACAGTGAAGGAATAAAATATAAGTATTGAAAGCATAAATGATATGTTTTATTTAGGTAAATATTAAATCGAGATGAAGAATTCAACAAAAATGTATTAATATTTTTATTTTTAAACTAAAATATTTTTTTAATAATTATTTAATAAATAGGGTGTCAATGTGGAATATGAATTTTAGCTAATTCTTTAATCACTAAAAAATAAAACTAATGTACCATGTAGGAAATAAATTAATCATTTTAAAATTAATATTTTATATTATTTCATAAAAAACTATTATCCTTATCATAACATATAAATGAAATTTAAACCAAGATAGTGGAATTTTGGAATTTTCTCTACCTAAAATAATATAAATGTCACTAAAAAGTGTAATGTATCCAAAATGATATATGATAGACTTTTGGGATGGATATATTCAGATTTAAATATTATAATGAACAAAATAGATTTTTGTCTTTATTTTTATTCAATATTACATTCTTTTTAACCACAATTACAAGATATTACCTTTATTGAGGTTATAAATTTTACGACAGTTACTATTCATAATGGCTAAAAATTTTGGGAGAGAAATAATACATTTTAATATAATGGTTCCAAAAATTCATTATATTTTTAATTATTCAATTTATTTACAAGGAATAAATTATTTGTGTTATAAATTTCTAAAAAACAATGAATTTTTTCTTTAAAAAATAACAATCTTTATCATAGAAATTATCTTATATCAAAATGCAGATGATTATTCATTAAAACATGATAATTAAAATTAAAATTTTTAATTGTTTAAATTTATTCCAAATCAAAAAAAATATTTCGACAATTAAATTAACCAATTTTGATTAAATAATTCACAGAATTTATAAAAATGATATTTTTCAAAATTCACAAAAAATACTTTTATTAAAAAATCATGAAATTTTATCATAAGATAATTTTTATATTAATATTTCAAATATAATATTTATTTATTGGAAATATAATATTATATATTTGAAAAATATTCTTTAATAAAGTTCTTGTATAAAATAATTTGAATTGTGATCTTGTTTTGTTAAAATAATATGCATACAATATTTTATTATCACGTGTAACATTGACCTTGGAATAGTGTCATGGAATTATTAAAAAATAATTTGTGTTCCAAATATCTTCATTTTCGTCACTTAAAAATAGTATCAGTTACACCCATTTCAACAAACACCTACATTTCAAAGTACTCCAATAAAATCATACATTTTTCTTTCCCAATAACCATTTCTAATAAAATATTTCCCTAGTAAATCATAGTTATCCAAAACCCATAAATGAAAATAAATCCTCCTTGGAGAAAATCATGTATCAAATGTATGTGTTATCTCATCTTAAGATTTTCATTCCAATGTTATTATTATAAGTATCGTATAAAAATACTAATATGATCAAATCATTGTCATTATTATCATTATATTTTGTTATATTTAGGTTATATCTCCTATTAATAAATTTTAACACACATTAAAAAATAAACTAACATAATTATTGCATAGTACAGACTTCCCCCACTACGATGAAAAATCATTGCTTTTTCATTACCTTATTTATAGGGAGATATTTATAATAGTGATGTTCAGTCAATAAAATAAATCTCAAATAATTATGATTCCATAATTTTAATTTAATATGAACTTTTTCCCCATATAACACATTGGGAAAAAATAATGCCAATCATAGGTCTATCTTAACGAACACCTTCATAATGAATCACTCTTAATTTTTTCTTTAGATTTACACAACTTTTCTAAACATCATAAAATATTGCTCAATGTAATAGTACAATAAAAATTATATCACTAAAGTTATTTAATAAAGATATTATATCAATATAGTCACCTCCATAACTATAAATACCTATGTTGATAAAGCTCGTTCAGTTATGGGTCAGTTTCTCCTGCTACATGAAAATGATTCATAATCAGATAGCATATTTCAATGTGATCCCTAAAAAAATAATATTATTATATATTAATAAAATAATGATTTTTATATGGTTTCGAAAATATTATGTTCATTGTTTAAATTATTATTAATTTACCATTTTAATTCATAATAAATTACTAAAATAAACATTTACCAATTTTGTTTCCACAAAACGCAAAAAAAAACTTTTTCAAATGAAATTAAAACCTTTAAAAATATTATAATTTATATATTACATATAATTATATCTTATATTAATATTTTAAATGTTATCAAAATATTGGGAGTGATATAAAAAATTTTAAACATGAGTATAAGAGTTATAGTTATTTACACAAAATAGTAACAATTTACTATAAATAATTACTGTACAAATAAAAAATAATTATTAATAAGGAAAATTCATGGAAAATATTTTGATTATGGTTATGAAATTGGTTAATAAGTTATATTTGTTATTTTTAAATTACATTAGAGTAAAAACCACTAATCCTAGAAATAAGGTAAATGTTTTGACCTCAATTTTCCTTCATCGAAACTTGTTTCTTTTATACACCTTGTTATATTTTGTATGGTTTAATTACAAAAAAATTAAAATATTTAGGTGTTCATTTTCTTATATATCATGATATTTTTTTTACTATTTTTTTTAATATTTTTCATTTTATTTTAGTACCAATGTTTCAATGTTTTTAGGGGATGTTTATCTCAATTTCCCCTTTATTGACACATTGTTTCATTTAAGAAACTATTTTAATTATAGTGGTTAGTATAAATAATACATGCTAATTTATATATTGAATATATTCATCATTCAAGGTATTATATGATCAAATTAATAGTAATTATCCCATAATAGTTTTTATTTAAATTTAACACATGTTTTATGTATGTTTTTTAACTTCAAAAAATTCATGACCTCTCAAATTTAATAATCCATGCTGGGAATTCGAATAATCATTATTTATAATTCTTCTATTTTATCTCTCTTTATGTTGTTCGTAAATTCACATTATATTTAATGTATTTTAAATTGGATGCTTTTAAATATTAATCGAAATGTATGTTTTAAAAAAGGGGGTATTCAAAAATATCTAAGGGATTTTTCATCATTTCCAAAATAAAACATTTATCATCCACTGTAAATTACCTTTTGATTAATATTATGTATTTTTTATGTTTCCATTATTAAAGAAATTCAAATTTTTTAAATAGTTTCCCCTTCAATTACTGAAATTTATTTGTATTCTTCATGTATCCAATATAAAATTAATTATTAAATGAAAATGTTTTCAATGTATATCCACTTATTTTATTTCTTATTTAATGTTTCCAATCTTAATTATTATTTTGTAAAGAATTTTTTTTCTATGCTTTTCCACTGTTTTATTTTTTAAATTATTTTATTTATTATTTCTATTGTAAATGATTATTCTTTAAATTTAAAGTTATAATTATATTCTCACAGCATATGTTAAATAATTTATGGATATTTTATTATTAATTTATTAATGATTCCCATAGAAGTTATGTTTTTCAATGGATTCTAAGTTATCCTTTGAACCTATAGTTCGTTCTCTGTAATTTTTATTATGATATGTTTCTAATTATTTTTTCAAAATTATTCTTGTTCCACTATATTTTTATTAAGAGTAATTTTCACATCAATGTTTTCAATAGATTTTTGGAATAATTAATTTCTCTTATATTTAATAAAATGGTATTATTTATCATGAATTAATTACTTTTTCACTATTTATATTCAATTATGATATGATATATATGAGAAAGTCATGGTTTAAATATTCTATTGTTTCTTAATTTCATGTAATGAGATTGTGAATAAATATTTAAAAAACACATTCCATTTCAATGTGATCTTTATGATATGAAAGATGCCTAACATTAAAGGGGATTTAAATTATATGGATTAATAGTTAGTGGGACCTATATCTCCATCTAATAAATTGGTTGAAGAATTATATCTCATTAGATAGAAATATTATTTTTATAAGTTAGTGAGATTATTAGGTTACAAAGGGAAAGTGTGATATTGTTATGATATACTAAATATTTTTCAAGAGAATAATTTAATGAGTATAGAGGTTCAGAAAGGATGAGTGTAAATGAATTAATCAATAAAGGAAAAATTATATGTGTATAGGTTATTTATTATGCCAATTCAAAAATAGTAAATATGATATTATTATTCTCTACAAAATTATTATCAAGTTATCACGTTAATGAGTAACTATGATCAATAAGGATAATTAAGTTGGTGTTAATCTATATTGAAAATTTATTATGCCACCAGGTTATATGGTACAAATGATCCAAAAAGTTGAGTTCAATTAAATTTACTTATACTAATAAATTTATACGTGAACTAGTTAGTGAGTATCTATGTTCAAAATGAAATGGAAGCTTCTATTTTTTATTATGAAAACATTTCAAATTTTTCACCATGTTATTCCATTTTTTAATGATTATAAACTGTTTTTATGGTATTCCATTTATTAATATCATTGAAAAATGTGTTAGGATGGTATGTCTGAGTAGGATATACTCTATCAAACCAAATGTAGGATCAAAATAAGAATGAGATTCTCAGATACAAGAGGGGGGGTAAATGTTACCTTTTAAAAATTCTGTTGGGACTTTTAAAGAAGGTTATGTTTAACAAGGTTAAAGAAGATAATTCACAAGACCCCTATAAGTTCTTGTCACTTGCTAAATTCTGAAAATGTGATTCCAGAAATGGAACATAACTAAAGTTTACAAAGATGAAGATTCTACATTAAAGATTATAGAATCTATCTAAATCACAGTACATGTAAGGAAGTATAATAATGTTATAAATTCCTTAACAATACAAAATGCACAGTGGAAAACAAAGTAGTAACACTATAAGAAACAAACAACAAATCTTTTCACCCAAATATAAGGGTATCCAACAACATTGGATAAAGGTCCCTTGATTTATACTTTCAAGAAAGTCTGTCTTACCCACTCCAGGGTAAGCCCTCGATATAATGATCAGAGTCTGTCTTGATATCGCTGCAAGCCCTCAACTATCAGGTAGTCGGCACCTCTATCATTCTCAGCAAGGAAGCCCTCAACTTCACGGTGTTGGAAAATCTGTCTTCCTATCCCCAGAAGTCCATGATTGTACACAACAATAATCGGAGTCTCGCAAAGAAAATCTACACAAGGCAAATTTTGAACAAGACGTTCAAAATTTCTGCATGAAGCTTGAGAGTTGATAAGAGTCTCTATCTCTATAAATCACTTCAACAGCATGTAAGCACTTATGTTAGAGTTGTGTTAATGCTTTGTGCTCTTTTAAAATGAGCTCTTATTTATAGACAACACTCTAATGGTCGGATCCATCTCCAATGGTCATATTCTTCCTTGAATTTCAAAGGGACCTGTACATGTGTCACTCAAACAACGCTTACTGAATAAATGAAAGAAAAAAATCATTTTATAAAAAAATTAGTGTAAGAATAACCAAAAATAATATTCGGAATAAAGGAAAATGAATGTTAAGAATCTAAGTAAAAACTGAATTCGGAGTATGTAGTACTAAGATATTGGAATTCTATTTTTCTTAGGGAATTCGTAACGAGAATTCACAATCAGAATTTTTCATCAAAATCCATAATGAGAATTCGTAATCATAATTCATTATTATAATTTGTAATGAGAATTCATAATCATAATTCATTATTAGAATTCGTAAAGAGAATTCTTAATCAGAATTCATCATCAGAATTATTAATAAGAATTCGTAATTAGAATTAATCATCATAATTCGTAATGAGAATTCGTAATCAGAATTCATCATCAGAGTTTGTAATTATAAATTTATATAAGTTCGTAATCATAATTCCTTGTTAAACTTCATAAAAGTTCATAATAAGGAATTCGGAGTGGAACATCATAAAAGTTCGTAACTTGAATTCAGAGCCTTAAATAGAATACCTCACATCTGATTATTATATGATTCTGAGGACATTATCTGAATTATACACTTAGAAGAATTTTGATTTGAGAAAAGATAATAAGGTATGTATAAATTTCCTTAGGAAAGAAAATTTTCCTTATAAGAGTAAAATAAAATTTTCTTTAAGATGAGGTGTTTGTGATTTTCAAAAAAAGAGGAACGATCAAGTCATAAGGAAACCTTGATGACTTATCAATCTCTCACCTACATGAAGGAATAGAAAATTCATAAGGAAAACCTTATTGACTCAACAATTTTCTACTTTTTTTAAAAAACAAACATCTTTAAAAAAAGAATGTATAGACATAGAATAAATTTCTAGATTTGAAATTAAAGCTTATATCCCATTGTTTATGATCAATGGGGAATACAACTAACTTTCCCTTAGTCTTTGGAACTCTAATGATCGCATTCTAGATTTTCGGAATGGGATTTTCATTATTAATATGGATGTCTTCATAATGAGAACTCCCCCATAGATAAACTCCCCCTTAGGAATAGTTCTTCTTATACTTAGAAATTTTTCTTCTCCCTTTTAGATTTTTTCTTCTCCCTTTTGAGTTCTTTTTCCTTCTACCCCTTTGGAATTTTCAAAAAGAGCTTGAGGGAATGGAAAACACAATGTTACCTAATATATTAGTACAAAATAACACCAAAGACAAGAAACCCAAGTTTTTTTTAAGATTGAAAGGATTTTTACAAGGAAATAAATTACAACCAAAGATCAGATTGGTCTATTTTTATTCTTTTTCCTTGGGGATTAGCTTCTTCAATAAGGGTTTTAGCTTCTTTAACTCTTTGTGTTCCTCCTCAGCTTGATTTTCTAAGGATTTAATCATGTCATCTTGAGCCTTCAGAGCCTCATACTAATCCTTAAGGTTTTTATCCTGCTTTACAAGATTCTCTTCGATCTCAATCTGGAGATCTCTTTCCCCTATCCAGCTTTGAGAAACAGAGTTAAGCTTCCCATTCAGATCTCTCACTTTTTGATTCCGAGACCTTTTCTCTAGGGTCATATTTTCAGTAAAATTGTTAGTAAGATCCTTGATCTTCGAATCTTTGGTATCAAAATCCTCTTTTACTTCCTCTTGAAAAAAATCAAGCTCTTCCATATTATGGATTATCCTCTATGACCAAGTGGTTATTTTCTTGTAGGACATCCTATCAGCTCTGTATCCTATAAGAAAAGATTTTAAATCTGATTCTATCTTTACACACTTTTCCATCACAATGGAAACCAAATTCTAATTCTTATTAAGTGTGTGTTGGAGCATATGGCATCTAGAATCTATGTTTGTAAAAGTAGGAATGGAACCGACTAGATTCTTCAAAGATTGATCCACAAAATCATGACCAAGTGAATATGACTCTGAATCCGAGACATTACTTGGTGAGAGTTTTTTCCAAGATAAAAAAGATTCCTTTTTTAAGTTCCTACAACTTCCTTCCTCTTTACTGTAGATTTTCTTTGAGAATCAACAACCACTTGCTTACCCATATTAGTCTTTGGTATGACTATCTCATCAGGAGATTTATGCTCACTATCAGATAATTGAACAGCTCTGTCATCATAAAATTTCTCTTTTTCTGATCCTTCCTCAATAAAGTTCTTTTCATATCTTTCTTCCTTAGATAATTCATTTACTTCTTCTTCATTGTCTTCAACTTCCTTTCCATCTTTCTCTTCTTCCTTTCCAAGAGTGACAAGATTTGAGGACTCGGCCTCAGATTTTTTATGTTGAAATTTATCTGATGGATTTTATTTATCTTTATATTCTTCAACTTGTTTAATCAGTTCATCTAAATCACAACTTTCATCTTCTTCATATTCTGCTTCTCCTTTTTCTACTTCCTCCTCATCCACTTCTTCAACAACTTCTTTCTCTTTAGATTTTTTAGATTTGAAGAAATTTTGGCCCGGGGTCTCAGGTGAAGGCTCGACTAGGAATGTTTTTGGTACTGGAATATTCTCAGAATCTGCTTCTGTGGCTTTCAAATGATATTGTACAACTTCATCCTCAAAAATTTTTACCTTCATCTTATTTTATTTTTCTTCCTTCTCAAGGTATTCAGTAGTCTTCTCCCTTAAAGACATAGCTTCTGTAGGGTCCAAGAAGAATTGTGGCTCCTTATCTTTCCACTTTTCCTTAACTTATCTCCACTTTGTAACAACCTCATCTGGATACACTTTTTATTTCATCGGTTTGGGAGGTGGAGATTGGGTTTAATTAGCATTAGGGGTTTTATCTCTATCTTCCACTTCTTTAAAATTCATTTTTTTATCGTCCTTCTTTGAGGGTTCAGCTTTCTAAACATTTTCGGTATTGTCTTCTACCTCATCCTCATGTAGATCATAGAACTATCTTATCTCCTTAGAATAACCCATATTCATTCTTTTCAAGGTGTCATCACTAACAAGCATAACATTGCAATTCTGAACCTTAGATTTTCATGTAATCTTGAATGATTCAAGACACCAAACTATAAACTATGAACGCAAGGCAGTATACATGATAATTTGGGCTCTTATATTTTCCTTCTTGATGTTCTGGATTGTAACAATAACATTCCTCATCAAATTTATTTTCCTTATATTTTCCACAAAATCTATGAAATATATGTCACTCTTCTTGAGGGTATCTTTGTCACCTTTTCTCGGTACTAAAAAACATTGTACCCATAACTGAAGGATCTGGTTGTTAGAAGATATGTGAGAAATCATCACTACCTTGACATCAGAAAGTCCAAGACATTTCAAGGCCATCACATTAACGAAACTACCTTGAACATCCTGGAGTTTGTGGGAGAAAAATTATACCTCCCCTTCATATGATAATCCCACTAAGCTGGTTGCCTTGGTATAAGAATGTTTATAGGTATTTACATAAGACTTGAAAGAAAATATATCTCTATCATCTTCCCTAAAGAAGCACAGTAACACATAAAACTCTATGAGTAAATTCAGATACACTAAGTCTTGACACCTGGCTTAGATATGCAGACATCTTCCCATCCATTTAACATGATATTCTTAGAAATGATAGAATTTTACTTGAAAATTTTTGGAAGCAACAAAATTTCCGTGAATACTTTCCATTTTGAGATTGTCTTAACATAGACATTTCTTGAGAAGAGGCTTCTATAGACATTCGGACTAGAAGAACTCTGAGAGATTAATAATGGAATTAATAACTGAGGCAGAGCTTTGAGACAAGAGAGCTTGAAAACCTATGTGAGACACCATCTAGGGCCCCCTTTATATAGGCGATGGAGGTGACCTTTCATCTTCCAAAACCAATCTAACGGTTTGGAAACTCTGTGGTCTGATCTGACGGTTGAAGAAATTCCCACAAGGAAATCTTGAATCCGATATTTTGATGTTTTAAGAAAAACCATTAGATTTAAGAAGAAATAAATCCAAAATATTAAAAGAAAATACCATCAATTAAAATATGATTACAAGAAACTTGAGTAAATAAATTATACCTTCGGATTGTCTAGGAAGTTTATTCATAATAGGTTATATTCTTCTTAAAGAAAGATTTGAAAACGAAAAAACATACTATTAAAAACATACTACAAAAAACTCACGATGAAAAACATAATCTCTATATGTTTTATTGTAAATAATTTGAGTACCAAAAATCAATTACAAAAGTTTTGAGTATGAAAATTATCATTATGAAAATTTCCATTATGATAATTTCCATTACGAAAATTTCCATTACGAAAATTTCCTTTATGATAATTTCAAATCTGATAATTTCCAGTATGAAAATCTCAAATCCGAAAATTATCATTATAGAAACCTGAAAAACATATTACAATAATTTTCATTACTAATTTTTTTGAAAAACTAACTATGAAAATTTTCATTATGAAAAATTTTGAAACACTGACTACGAAAATTTTCATTACGTAATTTTTTTTGAAAATCTAACTACATAAATTTTCATTAGGAAATATTTTGAAAATATATCTACATATATTTAGTTTTGAAAAATATGAAAACCTTCAACAAAAAATATACTCCCATATGAAAAAACGTTTATTACTATAAGGAGTTTAGTTTAACAGGAAGTTAATGAAGGAGGATTACCTCATAGTTATCATTCAGAACATTTGTTTAATGTATTCAAATATATAGGTAGGTAATGATTTTTTGAAAATATCACCAAGTTGATCTTATGTTCTGATGTATTGAAGAATGATATCTCCTTTAAGTGTTTGATCCCTAACAAAGAGATGTCGAATTTCTATGTGCTTCGCATGAGAGTGGTGTGCAAGGTTTTTACTAAGGGAAATGGCCCTTGTGTTGTCACACAAAATTTGAGTCTTAGAAAACTCAAGCCATGGTCTGTGAGTGTGTGTTTCATCCACATCATTTGAGCACAAAAAATTTCAGCTGCTACATATTCAGCTTCAGTAGTGGAAAGTGCTACTTTGTGTTGCTTCTTGCAGGACCAAGAAACTAATGAATCTTCTAAGAAAATACAGGTTCCAAATGTACTCATTCTATCCATTCTACATCCACAAAAATCAGAATCCAAAAAATCTATAAAACAAAATCATTTCCAGATGTTTAAAATAGTCATAAATCCATGGTTCCCTTTAAGTAGAGAAAAATTATTTTGACAGCCTTTAAATTAGATTCCTTAGCATTTGATTGATATCTTGCACAAAATCATACTGAAAAAATTAAGTCTGGATGACTAGCTGTAATGTAAATTATAATTAATATCATTCCACTAAGAGATGTTTAATCTACTAGTTTTCCAGCTTCATCAAGATCAAGTGTGTTTGAGGTACTGATGGGAGTACTTATACTCTTTGTGTTGTCCTATCCATACTTTTTAGGAATATATTTAATATAATTATATTGGGATATGTAGATTCCTTCTGGTTTTTGGGAAATTGGAAAACCTAGGAAAAAGGATAACTCACCCATCATACTCATTTCAAAATCATATTTCATTAGATCCGCAAAGGAATCAGTTAAATATTGCTAAGTTGAACCAAGTATAATTTAATCAACATAAATTTGAACAATAAAAACATTTTTCTTATCATTATTTATAAAAAGGGTTGGATCTTCATTTCCCTTAACATAGTTATTTTGAAGAAAAAAACCTGTAAGTCGATCATACCAAGTTTGAGGGGCTTGTTTAAGGCCATACAAAGCTTTGGTAAGTTAAAAAACTTGATCAGGATGTTTTGTATCTTCAAATCCAGGAGGTTGTTGAAAAAAACTTTCTTTTGAACATAACCATTAAGGAATGCACATTTCACATCCATTTGAAAAAGTTTTAAATTGAATAATGCTACAAATTCATGTAAAATATGAATAGATTCATGTCTAGCTACTAGAGCATATGTTTCTTCATACGGTATTCCTTCTTGCTGATTATAGCCTTTAGAAACTAATCTAGCTTTATTTTTTACTATGATTCCATTTTCATCAACCTTATTCTTGAAGACCCATTTTACTCTAATTACAGAAGTTTCCTTATGTCTTTAAATCAAGGTCCATACATTATTCCTTTCGAATTCATTTAGTTCATCATGCATGGATTTTATCCAATCATCATCACCAAGAGCTTCATCAGTGATGTTTTTTTCTAATTGGGAAAGGAATGCAAGATGTTCTACTTCATTTCATAAGTAACTTCTAGTCCTTATGAGTTTATTCACATCACCAATGATACTATCACTGGGATGATTCTTTAGAAACTAATGATTAGGGTTTTGTAAGAACTCTTCATCAACATACGGTAGGACATATTCTGGGGTAAATGTTTCAAGAGTATCTTCTGGAACATTTTCCTTATCAGAAAGATCATCTATCATAGGTTGATAATCAATTTTTGAAAACACAATCAAGGATTTAGTTTGAGGTTGTTTAAAAACAAAAGGATCAGTTTCATCAATTTTGACATGTACTGTTTCTTCAATAGTACAGGAGTTTTTGTTAAAAAATATATAGGCCTTAGAAGTTTTGGAGTAGCCTATGAATAATCATTAATCAAATTTTGGTGCGAATTTTTGTAAGTTATATTTAGTATTCAGAATGAACACCTTGCATCCAAAAACATTAAAGTAGGAATGTATAGGTTTTATACCACTCTATAACTCATAAGGGGTTTTATTAATAAAAGGTATAATCAAAACTCGATTTATAGTATAACAAGCAGTCCTTACAGTTTCAGCCCAAAACATTTTGGCAACAGAATACTTACTCAACATGGTTCTAGTTATCTCCTGAATAATTCTATTTGTTCACTCAAAAACACCATTTTTTGAGGTGTTCTAGGTGATTAAAAGTTATGAGTAATGCTTTTCTAATACAAAAAGTATCAAAATCAGAATTTTAAAATTATCCTCCATGATCAATATGAATAGTTTTCAATGGAAGGTTGTTATCATTTTCAACATGGTCTCTAAATATTTTGAAATAAGAAAAAGCATCATACTTCTTTTTTAGAAAATAGACTCATGTATATCTAGTGTAATCATCAACTAAGACAAATACATAATACTTGACCCCAATGCATCTAGTTTGTGTTGGACCAAAAATATCCATATGATCTAGATGTAATTCATCAGTGGTGGAGATTTCATAGACTGATTTAAAACATGATTTATGTTTCTTTTCATATTGACAAGGGTCACAAACTTTTGATAAATCGAATCTATTGTAACACCCCGAGATTTTATGAAAAATATTATTTTTTAATTTCATTAATGTCTTGTGTTGTACGCTACAACAAAAGTCGCTTGCACAACACGCATCCTTGACTTTCCTTGCATTACATGAAATCACGACCTTCCTCGATAGCATGTGTAGTACGCAATACTGAGTTTCACTAAACAACGATATGCTATTAAAATATTATTAAAACTAGCCGTTATGAATAGTAATAACAACTTTTTGAAATTTTGTAAATTTTATTTTTCAAAATGTACATCATTTTTGGATTTGGAATATCGAAATTAGACTAGGGTGAAATTTTGGTACTTTTCGGATATCATTCATTTTCTGATGAATAGTGAAAATTACTAAATTTTAATTAAAAACAACCATTTTAATCGAAATAATTAATAGTGAGAATTTATTAATTTGAGTGGTTTTAAAGTATATTTAGAATATATATTTACAATTTAATACAATTGTGGTCATTGGATGTAATTTCACATTTAAACCAGACATGAACAAGTTTCAATCTTTTGATAGTTATTATCTCTTAAGAACACGCTATTTGTTTTGACGACGAGAATTAATTTTTAAATTAACTAATGAAACTAATATGTTTTGAATTTGGTAAAATAGACATCATTTTTGAGTTCATAATATCAAATATATCTTAGGCCTAATTTTTGGTATTTTTCTGGAAACATTCATTTTTTGATGAATAGTGAAACAACTAAGTGGTAGTTAAAAAACTGATTTTTTCATAAAACATAATTTTACTGCTTCTATGAATGGAATTTCGAAATTCCGAGTGACAAGATTAATATCAAGGACTAAAATGTGGTTCAATGGGATAAAAATAATTTTTGGTGAATAGTAACTTTTTACTTTTTTTACCACGGTTAAAATTAAATAGGGTAATTAAGGGTAAAATTGTTATTATTATTACCCGAACAGATGTCCTAATTCTATTGGATAAGTGTAATTCGACCAAAAACAACCTTAGGAATAAAATATGAAAATTTCGGCCCACTTGGATTAGATTAGGACATTTATTATTAATTTATTTAAAGAAGGGTTAAAATAGTTAAAATCAAAGTTTAATAAGTAGATAATTTTTAATATAGGGTTACACATAAGATAAATTCAACTATAAATATTAAATAGAAAGATAAAAATATTTCCTACATAATGGTATTTAATTTATAATTTTTAGACTTTAAATAATTTAATTTATTTATCACACAACGATGATGCAGTAATTATCTTATTAATGAAATATTGACATAATTGATGTTATAAATACCCAAATAAATGTAATTTGATACTTTTTATGAATTAAACTAATTTTATTGGTTAATATGACATGTTAATATTGATTTAAGTAACTTTTTTAGAATTAATCATTCTGTTATTATTTTCATAAATATCAATTACTAAATAGTGTCAAAATTGACTTAAAATAGTTATTAAAACAAATATTATATTATTAATTGCTATTTTATTCCTAAAAATCTAAGGTTCTACCAAATGACATATATAAGGTTATATATATTAATAATAAACAACTTGGGGTTTGTTAGGCTTGTTATAGTAAGTTTATTAACCTTATAGTGTAAGAACACAAAAAGACACGGTAAAAGTAATATTATCTAACTTAAAGTTAAAACTAAATGATAAGGTTCAAATAGTAAACTAAACTTGTCCAAATTCTATTAGATGAGTGGATTGCGACCCATCCCTACCTTAGCTTTTAAATAAATCAATTTAGAGCTATTTAAAACCGAATATGGGATTATAATAAAATAATATTTTTAGTTTTTCCAAAGGTGCCCCTCTCCTCCCTTATAAAATGGCACCTCCTCCCTCACTTCCTCAGACCACATTGAGCCTTAAAGCTCAGACAAACACTGCCAAATTATCTTTTCCACTTCCCTAGAAACATCCTAGAGGTCCTGGTATTTTTCAAAGACCAATTTTAGTGCCCTAAGAGGAGGAATCAAAGAGGCGCTTCAGAGAAGAGGTAATGTCCGTTACCGATTCTTTCAACTTTATTTATTTTTCCACATCTTATTATTAGGTTTTTTAATTATGAAGCAATAAAATCAGTGTCAATCATATACTGATATGTTATTATAAGTGTGAAACAACCCTATTTCACCATCTATCCATCCAACGGAAAACAAAATCACCGCGCGTGCGTACGTACGGAATACTGTCTCCACGCCGTGGTGTACTCTATTTTCCACCACCACCTTACTTGGATGGGTATAATGGTGTAAATAATAACTATATATGATTATTTTAAAGTAATATTGATTCTTAAATAGTATACATACACTCCAATACAATTCCATGATCATGAGAATGATATCATCGCTCATGCGTACGTACCTACTACCGTCTCCACGACACGATTAGATTCATTCTCCACGTTAACAATTCATGAATGATTATAAAGTATATATAATAAGTAATCATGAAATATATGACATAATAATTATACTGTATTTATTTGTATATATATGTATGTCATATACTTAATTCCATTCAACTTAATAAGGAAATGAAAACAGCGTTCATGCGTACGTACGGCCTACCGCCTCCATGAACGGTGTATTTCTTTCCATTTACTGATCTATTATATATATGTATATTCTGAATATATATTATATATAAATCATGATTTATATTCTGTAATTAATTAATCAGGATCTATGTAATCATATGAATAATTACAAGTCAAAACACGGACGACAAATGAAACGATTTTACCCAAAACACTTTTTAACATGAAATTTACAAAAAACAGGTAATATTAAGTCATAAGTGAACCATATATGATATCATAACAATGATTATGATTCTAAAATAAGTAAATGAAATTATTTAAATCATTATACAGGAGGTTCAGACACTTACGAAGCAAATCAGACCAAAGGCAAGGGAAGTATCACAATCTCATTTTTATCCGAGATTGTTTATACTTTGGAATTTAATTGGGAGTATTTTATCATCCACATCCATGTTTACTCGATATGTAATATTGTTTCCATTCAACTAAATTTTTTTAAATCCAATTCTACCCTTCGTAGAGTTTTTAGTAAAACATATGAAAGGAATATTTTGTCGTTTTTCATACGAGGTACCTTTTGACTTTTCCGAAAAAAGTACGAGAAGAATGTTTTTTTAACTTATACGGCATTAATGGATTTTTAAAACATTATTTTCAAGAATCTTCCTTTACAAGTTTTCACATTTATTTTTAATCAACTTCTTTTCGTTTAAAATTTTATGACATGTTAAGAAAGGAAAATGTTTTTGAAGTAGAAAGGATATTTTCCTCAAGAAAGGAGTTCAAGTGTTTTATCAAAATTATTTTCCATCTAAGATAATATAGGGTTCTGTTTCTATCCCTATTATTACATTGATTTGATTATTTTGTGATGGAATTATTTTTATAAATTCATTTATCTTATATGAATTGTTTTTTGATTTCATGTTGTTTAAGAATCCCATTTTTATTACATGGGTTATGCAATGATGTATGATTTATGATTTTGTGGCACACATAAGAGTGGTATCATTATGAGATTGCTGGGACCTATATCTACCTCCAATGCATTGGGTAAAGATTTTATATCTCATGAGATAGACATGGCTGGAACGGTAGGTTAAACCGGTTTAGTGAAACAGGACTGAAACGAGGATTTAACTCGTTTCAGAAATGGACTTTGTCCACTAAGATAGTCTTCGCAATGAGTCTTGACTAATAAGAAATGATTTTTTATGATTATGTGTGTATGCCACAAAGTTTCATGTTTTATGTTATGATTATTTGGATTACATTTCACTGCTATGATTTATCCCATGTTATGATATTATAATCTCTTTTGTAGGTTAAGATTTCCAAAATGTTATGTTCTTATGATTATGATTTGATTGATATTTATTTTTTTTACCCTTACTGAGCATTTGAGATCACCCTTTTATGTTTTATTTTCCAATGGATATAAAGAAATGGTTTAGGTAAAAAAATGAAGATGTTTATGGGATATGTTGAAGATCTTTCACCACGATTAGAAGATTATATTCCGAGCATCCAACGACACTAAACTATTACGGTCATTGTGTGTGTGTGTTTTTTTATGTACTATGTATTCCACAAAAGTAATGTAATGTACATGTACGTTAAGATATGGGTCTCTATAGGTGGTATCAGAGGAAAGGTTTAGTCAACCTTTGGAAACTAGGATGCAAGAACTTTAGTGAGATATCTAGAGATATTTATAAGGTATGTCTAGGGATGTCCCTAATGTTAAGTATAAGTATAGGTTATAGTACTAGAATTACGGTAACCCAAGATGTTAGATATTGAAGGTAATCCCCCTTTATTATATTGTTTTCCCTAGTGTGATTTTTTCCTCTCAAACTATAGTTTTTGGGTTTTAGATGATGGATGGACCCCGAAGGAACCGTGTTGATCAATGTAATGGACAATGCAATGATTTTCCTCCTGAACAAACAAATGTTATGGGGGATGGAGTGAAAAATCTTATTGCTATACTTACACAAGATATGAATCACTATGGACTTCCAAATGAGAAAATAAGTGAACAATATTCTATTGATTCCTTCATGAGGCAACGCCCACCTTCTTTCAGTGGGTCTTTTGATACACTTGTTGCTGAACAATGGATCAGTACTACTGAAAAGATATTTTCAGTTCTTCAATGTTCTGAATATGATAAAGTCATCTTAGCAGTGTATCGGTTGGAAGGTGATGCTGATCAATGGTGGAATGTTATCAAGAATACGAGGCCAAGAGACGAAATTGAGTCCATGGAATGGGACGATTTCATGAAATTATTTTTTCAATAAGTACTTCCCTTGTATTCTTTGAAAAAAGATGGAGAAGGAGTTTCTTGAACTAAAGAAAAAGGATGATGAATTTTTTGGTATATATGAAGCTAATTTTACAAGGCATGAAATGTATGCATCTAGATTTATCATCCAACCCTAAAGTAAAGTTGATCAATTCATCAGTGGCATAAAAACAAATATTTGAAGGGAATTAGCTATAAGAGACTTCAGTAGATATGATGAAATTGTGCGTTGTGCTATCAAGGTAGAAATGGAAGTTGCTGTTCCTTATCGATCTCATAGTTTTGATAAGAAACGAAAGATGGAGTTCATGTAGAAATATCAGAATAATGGTGAAAAGAAGATGAATGTTTCCTTATGCTCAAAGTGTGGAAAGATGCAAGGTGTAGATTATATTAATGGGACTAGAGAATGTTTTAAGTGTGGAAAAAAGGTCATCAAGCAGGTGAGTGTCGAAGTAATTTAAAAAGGGTTTCTAATGATGCGAATATAGAAAAGACTGCAGAGAACGCACCACCAACACTTCAATGCTTCAACTGCAATGAAATGGGGCATTATGCTAATAAAATCACTAATCCAAGGGTTAGTGATTATTGACATGAGCAACCACTTAAGGCAAAGGACAAAGGGAAGTCACATGCAATCACTATTGGCGATGTTGAATATGACAACGATGTGGTGGAATGATTTAGTGTTTATGTAATGGGATTCGAAAATAATGTTGTATATAGTATTGTGGAATATTGGAATATTTATGTATTGGTCTATTGTGGTTTTCAATGGTACCGGTAACCATGGAAAGTGATTGAGATATTTTTGGAAAAAAATTTGATATGCGCATAATGAAGGGAAAACAAGAAAATGAAATGTTTGACAGTATTCATGAGCTCATGATTGATATAAGGACTAAGTGATATCATGGTTTGAGTATATAGAATTTTTAGGATTTTGGTATGTGGAAAGAGTTATCTTTTAACAGCATTCATGTTTTCAATAAAGTTCAATGGGTATTATTATTTTCAAGAGAATACATGATTAAGGCCTTTGAATGTTTGGAATGTGACCAACAAGGAATATCTCATGATATATGGGGATCAACAATGGTATTAACATGCTAGTTGTATGTACTCTTTGGTAATCTTTTTCACTATAATATGAGATTAGATTATTTTGGATAAGCCTAAAGATTGTAGTGGATTATGTCATACATAAGTTAGTATTGTTTAAGGACATAAGTTTTTCTGATATTATTTATGGGATGTTATAGTAATTTAGTTTTGGAAAAAGGAAAACCTGTAGGATGGGTGACAGCCCATCGCGTCGGTCAAGGCTGTGGGAATCGAACCCACAACCGAAGTGCGACAGGCCTTTATCGCCTACCACTAGTCTACAGAAAGTCCCAGTTTAGAAGAAACTAGTTTTATTACATTATGCAGTATGATATAAGATGTATAAGTCCATTTTAGGAACCATATATGATTAATCTCACTATAGATGAACTTATGTATTTTTTGATAACTTTTCTAACCTTTTGTTTGAGACAGATGGAATGATCCATCATTCTATCATATGATCTGCTAACACATCACAAATGACAAATTCAACTTCATTTCTTTAAGAGATGAAGTGGAAATTGTCCAAAGAACGACCAATGGCGATGACTATACCAAAATCACGAAAGTATTTCTTCTAATTCCAATTTCATCAAATTTAGGGAAATGATCTGGAAAACCAAAAATGTTGTCCTAGTGCTCTTATATCTGATGAATCAGATGGTACCTTAGATCGTCACAAATTTATGGCTTTGTGATTGCGGGATTTTCCATAGCCATGTTCTCTACCAATCTCCATCAGAACATTATGGTTAGATTTCTCTTCCATATCCATATTTTCACCTCTGTGGAAACCCAGTGATTAGTTTATTTGGGTAACCGTTACGTTTCATACTTTTTTTTAAAGATTAGTTTTGGTATTCCATTTTACAATGTGGGTTTCTATTATAGAAACTTTCTAGTAGTAATCCATTTATAACCCCGATGAATTTCGACGGAAAAATTCATTTTAAGGGGGGGTAGAATGTAACACCCTAAGATTTTATGAAAAATGTTCTTTTTTAATTTCATTAATGTCTTGTGTTGTACGATACAACAAAAGGAGTTTGCACAACATGCATCCTTGACTTGCCTTGCATTACACGCAATCACGACCTTCCTTGATAGCGTGTGTAGTATGCAATACTGAGTTTCACTAAACAACGATATGCTATTAAAATATTATTAAAACTAGCCGTTATGAATAGTAATAACAACTTTTTGAAATTTTATAAATTTTATTTTTCAAAATGGACTTCATCTTTGGATTCAAAATATCAAAAGTAGATTAGGGTGAAATTTTGGTACTTTTCGGATAACAGTCATTTTCCGATGAATAGTGATAATTACTAAATTTTAATTAAAAAAACCATTTTAATCGAAATAATTAATAGTGATAAATTTTTAATTTCAGTGGTTTTAAAGTATATTTAGAATATATTTTTACAATTTAATACAATTTTGGTCATTAGATGTAATTTTACATTTAAACCAGACATAAACAAGTGTCAATCTTTTGATAGTTATTATCTCTTAAGAACACGCTATTTGTTTTGACGACGAGAATTAATTTTTAAATTAATTAATGCAATTGATATGTTTTTAATTTGGTAAAATAGACATCATTTTTGAGTTCATAATATCAAATATAGCTTAGGCCTACTTTTTGGTATTTTTCGGGAAACATTCATTTTTTGATGAATAGTGAAACCACTAAGTGGTAGTTAAAAAGCTGAAATTTTCATAAAACATAATTTTACCGCTTTTGTGAGTGGAATTTCGAAAATCTGAGAGACATGGTTAATATCAAGGACTAAAATGTTGTTCAATGAGATGAAAATAATTTTTGGTGAATAGTAACTTTTTACTTTTTTTACCACGGTTAAAAGTAAATAGGGTAATTAAGGGTAAAAGTGTTATCATTATTACCCTAATAGATGTCCTAATTCTATTGGATAAGTTTAATTCGACCAAAAAAATCCTTAGGAATAAAATATGACCATTTAGGCCGTCTTGGATTAGATTAGGACATTTATTATTAATTTATTTAAAGAAGGGTTAAAATAGTTAAAATCAATGTTTAATAAGTAGATAATTTTTAATATAGGGTTATAGATAAGATTAATTCAACTATAAATATTCATTAGAAAGATAAAATTATTTCCTATATAATGGTATTTTATTTGTAATTTTAGACTTTAAATAATTTAATTTATTTATGACACAACAATGAGTCAGTAATTATCTTATTAATGAAATATTGACATAATTGATGTTATAAATACCCAAATAAATTGAATTGGAGAATTTTTATGAATTACACTAATTTTCTAGGTTAATATGACATGCTATTATTGATTTACGTAAATTTTTTTAAGTATTCATTCTGTTATGGTTTTCAAAAAAATCAATTACTAAATAGTGTAAAAATTGACATAAAATAGATTTCAAAACAAATATTATATTATTAATTGATATTTTATTCCTAAAAATATAAGGTTCGGCCAAATGATTTAGATAACGTTATATATATTAATAATAAACAACTTTGGGTTCGTTTGGCTTGTTATAATAATTTTATTAACCTTATAGTGTAAGAACACAAAATGACACGGTAAAAGTAAAATTATCTAAATTAATGTTAAAATTAATGATAAGGTTAAAATAGTAAACTAAATTTGTCCAAATTCTATTTTATGAGTGGATTTCGACCCATACCCACATTATATTCTAAATAATTCAATTTGGAGCTAACTAAAACTGAATATGGATTTATAATAAAATAATATTTTTAGTTTTTTCAAAGGTGCCCCTCTCCTCCATTATAAAAGGGCACATCCTCCCTCTCTTCCTCACACCACTTTGAGCATCCATGCTCAGACAAACCCTACCAAATTCTCTTCTCCACTTCTCTAGAAACATCCTAGAGGTCCTGGTCTTCTTCAAATACCAATTTTATTTCCCTAAGAGGAGGACTTAAAGAGGCGCTTCAAAGAAGAGGTAATGTCCGTTACCGATTCTTTCAACTTTATTTATTCTTCCACCTCTTATTCTTAGGTTGTTTAATTATGAAGTAATAACATAAGTATCACTCATATACTGATATGTTATTATAAGTATAAAACAACCCTATTTCACCATCTATCCATCCTACGGAAAACGAAATCACCGCACGTGCGTACGTACAGAATACCGTCTGCACGCCGTGGTGTAATCTACTTTCCACCACCATCTTACTTGGATGAGTATAATGGTGTAAATAATAACTATATATGATTATTTTAAAGTGATATTGATTCTGAAATCGTATACATACACTCTAATAAAATTCCACGATCATGAGAACGATATCATCGCTTGTGCGTATGTACGGACAACCGTCTCCACGACGTGATGAGATTCATTCTCCACGTTAACCCTCCATGAATGATTATAAAGTATATATAATAGGTAATCATGGAATATATTACATTATAATGATACTATATATATGTGTATATATAATTATGTCATATACTTAATTCCATTCAACTTAATAAGGAAATGAAAATAGCGTGCATGCGTACGTATGACCTACCGTCTACATGAACGGTGTATTTCTTTGCATTTACTGATCTATTATATATATGTATATTCTGAATATATATTATATATTAATCATGTTTTATATTCTAGAATTACGTATTCATAATCTATGTAATCATATGAATAATTAAAAGTCAAAACACGGACGACAAATGAAACGATTTTACCCAAAACACTTTTTAACATGGAATTTACAGAAGAACGGGTAATATAAAGTCATAAGTGAACCATATATGATATCATAACAATTAGTATGATTCTAGAATAAGTCAATGACATTATTTAAATCATTATACAGGAGGTTCGGACACTTACAAAGCAAATCAGACCTAAGGTAAGGGAAATATCACAATCTCATTTTTATCCGAGATTGTTTATACTTTGGAATTTACTGGGGAGTATTTTATAATAAAAATCCATGTTTCCTTGATATGTAATATTGTTTCCATCCACCTACAATTGTTTAAATCCAATTTTACCCTTCTATGAGTTTTTAGTAAAAGATATGAAAGGAATCTTATTTCGTTTTTCGTATGAGGTACTTTCAACTTTTCCAAAAAAAGTATGAGAAGAATGTTTTTTTAACTTATACGGCATGAATGGATTTTTAAAACATTATTTTAAAGAAGATTCCTTTACAAGTTTTCATGTTTATTTTTAATCAAATTCTTTTAGTTTAAAATTGTATGACATGTTATGAAAGGAAAATGTTTTTGAAGTAGAAAGGATATTTTCCTCAAGAATGGAGTTCAAGTGTTTTGTCAAAATTATTTTCCATCTAAGATAATATAGGGTTCTGTTTCTACCCTTATTATTACATTGATTTGATTATTTTGTGATGGAAATATTTTTATGAATTCCTTTATCTTATATGAATTGTTTTATGATGGAATGTTGTTTAAGAATCCCATTTTTATTACATGGGTTATGCAATGATGTATGATTTATGATTTTGTTGCACACATAAGAGTGGTATAATTATTATATGGGTGGGACCCATATCTCCCTCCAATGCATTGGGTAATGATTTTATATCCCATGAGATAGACATGGCTGGAATGGTAGGTTAAACCGGATCAGTGAAACAGGACTGAAACGAGGAGTGAACTCGGTTCAGAAATAGATGTTGTCCATAATGTTATGTTCTTATGAATATGATGTGATTGATATTTCTTTTGTTTACCATTACTGAGAATTTGAGCTCACCATTTTATGTTTTATTTTCCCCAGGATATAAAGAAAGGTTTTATGTAAAAATGGAAGATCATTATGGGAGATGTTGAAGATCTTTCACTACGATTAGAAGATTATATTCTGAGTTTCCAAAGACACTAGACTATTACGGTCCATGTGTGTGTGTTTTTGTTATGTACTATGTATTCTGAAAAAGTAATGTAATGTCCATGTACGTTAAGCTATCGGTCCTTATATCTATGCTCTGGTAGATCCTTAACTAGACTCTTATTAGAATGTTTTGACAAGTTCCTATGGTTACAGTGTCCAAACCTTCTATGCTATAACCAAGAATGATCTTCCATTGCACTAAGGCAAGGTAAGTCTAGGATCTAAAGGTCTTCTATGTTTAGTGTGTAAACATCCTCTTGCCTATGGGAAGAATGAATAAACTCTTCTTTGGAATTGTGTACTAAGAAATTATCATTCCTAAAATTCACAAGGTAGCCTTGATCACATAATTGACTTATGCTGATGAGGTTCTGCTTAAGACCCCTAACAAATAAAACATTTAAAATCAATGTTTTTATAATAATAACAATGTTACCTATACCAATAATTTCTCCCTGAGCATTATCTATAAATGTTACTTTTCATCTGTTTATCTTGATAATCTTTTCAAAATAGTTTTTATACGAGTCATATTTTGGGAACATCCATTATCCATGTACCATGTATTACTGTTGGTACATTCCCTATTTTCCTGAAAATAAGAAAAAGTTAGGTTTTCAGAATCCAGACTAGCTTAGATCCAAAAATCTCAGAAAGTAAAATTTTATGAACCCACATCTTCTTAGAAAAATAAGAATTATGAAATCTTGAAGATTGGGTTTTTTAGAGAACAATTCTTTGCCTAATGACCACCACATTGACACTTATTACAGAATGGGGCACTTTGAGGAACAATGTAATTGTTACTAAAAGTTAGTTTAGAAACAGTACAACCAAAATGAGAAGTATTTCTTCGAGATCAGATTTCTGAATACATTTTATCAAAATTTTCCTTACATAGGGTAAAGTTTGAAAAAAAATTTCCTCATTGAGAATATTTTGGATTTGAGTTTTATAACTAAGTTCTTATCTTCAAAACATTTGAACTAGAGTTAGGCTCAAAAACATTTTATTATAAATGTCATTTTATAGATCTTTAGAATATTTATTCTTCTCAGAACTTACTTCCCCATGATTTTTTAAAATACATTAAAAATAAGCATTTTTCTTATCAAGATCTATAGAAAGATATTATATTTCGTTAGTGTGAATAATATTCATAGAATTTACCTTATCAAGTTTTTTCAAGAGTTTTGAATTCTCATTCTCATAGAGTTTTGAAAACCTAGAAACTTCTTCATGTGTGGGTAAAGTACTATCTTCATTAGAACATGATTCGTCATCCAAAGAGTTATAATATTTACTATAATTATAATTTAATGAAACAATGGTCATTGATTCAACATTGTGTACCTTAGCCATCAAACAATGATTATGAATAAATATTCTGTCTAAAAGACCAAGATTCCTCTATTCAAAATATTCATAATTCGAGGATTCATCTGAACAATCTCCACCACTGGCACTCCATGTGTCATTAGATTTCAAAACGATCTTAGCATTGTCCTTGTCATACTTCTTTCTATTTTTCTCATAATGACTTTCCTTTATTTCTTTTCTGTTGAGCATAGGGTATTCATGTCTTATGTGTCCATATCTCTTTAATTCATAGCATGTAACTTCAGTGTCTTTCTTGTCTTTCCTTTCATTCTTATAATATCTGGATTGAAAGTTTCTCTGTCCAGCTATCTTGTTCATCCATCAAGCAAGATTTTCTAATTCATTTTTTTAGTATTCACTTCTACTAGATTCGGAATGAACAACAAATTTCATAGATCTATATCTAGTAACTCTCTCAGGAGTCTTGGATTTCATATGATTTAAAGTAGTAGTAAAAGATACACTAACATTTTGATTCTTCTTCTTCACAATATCAGCAACTAACTTCATTTTAGTCTCATGCTGAAGAAGAGTTCAAAACAACTCATAAAGGGTAATTTGAGTGACCTTTCTATTTTCATCAATTGTATTCCTTTTAGATTCCCACTCATTTGGCATGATGTTGATGATCTTTCCAACAAGGGATTCATCATCTAATCCTTTTTCCCCCATTGATTGTAAACTATTCACAATATTCATGAATCTCTGTTGCACTTTTCATATGGGTTCACCATAAGAAAAACTAAAACCATGATATTCAACTCCAAGCATAGCTCTTCTTGTCTCAATTACTTTGGATGTTACAAAGTGAGTAACTTAATGTTTCTTACATATATAATTTGCTGCTTCAAAAGATGAAATTTGCATATATATATTTCTAGTCATTGAACAATGTAAAGTATTGTATACCTTATAATTGAGTTGATATTCATGCTTTTATTTATTTGTTAAGGAACTTACTTCTTTATCATGAATTTTTTATCCACTGGTAAGCATAACAATATTTTCAACCCAAGTGTTGATAATGAATGTATTCATGTGATCTCTCCAATATTCGTAATCATTACCATCAAAGATAGGTGGTCTTATTGGATTGAGATTGTATATGGAACCAACATTGATTCCTTCCATCTATAATAAAAGTATTTCCACTAACACTTTTCAGTAGAAAAAGTTTCTAAACAAGGAAAATATTCTAAACAAGAAAATATAGAGAAAAATTATCTCGCCTAAAAAGTGCATCTGAACTATGAGTCCAAAAAATAGATTCCGATAAAAAAAATATGAATCCGGAAGTGTGAATCCGAAGATTTAATTCGTAGAATTATCTTCTAAATCTAATCGTGGGATTAATTCAGATTAAACCAAATCCTATAATACCAATTGATAGGATGGTATGTCTGAGTATGATAAACTCTATAATACCAAACATAGGATCGAAATAAAAATGAGATTCTCATATACAAGAGGGGTGTTCAATTATACCTTTTAAAAATTCCATGGAACTTTTAAAGATGGTTATGTTTAACACGATTAAACAAGATAATTCACAAGACCTCTATAAGTTCAAGTCACTTGCTAAATTCCGAAGAAGTGATTCTGGAAATGGAACTCAACTAAAGTTTACAAAGATGTAGATTCTACCTTAAAGCATATAGAATCTACCTAATTCAGTGTACAATTAATGAATTATAAGAAAGTTATAATTTCATTAACAATAAAAAATTCATAGCAGGAAAAAAATTAGTAACACTACAAGAAACAAAAAATAACTCTTTTAACCCAAAGAGAAGGGTATCCAATAACCTTGGATAAAGGTCCCTTGATTTATACATTCATGAAAGTCTGTCTTACCCACACTAGGGTAAGCCCTCAGAAGGAAGATCGAAGTCTGTCTTGCTATCCTCACAAGCCCTCAACTATCTGGTAGTCGGAACTTATTTCTTCCTCAACAAGGAATCCCTCAACCTCAAGGTGTTGGAACCTTTGCCTTCCTATCCCCGAAAGTCCTCTATTGTACACAACAACAATCAGAGTCACACAAAGAAAATCTTCACAAGGAAAAGTTTGAACAATCTATTCAAACATTCTTCACGAAGCTTGAGAGTTGATAATAGCCTCTCTCTCTCTCTCTATAAATCACTTCAAAAGCATGTAAGAACATGTTTCATAATTGTGTCAATGTTTTGTTCTCTTTTCAAATGAGATCCTATTTATAGGCAAAGATCAAACTATCAGTTCCCTCTTCCAATGGTCATATTCTTCCATGAATTTCGAAGTGACCTGTAAACGTGTCACTCAAAGAACGGTTTTTTATTAACGTAAATAAAGACATCGTTTTATAAAAAAAATTTGTGTAAGCATAACCAAAACTAATATTCGGAATGAAGGTAAATAAATGTTCGGAATCTAAGTAAAAACTAAATTCAGAGTCTTTGGTACTAATATATTCAGATTCTCTTTTTCTTAAGGAATTCATAACGAGAATTCATAATCAGAATTCTTCATCAGAATTCATAATGAGAATTTGTAATCACAATTCATCATCAGAATTCGTAATGAGAATTCACAATACGAATTTGTCATCAGAATTCATAATGATAATTCTTAACCATAATTCATCATCAGAATTCATAATGATAATTCGTAAATAGAATTAATCATTAGAATTCGTAATAAGAATTAATTATCAGAATTCATCATCATAATTAATAATTAGAACTTTATATAAGTTCTTAATTAGAATTCGGAATTGAACTTCATAAAATTTCGTAATAGGGAATTCGGAGTAGAACATCATAAAAGTTCGTAACAGGAATTCAGAGTCTTAAACAGAATACCTCACATCTTAGTATTATATGATTCTGAGGACTCTATCTAAATTATACACTAAGAATAATTTTTATTTGAGAAAAGAAAACAAGGTAAAGAAAAGTTTTTTTATGAAAAGAAAATTCTCCTTATAGGAGTAGAATAACCATGTAAAGTTACAACTAGGTTTTTGGTCAGTCTACTAGGAATTTTTCTTTTCCCATTAAGAGTATAATGGTATAGTCAATGGTTCTCATTATATTCCCCAATTAATTATAACCATGTAAAGTTACAACTAGGTTTTTAGAATAGAGCTTCTACAACATATAGAATCATGTTTCTATTGTCAATATTTCTATACAACTACAATATTTTTCTCTAAATTTCTTAATTGAGATACAAAAATTTATATTCAAAATATATATTCAACTTAATATCCTTAAAAAAATTATAAATATCGACTACGATAAAAACCTAATGTAATTCTGGGATTAATTGAAATCTATCATCATTATTTAGAATATTAATTATATTTAAAATGAATACCTCATCAAAGTGATATTATTCATCCATGGTATAGTACTATTATAATTCATATTTATATTCCCATGAGAAATATTTAGTACGAATTATATGTAATATATATTTAATGTATTAAAAATGGAATTATTTAAGATCAATGTAATGTATTGATCCCATGTCACCAATATAATTTTTAGAATATCAGTGACAGAATAAGAATATATAGTAAACATCCCCTCTATATTTTCATAAATAAGATGGAACCCATATCTATTTTTATTAAAATAAAAATGGAAAATAATCAATTTTTCGTCATTGTATTTTTGAAATGGGATAAGGAAAATTGAATGTTATGTGTCCCATAATATTCTCCCAATAAATACACTAGGATATTGTTATCCAACAACAAGTAATCTAGTGTCACTATTAGTGGATTATATTCCATTTCACCAAATATTATAACCCTATAATATTATAACTAGGGTTCTACTAGTTGGTTTTTACTATTTACAAAATTTGGTTTATTCTCCCATTATTGGAATTCAACAACTATCATTTTTATCTAATTTTTTCATATGCAATACAAAATTTCATTCAATTAACATTTTTTTATGTTCCAACCTCCAAAATCATATCTCATAAATTTTATATTGTTTCAAATTCCATCCTAAATAATATATCAATTTTTCATCCAAATTTTTAAATCCAATTTAAAATTTATATTATATTAATTTATTAGAACTAAATTAGTCATAAAACTAACATCTATGATAGTTATTTTCAAAAAATTACCTATAACATCATTTTAACATGTTTTCAATTTCCAAAAAACACATTTTTAAAAATCAACATTCTATAAAGTCACATTTTAATTAAAAAAAATTCACATTCAATATAACACAATGTCAACATGAAAATAAAATCATTACAAATAATTATCTCTGCTGTTGCATTTTAAAAATTCATGTCTTTCTGAAAATAAATATAACAAAATATTGTTACACAGTTCTGAAAAAATGAATTCAAAAAATAAACTTGTTTGAAAAAATATTTTTGATCCATATTAATAGAGTCAATACTAGATATATATTTATATAAACCTAGAGTAAATTATTTTTTTCTTCAATTTAGAAAATAAATCCTTTCAATAGAATACTTCTAACAACATCACTCATATTATCAATACAATGCTCTAAGAACCCAATTGTCATGATGCTTAAAATATAATATAAAAACCACCCAACTGATCCATATAAAAAAATCAATATTTCTTCCTTTTATGAAATAAAAAGGTGAAGGGTTCACTCTTCCTATATTATCTATTAACATCATAATAAAATTCATTGTGTGTTTTAATTCTACTAAAACTATTCTAGATAGGTTGTATCTCTACCTATAATCCATGGACTAATATCCAATCAAATTTTCAAAAATAAATCTATTCTATCAAAATACCCCCTAGGATAACATTTTATAATAAAAGTGGTCAGTTTATTTGATGTGTTCAGAAAACCATAGTAGCATGTAACCTAATCAGTGTCTTCATATTCTATATAGGCTATTGGCTAATGATACGGACTAAAAAACCATGTATAGATTATCCCCAGACCACCACCCTATGGATCATGATTATGTCTTTAGTAGTATCAATATGAAAAAAAATCCAAATCACACATAACAAAAAAAACATGTGGAAAAACATGTATACTTATTTGGAAATATTTAAAATATATTATCAAATAAAACAATATACATGATACAACATACATTTAGAGATATATAATATCAAATAAAGGTTACACATTCCAAACTAAAAACGAAATGATATATTAGATAGATGATAAAAATGTAGTCAACGTAAGTATATAATTATAACATAATGGCCCCTAAACTAACTCACAAGATTAAAACATAATAAAGAATTATCCAATATAAAATTTACCATATTAAGAAAAATTTTAGACTAATAATGATACTAGTATCTCCAATGAATTATATTTCCTACTCATGTATCCCAAATGAAATTCCTTGTATATAAGTCAATGATGATTCTAATTAACCACTATAATTACCAAAACCTCATATACTAATTTTTTTATATTTTAGAATTTGATGCATGTTTATGTTTTTTATGGTTGATACTCAAGCAATACAAAAACATATTAGATGCAAGCTTATGTAACACCATTCATGTGGAAAATCAAGGAAAAAAGATGCACATTCACATTTAACAAACCATTTAATGTTTCCACAAAAATACTAACAATCACCATTATTTTAATGACCTGAGGATAATTACCAAACCCAAGGGGTAGTTAAATATGATATGGTATTAGATACAAATAGTGTAAAAAATATGACACATAAAAAAAGGGTTTATAAAAATGAGGATTTCACTAGAAAAACTCGCATTGCTCATCCATACTATGGTCATCTATACAAAAATTAGTTATATCAAAATAAAAAATAATATATAAACTATTTAACTAACTTAATGTAAATTAAATCTTTGATCTCATCCTATAATTTTATCACAAGAGATAACACATTGTTCTACTATAACCTATACACATATATTCTATCCACCAACAACCCTCACTAAATGTAAGAAATGAATGTTTTGACGATATAAGAGGATAAAATAAACAAAATTAATATATATAAAACATACTTATTACCATACGTATCCACTAAATCCCCAGACAATAATTTCTAGATTTTTTTTCCAGGGATAAATAAAATTAAAAAACTAGAATTTAAATTAGGGATGAGCATAAACAATCACATTCAGTTACCACCCACATTTACGCAAGGCTAACCATTGTTCATGGTTTATTTCAATAAATGGAACAATATAAGATTATCATATAGAAATACATAAAAACACATATTAAAATATTATAGTTTACTAAACCATACATATTTTTTATAAATTAATATAGTCTATTCACATAAAATTTTCTAGCCTAAGACTCATTTTATAAAATGTCTGTTCCAAATGCATTTTCCTTAAACACATTTTATTTTATCTTTTAAAATATTATTGTAAGAAAGTTAAATAAATATAATTTTGTATTGGAATGTAATTAATCATCAATTATTAATATCAAAATGAGAAAAAAAATATTTTTAAAAATTAATTACCGCCATAAAAAATATACAATTAGTGGATACAAGAGGAATATTAGAAAATACGCCTTATAAAAAAAATTAAAAATAGATTTAATGAAATCTAAAATATTTATAATAGTGAAACAACACTAATAATTTCTGAAATAAATGACATTATCATCCAATCATGCATCCTAAAACAAACTAACTAACTAGCCTTCACATCCCCCATTGGAATTGAACACCCTATATAGTAATATAACTAAATAGAGAAAATCCTTGTTGTCTATGACTATTCAGTGAACCATAATTATAGATTATCCATATAGCTACTGGGGTTCTTGTGACCAAACATAGTTATGGTGGGGAAACTATAATAAAAAATCTAAATAAATTATAAAAAAGAATCACCTCCAAACCAATATATCCTTATAATAAAACCTCATTTTATCATATGGCACCAAAGAACCACATAAATCAAACCCCACCCATAATTGGGAAATAAGACAAGGAGATTATGATGGTATAACACCTCAAAAGGATTCAAAAATGCACTTAATATGCTAAAGGGGACTTCATGAAATCCACATGGGAAATCAAGTACTTTTATATGTATTGAAATACATTTATAGTATAATAAATGAGACCTTACAATTGAAATATACTATTGAAATTAAATTATGAAATAACTCCCCCTTTTATAATATCCTTTAAATGATGAAATAACACTTCTATAATTAATCCCATGCTCCAAATATCATCAACATATTTTTAAACAATTAATTTTAATTAAATAAAATTGGTAAATATCGTATCCCTAATAAGAATGTTATGTTCCCTAAAAAATATCAAATAACATCATAAATAATTTATTTTAGAAAAAACATGATTAAAAACATTATTATAGTTTTTAAATATATATTTTTTAATTCTAAAAACAATTAGTGAACACATTGTATTCCAATAAAAAATTATCATTTTTCAAAAATTATAAACCTCTGAATTATAATAAAAATAATGTAAAACCTATTTTTTTCTATATAATACATAATAATATTAGTACTACCATTAAAATTTTAATCATAAATTTTAAAACCTTATAAATCAATGGTTTTAATATAATATTCTTGTACATCGGTAAAACCATCATCAAATCCAAGGTAAATTGGTAGGAACACTATAGAAATGATTAAAAGAGTTTATGGAGTAAAATTAATTCTATAACATCATATATATCAGAAAAAATAAATTCAATATGAAAGTATATTGTTTTCTTAAACAATAAAATTGTTAAGGGAAATTAGAAACAGATATTAAAAGAATAAGATATGGAAGCAGAGTACCTATTGTGGTTATTCAGCCTGAAAACATACTGAGTTCACATGAAATCTCTAGAGGGGAAGCATCATAGGAGATAAGCGTTCATGAATGGGAGGGATGTCTAGGGTGCTCTATGATGAGGGGAATATGTTTATGGGTTTTTTTAACAATATGAGGGAATGTTTTATTATTATTATTATATGTAAAAATGGATGAGTCGCATGATTACAACATGATCTTAATAATTTTTTAAAAAAATATAAAGGATTAATTGTATGAATTTGAATTAGATATATGGTTTCTTGGAAGCTCTACATAGATGTAAATTAAATGAGTATTTTTTGAAATTTTAAATTTTCTATGTTACAAATCAAAATGCATGGATATCACACTATTTAGTTAATAGTGTGGGTTGTCTATGAAACACCAAAAAATTTGGAAACATTAAATAACATATTCTGTAACTAAGAAAAAATTATTTATCGGGAAAAATATATTTACTAAAATAAATCAATGCTAACATTTTTTTAAATTCATTCCACCATAATTATTTACTTCCTAAGATTTCTATTACTACCAGATGTAGACCAATATAAAATCAAAACTCAATAACAATAAGAGATAGATTGAAGGGTCCAATAATTTGAATAGACCCTATAATAAAAGGATTATAATAATTAATATTCATTATTATGAATTAAAATCATCCTAAATCGACATCCAATATCAAAAATTGGAACACAAGTCTCTATCATGGGAAAAATATCCTTACAATCAAAAATATCTATTTGGGTAACCAGACTATTTATTATATATCTAAAATAGATATTCAAAAACGCAAACAATTATACAGAATAAACAACAGTAGTAAAATATCATCCACAACATACCCATTGATGATCACAATTCCTCACTGAGATGTACCAGTAATCCACAATGTCATAATGAATGAAATACTACTAAATACTTCAGTAATAAATATAATGGATAAAATTATCCATTAGTTAAACTAATATAGCACCAACAAAGAGCCAGTAAAATGAAAAAGGAAATATTCCTATAACCTTACTCCTATAATTCCACCCATGTATCATCTTATATAATGTATGACATCCGCATATAGAGTGATAAAAACTATACATGTTCTAGATGTTGAAGAACCCACCCAATTCCATAATCAACCCATGAAAACTATAAATCCAATAAGAACCTACCCAAAAACAAAACTATAAGAAAAACTATTCCCACTATGGTATGTACTCCACAAGAAACTATAAAAACATAATACAATGAGAATGAAATACCACAAGCATCATTAAATTAAATTTTTATGATACTCAAATCCAATGTTCATGGAAAGAACAAAATTTTTTTATGCACTCATATAGAATGACACAAAGCATAAATTGAATCAAACTACCTCAATTTCCCTTTACAATGTCCATTTCACTGAATAAATAACAATAAAATCAAATAACTACCTAAAAAATTATAATGCAACCACATTCTCTAGATCAGTTCTTCTATGATGCATTTTTGAAACCAATATCACCATATGAAAATTAATAATAACAAACCAATAATCCTTTTACTAGACCAAATAGAGAGTTATATTGTATCCTTAACACTTGATTTGGTTTCATGGTATGTAAAAAATATATTGCAAAAACACCTCACAAATATTAAAATCATTCCAACTTTCATCCATTAATACAAAAAAATTCTATTACATTTCCTTAAAGTGGAATTTAAATAACATGAGACATGATCTAAAATTTTTATGGTCCCTTCCATTATACCAAAGAGTTTTTTCATTACTAATGGATAAATACATAGTAATAAATACAGTAATACATGGCACATTAATCAGACATAACTAAAATCTAATTTTTGTCCAATTCCATAAACCTATCAAAAGATTTAAAACCCATTCCATAACAAGATAAACTCTTTTTTAAAACATTCTTTTCATCAAAATATAAAAACTATTTTCAAAATTGAAACCCAAATTCCATTAATAAAATTTATCTCAAATATATAATTTAAAGGGAAATAATTTTGTTTTAAAATAATACTAAACTTTGAAATTAAAAATATATGAACACCACATTTTATCAATTTAAAATCAAAAAAAATAAAAATAAAAACCAAATTTTAATAATACACTAAATTTTTAATAAAATATAACATATACCTTTTTAAAAAACCCTAATAACTATTTTCTAATTTTTTTATTGAAATCTCTCCACCCTCCACCCCTCCCCTCGAATAGATAAAAATATTTTTGAAAAATTAACATAAATGATAGAAAACTGATATGTAAAACAAATCAACAACATATCATAATACATCCATTAACTCACCACCATCACAAGGTTTTAGTGATGTGATGAATAAATATCAATAAAATTGGATACATAGTTATTAATAACACAAAAACATATTTTGATGGGGTATAACCCCTCATTGAATTTTAATTAAAAAACAAAGAATATTTATCATTTGTCCAAAGACTGATTTACTAGGGCATTCAAAGAAAACACATTCCACTTATACATTATTTCTTTAAAAAACTTCTTGATACCCAAGGTAACTTAAATTATTACAATGGAAGTCAACACATCATGAATTGTAACATATAAAATTCACAAACTCAATATAATTCTCTCAACAAAGCATAGGGACTCAAGAGTAATAAAGTTACATAGAGATTAGGCAACTACTTTCATCTATCATCATGAGTCTAGATGACCATCTAATTACCATACTCTCATCACCCCCAAAGAAAATAGATGCTTAAAAATATTGCCCTTAATAACAAAACCCAGGCTATAGAACTATTTTTGATGAACTACCATAAGATTCCACATGAACCGACATATATTTTTTTATATCTAATATATAATGGGGAATTTTCAGTCCCAAGAAATTGGGAATATTCTTAAGAATAAAATAAATATAATGTTATTAATTTCACCATGAAAATTTATTAAAATAAGAATTTTAATTTTCAAATAAAATCATACATAACACATATTTATGTTGAAAACCAGTTCATGATTTTTAAAAAATATATTAATGGAAATATAAAAAATTTAATGTAAATAAAATCACTCGTACCACACTATGAATACTTTACATGAAATATCCCCTTGTTTCACTGTTTCATATATAGATATATTGTATCTAATAATTACTATAATGTAATGTTATAATGTAATATAATTTTAATAGAATATGAAAAAAAATTAAATCAAAATAACTCACTAATATCCTCATGACCATTTACGACTATCCAACAAAACCAAAATAATGGTTTTACCGAATAATAGAAATTATTTTTCATATTAAAAAACAACATATTTGAAAACAATTTACTAACATATAGACCATTTTATAAATAACCCACAGAGAAAAAAACTATAAAAACATATCCATCACATTTCATAAGACACATTTAAAGTAATTTCAATTTAACCAATTTTTATAGGAAATGGTATAAAAAATCAAGGCATCAAATAAAATATAGATAATATTGGGAAATAAAATATATAAATGAAGGGGTATATTAAAATTTATCAATAAAGAGAGAAAATATCTGGTCACAAGAACCCCCTTTATTAGACGACTAGTTAATGAAATATATGTCATGGGATCTACCATGTGTCCTAAAGCAAGGTGGTCTTAGGATTTACTAAGCTGAACAAAACAATAAGACTACGAAGCATCCTAAACACCAGCCAAAAATCTTGCCTGCAACAACAACATCTGATTGGAAAACTCCATCATGTCCAACAACATACAATAAGGGAAACTATTAGAATAGAAATATCCATGGAATAAAACATATATACATGCATAATAGATAATTGAGTTCTCAGGAAAATACACAGTGAGAATGAGAAATGAATATTCACACAATCATTCACTACTAAAAAATGACCAATACCTATGGTTTTGGAAACCGTGGGAAACTTAGGTGTCTGTATAGCTCCGTGGCCAATACCCAATTGTGTGTTTAGATATTTTCCAACTGTTTCCTAACCTTGCACACACTTTCCTACCTATCATTTCCTTATACACACAGTTTTAAATTGTGGTATAAATATTACACAATCATTCACTACTGAAGAAATTACATATTATGATGGTTCAAAACAATGGGTATAGCTCCTAAATCCATGGGTATAAGTTATACCCACAGTTTTGGGAACAGTGGGCAACTAAGGCATATGTATAGCTCCATAGACAATACCCAAATATGGGTATCTATTTTTTCCACTGTGTCAAAACCTTGTACAAAAATTTACACATGTCATTGACTTATACCCATAGTATTAAACCATATTTATACATATTACTAAAATCGGTTACTCCAAGTTTCAATCGTGCACCTGTCAGTTTAATCACGAGGTGCTCACCAATAAACCTACATAATTTACTAATACATGAATCTAAATTAATCTAATTATATTAATTTTGTTCGCCGTATTTGTTACGCCCCAACCCCAGTTACCCAGAGTCAGTGCATTATTACATAACATTGGCATGATCACAAGAAAGATCAAATCTTGATCGACCGATTGGTTTAGTATCTTTGGAAACACTAGATATATTTATAAATTTTACATTACATAAAAAAGTGAAAAAATACTACAACAACATATTGTCTTTATAGACCACACTATTATCCCCTCATAATATCCCGGCAGGTCATTCATAATTTACTTCTTCACATCCTGGGAAAAATAAAACATAGAAAATGGGTTAGCTCAAATTCCCATTAAGGATAACAAATAGCAGAAAATTTCATAAATAAGAATAAACATTTAAGGCAGTGTATAAATAAAACAAAAGCCTTTTAAACTTAAACTTCAACATAGTATGGATTAAATAAAATGAAATAATTCCATTTACTTATTCACATGGATATTCTATTAATCGAATAATCTCATTCAATATCAATAACTACTTTTATAATGATGGAATGCATAATGCCAGACTATCATAACCACATAGACAAGGCCTCATGCCAAGACTACAAATAAGATTTTTCCAAGGCCTTCTTCCAAGACACTAGTTTGTCTCATGATACATACTGATTCATCGAGGAGCTATAGCGGGCTCCACCCGTCACATATGAAGTCCAATGCATTCCCATATGAAAATGTTTAAACATAACATAAAAATTCATATTAAAAATAGCATATGAAATGTCAATACTCTCACCATAAACCATGAATGGTATAAAAATATCACATCCATAGTCAAACATATCACAAAACCTTCAATACAATATAGAAGTTTTGTATCATAATAAATCAACTTCAAATAAGCGTAAAATCCATCAAAAGATGTTGACATAGATGAAATCAAAACTCTTTTAAGAGAAATATATCATTCTATTTTGAAATCATTTAAGAGTCATATATTTATAAAATAAAACATTTTATTTGAAAATATTCTTATAATATTGTAAGGGAATCTTCGACGATTTTATAATGGTGGAAAATAGCAGCACCCGCCGTATAAGTTAAATAAAACATTCTTACCTTAATTTTGTCGAAAAGGTTAAAAAGCCCCTTGTTTGGAAAACAACAGAAATATTACTTTATAAACCTCTTATAAAAAGTCAAACAAGGGTATAAATGACTTTAAACCATATTCTAGTAAATATTAAAAAAAATTTGAAATTCATTTTTAAGAAACATGGATGTGGATGATAAAGAGATCCCAGCATATTATTACGTTTAAACAACCTCGGATAATGAAGAGATTGTGAAATAACCCTTACATTGTAATTTTCCTATGTTGGGGGTAAGTTAAACTCCTATATAATGGTGAAATAATTGATATTAAATTATACAAGAATCATATATATTAATATGATATTATATATGATCTTTTAACATTGATTTGTTAATAATATCTTAATATTATTGTTGTTTTGGGTGTTAACTTTTTCATTTTATTTTATATGTTTTGTTACGTAAGTTGTGTTTGTCATGGATAGGTTGTATCTTAATCATATCCAGAGTGATATAATGTCCATAGATACTATTATTAATCATCAAATTAGATTTATACTTGAATGGATACGATGGAGAATGAATCTCATCGCGTTCGTAAAGACAGTAGTTCGTACGTACGCACGAATGACAATATCATTCTTTTGATATTAAAATAATATATAATTGGATGGAATATCATATATACAGAATCATTATCATGTTATATTTATTATTTACATGAGTTACACATCATTATTATACCCATCCAAATAATAATTTATTGAATAACAATTACACCACGGCGTGGAGACGGTAAGCCGTACGTACGCACGTATGGTAAAATGTTATTCAAAAGATGGATAAAATACTGAATATGGTTGTACCATATTTATAATAACATCACAGTATATATAATATACAGGAGTTATTATTTTAAATTGTAAATAACAAAGAAGTAAATAGTGGAAGAAGAAAGGAACTTGGAAAAGGGTGGTAAAATCATTACCTCTTCTTCGGGTTCTTCCTTTTGATTTGATCAAAAGGGCTCTTAGGTTGGCTTTATGTCTAAAGTAAGGCCTCTAGGATTATGTTAGGGATTTTTAGAGAGTATTTGGGAAGTGTTTGGCCGAACCAAAAGGCTTTGAAGGTGTGAGTTAATGAGAAGGGGGATTTCCCTTTTATAAGAGGGGTGAGGGGCACCTTTGAAAAAGCTAGAAATATTATTTTATAATAAATTATTATTCAGTTTATAATGGATCCAAAGTTGATTATTTAAATTTTAAGGTTGGGATGGGCCTAAAACCACTCAACCAATAGAATTTAGATAGGTTTGGGTTATTATATTAACCTTATAATTAAGTATTAACTCTTAGTTTATTAGTTTCACTTTTACAATGTCTGTTTATATTTTTATATTATATGGTTATTAAACTTACTATATACATCCAAGCGACCCACAAGTGGTACATTAATGATACACCTATCATGATATAAGTATCTTGGCCGAACCTTAGATTTTTAGGAATTTAATATCAATTAATAATAAAATATTTGTTTTAAATACTCTTTTATGTCAATTTTGACTCTATTAACTAGTTCATTTTTTTGAAACTCATAACAGAATTACTAGTTCAAAAAAAAGTCAATTAAATCAATCGTAATATGTCATAGTATCCTAGAAAATTACTTTAATTCATAAAAAGTCTCAAATTATATTTATTTGGGTATCTACAATATCAATCATTTTAATTTTTCACTATTACGGTAATTACTATATCACCATTGTGTCAAATATAAATTAAAATATTTAATGTCTAAAAATTATAAATAAAATACCCTTATGTAGGAAATACGTTTATATTTCTAATTAATATTTATAGTTGAAAATCAAACATATATAACCCTATGTAAAAATTGTTTTTCTAAAAGATATATGCTTGTGTCATTTTTGTATTCATTTTAACTTAATTAAAATAAAGTGTCCCTATCGCTTACAAGTAGCACCATGGGGTCCCAAAATAGACCCAAAGATGCCTATGGTCGACCATTTATAAACCAATAAGGTTAGGACACGTTTTAGGGTAATTTGTTATTGTTATAATATTATTTTTTAACTCTTATTTACCGGATTTACCCTTTAACCATGGTAAATAAAATATTTACTGCAGTAATTATTCAAAATGTCTAAAAATAAAAGTTACCTATTTACACAAAATGAACATCCTGATTCTAAATATTCAATCCATTTTTCAAAATTCAAAACACATAAGTGGCAGAAATTAATTTAAAATTAATTTCCATTGTTAAAACAAAAAGCGTGTTTTTAAAAGATAATAACTATCAAAAGATTGACACTTGTTTATGTCCGGTTTAATTGTAAAATTATGTACAATGACCAACATTGAATTAAATGGTAAAAATATATTCTAAATATACATTAAAAACACTAAAATTCATAATTTATCAATATAAATTATTTCGATTAAAAAAGTTGTTTTTAATTAAAATTTATTAATTTTAACTATTCATCAAAATATAACTGTTATCCGAAAAGATCCAAAATTTCACCGTAGGCTAAATTCGATATTCTGAATCCAAAAATGAAGTACATTTTGAAATATAAAATATATATAATTTCAAAAAGTATGTATTACTTTTCATAACGACTAGTTTGATTGGTTATGGTGTGTTAGAACTCGGTGTTGCATACAACACACGCTATCACATTATTCAAAGACAAGCGTACCGTTGAAGCTTGGGGTGTTACATTCTCCTCTACTTAAAATACTTTCATCCTCTAAATTTCTAGAATATTATCACATGAAAAGAATCAGGTGGTTCTTCATCATAAATTGCTCGGGTTCCCACGTTGCCTCTTCTATTTTATGGTTTATCCACAAAACTTTTACCAGACGCGTCCTATGGTTTCTCCGCACTTGTTCACTCGTATCAAGAATTATGACGGGCTCTTCTCAATAAGACAGATTGGGTTCCAGTTCTAATTCCTCATAGGTGAGTACATGCGTTGGGTCAGACATGTATTTCCTCAATAGAGATACTTGGAACACATCGTGAACTTTGGAGAGACTTAGTGGCATTGCCAATCATTAAGCTACAATCCAAATTTGTTTGAGAATTTCGAAAGGTCCGATGTACCTAGGACTCAATTTACCTTTCTTACCAAAACGTATTACTCCCTTACATAGAGGTACCTTCAGGAAAACATTATCACCAACTTGAAATTCCAAATCCTTCTTTCGATTATCGGTATAGCTCTTCTGCCTACTTTGAGCTGCTTTGATGTGATTTTGGATTTCCTTCACCTTTTACATCGTTTCCTCCAATAGTTCTGGGCCTACAAGTTTTCTTTCACCAGCGTCATCCCAACAGGTTTGTGTACGACATCTCTTTCCGTATAACGCTTCATATGGTGCCATATGAATACTCGAATGGAAGCTATTATTATAGAAAAATTCTACCAGAGGTAAATATTTATCCCACATACCATGAACGTCAAGTGAGAAGGATCTCAACATGTCTTCTAAGGATTGAATATTTCATTCTGATTGTCCATTTGTTTGAGGGTGGTAGGCAGTACTCAAATTATGATCAGTATCCAAGGATTTCAAAATACTTTTCCAGAATCTTGAAGTAAAATGGGGATCACGATCAGAAACAATCGATAGGGTTACTCCATGAAGTCTCACAACTTCATCAATATATAGTCTTACTAGACGTTCTAGTGGTAGATATTCTCTTACAGAAAGAAAATGTGGTGACTTGATAAGACGATCAACAATAACCCATATTGCATCATTTCTTCTGGGAGTCTTTGGAAGCCCCATGACAAATTCCATCGTAATATTTTCCCATTTCCACTCCGGTATGGGAAGAGGATGCAATACTCCACCAGGCTGTTGCCTTCCAGTTTTCACTTGTTTACAAACAATACATCTTGATACAAAATCAGTAGTCTCCCTCTTCATGTTGTCCCACCAAAAATATTCCTTCAAATCTCTATACATTTTGGTGCTCCCAGGGTGTATAGAAAAATTGGAACTATGAGCATCATCCAGCAATTCCATTTTTATATTAGGTATATCGGGAATACAATGCCTCTTCCCGAATTTCAAAATTCCTTCTTCATACACAAAGTCTCTCAATATCCCATCTTTCACAGCTTTAATATTATTTTGAAATTCTTCATCATCGGTCTGAGAACTCTTAATACATTTTAGTAAAGATGGTATGGAAACCATTTGAAAAAGAATTGATGTTTCACCTTCCCTGGTTATTCCCATGTCCATCTTCACTAGATCCATGAAAACTGGATTCCTTTCAATTCTCATATTGTTCATAATTCCATGATCTTTTCTGCTCAAAGCATGTGCCACCTTGTTTGCTTTCCCCGGGTGGTAGTGTATCGTACAATCATAATCCTTGAGTAATTCAAGACATCTCCTTTGCCTCATGTTGATTTCTTTTTGTGAGAAAATAGACTTCAAACTCTTGTGATCAGTATAAATCTCACATTTTTCACCATAGAGGTAGTGCCTCCATATCTTCAAAGAAAATATCACAGCTACTAACTCAAGATCATGAGTAGGATAGTTTTGCTCATGAATTTTCAACTATCGTGATGCATAGGCAATAACCCTATCATTCTGCATAAGGACACAACCAAGTCCATTCTTCGATGCATCAATATAAATAACGAACCCATCATTCCCCGATGGTAGAGTCAATATAAGAGCATTGACTAATCTTCCCTTCAGTTCTTCAAAACATTCTTCACACTCTTTTGTCCAAACAAATTTAACCCCTTTATGTGTGAGCTTCGTTAATGGGTTAGCCAATCGGGAAAAATTTTAGACGAAACATCGATAATAACCTGCCAAACCAATAAAACTGCGTACCTCAGTTATACTCGTAGGTGATGGCCATTCGTGGATTTCCTTGGTCTTAGAAGTATCAACAGAGATTCTATCTTTAGAGACATTATGGCCAAGAAAAGAAATCTCCTGAAGCCAGAATTCACACTTGCTAAACATCCCATATAATTGATGTCTTCTAAGAGTCTTCAGGATAATGCGCAAGTGAATTTCATGATCCTCGTAGATTTTAGAGAATACCACGATATCATCAATGAATACCACCACGAATTCATTGAGATATTCCTTGAAAACTCTATTCATCAAATACATGAATACAGAGAGTGCATTAGTCAATCCAAATGGCATTACAGTAAACTCATAATGCCCATACCTGGATCGAAATGTTGTCTTCGGAATGTCTTCCTTGTTTAAACACAACTGATGGTATCAAGATCGAAGGTCAATCATTGAAAAGTATTGAGCTCCATGCAGTTGGTCAAATAAATCATCAACGCGAGGAATGGGATACATGTTCTTTATTGGTATGGAATTAATCTCCCTATAGTTGATACATAACCTCATAGATCCATCTTTTTTTTAACAAAAAGAACAGGGGCTCCACATGGAGAAACAATAGGGAAAATAAATCCCTTATTACTCAATTAATCTAGTTTTTTCTATAGTTCAACTAATTCTACAGTGGCCATTCTATAAGGGGTCTTCGATATAGGCCTTGATCCAGGAATTAAATCAATGGAAAAATCAACTTCTCATTCTGGAGTATGTCCAGGTAAATCTTCTGGAAACACATCTACATATTCTTTCACAATAGGTACATCCTCTATTTGAACATTCCTTTCCACACCCACAGTAATTTCATTCTCTTCCTCCCCAATAATTGAATTTAGTTGAGCTATTGGGGGTGGATCTAGATAAGAATTAGGTGGTGACGATTCTGCTCTAAAGATAAGGTGTTCCTTATCATCATCATCAAGAATCATAACCTCTTTCTTCTTACAATAAATCTTTGCATCATAGTCCGAAATCCATTCCATACCGAGGATTATATCAAACTCAATCATAGTTATGACGATGAGATCAGCAGATAAAGAACATGTATGTGCTCTAATGGGGACTGATTCACAAAACTTTGTTGCAATGATACTTCCCTAAGGAGTTTTAACTGACAACTCCCTTGTTAAATAAAAATGGAAATATCTAATTTTCTTAGAAAACTGGGAAGATATGAAACAATGCGATGATCCAGAATCAAATAATGCATTTTCTAAACTTGAGGAAACCATTAAATTACCTGCCACCACGTCTTTTGGAGCTTCTACCTCAGTAGTAGTGATAGCATAAGCTTGGGCTTGATCCCTAGGCCTTTTCTGAGGTAAGTTCCCCTGACGATTAGGACATTCATTTGCATAATTCTCCATCTCCCTGCAATTGTAGCACAGAACATTGGTAGCTTCCTTCTTCCCCTTGCAATCACAAGATTGGTGGCCTTTTTCACCACACTTGTAACAGACTCACATTCCCTTCAAGAAAGTACCGGGGTGTTTCTTACCACATTTACGACAAGATGGATATTCAAACTCTTCCTTATTCCCCCTATTTCCATTACCTGATTGATCAGTAGGTCTCTTCTTCTCTTTCTTTTCTTTAAAGTCATAAGACTTAGAGAATTCATTTTCGATCTTGATAGCACATGAGACAATGTTTTCATACGACGAGAAGGATTGTGAGAATAATTCTCGACGGAGAAATGGTTTTAACCCATAAAAGAAATGATCAATCTTACTTCTTGGGTTATGTATATAATCTACACCATACCTTGATAACCATGTAAAGTTAGCCTCATACTTTGCGACATTCTCATCCTCCTTTTGTCTCAGACTCAGAAATTGCCTTTCCATATCTGCTCTATGGTTACGAGGAAAGTATTTTTCTAAAAACAGATCTTTGAACTCCCTCCATTCCATATTTGATACTTCATTATCTTCCTTTGGGTTTTGAATCAATTAACACCATTTATCAGCATCTCCAGTGAGGCGGTAAACTACCATGATAACTTTTTCCATTTCACTACTCCCCAAAGCCTGAAATATTATTTCTAGGGAATTTATCCACTACTCAGCTACTAAAGGAATTTTTACTCCCATTGAACGTTAGTGGTTTTTGCCTCATTAATCGATCTAACATTGATCCTCCACGCTGCGGATCAGGGTGCTCCATACAGGTATGGTTATTATTCATAACCTGTGTGAGTTGTCCCAGTATGGTGATTAGCTGATCGGCACCTGTTGCATCACCAGCTCCACTATAATTATCTTGAGCAGGATGGAAATCCCTACATGGAGTGTGTGCATTGATACGGTATCCATTTCTTCCACTAGGCTCCATTTCTAAACAATGGCATAAACTAGAAAAGTTTATGAATCAAAATACATAATCCCATACTTATAAAACACTTAATATAATTTGAAATATTTATGGATATAATCCATAATCATAAAAAATGTTTTCTTTGAGAAAGTATATACTCATAAACCCTTCATAATGAATTGTAAGGAAAATGAGAGTTATCATAAGCATATCCCCCGGGAGTGTCGTAACGAAGAGTGAAGCAAGGCCCGTTGTCGTGCACCAGTTCTTGTTCGAGTCTATCTCAAAGTGGTGTTTTCAGGTTTTACCCCTAGGTACATCTGTGCCAGAGCCGCCTCTACCTACTCGTATCCAGATAGGGATGTATTTCTTGGAAAAATCACAAAATCTCTACAACAGCAAAATTCTATGAAGGTCTTCTATACTAATCCTCAAAGTTCATCTTCGGTCTATGTGCTCTAATCATATTTTATCTAAATATAGCTTCCAAGGTTTGTACTAAACTTCCTCTGATACCAACTGTAACACCGTGACCCTAGTTACCCAGAGTCGGTGAATTATTACATAACATTGGAATGATCACAGGAAAGATCAAATCTCAAAACACTGATTGGTTTAGTATCCTTGGAAACACTAGATATATTCATAAATATTTACATTACATCATAAAGTGATAAACTACTACAACAACATATTTTCTCCATAGACCACACTATTATCCCCTCAAAATATCCCTGCAGGTCATTCATAATTTACTTCTTCACATCTTGGGAAAATTAAAACATAGAAAAGTGGTGACCTCAAATGCCTAGTAAGGATAAAAATATAGAAGAAACTTTCATAAATAAGAATAAACATTTAAGGAGTGTATAACTAAAACAAAAGCCTTTTAAACTTGAACTTCAATATAATATGGCAAAAATAAAATGAAATAATGTCATTTACTTATTCACATGGATATTCTACTAATAAAATAATCACATGCAATATCAAAAACCACATTCATAATGATGGAATGCATAATGCCGGACTATCATAACCACATAGACAAGGCCTTGTGCCAAGACTACAAATAAGATTTTTTCAAGGCCATGTGCCAAGACACTAGTTTGTCTCATGAGACCTACTGATGCATCGAGGAGCTATAGCGGTCTCCACCCGTCACATATTAAGTCCAATGAATTCCCATATGAAAAATTTTAAACATAACATAAACATTCATATTAAAACTAGAATACGAAATGTCAATACTTTCACCATAAACCATGAATGATATAAAAATAGCACATCCACAGTCAAACATATCACAAAACCTTCAATACAATATAGAATTTTTTTATCATAATAAATCAACTTCAAATAAGCGTAAAATGCATCAAAGGATGTTGACATAGATGAAATCAAAGTCTTTTTAGAGAAATATCTCTTTCAATTTTGAAATTATTTAAGAGTCATATATTTATTAAGTAAAACATTATCATTGAAAGTATTCTTATACGCTTGTAAGAAAAGCTTCTATAATTATATAATGGCGGAAAATAGCCGCACCCGCCGTATAAGTTAAAAAAACATTCTTACCATAATTTTGTCGAAAAGGTTAAAAACCACCTTGTTTGGAAAATGACAGAATGATTCCTTTATAAACCTCTTATAAAAAGTCAAACAAGGGTATAAATGACTTTAACCCATATTCTAGTAAATATTTAAAATGTTTTGAAATTCATTTTTAAGAAACATGGATGTGGATGATAAAGAGATCCCAGTAGATTATTACGTATAAACAACCTCGGATAATGAAGAGATTGTGAAATAACCCTTACCTTGTACTTTTCCTTGGTTGGGGGTAGGTTAACCTCCTGTATAATGGTGAAATAATTGTTATTAAATTATAGAAGAATAATATATATTAATATGATATCATATATGATCTTTTAACATTGATTTGTTAATAATATCTTAGTATTATCATTGTTTCGGGTGTTAACTTACTCGTTTTCTTTTATATGTTTTGTTACGTAAGCTGTGTTTTTCATGGATAGGTTGTATCTTAATAATATCCTGAATGATAACAAGTACTTAGATACTATTATTAATCATCAAATGACAATTATACTTTAATGGATACGATGGAGAATGAATCTCATCGTGTTCATGGAGACGTTAGTCTGTACGTACGCACGAACGACAATATCATTCTTTTGATATTAAAATAATATATAATTGGATGGAATATCATATATACCGAATCATTATCATGTTATATTTATTATTTACATGAGTTACACATCATTATTATACCCATCCAAATAATAATTTATTGAATAACAATTACACCACGACGTGGAGACGGTAAGCCGTACGTACGCACGTATGGTGACATATTATTCAAAGGATGGATAAAATACTGTATATGGTTTTACAATATTTATAATAAAATCACTTTATATATAATATACTGGAGTTATTATTTTATAATGGTAATAACAAAGATGGAAAAGTGGAAGAAGAAAGGAACTTGGAAAAGGGTGGTGAAATCATTATCTCTTTTTCAGGTTCTTCCTTTTGATTTGATCAAAAGGGCTCTTAGGATGGATTTATGACTAAAGGAGGGCCTCTAGGATGAAGTGAGGGATGTTGAGAGAGTATTTCGGCATAGTTTTGGCGAACCAAAAGGCTTTTATGGTGTGAGTTAATGAGAAGGGGGAGTGCCCTTTTATAAGAAGGGTGAAGGGCACCTTTGGAAAATATAGAAATATTATTTTATAATAAATTCTTATTCGGATTATAATGGCTCCAAATTATATTATATAAATGTTAATGTGGGGAAGGGTCGAAAAACACTCAACCAATATAATTTAGACAGGTTTGGGTTACTATATTAACCTTATCATTAAGTATTAACTCTTAGTTAATTAGTTTCACTTTTACAATGTCTTTTTGTATTTTTATATTATATGGTTAATAAACTTACTATATACATCCAAGAGACCCCCCAAGTGGTCCATTAATGATAAACCTATCATGATATAAATCTCTTGGCCGAACCTTAGATTTTTAGGAATATAATATCAATTAATAATATAATATTTGTTTTAAAAACTCTTTTATGTCAATTTTGACAGTATTCACTAGTTGATTTTTGTGAAACTCATAACAGAGTTATTAGTTCAAAAAATGTCGATTACATCAATCCTAATATGTCATACTATCCTATAAAAATAGTTTAATTCATTAAAAGTCTCAAATTATATTTATTTGGGTATCTACAATATCAATCATTTTAATTTTTCACTATTATGGTAATTACTACATCACCATTGTGTCATATATAAATTAAATTATTTAATGTCTAAGACTTATAAATAAAATACCATTATGTAGGAAATATTTTTATATTTCTAATTAATATTTATAGTCTAAAATCCAACATATATAACCCTATGTAAAAATTGTTTTTCTAAATGATATATGCTTGTGTCATTTTTGTATTCATTTTAACTTAATTAAAATAAAGTGTCCCTATCACTTACAAGTGGAACCATGGGGTCCCAAAATCGACCCAAAGATGCCTATGGTCGAACATGTATCAACCAATAAGGTTAGGACACATTTTACAGTAATTTTTTATTGTTATAATATTATTTTTAACCCTTATTTACCGGATTTACCCTTTAACCATGGTAAATAAAATATTTACCGCAGTAATTATTCAGAATGTCTAAAAATAAAAGTTACCTATTTACACAATATCAACATCCTGATTCTAAATATGGAATCCATTTTTTCAAATTCAAAACACAGAAGTGGCAGAAATTAATTTAAAATTAATTCCCGTTGTTAAAACAAAAATTCGTGTTTTTAAGAGATAATAACTATCAAAAGATTGGCACTTGTTTATGTCTGGTTTAATTGTAAAATTATGTACAATGACCAACATTGAATTAAATGGTAAAAATATATTCTAAATATACTTTTAAACCACTCAAATTAATAATTCATCAATATAAATTATTTCGATTAAAAAAGTTGTTTTTAATTAAAATTTAGTAATTATCACTATTCATCAAAATATAAGTGTTATCCGAAAAGTTCCAAAATTTCACCCTAGGCATAATTCGATATTCTGAATCCAAAAATGAAGTCCATTTTGAAATATAAAATATATATAATTTCAAAAAGTAGGTATTACTTTTCATAATGGCTAGTTTGATTGGTTGTGGTGTGTTAGAACTCGGTGTTGCGTACAACACACGCTATCACATTATTCAAAGAGAAGCGTACCGTAGAAGTTTGAGGTGTTACAGTATTAGTAAATAATAGTTCAAAAGTTTTGATCGTAGGACCTCTGCTTCTATAATATAGCACATCACCAACCAAGATACTAAACATAAATATTATATATCTATTTTTATGTAACTATATTAATTTAAATGGTTATATACAAAAATTAAAGCCATGATATTTTGAACTAGGAACTTATGGGAAGATAAAATAGTTCCTAAGAAACTCTGATAGTAATATTTTATTTATATGATTTGTTATCTATTTAATATACTAATATAAGTTGTGGTTAATAATAAAAAGTTTCCCCTGGGCTCAGAATACACGCCTCTTCGACAATAATTATGAATCCTACAACTATAGAAAGTGCTATTATGTTTATTGAAATATATATTATCATATATATATTATTTAAACACAAAACATAAGGTACCCTATACCCACGGTTCACTAAAACCATGGGTATAGGTTTAAATATAAAATCATATACTCATAGTCGTAGAAAACTTTGTGTATAGGTTTTCCCATGGCTTTATCTTTCATTTATTTGGCTTCTCGTGCTTACACAGGTACCCCATACCCACATTTTTTTAAGACCTGCATGTATAGGTTTGGAAATGTCACTTATACCCACGGTTCATGTTAACCGTGGGTATAGACCCATTTTCCTATAGTGAATATTAATCATAAAAATGAATCTCACCATTATATGAAACTCCGTTTCAATAAAAAACACTATAAAATTCATTACCCAATTGACACATAAATCAAATGATGCACATCAATTTACAACAAAACTATGGCCATTAAAGGTCCCCACACAACAACATATATGAAAAACAACTTAATATTTTAATTGGGCCTATTTGAAATCCACTTAGGATGTTGAGTCCTTTTACAATGATTCAAAAACACATATAAATCCAATAATGTTAACTTTCAATTGATATCACCTATTTTAATAAATTTATAACTTTAGCATCTATTTATCATGTTAAATATCATCTTAAATAAATTATATAAAATTACCCATATTAAAAATCATTTGGTAATATGTTTTAAAATAAATTATAGAAAATATACAATATAAAAAATATATGTGTAAAGAAGCTAAAAAAATCCAATATTTAATAAATTTATATTTATAAATAAAGAAATTAACTTTTATATTACAAAATATTATATACAGAAGAGCTGTTATTTAAGGATATGTTATTGTTACTATTAAATTTTATAAATCATAATTAGCATTAATTATAAATCTAATATGTAAAAAACCAATATATTTAGGATTAAAATTATATTAATGTTATGTTTTGAAATTATATTAAATTATTTAATTAGAAATATTTTACACAATATTAAGAGTAGCATTATTTGAAAATTGTTTTTTTACCACAATCACAATAGGTAAATTCATTCTTATTAATTATACAAATATGAAAAAAATGATATTTAACATATTAAAACATATGAATAAAAAAATTAATTAAAAATCCAATTTTAAATATTTTATTTCCACATGTAATGAAAATAAATTCGAAATATATGTGAATCTAGACATATTTTATAGTAAAATATTATATAAGATTTCATAAAATTACTGTAGGATTTAATAAATTCAATATAATATATTTATATTACTTAAAATTTACAATAAATATATATCATTGTATTTAAATGGTTTTAGATAAAATTAATCATTTATCTAATATAATAATTCCATTACATCGATTGTTTTTGAAAAATCATTAGTTTTTACTATTCAAATCATCTTTTAACAAAAAACTATAAAATTAATCAAAATAAAAAATTTGTTATGTGTAATTCAAAATTTATTTTCACTTTTTTAAAATTAGAATTTATATTAGCACAGAATTAATTTTTAAATGAAAATTCTCTTTCTATAATGAAATATAAATTCTTTTGAAAATTGTGATTCTAAAATATTAATTTTTAAAAATCATAATTTGTATGTATTCTATAATAGATTACATTTATTTCATAATTTAAACTTGTTTTATTATATATATTCGTTTTGATGCTAATTTATATTTCATGGATCATTTTAATTTTCTATTGTTTGGAGAGAAGTATATGAATAATATAATTTTTATAAAGGACAAAAAATCTAGAGACATAAATTCTACCCCAAATATATAAATTTTTTTATTGTAATTTAAAAAATTACCCATTGATGGATGTTGGTTATGTTATAGTTAACATAATTATAATATTATATAAAACCATCAATATGACATCAAACGTACTCTCTTATGCAATAATAGTTTACTCATCCTTAAGCGTATTTCATTAGTAACATATACATTCATATAACCAATAATATAAATATAATATATTATCCTTAAAATACCATTCCAAAAGATATTGAATATCTAATACATTAGACCAAAACAAAATCATATATTTTTAAAACATTTAACAAATTGTTTAACGCAAAATGGTATTAAATAATAGCTTATTAGGTCACACACTATTCAATTATATCATAATACAAAAAAAAAGAGATAAATATCCAAAAACATGTATAACATTTTAATTTAATAAATAATCAATTCCAATGTTATCAATACTATCCAGATCAAATTTCTCAAAATTAGTCAACCCTTGAATATGTTATCCTTTATAGTATATTAAACATAATATGTATCCATCCTTCAACCATGCGTGCTTTTATTGCCATCCCCCATAATATTACATTAACATAAAAAATCAACGTTAATGAAATAATTTTATAAATGGTTTTAATCCACTATATAAAAAAATATAGATAAAAAATCAATACATTTTTCTCAAAATTCCTTAATACATTATAATATTCAATAATATCAAAGTTAAATATTAATCACTAATGAAAATTTTCATGTATTATAATTTAATTTAGACTAAGATCCCATCCTCACCACCTTTCTTATTACGTATAAAAAACATTTTTTATCAAAATATAAATATACTAATATTATAAATCATTTTATTATAATAACAAATTTGGTTATGAGACATAATATTTTAAAGATACAAATTGTTCTCAGCATCATTTTTTCCTTTGTCATCCAAATACTAAAAATAAAAAATGTTATGATAATATTCAAAGTATGAATATGAAAACATAAATATGAATATTCATTTCTCACTCACACCAACATTTTTAATATTTGATACTTTTTTGTTCAACCAATTAATCAATTTTTTTCATTAATTTGTTAGACACTAACAATTTCCTATTATATTCTAAAACCTAAATATTCGGCATCATATGAGAATGCATCATATTTTTTTCATTGCATGTTATGGAATACTATTAAACTAGTTGTGTAGTTAGGAAAATTTTTCATCAACCACATGATGTTTGGATAAATACTTTATCAACACATTTCAGTGTTATTAATCCAAAAGTATATCAATGGTCTATCAATTCCTCGCTTTTTGTGTCCATAATTTAATATAATTACAACATGAACTACTAAATTTATTCTTTACTAAAGAATCTATTCTTTCTATACTTGGATTATCTATTAGTTATATTCAATTATTTTCCAAAAAATTGTCTTATATTAAAAAATCATTCTATAGAAATTTCACAAAATTACTAAACAATATTTTGATAGTAACCATGGAGACCCATATTCACCCACTAGTGACTTGTGAAATATATATATATATACATTTTAAAATTATTATTGACACCACATGATATTACCCCTAATAAATATTGATAAATATCATATTAGTATTACATATTTTTGTAACATCACACAAGTCGATGAACCCTTTGGTTTTTGGTTCTCGAGGACTAGATACATGAAAAATGTTTTTATGAAATTTTTAAACATTTATCAATTCATTAAAATTATATAGAATCCCATAAATAAATCCCATAAGTAATATATTTATTTATATACTAGGATGGAAAATATAATGAGTTATTCATTAAAAATCATTGAAAGGGAAATCATATCAATACATAATCAAGTGTTTGATATTATGAATATGATAAATCATTGGGCAAGGATATATATCAAATTAAAAATAATATGAACCAATGAGATGTATCCATCAATGATGATAAAAGGTCATTTAATCTGAAATAAAAAAACAAACACCCTAATAAAAGTGTGTTGAATCATGAGATGGTGAAAATGATCCGTGGACCATAATCATTTTCAGATGACATGGAAATAGGTCAATACCTAAAAATATAATCATTATTATAGTTGTAAAAATAATCAACATATGTAAACTATAACATTAAAAAAACGTCAATTCATCTAGTTCGGATCGGGAAAAATGTCTATGCTTCATGTTTATAATTAACAAAATGTTCAAGGTGTATATTTTTAAAAATAATATTTCTAACAATTTTATATTCAAAACAAACAAAATTTACCTGCATATCATCTTAATCTCATGGGATATAAATTCTCAACCAATTCAAAGGTGGGAGGCATATAACATCACCTATCACAAAAATAATAATCAATATATATGCATTCCATTAAACTTGAAATGTCTCATCTATAAAACATAATTTCATTACACCATTTAAATTTTGTGGAATAAAACATTCATATAATATAAAATAAGACACCAATAGAATGAGTTCAATAGTTTCATAAAAACCCATAATGTAAACTAAGGAGAATTAAATATATTTTTATATGTAAAAATATAATTTAATGACATTAAGATAAATCGCATGATAGCTAAAAGGTTACAAAATTTTTTTATAATATTGAAACACCATAAAAATGTTTTCTTCAAATTGAAATACATCTACAAGTAAAAAAATTAAAAATATATTAGTAAAAAGTTTTTTTCATCAGAAAAAGAACATTATTTAATAAAAGGATTCACATTAAAAAATTCCAAAAAAACATGTACAAATACATAAAGAACTAAATTATTAAAAATATTTTATTTACACTACCATTTTAAATCCATAATTGATTTTAAAAATCAATATTTTACAGTATGAACAAATTTGAATTTATTGATTCCATTTCAAAATTATCATGAGTGGAAATTAATTTAAAACCTAATATGATAAATTGAAGGTAAGATAAATATGCAACACCCTAAGAAATTATCTTAAGAAAATAATAATCAAGATAGCTTTCTAAACACACAACCCTGAGATAAAAGTCAATTACCAAAAACTGCAAAAATATTAAAAATTAAATGTTAAAATTATAAACCATCCAACAAATTTTTAGTATGAATTTTGGAAACCTCATAATGAAATATATTTATATTTCTCATTCTAAATAAAAATATATTTTTATCACTTTTAATATTAGAACTTAGTTATTATTAAAATATTTTTTTTGTTCAAGAATAATAATTATTGAAATATGGTTTTCCATTCCTATTATGGGTACTTATTATAATAATTTTATTCAAGGATAAAAAAAAATTATAAAAATATTAACATATTTTAATTCATCAAATTTGAGTTATATTAAGATGATATTTTTAGTTTTTTATAAACTAAACTATATTCAGTGAATATTAAACCATACTAATTAAAAACAATTGTCTCTATTATTCATGTATTTATAATGTCACATAATATATCTAATTGATTTTAAACATTAATTTGTTCTTTTTGAAAACACATGATCCATTTATTTTTATTATAATTGGAATTATTCAAATTTGGTTATAAAAATCATTTTTAGTCTTCAAAATACAATTTTTCAGAAAATATTCTTCATCACATATTGGGGATTATTTTAAAGCTGTATTGAAACAATTATAAGAATTAAAAATGAATGAATATATTTAATATATATATATATATATATGTGTGTGTGTGTGTGTGTGTTATGATAATTGATTTAAATATTATTCCTTTTTATTGTTTATTATTAAAAAAATTCTGGTAATTAAGTATCACTATAGTAAGGAAAAAACGTGTAGAACAAAGTTAAAACAATGAGATTTAGCTTCAATGTATTCCACATTATTTCTTGTGTTTAATTATATCTGTATTATTATTCTTCCCCACCAAAATATTATAATATATAGAATTTCACTGAAAATATTTTTTGATAAATATCATTAAAATATGTTTCATAAATTAAAATTTAAAAAATTAGATATTTTTAACTTTTATTAAAAATAATTTATTACCATGGATAAAATTTCTTTTGGAAGATTATAAATTGTGAATTTTAATATTAATTTTGTTCATATGAAAATTTATTTTTAATTTCTAGTGATGAAATTATTATATTAAATTCTTATGCAATGATGATAAAGTAGGAGTACATGTAATTAAAAAAATTGTTTTAAAATTAATATATGTAATAAAAATTTGATGAGTTAATGTGTAACATTATTCTTCAAGAAAATATAAAATTTTAATAATGTTTTATAATTTTATTTTAAAATTCCATTCCAATATTGATTCCTTTAATGAATAACGTTTTCTGTAGTCTGGAAAATTACATCAATGGTATGTTCCATAAATAAAATTCAATGACCATAAAATCAAAATACAATATTATATTTGGCCCTATAAGTAAGAAAAAATGTATCATATATAAAATTTTACACTTATGTGTCTCTATTCCATTTCTAATAACATTCCTAAACCCTAAAGTGAACATTATTGATTTCCTGAAATTTAGTAAAGAGTTAATAGGGGATAAATTTAAGAGGTTACTATTAAAATATTACATGAACTATTTAAATTTATTATGTTGATAGGACATCGAATCATACTTTTATTATCATGTACATATATCTTTTTTCCTATTTAAAATGATGTATATTTTTTTATATTTAAATCTAATAATTAATCCAATGTGTGCCCTTCCTTTTATTAAAAATCCAACAACCCTCTCTTATCTTATATGAGGACAGTTCTTCTCATATCTTCAACACATATTGTTATCCATTTAACATGAAGAACTCCTAAATGATTATTCTAAAAATAAATATATATATTATATAGGAGGTTTATTTTTCTAGAATTATCATCCACTATTGAACTTCGGAAGTGTAAAAATTATATTATTTCAATTTTGATCTCATCATTCAATGTAATTGTTTTAATTTTACTATATCTTAATCCACCCTATATTTTATAGTAAACATTAAAATTTAAAAATATTAGTATCTACCATATACAGATATTTTTTTTCTTAATTTAATAACCAATTTTATCTCCTTGTTCAAAAAAATGACATGAATGTATCACTCATTCTTACCTATAGACTACCACCTCTTCGAAGTAAAATGATTCATTATCCTTTATAGAATATCATAGATATTTATAATGATAGATGTAATAAATATATATGAAATTTAATTTATAATTATGGTTGTGTTTTTTTAATAAATATTTAGTATTATTTCATTCCATTCACTTTAATTTTGAATCATCACTCAAGTGAACATACAAACAACTTCAATAAAATGTGGTATACTATATATTTCATCACAACTATATTTTAATGGTTATTAATATATAAATAATTGGGAAATATTATTATTATACCATTTTATTATTTTATATATTATGATACAAAGACTATGGTTCATGTACTATAACCGTCAAATACTATCTTTCATTAAAAAAATAGCTAGAATACACTAGAATGCCCTTTTTAGGATGAATATTTAATGAAATTATATTTTTAAGTCATAATGGAGGGGAATATATTGTTATATGTATGAATATATTTCAATAATAGATTTAAAATAATTATAAATGAATTACTCATGATTATTGAATAATGGGGATGAAAAACAATACATGAGGAAGATGATGAATATTAGGATATCCTTTGTTTTCGAAATTTTCCTTAACATGTTTTTATGGATAAAATTTGTTTTGATATTTTCCTTTAAAAACTATAAATTTTATTCTCCTTGATCCAATTATTTAATAATTTTATGATGATACCATTTTCATTACCTTTTTATGAAAAATGTATCTTGTAATATTTTTTATGAAAGTCAAGAATTATTTCCCCTTGAGTCGACAATATTTTTCATCCATGCCCATATTTACATTAAAATAGATCTTTTAATGATATTAGTTTTTAAATATGAATTATTAAAGTCCTATATCCAAATATTTTACATTACATAAAATGGATTAAATAGAATATTCTTTTCTTCTTCTATATGATGTAATTTTTACAGGAGTGAATGAAATGTATATTTTAGCTTCTACCACATGAATAGATTTTCATGTAATTTTGGGTAAAATTTTCTTTCTTGAATAATTTATAAATTTATATGAAATTTTTCAAATAATATTCTTCCTAAATATTTTATATATTTTTATTCATTATATTAATTATTTAACATTTAAAAGGTAAGGTTCCTCAATAAATAATCCAATGATCATGTAAAGTAGTTTTCAATAAAAAAATTATCCATAAATTTTAATTTTTATTTAGTGGGTATATAATCAAATGATTATATATATATATTTCTATAGATGTTTATTGATTATAATTATAAAATATTGATAAACCCCCTTTCCATTAACAAGGGTAAAGGGATGTAGAAATAATAAAATTAATCATAAAAATATGGAATGCATATAAATGAATTATTAATATGTTATAGTCATGTATAATATGCCCTACATGTAAATGGGAAATGTGATATTGATTACCCAAGAGATAATGGTGATATGTTAGGAAATTACTAAAAATATATATGCTAAAATTTTATCTCTTGATTATAATTTCTTATTTTTTATGATCACAAATTATTCTTTGATGTGATTTTGAATTGATCAATTCACATTTTGGTGTAAGAGTATAATTATATCTAGATATGATCACCTGAATTTGTGTTGAAATGATTGGAAATAGTTATATTCAAATGGTTATGACTATTTATTATTTTGATTCCACATGCCACTTTTATAAGTCTTGGATTATTATTACATATTTTACAACCTTATTAAAAATGTTTGTTGATCTGAGTTGATTTTTTAGTTTTTGGTATCATCATTTCTTGGTGTCAATATGTTACATAGAGGACATAAATTTGTTTAAATTTTCATACCCTTATGATTATATGTTCTTATGAAAAATATATCCCATTTTTAACCTTGCAGAGCAACTGTGGTATCTCTTTATAATATTTTTTCTTCTCCAAATTAGGATGGAATTTTCTATATTTGATATGTCTATATTTATACTAATATGAAGTTATTTTTGGAATAGGTTAATAATATTATATTAAATAATTTTATTACGTAACTAGGTACTAATGAAAACATAAATTTGTATTCCTAGAGTGTGTAAAATTATGATATGTACTCAATATTTTTATATTAGGATGTAAAAATTATATATGTAGTGATAGAGTCAAATAATTTGGTATCAGAGGATATATTAGTTATTTTTTCATATTTGGATAAGAAAATGTGTCTTAGAACCCTTAAGATATATCTATGAATAGTATAACATCATTTTTGAAGTTACTAAAGATTAGTTATTCTAGGAATTACGTCCCTAATAATATACCACCCAAAGGATATGGATGGCGAATTAATTAACCTAGGGGTAAAATCATTGAAATGGTATATTGAGTATTAAATCAATTTTGAAATGTGCAAGACGAGTGGTCATTAGACTTCACATCTAAATAGGGACTCATAATGTATATGTTTTGGTTAATTCATAATATTGATATGAACCATTTTCATATTTTTGGATAGTTTATGGTCATAGATAACATTGGATAATCTAAATGATATATTTAATAAAAAGTGTTTTTTTGACATATAATTTTTATAAATGATTTTCCTGATTATATGATTTATAAATCTAAATTTTATAGAATATGTTATGATTTTTTTATTTTTTAATGGATGTCTTAACAAGTGATCAAGGTAATGCTAAATGTTATTCATGAATAAATGAATGTCCTGAAAATAGAAAAAATGAAATGCGACATTGACTTAATATTCATAAGATTATGTCTAACAAGATATATAAATATATGTTTAGGAATAAGAGTATAGTTGACTATGTTAATAAAAAAATAAGATAAAAATTGAGTTTCATGAATACAATTGAGAAAATATTTTTTAGATAACAAGAATTTTATAATTTGGGAAGAAGTAGATGGGGAAATTTATCAAATCACTAAGAATATGTTTTGGGTGTGAAAAAGAAACAGATAGAGAAAGTAATTACAATAAAAAAATTAGTTAATGATATGTTTGTGAATAATGGTATCTATAAGGTATCATCGTTATTTGAATTTATTAAGTATTGATTTTTTAGAACTATGAAAATATACCTCCTAGGGGGGAAGGATTGATAAGATGATCAATATGGGTTTTTAGGAATAGTTTTTATTAATGAAAAATATACAATGAATGAAATTTTAATGGTATGAATTATATAGACAGTATTTATTACATTATAAGATTAAAACATGATTAAATTTATAATTATGAGTATTTTAATGTGATTTATATTCCCTACTATTGGAATAATGTATTTATAAAACATATGGAAAGAAGTTATCTAATTGTAAAATAAGGAAGAGGAAAAAATGATTCTTTATGCATTAAGATTAAAGATTTATTTTGTATATGGGTTTTGTCAATGATATTTTGGTTTTATTAATCATGAAACATCAATAGATTTTTTTATAAGTTTTATCTTTTTTTATTATAGAGAATAGACTAATTAGTACATATAATGCAGAAATGTAATATAGTGGTAAAATGAATTTTGTTTTAAGAGCACATGGCCGATAAGTTGATAAGCCTTAATATGTTTATACTGTTGATAAATTATGTCACGTGTAGATAAAAATAATATTAATATTATCAATGTGATTTAGATCGAATTGGTTACCTTGTAAATAATTAGTGATTTGATGAAAAAGATATTTTTAATAATGATTAATTCATTTTTTGGTTTATGGAATATATGATAATGAAAAAAAAATTATTTTATGATTATGAATTGATTGTATATTAGTAAGTATGTATGTTTTCATTAATAGTTTACACTAATTTTGGTTATTTGAGCATTTTTTAGGACATATGATCAAGGCATTCACATTTTTTGAAATTTTCGTTATAATATTATTCATGTTGTGTGGGGATAAATGATAAATTAAATCATGAAAAAAAATATTGTATTAAATATATAAAATTTTTGGGATACAATTTTATAGAAAAATTTTGTGGAGACATTATGATGATAATTTTTTAAGTGAATAATTCAAACATTGGTTGTTATTATTATGGTTATAGAGATTAATGCATGTATTATTCTATATAAGAGTTTTTTCATAGAAATTTTGGTTTTGATAAATATTTTGATATATATGGAAATAATGTTCATTTTTGTACACATATTGTAATTGGTTAAATCTTATTTTTATCACTTCATGCATCCAAAATTCATATTCAATATTCATTATTTGAGTAACATATTATGTTAAAATTGATATGTTACCAAAAAATGCATGATGTTATAATAATTAATTTGAATAAAATTAATAAATATATTTTCTCAAGTTATATATCATGTTATTAAATGAATCCCATGCCATTATGAAAATTATCCCGAAGAAAAAAATTATAATTTTACCATCATTTTAGATGAATTAATGTGTTTTAACAAATAAGTGATTTAAAATTTTGTGGTTATAGCATTCTCAAGACTATGTTCCCCATCACATTTTATTAGTCAATTGAGGTTACTGTACTCTTATATTTTTATATTATAACTTACCTATAATTCAATCCATACTAGGTAACCATATAATTTGTTATTTCTGGAATCCTCTATGCTTCCCACCCAACAATTGAAATGGTGTATTATTTTCCCTTTGTATGAATATCTTTGTTAAAATGTCCATTTTCAAATATTTTCCCTTTTATTAATTAAATAACTTCTTGAGAATATTATTTATTTATTGTTTGAATTATTTAATGTTCCAATAATATAGTTTAAAATAATATTAAGATTGATATTAATCTTGAAAAAAAACATTGAGCATTAAAAAAATTGTGATATACTAAAAGAAATTTTATTATTCAAATATTCTCATTATAATCGAACTGATGAATTTTAAGTATTAATATATGTAAATGTTTTTTAAATAAATATATAATGATACAATTAAATAAAAATTTATTAATTAATAATTACTAAAGATGAGCTCAATTCTTGTTAAGTCATTTTATGTTTCAAAAATACATTTTCATCACCGAATGGTCTTTATTTCCTTTTGTGGGTAAATATTACAGTCAATTTCAAAATCATATAGAGATTATATTTTTAAATAGTATTTCTTATTTTCTAAATATATATATCAAAAATATCTAATGGTTAAATTTTGGAAATTTTATGAAAATGTTAATTTATGAGTGAATTGTAAAAATAATAAATTCATTGAATATGGACATTCCAAAAGAGTATTTTCAAAGCCCCATTTTTTGAAATGATTCTAAAATTTAATTTATTATTTTTTATGAAACATATCCATATTAATGTTATTGTATCATAATTATTCTTTATTTTGGGTTAACATATTTTTAATACAGATTTTTTTTGAAAAATATTTTTTCATCATAATTTAATGTTTTATTTTAAAATAAATGTTAACCGATTAATAAGATTGATTTTTATAAATTTAATTAAAACATTTTAATAATCATGTACAAATTTGGAAAATTGGTCAGCATTATTTTTTTCTACATTGTATATTAATTATGGTAAATATTTTTTGCCTCTGATAAAACAGTTAGACCATCTTTAAAACTATGAGAAATGAATTAAAATTTATCTATAAACATGAATATATTTAATTTTATTAGTTTAATTACACAAAATTCTTAAAATCTTCTATACCAATTCATTTCAGTGTCATTAGTATCTAATAAAGGCCTTTGTTATATTTTAATTAGAGAAAAATTCTAAAAATTTCCCTTTATGGATTTGAAATTTATTATGGCTTTATTAATTTATAAAAACATGTTATGAAAAGTTATAAACTATTATTATAAATATAACAAAAATTATGTGACATTAATTATAAATTTTAGTGATGAAATAACTACTTCCAATTATAATGTGATGTTGAAACAGTGCTTGTTTAAGTAGTATGAATAAATAGATAAATGATTTTAAAAATACCAGAAGTAATACTATTTGATTTAATTAATGTGTTCTATTAATATTTTTGATAAATATATAATATTTTTGATGTGACAATATTTTATATTCTCATTCCATTTCATTCTTGTTTCAATTAATGATTAACAATGTGATTTTTATGAAAATAACATTGATGGTATCATTGGTTATATAATATTTAATAAATGATAAAAACATTAAAAAATGTGTATTCAGAAAATGGAATCCAATATGATTGATAATATCTTCCATTATCTGCATTTGTGCCACAATTATTTTTATAATAATATTGTTGACACCTAAAGAGTTAGATTTTTTGATATCTTAGTAATCGTAAAAGGTGTTAATTTGGGTTAAAAATATATATTGGTTGAAACATTACCTAAAAATGTATAAATATTTTGTAATTAGAATATTATGAGTCAACCACATCTAGAAATATAATTAAATATTAGTTTTTGACTTTCACATGAACAATTTTTCATTATATTTATATCATCTATGTAATTATAACTATGTAATTTCTATCCTCATTATTAGACCCCACACCTCCTCTCTTCCTCACACAACATTAAAGAAAATAGCTCTATGAAAACCTAACAAAAAAGCATAAAATAATCCTTTAATAAAATTAATTGATTCTTCACTACATGAAATATTATCCCTTTGGGTCCTTAAAGAGAGATCCAAAAGGAGGTTCTTCAAGTAATAGGAAATCATTATTACCATGTGTTTTCATTTTTCTTCTACTTATACCACCTTACATTCTATCCAAATGAATCCAATATTAGAATATCAGAATAAAAAATTTATTGACAAGTAATTATATTAATGGATTAATATTTTTTATCTCATTTTTCATCTAATGTTAAATGAAGTAATCATGTGGGTATATGTGTATACTACAACCTCCAATAAGAAATATGATTCATTTTCCATCACTACAAAATGTGGATATTTAACATAATTGATTCAAAAAATAAATATAATATTAATGATATTACTATGATTATGTAAAATTAATTTCCAATATACCTTATATTTTTTGAATATATCAAATAGTTCAAACATCACACATGCATACTTACGTATTAGAGTCTTCTTAAAGTAACCTAATTCAGTTTTAATGGCCTCATTATTTTTATAGATTTAAAATAATCTATAATTGGAATATATAACAATTATAACATCATAAATGTATCAATACGATTAAACCATTAACCTTGTGCATATATTTAAAACATTGAGATGAATATTTCATGGAAAACATATTAGTTTCAGCATAATTTTATTTTTTAATGTGGAATTGTTAATAAAAGGAATAATAATTTTTTTAAACTAATGGTAAAAAATTATGTTCATTTTAAATGTGGTATTATAATATATTTCTAATTAATTTATATTTATTATATATGAGTATTTGAACTTTGAAAAAAAGGTAAGACATAAGTTAAGTGATTTAGGTAACACTCACATTTCATTAGGAGATAGTCCATGCTTAATTTACAATGAGGGAAATTATATTGAGATTCAAATTTTATCAACATATATTTTTGTACCCACAATTTATTAATTTATGTTTCATGTTATAGTTTTATTTTCATCACGATGTACTCAAAATGTTCATTTAATTATTCTTATAAAACTATACATATTTCACATTTTGGTGGGGTATAATTTTTCTCCAAGGCCATAATTTAATTAAAAATATCAATATTATTTTCAACATTATTCAGTGTTTGATTATTGTAATTTTACCCATTTTTTAATTTATTTAAAAATGATTAAAATGGTTCTTTTAATTTTTTTTCCAAAAGTGGTTTTCTTTACCAATGTGTTGAATGAAATAATTATTTTAATGTGTTTACTAAAAAAATGCTTGTCTACCCTTCATGAATACTTTATCCTTTAATGATTCAACAAAACAATTCATAGAAATTTTCAAATATTATATTTCACTAATATTCCTCAAATATTTAAACATTTAATATGTATTCTAAAAAATGAACAGTTATTTACAAAATAAAATGTTCCAATGATCATTTTAATCAATGAATACCTTTAATTATATTACATGTTCTTTTCTAGAGATAGAGTCTAATTATTAAATCATTAAAAAAATTCAGTATGGTTATTGGTTTCAAGAAAAATAAAAATAAAAACAATTTGTTCATATTAGTTATGATATAAATAACATGTAACATACCATGTTAGTGGATGATTTGGAAACTCAAAATGATTTTTAATTTTTATCGATCAATCGATAATTTTTTTGTAATATGGGTATAAAAATGAGGTTGTTATTATTTAGATGCCTAGAAATGATATTGTTAAACATGGTTTATTATTCTGTAGATGTATTTGCTTTTTGGGTGTACGCTTGAGGAACAAAAGGCATGTCAGGATGTTGAAAACAGCTATTACTAGACATTCATCTCGTGAATCACATTCACAATGTCAATAGGTCTCATTAGGTGTATCATGGAAGATACAAACATTTAAAAAGGGAGCCAAGGGATCCAAAAAATTTGTGACATGAACCTGGTAAACATAATGAATGTTTCTTTCATTTTTTAATGTTTAAAGAGAATTATACCCTAGTTTCTTCGTGAAACAAGATGGAACCCAAATGTTAACGATAGTAAATCATCGCCATATCCTTGGATTTCGTCGATATCATCCTTCTAAACATCAACTATTACTCTATTCACCTCATATATGTCCCCTAAATAAGTCAAATATTCTTCATTCTTATTTTATTCATTCATTTCTCCAAATAATATTTTAATTAAATTTGATATCATATGTCCTATCCCAAAGACACATGAAATTTCTTATATTTTATATCATCATAGTGTAAAAAAATATTGATAATGGATGGGTGTGTCTTACTAAGAATGTGTATGTTGTTTTACATTCATTCAATTAACTATTGTTATTTATTTAAATTTTTTCAATGTGTCTCACACTAGATTCATTGCGTATTAATCCATAAATGTGAAATGAATATATTTAATTTTTTATATTATGAAATAGGGAGTTTTTGATCCCTTTTTTGATAAGGGATGAAACCTAAATGTGAACCACCCCTTGAGTGTCTCTCTCATTATGAGTTGATAAAGAATATGAGTAATTAGCTAAACACTATTAAGATTGTTTTGAATGACATTCTAAAATAAGAATCATTAAATATAATAAAATTAATTTTTTAAATTACCCTCATGAATGTATTCATACAAGGACTATGTTATATTTTTATGTGTTACCTTTGCATAAAAATTGGTTTAAAGGACTATATAGAGCTCATATTTATAATCTTAATGTAGACCATATTGCTTATGTAAACAACACTTGCCTACGGTGTGTGGAATTAATTATTTGGATGTAATGACTATACTATCTTGATAAATGGTTATATTTTGTGGTCATAACCTAATGATCCTTATTAATTTTATTTAATTTGATTATTTATGTATATTGAGGTAGTTATAATGAGTTATTATTTTGAATTTCCATTCACAAGCTTTTTATTACATCATAATGTGATTGGGTGAATAAAATAAATCATGATGACTAGTTAGATTTCATGTATACTTCAATAGTCCCATTTTATCAATAAAATATGTTTCCAATAAATTTTTTCATTAGTGATGAGTTTTTACTTTGCATTGATATTCCCATAACCAATGGTTAATTATTTTTTTCAACAAGACTAGTTATTTCCACATGCCTTAACTGATCCCTAGACTCCTTTTATAGTCTTATAGGGGGAACTCATTGATTGAATGATATTATATTAATAATTGGTAGAAAATTTGAATCATAATGTGAAATTTCATGGCTAGTCTCAAGGATTGTTAAATTATCGTACTCCTCAATCGACCCCAAGACACCTTACATATAATTTCACGAATGGGATAATAGATTACATGATATGATATTTTCCTTGAATTAAACCTTTGCTATTTATATAAAATCCCTAATATGGGATTACAATTTTAATGATATGATAAACCCTTGAATATATACCCAATATTATGATATGGAATTCCATGGGTTTTCTTAGAGGTTAGATGAGTTAATATTATGACTTGAGTGTTATCGGGACTCCTGATACAATCATTCATAGATGTGATCATATGTTAAATTATATTATATATATACCTAAGTGAAACCTCAATTATGATATATAATTTTGTGGATGTTATAAGATGCTAAATTAAATTACATTTTTATTGTTTTACATCTGGTTTAACAATGACTTTAAATTATAAAATATATATCACATAAATAATCGTATATGGTAATCTGGATACATATGGATACCTCGAATAATAGTTATGGTTCCTATGACTTCATTATTACCATCACCATAATACACTCTTATGACATACCCGTTTTATTGTCACTAAATGATCAATGTGATTAGATACAGTCTAGAATAGGGAAAAGAATGTATTATTGGCCTTGTTTCCTTAGAGACCCTAATATGGCTTTATGTCATTTATTTTTTAAAAACCTTATAAATCATGTACAAAAAATTATTCTTTTTGAATGGAATATATTATGTAAGATTTTATTGGAGTTTTGCAATTTATATTTACTCGAACCATTTTTAGAATCCTAATTGGTACCTCGACATATCATAGGGTTACAAGTTAGGATCTTGGTTTTTTTAGTGTTACTCTTTACAGACTATGGTTTATCTTGGGATTGGGGGACTAATTATATACTAAGGTGAGAAACAAAAGTTGGGTCTATTTTTTATTATCATTTTCATGTAGTCTGTATTAATGGTATCACTTATTTTATACCTACTAATTTGTATATTGTTTTTCTGTATTGGAATACCTGTTTGTTATTTAGAGTTATCCATTTAGTCAGTTGTTGTTATATTCCAATAATCAGTTGTTAATATGCAACTATTGTTATTTTCTTATTTATGATTCGTTGTTAATGATCTAGAGGGTATTGTCTACCTAATATACAATTGTTTACCCTTTTAACTAGTCAATCAACATTGGCATATAAATATGATAACATTAGGCCTTGTGGGGAACTAGCTTAGAACGCTCTTATTGTGACTCTTGAGTTTGGAAGTTAGAGAAATGATAAATGCATTCATGAAAATTTGGAATAAAAAGTAATTTATTATATTTATATAATGTGGTTACCATTATATCCCCCTAATTCAATTGGTAAAGAAAATTTTATATCTAATGATATAATGATGATATGCTCGAGTATTATTATGAGTATAAATGTTTAAATTTTGAATCATGTTAATAATTTCTTTTTAACATTTCAATATGATTATTCATGGATTCATTGGAAATATCAATGTTTACATTTTACTATGTGTGTTTGATTATTTATATATATTATCAAAGGATTATGCATGGACGTGATTGTAAAAAATCTTTTTCACATGTTTTAATATGCTTATAAATAATAGGCATATGTTATTAATATTGAATATGATTTCAACATTTACCCCATTATTAATCATGTTTAATGATATGAAGGTATTTGGTATCATATGATATTAATGTTTTCAGGAATACATATTTAATGCTAATAATATATACATAATTATTCTATCTTACCCATATGATCATCTTATATCTTTATGATTGACATCTCCCATGTTTACACTTTTTTAGGATATAATCTCTCCCATTTATATGGTTTTTCTCCAGATTTTCATGGGAGGATACATGATAGATGTGTTAGGAGGGGTATTAATATTATGATCATTGTTGATGATGTTGAAGATAATTTATAAATAATTTTATTATGTATCTAATATCTATATACACTAAACCATTAAATTAAATCATCTTGTCTTATACTGATATGTATTGAATATTCATATATATTGATTAAATATTTAGGAATATTTTGTTTGGATCTGATCAAATGATATATATTGGGATGGAAGAGAAATACTCCTAACAACATCCTAATTTTATAGGTAATAATTTCATCATTATGTATGGTAATAATCAAATGATTCATCCTCCGTGGAATGCAATATATTATACAATGAAATAAAACCTTATGGTGGAACAAACCAATATTGACGAATAGTCATTGAGAAGAAGAATAATAACTATACTAAGGCTGTGGAGTAGCAAAAATCCATTACTGTAATGGAAAAAAGTGACCAATATCATAAGATGGATAAAATGAACAAAAAATTCATATATAATTAAATGAATAATACTCATTATAGTTGATGAAAATGGATTAATAAATTCATAAAATATGATAAACAATGGTTTAAAATATCCAACATGTCTCATGAATTGGAGAATGAGATTATGAATACCTTATGGAAACAGAAATATTATAATAAAAATCGTTTGAGTGATATAATCTCAAATTTAACAATAAATATAAATAAAATTTTTATAATTCTGAAATAGTAATTTAATGGTGTTTTTGACACACCATTCATTATAAATTACGATGTATAACATGAAATGTGTTTTAAGAAAAAAAAATCTTCCATAAAACCCATTCGATATTAAAAACATTGAAATAAGAACCCCATGATGCATAATATTATGAAACGGTGACATATATTTTCTAAAAATTGAGAGGATTTTGATAAAAAAAATATTAAATGGGAAGTAATTACACCATTCCAAGGAAAACATAATGTACTGTTATTATTATGTCTTTTGAAATAAAATTAGAAGCATGAAAACATTATCTTTTATTCACATTTATTCATAAAATATATAACCTCATATAGTATAATTTTTTGAAGAATATAAAAACCTATATTATATACATATAAATATATATATTATTTTATAAATAATATTTATATTTATTATTAGCATGTGTATTAGTTAATTATTATATTTTTTAAATATCATGTGTTTGTAATCATCATAATTTTTATCTAATTTCATATTAAATATTTTATATATCAATATTCTCCAAAATTAAATAATTTACTCGTTATTAATGAATATATAATAATTTTATAAAAAACATTTGTCATGACCCATTTTATTAAGTGAAATACATGGATATGGCTCATAAAACCAGAATTATGATAAACAAATATATGTTTTTTCATTTTTAGAAAGGTGTTATATTATTAATGCTATTACTTAATTATAAAAAATTATTTTAGAATTAATATATCTTAAATAAATTATAATAAAATTGTATCACCATTATGTTTTAGTACTTAATTTTTCATGGATTATTCATTTTATAATCAATTACATTGTTAGTAAAACTGACCCAAACAATAGTGTGATTAAAATAATTTATGGAGTAACTATAATTTTATATTTTATGTTTGTATCAATTCCCTTATATCATAAAAAATTCATATATATAATATATATTAATTAAATTTATTTTTATATCTATCCATGATGGTATATGCCTACTAACACAGTTCATTGTTTTAAGAGGCAATATTCCACCATACAAAGGATTAGCTATTCCATTTTTCAAAGACTGGGATACAATGAAGGTATATAACCATATATAATTTCATTATTAGATTTTTTATATAATCATCAGATTAATACATAAAACATACCAAAGATACCATCCAGGAATGTAATCTATGTAAAATGAATCACATCATTTTGTGGTGGTGGTAGTCCACACATACAAATGATTGATATTGATATATTTTTCATGATGGATTGAATGGTTCTAATAAATTTTAATCCATTAATATAATTAAATTATATTACATTAATAGTAATGGTTTAACTATTTTTTGTTTTTTTTAAAATTTTTCTTAATGGATTATTGAAAAAAAAACACTATAGATTGAGAAATTTTAGGTTGAGATTTCAATATTTTTCATAGAGAAACAATTTTAAATCTTATAATTTTGTTATATATGTGAAATAAGAGTAATATAAAAATTATGAATGATTATATGAGAAACAAATTCATATGTTATAGGAATAAATTGTATTTTATAGTTTTGAAATGAATTTGTGGAAGTGTCTCTTCTAATAAGTGAAAAATACAGAATTTCTATTAACACCCATTATTTTAAAGTAATGGAATAACATATTCATGAGTCAATGACTCCAAAAGTGATAAATAATATATCTAATTATGGGAAAATTAAAATTAATCTTATACCAATCATTTTAAAAAATATATAAATTTTCTATGTTATTTTCTATAATGTTTCTTTATTTTACCATTTTTATTTTTAAATCAACAAATTGATTTTAATAAGTAAAATATTTTTAAAATATACCTATAAAAACATATTAAAAATTATGGGTGTTTTGATCCTAAATATATCCTTTATTTAATAAAATTAATATTTTATGTGTTATAATATTTTTTTAATGTATTTATTTATTACAATGGAAATTTTTGTTATAGAAAACTATTGTTTTTAAAATTAAAATTTATTAATCTTATTCAGAAATGAATATAAATATAATAGGTGATAATATAATTCTATATAGGTTATAAAATTAAATTATTGAAATTCCACATAAGTGGTTAATTAATTTTATTTGAGGGAAATTATATAATATTAATATTATAATTTATTGAAAATAAATCTTTTTTCATTACCAAGGACAATAACATTTATCATAGTATTAACAAATTTATATCCAAAAATAATAATTTAATTGTCACATATTATGATCATATTGATCTGAAAATATAAATTCAACATCAATGATTGATTTTCTATAAATTATTAAAACTAATTTTTACATAACCAACTAAAAACTTTTTTATAGTGAAATATTGTTAACATTTCTAAAATGATAGACATGGGTTTCATAAATTCAAAGACTCATTTTTATTTAATTTCCTTTAATATATTACTATATTTAGTTATATATAAAATGATTAAATATATTTTCGATCGTTCATATATTGTTATAGTGTAATAACAGAGGTATTATTATAAAATCATCATTATTTCTATTTTTCCCTAAAAGTCAATTATCTTATAAAACATTATAAAAATAATTTTAATATAATTTAATTATATTTAATTAAATAAATAAGTTATTTATATAAATTTATGGTTATATATTTACATAAATAAAATAAAAATAAAATTCAATATATATATATATGGTGACCGTGCTTCTATTGAAAAATTTCATTTTCAAACATTAATTATTCTGGATCATATATTGAATGAATTTATTAATTGATTAAAATCATTTATTAATTTTTTGTAGATTAATTATTTATAACTTTTTTAAATAATAATTTTTTTTTGGCTCATTATACTTTTGTTTTCAAGTGAAGGAACTTATTAAATATCGTATTAATTTAAAAGATCCAATATCATGGTCTATCAAATTAACTCCTCCCTCCAACAAATTTAGCTCAACTTTGTCATAAAATATATAATCATTGATCCAACAGTCCTTAATGAATTATCTCATTATTTCATTCCTTGTTATATATTGTTTTTTAGTGAGAAATACATTCTTTACCTTTATCAAATTATTCTACCTCTATTCATGATTATCTCATAGTCTGACTATATCCCATGAACTCTAGGGGTGATGTAATCTGAATTTATGAATTTAGTTAAATATTATCCTGGTGATTTTTATGACTATGTATTTTATAAATTATTTTAATTGTTTTTTAGTATTCATACATCATATTAAACATGTTATATTGAAGTTTATAGTAGGCACTTCTATGTAATTATTTTATTTAGAATTTCCTTGATTTCATACGCTTTATTAAAACAATTTTAAATAAAATTCTGATTGTATATTATTCCTTTTAAGGGTGTCATAATGTTTTCAAATTTCATCATCACTTTTAATTAAGGTTGAAATGTCCATTTTAAATGTGCCAATTGTATGAATGGGTGCACTATTGGATCATTTCAAATAAATTTATAATTTGAAAAGAGGATTGGAAAAAATAGGATATTCATAACTTCAATTATCAATTAGATATATGTTTTTTTAAACTCTATTAAAAGTGGATGTTTTGAATTTAAAATGTTTTCCAACTATAAATGAATGATTTAGAATTAATTATTGGATTATAAATTTTTTCCATGTGGATTATTAATATATGAATTCAATTTTGATCAATAAATCCACTTTAATATTAGTTGGAAACACAAGTGTTATTAAAAATTCTTATTTTGTGTCTTAATAATGGTGTTTTTATTAAATTTTTTATTACCGCTTATATTGATCACATTGTTTAAAATTCTATTTTAAGGATTTTACCCTTTAGGATATGTGATGTATTATTATTATTATATAATATTTATTCTTTATGATGGAATATAAAAAAGGTAGTTCCATTGAAGGGTGTTATAAGTTAAATTGGATTTACTATTTTATTCAAATTTATCCATGGGATTATCATTGGAATATTATTTCATTCCTGTAATTCCTTGAAAAATCCAGAAATATAGGAACTAATAGGGGTTAATAGAATCTTTCTATTATATATATCGTATACAAACGGTTACTATAAAAAAGATATACACATATGTTATAGAATTTTAGTTCCCCAGATGAGTCATTTGGGTGTATATTCTGTTTCTGGGGAATTTTTTTGGATGAAATATTGGTTGAATGATAACCAAATGTATTGTATTATCTGGGAATGTTTCCCTTTTGGATATATTGAGTATTAGATGTTTCTAAAATAAAAATAATTATGCTATTTGAGGGTTCCAACCATAGATTATTTTATATTTGTAATAATATAGTATTTTATATTCTATTTTATTTTTTAATGCATACATTGTTTGATAGTGTAAAACCCATGTAACAATAAGCATAAATAAAATTTTAAATAATATTAATTAAATATAAATTTTATTACCCAATCATTATGTTAGTGATTTTGGATAAGAATAAAGAAATTATGAAATATTTATAAATTATTTCCTTAATAAATATATTTAATTAAATAACTATATTAACAATTTATTTATTTTTTTGTATAAAAAATAATAATAATAAATTTAATTTCTTCATTAAAATTTATTTTCTACACCAAAAATTTTTTAATTTTATTTTTGAAAAATATTCTGATTAATTACAGAAAATGTAATAAGTAGTATTTTATAAAAGTATTAACATTTTTCATATATTATTTAATTATTGTATTAATGTAATTTATTGTTATTATTCTAAAATAATTTTTTAATAGTGGAAATAACCATTTCAAAAAAATGATCATTAATTTAAATTAACGAAACCAATTTGAAAAGTCCTTTTAATTTGTTGATTTTATTTCAAAGTAAAATATTAACCATTTTACTAATAATACTCTAAATAATTACATTTTTATAATTATTATATTTTTTTATATATGTTTATTTTGAATCACGAAAGCACATATCATTATAAAACATTTTTAATGTTCTTAATGTATTACAGTTATTATAAATTAAAAAATCCCTACTGAAGAATTCTATAAAATAAATGTTGTAATTATATATCAATATAGAGGGTTTTAAATTCATATAATTATTATGATTCTTCCCATATTTAAAGAAGGATAATATTATAATGTAAAAATTATTTTTTGAAAATGGTTTTCTTTCTCGTTTTGGGAGGGAATTTTTAAATTCACTTCTTCTAGTTTATGAAATTGAATTCGAAAATAAATAATCTATGCTTGGAAACATGGTGTCAAAATTTTGTTGATATGTACCTTTATTTTTAAGAATTATGAATAGTTTCCATGGTAAAGATTTATCATCATGATAAGGGTAAATTAGGTAATTAAGGATTAAAATAGTGTGATGAGTATTTAATAATTTATCTAAAAATAGATATATTTATATAGGGTAATCAATGATTGACCAACAACATAAAATACTAAATTAAAATTAAATTTAGTTCTATTTTTTATTAATTACTAGAATATTATTTTCTGTAAGGAAAAATTTCAGAACGTCACTCTATTTCCATAAATCTAATATGTTCACATAGATATAAGTGGATATTATGAATGAATATAATTTTTTTAAACTAAATTAATTAATTTAAAGATTTAATTTTATTTTTAATTTTTATGGATGATATAATTATCATAAATTCTAACAAAATGTTAACACAAATCATGGATAATAAGTTAAAAAATTAAATAATATGATTTAAAAAAAATTAAAAGAAATATTATTTGGTTGAATATTGGTTATTTTGGAATTAATGTTTTAATATTATTTATTATTTTTTATAGTTTTTATATTAAAATTTAATTCCTATCATTTGATCTTTAATATAAAATCTTTTGAATTTTTCATAACATGATATTTACAGTATTTATGAAAAATAATATAATATTAAATTATTAAAAAATAATAAAATTATTCAAAGAATATAATGTGATGGAATATGGTATATAATTAAATCATCTATGATTTTTATGTCAATTTTTTACTTATATGTAAATTCATCAATCATTACGAATTAAAACATTATTATGACTGTTAATATTAATTTTTTAATGAAGGTATTATCCCAAAAGATATTGATTGAAATGGAAAATAAAACTATCTATTTTTTTGAATGATGGAATTTATACCATAAAATATGTTATATTTTGATTTTTTGTCCACTTTGAGCATCAGTAATAATAAAATGAGTTTTTCAAATATAAATGTTTTATCAAATTATATGTGTGTTATTTCCTTCACTATAAATTCACACCACTTGTCTAATATTAATCACACCACCTTGAAAAATATATATTTATAAGAACCTACCAAAATATCTCTAAAAAAATAATCCCCATTCTCTATGTTCTATTAATCACAAATTTCAAACCCTAAAGGGGATAAATTGGTGATGTAAATTAGTTTCACATTTAAGAGATAATCCTCTAATGAACTATTTTATAAGATCAATTTTTTCTACTTCATATTAATCTATTGTTTCAAAAACAAAATAAATAATCCAAAATCATAAATTTACTAAGATATTATTTTCATTTCTATAAAATAGTTATCCCCATATTTGGCAGCATATAAAATATGAAAACATCCCTCATTAATAGATACAACCAACCGTCTCCACTTAGTGGAATAATTTTTTTTCATCACCACCTAAATTGGGTGGTATGAAGGTGGAACTATTGAATATATATTTTATATTTATTAAATAATTCAAATTAATTAATTTCATGATATCATAAAATTATTTATAGTTCTAGCCGTTAAAAAGGATAACACTACTTTTGCCTAAATGTAGACCACCTTCCACTAAGATTTTTGGTTCATTTTTATCTCATCTATTTAATGAATGATTATAAAAATATTTATATATAATATATTGGATTTTTATATCATTATTAATATTCTGTATAATATATAACCATAACTAATACCCGAGGACTTTAACTTTTATGTAAAATCATATATAAATAATGATATGTTTAATAGACCAAAATATAAAAATGATGATATATTGTTATCAAATAAGTAATAATGTGTCATATTTGTGATAATATAATTCATAATAAGTATGTATATTGTTTTCATATGTTTTTATAATAAATATAATTTTATTATACATGACAATAATGCATATTTAGTGATGTGGACATTATTTTCATCATTTTAATTTGTTTTTATATGATTTAATCCCAAGAAATTTATAAATTTGATCTCATTTGCATCAATTTTGGATTTATGGTTTCATTTGGGATTACATATAAAAATTTATTATTTATGGAATTTCTACATATTTTAATTAGTGTGACAATTTTATAATAACATTTAAAATAATAATCCATATTTTTTATAATATTTTATGACTAATTATTTTTTGTTCTACATTTGTTTTTTCTGGACCTGATGCTAATTCGGCTATCTAATTGCTCAAAAAAATCAATCCAGTTGTAAATTCATTTGGGATTACCATGTATAACACATCTTGTTAAATTATTCATAAATCTTTCTACATGACTCCAGTTAATGTAATTACTCCTAGAATTCGAGATAATTCAATTTCATATTATTCTACCAAATATCCTAGATATATGAATTCATTAATTCGGTCAGGGATGCCCAACATTGGGGGATAATTTATGAAAACATATTCTGGAATAAAATTACTAAATTATTGGGATATATAAATTACTTAAAATGTCTGATGAAGCTTAATTTTCTGGGGAGCCTGGAGGATGAATTGTGAAATAACATTTAATAAGACATTGTTTCAAATTTCTACCATTATATTGTCATAAAATGATCAATAATTCAATAGACTTAATCATTAGGATATCAAAAATATAAATTTAGAAGATCATTAATTTGATGACTAAAATATGAAACCCCCTTGGCCTATATAATGTGGTGTTCACACATGATAAATATAAGATTTCCAAATCCCAAATTTAGTTAAGTCTAATGGCCATTATGTTTCATTTGGATTTTATTCTTTCTTTTATATTTTATTTTAGTTTCATTTTCCCTTATAAATCATTTATTTTTTTAATGTGTATCCCTTTTGTAATTCCATCCCTATTTCTCATCCATCCCTTTCTTATTTATCCCTTATATATTCCTCCATTCTATCTTTTCACCTTGAAATGGAAGGTGACTATGCTCAGGCTCATCCCTATGGGTGTTTTCCCTGTGTTTTTTATTATTGTTCTTCAGTTTAGTATGTTTTTATTTTATTTGTGGTTGAGGTGAGCATATTTCATGGGTGTGGTGGTGTTCTACCACAACAATATTTCTAAATCCATTTCTTGTCTTTTAATCATTGGGTTTCCCTCCCATTTCTAAATACTTTCATTCATATGATGGAGTTGGGGATTGCAAAATGGATGTAATGGATACGGTGAGGCTGGATCTTATTTTAATTAAATTCTAATTTGAGTTTCTATCCAATTTTACTAGTTTAGGAGGTATGGTTTGGTACACTGATGGCATGGTAAAATAACACATGAGGTTTATTTTGAATAAGATGCATTACCATCGCACCTCTTCTAGACTTGGAAGAAGGTTAAACAACCCAGGTGGTGGAATTTTAAGAAATAATAGAGGTGACTAACTAACTACCTTTATCTAGTGAATATCCACTCCCAGAGAAACATTCAAATGAAGATAATATTCTAGCCGATGCAAATTGTAGACGGGACCCTTTTAGGAACTCTTTATATTCTAAATTCATAGAATCTGAATATGATAATTACTCCTTGCTATTTTCGTTTTACATATTTTACTAACACAAATTTTTCAATATAGGAAGATGATAAAAAATGCACATGTTGAGGAACACATGGAGTTCCCTAAAGACACTTATTATTTTATAGAATGTGTGCAATACTATATCCTAGCACATCTACCATAAGACTAAGATATAACAAATGAAAACATTAAAATGGATTATTTTGAAATTAATTATTATACTTTTTATTTTTAATCTCAAATTGATTATTCTAATAATAAAAAATATTTGGGGAAACCACTAGATTTTGATAATGTCATTTAACATGTTTCAACAAACGAGGATAATGTTTCATAAATATTCCTACCTCCACCAATCAAGCTCTATAAAATTTCAATGGGGGAAGATATAGTGTACTAATCACAAATAATTCTCCTCATAAAAATAATGAATTGAATTTTATAAAGAAAAATATGTGGTGGACCAAGTCCAAGAAACTCTTCTTAGATATAGATTATGGAAAACAGTTGGCAATGCCCATATAGAGGTAGTAGTAATTCGAGCTCCACTGGGGGGACCATACTAATATTTATCTTTTAATTAATTCTATGAATTTATATTTAAAATTCATTCTTAATATTAGTATAATCATGAATCCCGCTCCCTCATATATTTTTAGCTTAAATCACATGATCCTTTTTAATAAATGAGTGATTTAGTTTTTTTTACCCTAATGGAACATAGTAGCCCCAAAACATGAGAGGAAGTGGACTATGCATCATTTGAAAAGGTATTTCACTTTTAGTTATAATTTTTCAATCTCTGTAAATTTTTTATTTGAGAATATTCTTTTATCTATGAACTAGAAAATACATTCAAAATCCTTAATTATTTATTTCTGTGACTCATCAAGAAAAAATGAGTTTTTTTATAAATATCATGATTCCACATTTAATATTTAGATATTAATTAGTTTTAATGACTAATATAGAGAATTTGATGATTAAAATTACACATGGATATTAAAATGAGTACTATTTATTTATATAAATTGATTAATTCATTTAAACCAAGTTTCGAAAACATTTTTCTTTGCTTTAATTTTTTAAATTTATTCTAATTTATTTTTCATTATTAATCATTCCTTGAGTTCATTTCATTAAAAATATTTCCCTTTATTGAGATTATTATATATCAAGTACTTCCAATTTATTCTAAAGAATATTTCTAATGTTATCTTGGGATATGTCACAAACTAGAACTTTCATTTAAAGAAGTCAAATCTATGACTGTGCAAAATAATTAATTAAGAATATTTTGATAAATATATTATCCTTTAAAATAAAAATTATAAATTAATCCTTTTTATCCCATAAAAACTATAAATTAAATTTATAGTAATAAACTGTGTTTTATGTGATTAATTTCCATTCCTACCACCGTCTATGTATCTCCATGATAATTTAATATTTATGTGTGGGCGTGTAGGGATTCATGGTGGAATGGATGATTTATATTAAAAGGAATAATTTGGTGGGTGATTATGGTGGGAATTAATTGAGGTTATTAATTAATACCTGATACTTCATTATTTTCCTTTTTTGAATTATAAAAATAAAAATATGAAAAAATATACCAAAAAATGATAAAAATGTTTTGTGTTTTGGATAAACAAAAAATTACAAATAAAAAATATATCATTTTTATAGTATAAGGGTAGGTGGTGGAGTTGTGGTGTGTTGCTGTAATCTAGTCAAAACATTTGAAAAATATATAAAATGTTCTTATAAATTGAAAAAATAAGTATAAAAATAGAAAAATAAATATTCAAGATAGTTAAATAGTAATTCATTATGATTTATTTGATCATAATCATTAGATTATGTATTGGGAATGTGGGAGTTTATACATCAAATAGGATAATTTCAATACACTTTTCTTTTTTATATAATGAACTTTCCTTAAGAAATAAACTCTTCCTTGATCTATAGTTATTAATGCATAAAATACAATTATCCTAAAGAATTAGACTCATTTATAGTTTTAATGAAATCCCTCATTTTTATATGTGTTTTGATTTTATAAAGTGGAGAATTAGATAATTTACAAGCTTATGGATAAATAGAACGTTCTATTCATATGATCATAACTCCACTAGAATAATATCATGAGAGATGAAATAAATGATCTATGTGAGGCAAATCATGACTTTCCATGCCTAATAATAAAAAATGATGTAAATTCAATGATAGAAAATAGGGGTTCCATCATTTTCAGTAATTCAAATTTTTTTTATCTTATTTCATTGTAATTTTAATATTTATAACATTGGTTCCCCTTTAGATTTAATGTTGAGATTTAATGCTTAATAGAAATCCTAATATGTGTGAGGGAGAATTAATAAATCTAATATATTCATCATATTTAATATGTTTTCAATGATTTAATCCAAAAAATATTATTATTTTATGTATATTTACATCAATTATGTATTTATGGTCATTTTTGGTAAATAAATTTAAAACTGTTTAATTCTGGAATTTTGATATATTTTAATCGGTTTTGTAATTTTCACATAACATTTGAAAGATAATTAATTAATGTAATTATTTTTTTAGGATTACGTAAACTGTGTTTCAAATTATTGTATTCTGGACCAAGAGATAATTCAACCATCTAAGGTCCCGAAAAAGTCAATCAAGTTGTAAAATCATTTTGGAAGACAATGTGGAACCCACCTCAGTAAATTAATCATAAATCTGTATACACGACTCCAATAATTGTGTTGATTTGATGATAAACATTGTGGGAAGATTAAAAAAACATTCTTCCAAAATCATATTTCAGAACTAATGGGTCATATCATTTTCTAAAAAAGTACTATGTAGTTGTAATTTAGTGAGTAAATAGTGGATTTATTTTTAATAATCATTCATGAAAACACCATTAGAAAAATAGTTAATTAAATTTTCTTACCCTGATCAATATTTCAGTGGATAGAATATATAGGTGGTCTTAATGGGTGATTCAAAATATATAGAATCGGAAGACCAATGGATGGAACCCCTTGGCCTATATAAGTATGAGTTCACCAAATATAGAAAGATGACTTTTACACCCCAAATGGAGTGGAGGCCAATGGACATACTTCTGCTTTAGGATTTCTTTTCCTTCTTAACATTTTATTATTATTTTTTTCTATGTTAAAATTCATTTATTATAGTGTTTCCCTTAATTTATTACAACCTTATTTCTCTTATAACCATTTATTATTTTTCTATTCTATATACTGTCATTATCTTAAATAACATTGCACTAGAAATTAACTAACTTGTGGTTTCTCCCTAGGGGAGGTTATGTTGTGTTTTATATTATTTTTATTCAATTCAATTTGTTTTTAATCATTTTAGGGCAGATGTGTGGATATTTCATGGGTGTGGTGATAAACCACCGAAATATTATTTCTAAATTAATTTATATTCATTGATTCATTAGTTTTAACCCAATCTCTTATAAAATCCCATCATATAGTGACGTTGAGATTTCATAAAGTGATGGAATGTCATGTGGTGGAGCTGGGTATTTTTATAATTTTATTCATGGTGGAGGATTTATCCAACATGACTATTAATGGACTTTTGGTTTGGTATGCTGAAGGCATACCGAAATCACCCAAATAATAAATAAAGGAAATTAACTGATTAATGGGGTTTCACCAAATTAATTGTTTAACTTAATTTAAAAAACATGTAAATAATGAATAAATATACGATATCCCACCCAATGATCGAGACCATTCATCCATGGTTTTATTTTTATAGCATCTATATATAGAGGTAATTTATTAACTGAATAATTTTTTTTCATTTTTACAAGGAAAAAATAATATATTATCATAAATAATTTAAAAACCAAACAAAATAAATAATTTTTTTGAATTAACTAATTATGAAACTCCTTAAGTGAGAAAACAATGGTCATCATTAGTTCTTCATTATGAAAATTAAATTACCTTTTCCAGACCCTACAAATGGCGTTATTCATTCAACTATAGGGGTGTATGAGCTAATTGATTTATTATCTCAATTTCTATCTATTTATTAATATCAACACTTCGTCGAATTTTTTATACAATGATTTTGTTTCATATGAATATTTATTTTATTATATTTTATATCATTTTTTTTGGATTTGAATTTGTAAAAAATAATTACATTACTGATTAATACTTTCATCAATGATACAGTTTTTTTTATATTTATTCTAAATTTTCACCCTATTGGGGAAAATTTTTATTATTAAACTTTTCTATTTTATGGGATTTATATATTACCCTATTATTGTATTTGAAATGAATAATTATCTATTAAGGATTATTATCATCTGATGTAATGTTTATTATTTCCCATGTTCAAATTTAAAATATTACCAAGTTGGTTATATGTTATTTTATAATCTCATTTGTTTGTATGCTTTATATTTCCTGTTTATGGAAACTTATAATTAATCACAAAAAAACTATACTACATTTCTTATACACTATACTGTTATGTATTTTATATATTTTTATTAATATTTTCATCTTGTTTTTCATAAAATAAATACAATAACTTATTAAAATAAATTTAAATATTATATCCCTTCTTGAAAGTGTATATTTTTCTTCAAAGTCCATAATTTTTTAAATTGACTAACTTAATTCATTTTTTATTCCAAAATTACTTTTTATGGACATGATTGATGTTATCATTAATATTTTATATTTTTTTATAATAAATTTTTTAAATTATTTTTGAATAGATAATCTTTTACGTTCATTACAAAAATTTTATATGTAAGGATTTTAAAAAATATATTGAATTAAATTATTTTCCTACACTATAACCATTTCACTATATTTATCTTCTTTTATATTTTTTTAATGGATTCAAAACGAAAATTCTATAATGAAACATTATTTAAAATTTTCATTCCATTATAGTTTATTCCCTATAATATTTGAATTATTGATCACCTATAATCCCTTGATTATTTTATTGTTTACTAAAATTATCTTGAAATATTATCAATCGTAAAATAATACATAAAAAATATCCATATTATTTGAATATAAAATATATTTATTTTTTAACTATAAAAAAATTATTCATATGATTTACTACTATGAATTTTTTTATTTACATTGGAAACCATATTATATTGTATTATATAAAAAATTATACTTTATGATGAGGTGTATTATTTAGGAATTGTATTGATATAAAAATATATGAAGAATTAATTGGTAGTGTAGTGATTTGTGGTGAAAGGAATTTCATAGGCTCCTCAAGTATTGATAGGTCCTTTTAGATAAATAACTTTTCTAGAATCATTAAATATGTTATTAGGGTACACCTACACATACTAACAAAAAACATTTCATAAGGACATGACAATAAGATAGGGTGATGCTTCAGACTATGATATCAAAAAAATCATTTTCTTTATTGATAAATATGTTATTATTATCGATGAAATTATTACATTAAAATTATACATGGATACATTCTATAGTAATTTATTGATTATATTTCATTTTTTTAGTTATATACCATTTTATATAGGATGTGGCTTATTTAATCATGAAGGATTCAGATTTATGAAACCCTTAATGAGTTCTTTCTCTAGCTATTTTTGTTCTTTGTACGGGATATGAAAAATTAATATTTATATGATTTTCATAGATGAGAATTATTTACTTTTACTATAATTAATTTTTATTACAAATAAAAAATGTGAATTATGTATGAGTCCTTTTTAAAGTTGACTAAACTCATAGATCATTTGATATATGATCCCCTTTATCTTTATACTATATACCAACTTAAACATCGACATTAGGTTTCAAGAGATAGTTTAGTTATAAAATCACCCCTTGTAAATATTAATTATGGTGCATTGATATTACTTTTATATTTTTTTCATGCATCATTGATAAGTGTTTCAAATTGGAATGTTATTCTATTCCTCTCATGTTAATATTGATGATTCAAATGATTTATTAAGAATTATGTTTTGGACAATAGTTATTACGAAGAAAAATTACTATTAAAATATATGGTTTTGTAAAAAAAAATATTTCCACTAGATGTCCACTGATGTATCCTTTTAATATAGATATTTTGTTTTCATTTTTAAGTTTATTTAGATTTAGAATTATGTATTTTTAAATAAATAAAATTTTTACATGATTAAATTATTCACTCCCTTCACCATTAATATATTTTAATTTTAGGTGACACTATAATTTTTTTAAATCCCTATATAATAAATTATATTGTCTCTATTGTGAGATACTACTATAAATTAATATCTCACACATAATATACTCATCATTTTGTTTATAGAGTACACATATTCTCTATTATGTTCCCTAAAATTATTTATTTTAATTCATACAATGTTGTTTTGTGGGAGGATGAGTTATGGCGTTGTAGGTGGACATGGGATTCATGTAGATTGTTTTTCTATTGATTGAGTTTTTTAATTTATTCTTGGATGATGTGTATTAGTATTATCTGCTTTTTTATCATAGTTTTTAATGATTTATAAATGTTTTATTATTACCATATATAAATTTATTTTCAAATATGATCATGGGATATCATTTTTCCTATTTAATGTTAGTTTTGATTCATAACATTCAATATTATAATTTAGTATACAATTTAGTTTAATGTATTGTTGTAAAATTTTGGATTTTCATTAATATTATATTATTGTCTAATAATACTTCAATATTGAAACCATCCAAAAATAAATATTCATAGTTTTATATAGAAAATTTTCCAACCAATTTATGTAATAAACACCACTGAGTCCATGTTGAAGGATAATATAGATTAATTGAAATATTATATCATATAAGATCATTATAAAGGATATAAAATACAATTTTTTAAAATTGTAAATATTCTCAATTATCTTATCATTTTTGTGGTATCATAAAAGAATAGGGAAATTGATTTTTAAATAATATGTTCTAGTCCAAGGGAAGTTTAATTATCCACATATTTTGTGTTTAATATTGAGTTACCTTGTATATTTGGAATTACAATATTTATTTTGAGTTTCATTTTTTTCATTGATTTATTTTCATTTCAACTAATTAGTTTTTAATCCTTGAATGTGTTTTACATTTTATTTTAGATATTTCATGAGTTGTGATTTTTATGTGGACAAATAAGTACAGTTTAAATATTTTCCTTCACATTTTGGTAAATTATGAGTACTGGGTGAAGATGGATTATAGGATTTTATAGTGAATATTTCATTATTTTCATATATCTAACAAAACTATATTTCCAAAACCCGAACAATTATATATCCATCTAATTTTTTTATGTTTACCACTTTAAATTATTTATTTCTCCCAAATAATTTCCTCTTGATAGAGATTAATTAAGTATTTTTTATATGATTCTTTCCTGCATTTTTATTTGATTTTCCGTATATATTGTTCTCTTTTGTTTCTTCTTCATTGAAAAATTATTATCTCTCCAAAAAATTTAATTATAAAATATTTGATTTTAAAACTAGTTTTGAAATTATATTTTTCATTTTATCTGTTGTTTTTAAAATTCTTAGATTTCTTTTGAGATTTAGAAAAATATTCCATGTCAAATTGGGTGTTTTTGTAAATGTTTTGAAAATATTTATAGAATATTTACATGATCAATATGTAAATTGTAGTGATTTTATTTCTTATGTTTCTCAATGTGAAGTCTCTTGTTATTGTTTTCATATTATTGATGGGGTGATTTCAAAAAGGCTAGTAATTTATTTAAATATTCTTTACAATGACTTTTTATTTGTATAAGGATGTATATAAAATGGAAATTTTTTTAAACATTAATACAAAAGTATTAGTTTTATATAGTAAAAGTAATAACGAATATTTTTTATTTTTTTATAATAGAATTTAATATGAATATGGATTTCGTTGTTTTTATAATATTCATACATATATTAAACATATTCAAAAATAATATTCCCTATTACTGGAATATAATTATGATTTTTTAAATTTTTATAGTCTACTTTTACACTATATAAAAGCTATGGTTTATATTAGGTTGTCTGATTTGATATGTGAAATAAGGACTAATTGGATTCATGTTACCTGTTACATAAATTATTAACGTAGATAGGTCAAACAAAACACTGTACAGTCTGTCTTTATAGATGATTCTCGTAGTGATTTTATTTTCTAAAATGATGTAAATATTTCTTTAGTTGTTTTTTAATATACTCTCAATGGAGTAGTGGAACCAGAATCATTTCACTCTTCAACTCCAATGAGTATTTCATGACTTTTCATTCTCTTTCTTTTCCCTATGGAACTGTGATAGTATTATCTTAAATCAAATTAAAATCAATTTTATTTAGAATATTTAATAACCCATGTAATGAATGAGTAAAACATTTTCATATTTATTAATAATATTTGGATAGATATATTAAATATAATAATATTATGTAATTTATAATTACAAAAGTAAATTGTATTAATTAAACACCATTTTTATAAAATTTTAATTAAAATGTAAATTTATAAATTGTATAATTTTAATTAAAAAAATAAATTTCGTTTTCTGATGTGATATTTTTATTTTTTGGGGAAATATAGATTTTTCTATGAATAGTAATAAAGTTCAATTTTTTTAAAATGTATTCAAATTTCAATAAATTAAGAATCCAAAAACTTCCATTATGTTTTGAATATAATTATTTAATACAATACGTAATTATAATTCTTTTGAATGAATATTATATATTAAATTCTTATAATTATTAATTTTAGCTCAGAAAATCATTAGTATGAGTCAAATTGTAAATATAAATTTATGTTTTTCTAGAAAAATATACATCATGAAAACATTCTTTTTTATCACATTTATGGGTTCTACATTAAATTAAAATTATAAAATTATGTGTATATAATTTTGAAAAATTCATTCCCAATTTTTAATATGATAAAATCCAATAATATAATAATTTCTACATAAATATTTCCAATAATAAATTCCGAACAGAGCCAAAATAGCTTTCTACACTTAAGGTAAATTCAAATTTAACAGAGTGTTAAAAAAAATGATAAGGGATAGAATGGAATAATTAAAATTTTAAAATAAAATTTGAGTCCATATTTCGACCATATCATGTCTAAGTCTCTATAATGACCCATTTTTATCCTTTTTAATGTCAAAAATGTGTGTACACCATTTTCATTTACAATATTATAGGTGTGCCACTCACCCACTTATAAATATTCACACACTCTACTCTCCATTTAACAGAATAAAGGTCATTTAGGTTAATCACAAACTATCAAAATATATTCATTTTCCTCCTCAATAATGAGATCTATTATGTTTATCATAGGTCATTAATAAGAAGGATTTTTCAGCTTACCAAAGGTGGTTTCTATAACAAGATGTATCTTTCATAAAGTAAAATCATTATTTTTTTACATCATTAAAATATTAATAAATAATCTAATATATTAAATATATTATCTTCTATATACTAAGATTTTTTCATGTCAATTGAAAATCATTAAACAATTTACTACTCAACAAATTGGGATACCAAATTATCATTGATGTGTATGGTGGTCTACAGCCTCATGAACCAATGTCAATGTTTTTATATATCATCATATCATGTGTATTTTAAACGATAGATTTAAATTATATATATTATATTTTTAACATTATTATAATTTCTGAGTTATCTTATCACTTATATTTTCTAAATTTCCATTCTGTGGGGGATTTTTATAACGTCCCTAGAGTGTACGGTGTACTACATCCTCCAAAAGAGATGTGATTCATTTTTCACTAACTCTTTACCTAGTCTATAATATGAACATATTTTCTGAATATATTTTATATAAATGAATTAGAAATTACATTCATGTATTATTTATTATTAATAAAAGTGAATATATTATTTAATTTCTTTCTATGAATAATGATAACATCATTTATCGACTTATGGAGTACATACTCAACCAAGACATGTAAATTATTTTCATCACTAAATCACATTGATAAAATTTATAAGTAAATTTTAATAACTAAAATAATATTTATGATAATAATATACTTTTTTAATGATAAAATAATACATAACTGTTTCTAAAAATATCAACGATAAATTGAAACATTTCTCATGCATGCGTATGACCAATAATCACTATGATCACAACATATTTCATTTTTCATCAACATATTTCATAAATAATTTAAAAATTTAAAAATTATTTATAAATATGGTAATTTTGTGATTATTAATTCTTTGGTCATGTTTAATACTTACCTCATTGACCAAAGGTCAACCTATAGTAGTCATTTATTTCATATAATCCAAATATCATCAAAACAACCAATGTAAAAATAATTGATTATGTAATTTTTTATAAAATATTTATAAGGGAAATAATATGAAGAAAAAAAATAAAAATGGTTATACACAAGTAAATAACATATATATGTTTACTATTTAAGAATATAAAGAACATATGTGAAAATCATTATTCATGGTATGTGGTTTGGTGTCTGTTTCTTTTGTTGGAAAATATTTTGATGTTATGAAGCTATATTTGTTTCATAGGTGTATATACATCCCATATAACATGATGTAACTTGATATTTTATATTTTTTTCATTTAATATTATTTATCTTAATTATTTCATGGGGATAATAATTATACTATTTCCAATGTGATATGGGAATTTTCATTAAAAAAATCTATTTTAATGTTTTCCTTTACACTCCCTTTTTATTGAATTTACATATTTAAAAAATTGATTACATTATGGGAATGAGAATATTATAAAATAATTTTATGTCTTTATTTGATTTTTTATGAAGAGTATATTTTTATGAAATGATTGAATTTTCATAAAAATGAAAAAAGAAGGGTATATTTTAACTTATATGGTAAAAATGACTTGTCTCACATCTATTAAAATAATATGATTGTTATATCCCATTATTATATTTCATGTAATATTCAATAACCCCATATTTCCTTTCTATTTATATATTGTTATTTAGAATGGGGTTTTAAAAGAAATTTATATTTTGGTATTGAAAATGGGGTATTAAAAGAAACAGGTATTATGATATCCTGAAGTTATTTCAAGATGTGTTTAGAAGAATTTTTTAAACATTATATGATAAAAAGTTTAATAAATAACATGTTTTTCTAGTTTTTTGGATCATGGATGAAATATTTGATTTACGCAACTAGATAGGGATGGGTTTTCCTGATATAAAATACATGATTGTTGTACAATAATAGTGCTCCAATGTATTTGGTAAAGATTATGTTCTCAGGAAAATAATATTTTGATTTTTGCAGATGTCAATTACTCTTTATATAGGTTCTATAAGGGTCTGTTAAGGGCTCATTAATATGATGTCCCAATGTCGCTAAATTATTTTTCAATTCATTCTATTTATATTTTATTAAATTTATTTGATTTCAACTAGTAATATAAATTATCATTTTAAAAGTATTATAATTCCATTTATTCTTGAAAAGATATGTTTTTAAAATATCGTTTTCAAGGGTTTTAAGGTTTTTAATTAGGCTAATGGTTTTCTTCTTTTTATTTCCCTCATTATTATATTTTTGTTTTACAAAAGTTAAAAAAATATTATTTTATATAAGTATGTGTAAAGGAAAATAACTATAAATGTTTAATTTCATCAATATTTTTTAGTAAATGTAATATTTTTTCGTTTTAAAAGATTATATATGGCATGAAAATGGAGATTCTAATGTGTTTTACACATTGTATTATATGTTTTTGTTATGCATTAGTTAAGACCTAAATATTTAGAAACCTAAACCTAAAAATATCTAAAAATTTATGAGAATAAATTTATGAGTTATAAATCATGATTAATGTTTTTTTAGGCTGGGTCATTGAAGTTTCTATCAACAGATGTTTCAGATGACTTTAATGGTTGGGATAATGTTAAAATCATTATATTTAATGAATTTACTATTTAGTTACATTTAAATTATATATAATTTAAATATTACCATGTCACATCATATAATCTATTTTTATTCAAAATGTTTTTCTATAGACGAATTAGGTAATCTATATAGGGAAAGAATTGGGTGGAAAATATCCATCCAAACTAACATCCCATGGTTGTTGAAATTGGAATAGTATAGTTTGTTAAAATGATAGATCAGTTGAAAAACGTTAATGATTGTGGTTATATCCATGGTAGCGATGGACCCAATCAAACATGAATGAAAAATTATATGGGATGTTAAAAATGTGAACATTTAACTCCTTCCACTAATGTTTCTATAGGTGAATCTTTTGGACGGTGGGCTTTGGTTTAATATATCCATGGGAATGGAATCAGAAAATATTAATGAAAATTTTCATGAGAAATATTTCAATTATATTTTTAAACACTATATTGGATATACAATTCATATAATTGAGGGAAAAAATGATCATTTAGGGGCCATATATAATGAACATTTTACATGACATTCCATGTACATATATAATTTGGTACATGAATTTGATTGTAACATTAATTTCTTTGACATTATATTTAATCAAATTATATGAAAATATTTTGTAATGTGAGAATTTAAAATCATTAATAAATTTATTCATTGTTATAAAAAAATTATATGTAGTTTTCAGACATTTTGTGTCTCATAATGAAAAATGCACAATGTCTTCAATATGGTAGGTGATAGGAAGACATAAAAATGGAAATATAGATTTATTTAAAATATGTTCCCATGTTATGTTCTTTGTTGTAAATATAAAAATTGGTTAATGTATAATGAAATCATGAAGGTGTTTATGATTTGGATATGTTGGCTATATGGAACATGATGGCAAGGAAAATAAGTTAAAATAATTAATTAATTTGGTAAATGATACATATCCAATGATGAGATGTATTTTTTGCACTGATATTAAACATTGTAACTGTATTTTTAGAAGTTCGGAAAGTAGGCTGGAAATCATCAAGGTCAGATGAATAGGGTGTGTAAAAATATTTTTATAGTATTACGATTATTTAACGCTAAAAATGAAGTAGTGATAGTTTTTTTACATGTGTGTTCAAATTATTTGATAACATTATTGACAATGATCCAAAAGAATTAATTTCTAATAAATTTGATAGTAAACTTGGTATACCACCTCATTATTGTAAGATAAGAATTATTTTATACATTGCGATGTTTTTAAAAAGAAACTATAATTTATAATAATCTTTTTGTTATTATCAGCCTGATGGTCTCCCTTGAAAATCTTGTTGAACAATCCATAATAGTTTTTGATATCTCTTTTTTATGGATTAGCTTCCATTTATCATGATAAGATGTATTTCATGTTGAATAATGATTTATTCAGTGATTTAATTCCTTTTTTATCATAATAAGAAGCTGATAATTTGATTAGAGACAATAGTGAATGTTAACAAGCTCATATTTTTTATGAGAATGATATTGAAACAAATTTGTGACATTAAATATTGAATTAATATATTTATTATATTCTAGATATTATCCTAGTTGTTTTCATTAATATGATGTTTAATTTATTTTGGAATTAGTTCCTGATTCTTAGACACTTCAAAACATTATTATTGAATTAATCAAGTGTATCATTTAGAAATTAAAAATAAATTGAAGGTGTTTTTAGATAAAGTTTTTGTTTTTCCAAGAACATCCCCTTGTGATTCACCCATTTTTATTATTTAAATTTAATATGGTTTAATAATTTGTTTCATCAATAATAGACATATGATTAAAATAATTGTTAATAAAAAGAATATTTTACCTCATGTCGAGGCTATATTCGATTAGCGACAATGAGCTTGTTATTCTTCAAAGTTAATATTAGGTAATTGTATAGTCGGCAAAATGTGATGGAATATGATATTCAAAACAATTCATTTGGGATAGGATATAGACATAATGATTTTTTACTTATCCCGTTTTCATTTCCCTTTGCACCAACTATATTTATGTACATTATGAATAATGTTTCTCATTCATTGGCAGAATTTTTTCTGGATGTGGTTGTTAATGAATTTTTTAAAATATAAAATGTCAAAAGAAACACTATAGACCTCAAATGATTTTCCTAAAAACATTAATGTAATTGATATTGTATGGGAAATTTATTATATGATATTTTTTTGTCGCACAAAATTTTATTATCTTAATAACATTTTGTTTAAATTTGGAATTACGTTTTACCCCTACAAAACCCCAATTTTTAACATTTACATGGCACAAGTATTCCATAACGATTTATAGTTTTCATTTATTAGTTAGTTTCAATAAATGGTTTTTAGAATACATTGATCTTTTTTCTATCCCACTAATATGGTTAACTCAAAAATGAGTTAAATTCATCTGGATAACTTAATGTGATGATTTTTTCCCAGATGTAAAAAAGATGACTAGTGAATTCTATAGTATTGGAAATAACTTAAAGAAAAGTATAATTTGTAATCTAGAATGATTCTTCATTGAAAGGATTTTGTTGTGGAATATTTTTTAATGATAATGTAATTGCATAAGATTCATGTCATATGAAAACTCAAAAGTTAAATTACACTACAGATGGTCTAAAATGATTTTATATTTTTTTATTATTTAAATTCAAGGCTTTATTTTTAGTGAGTAAATGTGAAATATATAATGATAAAAATATATATAAATATATATTCACATTGAAATAATTGAACATGAGATATTGAGTATTTCTAGAAATCACCATTGATTTTGATTATACGATCCATTGCCATCATGGGAAAAAAATTGTGTTAATTATTTCGGGCGAAAAATAATTCCACATTAACCACGTAACATTTTTAACAATATCCTTTGGTTAATGATATGAACAATCATGGGGTCGAGGTTGTGGATTTAGGTAAATTCCTTATTTTGTTTCACGTTTTCTGGGAAATAATATTTTATAGAAATCATTATGAAAGATTAGAAGGTGGATCATGATTTTCAAGAAATTTAATATTCATTAGAGAAGGGTACACTTCAAAATTATAAAATTGTTGAATTAATTGTTTTATGATTTGAAAAAAAATAATATGAAGGAATTTTTATTCCAAATTGAAGAAATAGATTCTTTGTAAAGCCCACCATTCACTATTTTCCATTAATCTGGGTAGCACTAAGATGTATAGTGTCTTTGGGGAGTATTAATAGTGAGTTGTAATTAATAGATATTTTTCTTACTAAACCATAAATTTTTTTATTGTCAGCGGTTTAATGAAGAACAAAAATTTCAAAATGGATAACTTCATCATTTTTAGTGATTCAGTTAAAATGGAAAAAATATATGAATGGATTTAATCATAGGATTACCAATGAATTATATATTTAATAATATGATTTTGGTTATTTTGGATCAATTAACCAAATATACAAATTTATATGTAATTTGGAAAATTTATACATTAAACCAACTTTCCCAAATATATCTGAATTGGGGTATTCATGTCACATGGAGTTATTCACATTAGTGTATCAGACAATAATCATATAATCATATATACTTATTTTAAATGACTTTAGATTTATTTTAGTGTTTAATTAAATTTTATAAAATGTTTTCATCCTCAATCTGATGGGAAGTATCAGAGCTTAATTCAACCTTTTGATAAATAGAAAGTGGATTCCAATGACAGATTTTTGGGATGATGTATGAGAATTTTTTTTAATGGAATTTCATTTGGTATATGAAAAGGAAAAGAATATGGAGGTCATTCTGGACTATTTCAAAACGTTTCGGAGTCTGAATAAAAGTTATGTGGATAACTAGATGAAAGGTAATTCTTTCGAGGTAGGTGATCAAATTGTTTAGAATAAACTCGTAGGAAAATTATTATTTGTTTATCTAAAAATGAGAAGCTAATTCCATGGTTCATTATGCCATATGAAATATTGTAGAATTTTGGAATAGTTAACTACCGAGTCTCCTTCCCTCTAATATTAGTTGTGTTAAACAATATATTTCATGTCTTGATGTTACAAAATATGTACAAGAGTTCTGTCATAGATTTACCAAAAATTAGTTTAAATAAATGAGAAACATTCTTATTAGAAACATCTTATTCATATTCATGGTCATATAGAGAATGTGTTGTTTAATAAAATTATTCACTAGTATACAAATTATTGGAAATTCCATATAATTGATGTGGCTACATGGGATAAGAAAATTATATAAGGGAAAGATATCCCCATTTTTATATAAGAGAATAATAATTTGAAGATGATATTTTGAAATGGGGGATGTATGTAGAAACCCAAGTAATGATAGAACGAATTTGATTCATGATAATTAAAATCAATTATAATATTATATTAATTATAAAAATAATATGTAGTTTTAAAATCAAAAATGAAATAGTTTTAATTAAACTCTTCTATTATAAGAATTAATTTGAAAAAGTAATTTCTAAATTATAGAATTTTTCTGAGAAAAATAATTTATTTCATGAAATTGGTATATCAAAATATAATAATGGTAAGATATTTTTATTTTACAAAAAATATTTAGTTTTTAGGGAATAGTGAAAATTACTGATTCCTTTAAAAATGAAGGTTCTTTTAATTAAATTAAGGAATTTTAATATATTTTATTTATTTTGAATATTATTTGAAGTATCATGGTTAATCTTTATATATATTTAATCAATTTAATTACTTTTGAATCAAATTTTTATTTTTTATTCATATAATTTTATATTTTCTTTAAAATAGATGGATTTTCGGGATAATATGTTAAAATGCATAATATTCCTCCATTTTATATAATTAATATAATACATAATAAAGAATATTTTAATTGAAATTAAAATCTCTTCTTTCAATAAATATTAATATATATTATATGAATGGTTATTATTAATGAAAGATTTAATATAAAATCACACTTTTCATAGAATAACAGTTTCGAAAAAACCACTTTTTCAATATGTTTGTAGGTTATTTTAAATTAATTTTTCATACCTCTGTCACATTATTTTGGTAAAATGGAATATATATTTTTCATAACAATATATTATAATTTAAAATTTTATCAACTCAAATTTGGACCATAATGAGTCAGGGAAATGGAAAAAAGTTACTATGGTTTGGAAAAAATGAATTTAATGAGGGGTAAAACTAAAATGATAATTGTTAAAAACCTCTAAAATTTGTCTAAAATATATTTTTTTGAAATGTGTTGACATAATAATGTGTAAATATAAATAATGGACCTTTTTTCCATTTTTTCTTGTGACCAACATGCATACACCTTTTTTCTATAAAATTACAAATGTGCCACTCCCATCATATATAAATGTATATCCCCACTTCTCTCCACATTTCAACATCAACTCAAGAAGTTTATTTTACAATCTAAATTAATGAATGTGTTGGATGTCATATCCAACATCAAGATAATGATTGACCTATGGATTTTCACAGCCATAATTCGTATATATTATAATGGAATAAAATTCTTATAGTTTTTTTCTTTTTAATGGTTGGGGATGAAGCCTCATTTGTTATTAAAGCAAAGAAATGACACCTTTAACTCGGTAGAGGGAGACCCATTAGATATACTGAAGGTCTAGTGGGCATTTAGCCAATTACATGGCCTGTAAAACAATTTTTTGGACCTAAGCCCATTCTATGAATATTACTGATACAGTACATGCACTACAATAGTACCACACAGTACATGCCGCTACTACTGTACCCCATCGCCGCTATAGTGCCATGCCGCTGCTATAGTGCCTGTTGTTGCAATAGTGTTCCCGCTGCTAAAGTACCCTACGCCCAATTGGTTTTAAACCCAAATTTTCCATGTAGAATAAAGGGGTTCTTACCACTAAGACAAACCACAACTACAATTTATATAGTATTAGTGTTTTCAAAATATATGATTAAAATAACCATTAAAATTATAATAATCTTTGACACTATTATGTTAATGTTCCCAAAAATCCTACTTGATTTTCTATGTTTGAAATGGGTGAAGTCCATTTTTCATACTAAATAATATGATGGATTCTCATGTAAATGATTAATATCTTTGATTATTCCATATGATAAACCTAAATAAATTTTTTAAGGTATGTACTTTATATAGTTCAGGCAACACAATTCTATGATTACTGATTATTCAAACTAGTTCATCAAATATTGTAGAATTTACTAAAGACTATGTTAAATGTTCCATTAAAAGATTTGTGTTATTAAAGGTAATTTTGTTAAAAATCCATTAAAATTGTTACCTTTTCCACAAAACCACTTACATAGATATCAAGTTTCACACTTTCAAGATATATGTAATCATAGATTGATATTCTAATAAGGGAGTTGTTTTTTATACATCTAATTTTAGAAAAGGGAAAAACAATTATGTTAAATCGTGTCAATATTAATAATGATTTTTTTTGTTTCACCAATTTATCATTTCATTGTTCTTTATAATCATCTGTTATTCCTTAACATCTATTTTTTAAATATTGGAGTTAATGATATAAAAATTATTTATGAAAAAAATATTTTCTTACTCAAGTCACTGTTATAAAAAACTATGTAATGCATTATCCTTTATTTATTTCATTTTATAGGGGTATGTGAATCTAGATCTTCACCATAGATTTTTTCTAAGAGGTAAGAGGTCAATACTGTGTAGAGACCATAATTTTATTATTGTAGTAGTATTGTAGTAGTACATTAGCAGGTACTGTAGTAGGTCATGTAGTCGGTTCTGTAGCAATACTGTTATGAACATTAGTCACATGAACTATTCATCTGTTTGAGCTTCTAGGATACTAGATTAATCCTCGGGTCCTTTTAGGCCTTTGGGCCACTAAAGGCCTTCAAACCAGTATGCCTTTTAAGAGAGTAAGGCTTTCGGTCCACCCCAAGGCCTTCATCCACCACAATGTCCTTTAGGTTACTAAAAATTCTGCTTAAATGACCAGACAGACTATACAAAGAGAAGAATATATATGGGAATTTAGAATAGTTGGATTCACCAGAGTAGAAGCAATGTGGAATTTTTAAAAATATATGGTATTGAATTTTGATTGGTACTAGCTTCTGCATACTTGGGAAGCCTAGTCGAATAGGCCATGCGATGGTAGAGAGGTGATATGACAAGGATGAAGTAGCTGGGGAGGGGCAGTTCCATGTATAGTCTATATATTTCTTAAGACCTATTGGTTATGTAATCTCTAAGCCTACGGGCCTCGTAAGGGTTCCCCCTCATCCTGTGATAGAGGGTTATCAGAAATCAATAAAAAAATAAGTCCTTTGGTCCATTCAAGCAGTATAAAATTGGAATAGATATTTATACGTGAATGGTTTTTATAGTGATTTTTAGTCCCATAATAAATCTTGGTAATTGAATTTCATATACCTTATTATTACTGAACATAATACATTATAAATAATAATAATTTAATTCATATTAGTTTCATACTTATTCTATATTATTTATTTTTTGAATACATCACTTATTAATGAAATTTTGTATAAATATTTTTCCACTTTTGGGATATTCCAATATTGTTTAGAAATAAATCATATAGTTGGAATAATAATTAGTTATGAGTGTTTGATTACTTATTTTTGGTCTTTTAATGGATATTCTGATTTTGTGATGATAATGTACATTTTCATCCATAAATTTCCCAGTTCATTGTCATAATTATTAAGAGAAACAAACGTATTATATTCCAAATTCATTATTTATTACGTTTGGTTATATAATTATTATTGATAAAAATAAGGTATTATATTTATATTTCCCATTTTGTCCATATTATAAACATCCCAAAACATAAAAATGAATTTATTTCTTTCCTCTATAAAAAAAATGTTTATTAGGACTATTTCAACTAATAATACTTTTAGTTCATATAAATTATATGAGATGATGTTTATTCATCAAAGGAATTTATTATATCTTAGTTAGAGGCATTATGAAATTATTATTGGGAAAAAATTGTGTTAACCTATAGAGTAATATTTTTTCTTCATTTATGATTGAAATAACATAATAGATAATAGTGGTCTAGTAACCTTAAGGATAAAAATAATCAGGTTAAGGTAATTGATATACTTATATGATGTTTTTATAAATCATTTATCTATACATTTAATCCATAATAAATTTCCATGAGATTCTAATGTTAAATATACTATTGGTTTTATAAATAATGTGGATACTACTATAGAATTGTCACATCATTGTGATCACATTTTTTATTGAATTATGATACTTTTTTTCATTAAGGTGAAATCCTGTATAATGGATTTCTAAAAACTCAAGAGGTAGTTTAATTGTGTTCCTAAAAAATATATTAAAACAAACACATTATTGTGGCCATGTAAGAACAGTTTACATAATAAAAATTATCGGTGGAAGTATATTATCTTAGTTGAATATCATTGAACTCCAAAATATTTATAGTGGTTAATGGAATATAAATCCCCTTGTCCAATCCCACAATAATCTACGTCACAGGTTTGGTTATATTCATTATGATAACACCTTATTCAAGGGCTTTTAACTGAGTAAAAGTGTTAGTTACTTATAATTAAAGCACAAGTTATTTGAACCTATCTCTCAATTTAAAATTCTAATCCATTGAATTAAAACACACACACAAAATGATTTTAGAAATAATATAGATGAATTAACTTTACTGAAATATTGAAGAAAAAAATGTAATTAAAAATAGATAGTTATAAAATTTATTTCAAGATAGGATGATTTTGTTCGAGTCACAATTTTGAATAATCTTATCTTGAAACTGATAGATATTGTAAATGTGTAATGTAATATTTTTATAGGAAATCATTAATTGTTTTCATTATCAGGGTTATTGTACATATATTCACATATCTGTGTATATAAATATTTATATCTATATAACCATATATCTTTTCATATAGTAGATTACTATCTCTTTTTTGTATCCTATTTTATTGTGAACATAAGTATATAAAAAAAATTGTTGATTAAGAAATATATTGAGACATTGATAAGAAAATCTATTAATGCAATGTATCCACTTATTCCAAATATGTAATATTATTCTATATTTGTGTTATAAGAAATATTTTCCATCAAATATCCCTGTTCGTATAAATGAGACACATTAAAATATGATCATTCCTATATTAGAAAATTCTTTTTTTTATATGAATAAATGATTGAAATTTATTTTCAGAAAATTATTTATTTAATCATAAAATTCTTCATGATACCTAGTTCCACATAAAACATCCAACTGATACAATTATTCTATTATAATAAATTATTAAGAAGATTCATAATATAAAACATACATAAGACTTATACTATATGTGAAATAAAAATAATTGAAAACATTGTAGAATAATTAATTTATATAAGATAATTATTTTTATGATTTGTGATACTTGACATTAAAAACTTCTCTTATAGATTGCAAGATATTATTCCCTAAATATCATTTTTATATGATAAATACATTTCATAACTAAAAAATGACTAAACTATCAAAATCTATACATTTACTATCAAGTCTACTATCTTCATATAATATTACCATTCATAATATGATAGCCATTTAATGTGGAGTTATCTGATTCAAATAATTTTAAATATATTCTTCCAAAACATTGATTCTCATATGATAAAATTATTTCCCATATATAGAACAAATTACGTAGTGTATGTTTATCACTTATAGTAAGTGTAAGATAAAATATTTTTAACAAAATATATTCTTGTACACTTCAGATAACCCCATTGTAATATAAATAGGTATTTTTTTCTGAATTATCAAAATACATATAAATAGAGATATTTTGGAAGAAAATAAGTTTATACAACAATATCCACCTAATTGATGATCAAAAAACCCATTTAATAAAGATTAAAAAAATAAGCATCAATTTGTGTGTTATCAATTATCTTTACCCCAATTTTTTTGATATTAAAAATACATAGGAAAAAAATAATGCAACAAATTTTTTACATGATCATGTGAAAAATATTTAATGCTACTGAAAGTGACCAAAATTATTCATGATGATGTCAAAATATTAAGTAGCAGAAATCATTAAATAATTAATGAAAATCTATAAATAAAATAGAATCATAAAATAAGAATAATAAATAAATCATAATATTTAGGTACAAAAATAATAAATATATAGAAAATAACACTCAGAAAAAACAATAATTCAATATAAATAATGAATTTTATTATAAATACATTTAATATAAGAATGTATGAATTCAAATGTTTTATCGAAACATTATTATTATTATTATTGAATCACTAATTCAACCAAGAACACAAAAATTTGAAAGTATGGAACTTCTATGGTGTAAAAACCCATTTAGAGGGTTCCTTTAAATTATATTTAATGGAAAAATGTATAGAATATGTATGTTGGGGAGCATCCGCAATTTCTATAACGACATCACCCATTTTGAGTAAATATAGTTTATATCCAACTCAATAATATTAAGTGATCATTACAAAGGAGGATTTAATGTTGATATTTGCTTTTTTTGACCATTCGATAAACAAAATATACTATTAGGATAGATGATAGAATATAGGATGGTTTAAAAAAATGAAATGAGAATCCATTTATATACATGCTATTTTTCTTTAGGTGAATTTAAGAAGGTAAAAAATATACTAGAATCATCGATATGACGAGGAATGATGGTTATAAATAATATTTCATAGTATAACTCATCCTCATATTAGAAATATGCACTCTATACAATCATTAATTCTATTCTCCATATTATGTTTTAAAAAATATATAACTGTTGTTAAACCATTAATGTCTCATTGAGGTAAATTTCCAAAGATATTTTTCACATGTGATTTATTGGTAATGTGGAAAAATTATTTTTTAGATATTGAAAATGGTTTTCTTAAAAACCAATTGGAAAATTGATAGTAACCACTTCCATTTAATTTTCAAATACATGATTCTTTTGAATTTTTGAAAACAAATCTTCCTCATATTATTATTTTTCAATGGATTATAGCTCTATATTATTTACCACCAACTAAGTAAAATCATAAAACATCTTTTCTAAATCAAAAAAATTATTATCCATTGATCCAACCATTTATTGAATTATTTTTATTTTAAAACATGTATCCATTTTCACTTTTACTAAAAGGTTCTAGAATAATAATACCATTTATTTTAGCATGGAATTTATTTCTATATAACTATGAGGGAATGCAGGAAAATTTTTAAATTCACTAGTCACATCCCTTTTAATATCATGAACCATTTCCCTTAGATGAATACCTTATTCCATAGAATAAATGACACAATTAATCATGTATAAAGAGATAGACACTCATCCCAACAATGATTGTACATTTAAATTGATTATTTCCAATCCAATAAGTTCCACTAAAAACATTTCCAATTTGTATTTAATCTACAACAACACTTCACAAAAATCATATTTAGAAACTATATACTCCTAAAGAGACATAATATAACTTATCAACTCAATTATTATAATATTAAATGAGTCTACTTAAAAAATTAATCTATAATAGATTTCTTGTGAACTCTCACTAGTAAATTGAGTGTTATTAACATGTCGGTTTTCACCTACATCTGTTATTTCTTCCATACAAGATAGATCTCTAGAATCTGATCTAGTTATTCTTCATGCAACTAGTTAGGTTAAATATTTTGGATCTTTTTATTCTCCTCTACCGATATCATCTCTATTGATAAAACTAATTGATTATGTTCAAACATTCCGACTCATATCTATTATCTATAATAATTAAATAAGTTTTATCAAAAATCAAACTAATGAAGTTTTCCTTCCTTGACCTACATTAACTATGTTATTAATTGATATGGCCAAATATATTATAACATTATCTTGAACTATTAATGAAGTAGGAGGTGAACAGAAATTTAGAGTAAATTCTCTATGTGAATGGAGAATGGATATTACTTTTCTTCTCCATTCAGTGATTGATTCAATACCCAAAAATACATTAAATCAGTGTTTTTAAATGGATCTTCTAATATATCATGAGTGGTCACATTGGCATGACAGACCAATTCAATAGAAAATACCATTCTAGAAACCCCTCTCGTTGAATTAGGGCATATCTCAATTTCTACATAATAAATTATAGTATATATCTTATTTAAAAAAGAATTTCAATAATAAATTCATCATATTAAAAAAATTTCACTCAATAGATTATGTTTATGACAATTATTTTCCATATTTCATCCAAATAAAAACTAACATTACATAAAAATAGCATCCATAACCTTATAAAGAGAAAATATCCAATGACATGTTCTAAACATGAAAATATACTTCATAATTTATCATTCCAGATATAGATATTTTCCAATCATATAAAAATATAGAAACATTACTTCTTAGGAAAAAACATTTTCAAACTCACTATTCAATTATAAAAAAAGAAACTGAATAAAAATTTCAAGTTCCCTTCATTGGGGTTTTAAGTCTTTCAGAAACTAATTCAATATACTTGTTATTCAAAAAAGAAAACTTTACCACTTCTATAAGACTGACCTCATCTATGAAAACTGAATAAGAAAGTAGGTCTCCATATCCTCCATGAGTAAAATAAACGCCTCATCCCTTAAAATTTTATTTATTGTAAATATTTTATGGTTCATAATAGTTGAAATCATATCATTACAATCATTGAAATGAAATAAATTTATCTCATATATTGCATGATGTTTTTTCTTAAAAACAAATTTAGTATTTTATCAGGAAAAAAATTCAAATCAGTGAATGTTTATGACAATATTTAATAACATATTAGTTCCATAGATCCCACTAAAATGAACCACTATTACACTTACAATATATCTAGTGGTTCTTGAATGTTTGATTCCCCTTGTGGTGGTAATCATAGTTTGCATGTATTTCTTCATTCATTAAAATGGTTTGAAAGACCATAGGTTTAGAGAATAAAAAATAAAATAGAAGATATATGAAATTTTAGTTGTTTTCAATGTATTTTCATTTAGAACTCAATTACCTTATTTTGATTTACAAAACTCAACAGGTAACATAAATTTTAGTACACATAAATAAAACGAAATTCTATGTGGAATGTTCTATTTTGAAATACAAATACTTAAAATACTGATAACCAAAATTAAATTAAATATTGATAATAAAATATTTACATAATTTCAAAATTATTTTTATGTGTTAGTAATATTGATATAAATTCAAGAAAAAATAAATAAAATAAATTTATATTATATAATATCAAATATGTCAACATGCTATAGTTAATTAAAAATTTATGCAAATTGATTTTTTATGAAAAAAAATCTTAAGGGATATCACATTCCTGTGTATGTTCTCTTATAAAAATATATCTTAGATTAATATTCTTAGTTTTAGAATGATTTATTGGATAAATTAAAATATGTTCATAAATCATGTAATTTAATTCTATTGTATCATGATTAATGTAAAATAAAAAATACACCATTTTGGGTTTTATTCATTGCACTTATTTAAAACAACATCCTATTGTAAGGTATTTTTCATCTCCAATTGATAACGCCAAAAAATTTGGTTTCTTACATGACTAATATACTAGATATTTTCCATGAGAATAGATGCTTTATATGATTTTTTTACATACTAGTTGACATGTGGATGAAAAAAATCATAATATGAAGTAAAATTTAAATATTGTATTTTTCAAAAAATTAGAGAATGATATACAGTTCCATTTAAATAACTCAAATTCACATGGAAGGATTTAAATGACATTATTTTGGGTTGGACGTAAATATTTCACATAATTATATTAAAAAAAAATATCCAGTCTACATTAATTAATATAATGTAAACTTATAATTATTTCTCTATATAATTTTTTTAATTTGTTTTATAGTTCAATCCATATCAACAATAATTTTATTACTCATATGGTATTAATACATCTTACTATTTTCAAGTATTTTTTTAAAATAATTTATTAAATATTTATTAGTTTATAATGTTAAAAAAATTATGTTGATAAGTTTTAAATCATGTAAAATGTTTTATCTCGCCCACTATATAGATTTCATATTCTTTTTCCATAAGTTTCAAAAATAATTAAATCGATTTTGGATTGTTGATTCAAAAATTTCATCATGAACATACTTTTTTATTCATAAGATATCTAAGGATGATGTTTTCTTATGTTTGATTTTATTTCCCATTCTTACAAAAAACCATTTGATAAAATAAAATGGAATAATCTCATATACCATGTGGTTCGATCTTGTGTATATTTATAGAGGGAAATGGTACGTTTAGAAAAAATATTTTGAAACTGAGGTTATTAAAAACCAAGAGTTTGTTCAAGGTAATGTTCTTTAATTAAAAATACACTTATGAATTCAAATATAACATCCAATCATATTTAATTTAAAATTATTATATGTTTCATATGAAAAAATTCAATATATTTTCGACTAGTCATGATGTAGAGGTAAAGGTATCCTAATAATATATTCATTCTTCTTGATTATATCCACTAACACATAATATAGCATTATTTATAGTGATTACATCATGATAATAGTTATTATTTATAAATACCCATTTTTTGATAATAAGATGGTTAGAGGATACTTGAACTAATTCCCATGCATTCACCCTATTGAACTGGTTTAACTCATCCTCCATAGATTAAAAAAATATAGTAATGATTGTTCTATAGATTTGATATCTAACTAAGATAAAAAGGTAGAGTATTATACTAGGTTTTCTATATTTCTTCTTGTTTTAACTCATTCATATAAACAATATATATCTAATTATAGAGGATATACCTTTTTTGTAGTTACATTCAGAATAAATCGTTATTTTTCACCCATATCAAACCTTGAAGGATATGGTTTATGATAATTATGTTTTAAATCCTAATCATTTTTATTTTTATGGAGATTTTTATGCCTCATGTCATTGTATGAATCACCCCTAAAATGTTTTTACGTCAATTTTCTAATCAAAATGATCATTTTCATCATAATTCATATGATTTGATTCATCAATAGTACTTTACCTTCTAATGAAAACATTTTATGCATTTGTAGTAGTATAATATCCTATGATGATACCTTTATCATCTTTTGGATCATACTTACCAATTTTATACTCAGTTTTTTCTATATAAACATTGTATCTATATAATTTAATGTAACATACATTTGGTTTCTTATTATTCCCTAAAACATATGATGTCTTATTTAAAATAGGCCTTAATATAACACTATTAATGAAATAACATATAGTGTTAACATATTCATCCAAAATTAATTGGGAATGTTATATTCACATTACAAAGTTCTAGGAATTTTTTGAAAACATATATTTCTCCTTTTAACAACATCATTCTATTGCGGCGTCCTGGGGGTACAAAAAAATTGTTTAATAACATTTTTTTAGATACAAATATTAAGTCAATGTTCTAAAATTATCCCCCCTAATAACTTCTCATTGTTAAATTTCTTACAACATTTTGGTTTTTTGAACGTTTATATAAATTAATAAAAATAGTCCAACATTCACTCTTATGTCTCAAAAAATAAACTGATGAAAATTTTGAAAAAACAAATTCTTCTAGAATTTGTTTTCTAGTGAGATTATAAGTTATAGTACATCCTAAAATATCCATATAGATATTCTACGGGGGTATATACATAGTATCCTATTAAATTGTTTTGATATATGACTTCTATTTCATTCCCATTTGACATGAATCACATAGTTTTTTCCCAAACTATGATATGTAAAATCAAAATTTAAATGTTTTTTACATAACTTTTTCATGTAATTTACAATGAAATGTACAATACTCCAATGAAAATTCCACGATTCATCAATTTGAGCATTAAAATAGTTTAAATTTTTTCTATATAAATAATTATAATCAAAAGTATAAACTTTAAAATGTATTAAATTTTAAACATTAGGGATTTATTTTTTAAAATCTAACATTTTGTGTTACAAAAATGTCATTGATAAACAACATAATAAGGATGTGAAATTATTATCAGGAAGATCCTTATAATATAATCTTTAAGTAAATTATTAATGATGATGGATTATATATTTGAAAATGATTAAATTCCAACAACGATTCTTTTTTCCTTATCACAAAATGTTACATAACATCTTTTAGACTTGTAATGTGAGTGAACAATTAAGAAATCACCGCACATGATTTTTGAACAACCACTTCTAATAAACAATTTAATAGTTTTGTAGAAGTATTTTTTCCCCTACAACAAAAAATAATAAAACTATATTTTTTGCAACCCATATATATATAATGCCCGAGCCTTCCCTTCTAGACTTAGTTATTTAGAATGATGTGTAATTTTTTTTATAAAGAAACAAAACAATTACTCAACACTTCAACAGAAAAGATGACTGTTTACTAGTATAGGTTCTGAAGGATTAGCGAACACCTTAAATTTATCAGAGTTGAATAAAAAATAAAATAAATTTTATCTATGATTCTACATGCGCTAAAATGTAATGCATCTAAATACAATTTAGAAATTATATGATTTCTGTGAGAAATGTTTTAAAACAAACGGGTGAGAATTCAATTTCCAATTAAAATTTTTTGAAAACCATTGAAAAATACAATTAAAAACATCCCTTGGATAATAAATTTAAGAAATTCAATAATAAATACATTTATAAAAAAATATTTACAAAATTCTTTAATTTTATGAAAAATAAATAGTCTACGAAAACTATTTTAAACTAATACATTGATCTAGTTGAAAATATTAAGTAATCCCATAAAAACAAAACAACTGAGTCCACTTGAAAGATTGAAGGCTATCTTTGGCTTACCGACTTGATGTTTGGATTCAATCTCCAATTCCCTATCATATTTTTAATGTTCGAGTACAGGTTTTTATAAAACTTTTTTTGTCTTAGCATTCCTTATATACAAATAATTATTACTGGTGTTTTAGCTTTGAAAATATATTTATAATCACTCTTGGAACAAACATATTAAGTTTTATTTATATATAAAAATATATATACTAATCTTACAAAAAATTACATAATCGACATGGTAAGATAAAATCTCATGATACATGACTTTGCATAATCAGATAGAAAATTAATCAACATCCAAGCACTTAAAATCTCATCCTCAATGCCATAAAAATCCATTTTTGAAATTTTTAGTTAGTTGATCATGAATATATGTATACGTTAACATTAAAATGAAAAATAATCATTGATGTATTGCTAAAATCATGAACTTTATGCAATTATATATTTAATAAATGGTTAATAATTGGTTTATAATCATAAAAATATTAAATAGGATCATCATGAAATCATCAATGTGAATTAACACTTATTAAATAATTTAGTTATTATAATTATATACTTGAACATCATTCAATTATATATATAATAACAAAATAAATTTAAGTTTAAATAAACATCAGTAAATAGTATCACCTCTTAGCAATATTTATATGAAATCAAATTAAAACATATATACATATATGTTGATATATCCTTCTAATGTAATTAAAATGATAAAAAAATAATAATAATACTAATAGTTTTTTAACATATAACTATATAATAATAAAAAATTTGAACAAATAAATTTCCCGTTAATTATTTTTGTCTTTTACTTAAATAAATAAATGATCTCAGTAATTTAATAATTAAAGAACATAATTCAAAATCAAAGAATTGAAATATATTCATCACGTGAAACAAAAAAATTTAAATTATAATTTTGAAATAAATAAACTATATTTTATTAAAAAAATGAAGTAGATAAATTTGAAAATCAAATAAAACATTTTCTTCTTAAAATAATAATTCAATTAAAATGAAAGTATAAATAAATACCTTACACAAAGATTTGCAGACGACAATTGATGATTTTCTGGAATAACACTTCTTATTTATTTCACTTACGAAACCCTTTTTCTCTCGATGAAAAACTCAAAATATTTCACTCTTCTTGGTTATTGAAAAACATAATAAACAATGTCTGTAATCTTCTTTTCGCATCTCACACTCACGTGTATAAAAATTATTTGAATATCAATGAGAGTGAAGCATCAAAATAAATACACTCTCAGAAAGTCATAAAATAATATTATATATATATATATAGTTGATATATGCTCAGATTTCATGCATGTGGGGATTATTTTTTATATATATTTAAATGATCAATTTTCCTAAAAAATAGAAGATAGAGGACATGGATTTGATCCGATTTTTAATATAATGTCCAAATTCAGTGTTGAAGCATAATTAATGAAAATGATTTTTCTAACGTAATTTTAGAAAAATAATGCACATGTCATTTTATAATTTTAATATCGGTAATGAAAAAAACAATTGATGATGATTGAATCCCAAAATTGGAAAACAGTTATTAATTCACACTAAAATCGAGTTAAAGAAGTTTAAAAATAAATAGGACCATCAAATTGAAGACAAAAAATAAATTTTTATACAACCGAGCCCAACAAATAAGACCTGAAAAAAAGACTACCCATAGATATAAGAAATATAAAATAGGAGGATGTCCATATCGGAGAAGAAGAAAAAATAGAATAAAAAATAACTATTGTGTATTTACTAACCAAAAACCAAAACGATAAACAAAATCTTAATGTACATAAACTAAAATCAAATTGTAGTTTCAAAAAAATCATAGGCCATTTCCTCCAAGAAATATGTTTTGGACCACATATCCAAATATCGAAACCCTCACCCAAGTTCCTTTACTTGAATTCATCTCACTCAAACATCAATCTCCCTTATCATCTCGAGTCATCACCTACAGCCGACCACATTGTGAGATGAAGGCGAACCAGAACTGACAAAGCCATCGACTCTAGGTCTCTTCTAGATGTCGCTCCTGAGCTTAGCGACATCCAAAAATTCGGATGGACTCTCCATAGTGTCTCATTCTTTTCTTTTGATTTCACTGATTTGTCAAACTGTTTTGTTCTCAATTATCTAATTTTGGAATTTGTATATATATAAATATTAATATATCTATATATATATATCTAAAACCAATTGTTTAATATTATCATATTATAAAAATTCTATATTGTCAATACATTTTAACATATCTAATATATATATATCAATATATAATATGTTTCTTTAAACAATAGTCTTTCTTTTTAAATATAAATTTTATTCATTATATAAATATAATTTAATTCAATACCTTATAAAACAATATTTATTCAAACATAACTTTAATTAAAGATAATTTTCATAATTAAAAAATATATTTTAATATCATAAATATTAATATCTATGCATAAAATAAATTACATATATATTTATCTTATGTAAATAAATTATGAAGCATCTCCTTTATAAATTTGTTAACATTTTCTTATTTATCCTGATTTTAGTTAAATATGAGTATAAACATAATTTATTATTATAAAACTAATTTTTAAATATATAATTAAATAATATTATATTTTATTACATGTAATTTAAATTCTATTGGGTATTACCTTCTCCCCACACCCCCTAAATTAATTGCGCCATCGCAATTCAGTTTTGTAAGACAAAAACAATTCTGAAGTTCTGTCATCAGAATTATGAAATTAGGGTCGATAAACTCCTAGACATGACAACATCTAATCTCCTAATTTATCTATATCGTTCCTCAGATACCATTTATAATGCCCCGAGCCTGCTCATCTGGACTCAATGCTTAAAAATGTATTGTATTTTTTTATAAATAAATAGAACAATTACACAACATTTTAGCACAAAAGGTAACCTTTTACCAGTCTAGGAAAATGGAGGATTAGATGACACATTACATTTATCATATGTGAATATATAACAAAAAAATATTCCACTATGATTTGGTGCACACTAACACAAAAACCATTTAAATCCAATTTATAACTTCTAGAATTTCTATAAAAATAATTCTTAAAACCAATGGGTGAGCATTAAATTTCCGAATAAAGAGTTTAAAAACCTATGATAAATACCATTAATAACATCACTTTGATAATATATTTAGAAAATTTGATTATAAGAACATTTGAAAAATAACCTTTAGAAAATAATATAATTCTTTGAAAAATAATTATACATTGGGATTTCTTTTAAACTATAATAGAGATTCAGTTTTGAATACTAAGAAGCCCGTTAAAAAACAAAACATGAAAAAAAGCTTATTACCATGGTTCAAAACCAGGGAAATAGAGCCCAAAATCATGGCCATAGGCTACGTCAACATTTTTTCCCAACCGTGGGATCTATCGTCATGGCAGTAGGGTCTGACCTATTTACACGGTTTTAACCGTGGCTATAGGTTGCCTAATCCCATAGTTTTGAAAACTATTGAAAAATGTCTCTCTGTTGTTAACCATGGCAGTTGACCTATGGGAATAGTTTTAAATGTCGCTATAGGGCCATATTTCAATGGTTTTAACCATGGATATAGACTAAGAAAACGGTGGCAGTAGCATAAAAATAATATCTCCCAAGCTGGATTTGATCCCAGCACATTCCCTTAATGTTCTAGCACCCTAAGCACTGCATCACCGAAGATTTTGTGTATATATCTATATAATATGTTATATATATTATCAAAAACCACGGAATTATCCAAAAAAACCATGGAAATTGTTCTTCCCGCCATTTTTTGGCGGGAACTCTTTTCTATCGCACAACAATAGGATACCTATAGCCACAGTTTTGAAAACATTGGAAATAGGTAACATAACCATTGCTATAGGTGTGGGATATATCCACTATTTTGAAAATCATGGCTATAACCCATGAAAAAAGACCTATATACACAATTTCAAAATCGTGGAAATATGCCACATAACCATGGTCATATCCACCTATAATCATAGTTTTAAAATTGTGGCTATAGATCAGTGGCTATAGCCTTTTTTTCTAGTAGTGAAAACAAATGATCCCACTTGAAACATTAAAGTCTATCTTGTGACAACCCACATGATGGATGAATTCTCTCTCCAATTCCTTAAGTATTTACAAAGTTCAAGTATCAGTTTTTATAAAACATTTTTTTTATCATAGCTAGTCCAATATATATATAATCTTCACTGGTGTTTTAGTTTTGAAAGTATATTTATAATCATGGTTGGAGAAAACGTGTTCAATTTTATTTAAATATAATTCTACAAATAGTAATCTTTATAGAAAATTACATATTTGACATGGTATGATCAAATCTCACTGTACTTGACTTTTCAGAACCACATGAATGATTAATCAACATCCACGCACTTAAAATTTCATCCTTAATGACCTAAAATCCATTTTTTTATTTTTATTTAATTTATCATGCATACATTCATATGTTAACATTTAAATGACTACGAAATCATCGATGTATGGCCAAAATCTTGAACATAATGCAATTATATATTTAATACTTGGTTAATAATTAGTTAATAATCGTGAAAATATTGAACTGGATAATCATACAATCATCGTTGTGAATTAATACTTGGTTAATAATTTATTTAAAATAATTATATACTATTAAATCAGGAAAGTATATATATAATAATACGATAAATTTAGGGATGAATAAAAATCCAATAAATAGAATCTCCTCTTTCCAAGACTAACATGAAATAAAATTAAAATAATGATATATATATATACTAAATAGGTAATTAAAATGATAAAATAATAATAATAATAATAATAATAATGTGTTAACACAGAACTAAATAATAATAAAATGTTTGCATAAATAATTTTCCCTTGCTTCATTTTTGTCTTGCACGTTGTTAAATAAACAATCTTACTAATTCAAGAATTAGGGAACATAATTTGGAATCCAAGAATAGAAATATTTTCATCACGTAAAACCAAAAAATTAAAATCATAATTTTGAAATAAATAAACTATATCTTATTTAAAATTATTAAATAGATAAATTTGGAAAAAACTCAAAATATCCCTTCCTAAAATAATAATGTATTTTAAATGAATGTATAAATAAATCCCTTACACAAAGATTTTCATATTAATCTTGATGATGTTTCCAGCAAAAGAATTCTTATTTATTATACATAGGAATCCCCCTTTCTCTCGAAGAAAAATTGAAAATATGTTACTCTTTAATCCCATTGAAAAAGATCAGAGACAAAAAAAAGATGGCATTCTTTCTTCCACTTCCCTCACTAACGAGTATAGTAATTATTTAGAATATCAAAGTTAGTGAAGCTTCGCCTTAAATACACTCTTAGGATGTCATAAAAGAATATATTATATCTATCAAGTTGGTAGATTATTGGATTACAAGATGGTTGGAATGCTTTTATATATTTTTAAATGATCAATTATCCTTGAAAACACCATGAAAGAGGATATGGATTTTATCTGATTTTGAAAATAATTAACAGATTTAGAATTGAAGCATAATTAATGAAAAAGAATTTCTTAATGAAATTGTTGAAAAAGGATACACATGTCGTTTTTTGTTTTTAATATCGGTAATGAAACAATCAATTGATTAATATTGAATCCAAAAACAAGACAACTAGTATTAATTCATGTGGAAACCGAATTCATGAAATTCAATACTCAATAGGACTAACAAATAGATGAAAAACAAGAAATTGTTATACTAACCAACCTAAAAGATAAGGCTCAGATAAAAAAACCAATTTACATATATATGAAATCTGAAATAGGAGGACATTAATATCAGAGAAGAATTAAAAAAGAATGAAAAATATAATTTTTTTAATAACCAAAAACCCAAACCAAAAACAAGATCAATACATACACAAAAACCTACTTGCAGTTTCAGACAAATTGAACGTCATTTCCTCATGAAATATGGTTCTCCCATAGAACCAAAGATTGAAACCCTAACATTAGCTCTATTATTCGACTTCATCTCACTCAAACATCGATCTTCTCTGCCAGCTCAACTCATCCCCTATGGTAGACCATGACTTTGGGATATGAAGACGAACATGCAATGATAAAGCTCTCAATACTTGGTCTCCTCTCGACTTTTCTGCCATGATTGGAGAGAGCCACGACTTCGAATGGACTCACCCATGGCATAGCAAACCTCCACACCCCGTACCTGACCTAAAATCGATCCCATTTCTCAAAATCCATTGTGTTTCTATTTCTTATTATTTCATTTTTTTATATTTGGTTTCACCATTTTGTAAATTGATTTTTATCAATTATATTATTTTAGTGTATATATATAAATAGATTATTATATAAATATAAATACTTAAAACTAATAAATTCTTATTGTCATATTATAAAAATTCATTATTATTAATCCGTTTTATCTTATATAAGATTTATATATATATAAACATATCAATATATAATAATTTTATTTAAATAATATCCATTCATTTTAATTATAATTATTAGTCGCTATATAAATATAATTTAATTCAATAACTTATAATACAATATTTATTGTAAAATCACTTTTATGAAAGATGATTTTTATTATTAAAATGTATATTAATTAAAATAAAAAAATTTAATATGTATGCATAAAATAATTCATATACATATTTATCTATTTAAAATCAATTTTTAATCATCTCTTTTATAAATTTATTAACATTTTCTTATTTATCACGATTTGAGTTAAATACAAGTATAAACATAATTTATCCTTATAAAACAAAATTATAAATATATACCATAATATTATTATATTTCAGTAGTTGTTATTTAAATTCTATCGGGGTGTTACAATATCCTTTTCTCCTATATTATTAGAAAACAAAATACATATTAATCCAAATATGTTTGGGTTTTACAAAAACAATAGCAACACAATGTTTAAATATTTCATTAAAAAGTGTCTTTAATCATAATATATTTAAGAAAATCTATAATATATATACTAGTATGATATAATATTTCACGATATAGAAATCAAGTATTCTTTGAGATGTATTTATATTTGAAAACATTGCACAATTTATTTTATAATATATATGCTTTCTTCTTGAATTCATATTCAATGTTTATATTTTTTTATATGATTTTGAATATGAATTGTTTTAGGTAACCCCCCCCCCCCAAGTCATCACAATTGTGAAATAATTTCTGTTTTGAACCAAATTCTATATGATATCATTTTTATCTATTTGGTAAATGATGTAGTAGAATTTTTCAACTAATCATTGAGATATGATATTTATGTATTTAGGTCATATTATTCTCAAAAAAATGTATTAATTCCTTAGAGATTCATTTTTTTCATTTATTCATTTTTAGATACTAAAATTGTACAATATACATTTAGTTCTTCATAATTGTAGTTTTAATTTTTTGATTCATACTCATGCTCTGGAAAATAATAATAATGTACCTCATTTTAATGATCCAAAATTAATATGTTATCTTTTTTATTATGATATTAAAATTTTGATTATTTGGATTTACATAATCTGATGTCTTCAGAATCACTTCATGTGGCCTTTGTAGATCTCTTAAATTTTTTATTATTCCCACGTTTTTGAAGAACTTTATATAAGACAGTTTATTTTCATGAAAGTTTGGATAATATGGATTTATATATCCTATATTATTATAATAAGAACAACCTAATTTTTTGATGTTTTCACTATCCTTCCAATACTTATTGATGTGTATTATAAAACCTATTCTCTTAATAACTAACATTCAGGTATTTTAGAAAAACTATGCATGTTCATCATATGATCTAGAATAGAATGTGGAATTTTTTTCATCAGTTGGTTTATTTATATAAAAAATATTATTCATTTTTAAATATTAATGAGTTTAATTTTTCAAAGAAGCATTTTCTTTTACGACAATTTTACATTCTCTATATTTATCTTCCATTTGAGATTGATATTACATGTTTTCCAATGAGATATTTTTTAAAAAATCATGATCACTAGGGAATGTCTAATGGAAGAGGAGATTAAATTCCACATAGGAGGTGAAACTATTATAACATTCAGTGCATTCTCAGGATGAGTAATTGGTGTCCCTAGAGATGTAATATTATTCAAAATATCAATGAAGCTTCCACTGGGATGAGTAAAGAAACCCCCATTATACATTTTGTATGTTCCAAACATATGATTTGTTCTATCATATTTAAAGGAAATCACAATGTTTGTAACCTCGCATGAAACAAATATAGTAGTACTTATTTTATTATCTATTTGTCCATGTTTATCTTAATTAACCAAAACAAGAATATGTCCACATATTGTAAAATTCAATGCATTAAATTTCAGTTCAAAATTATATTTAGAATCAAATTCCTAAATTTTAATTTGACTCATTTAATATTCATAGGGATTCCTTACCATAAGATAAACCTTTAATAATAGGTTCCTAATACAAAAGGTTATTCATTCAAATTAGAAACCATAATTTTCTTCATTAATGTAAGTATATCAAAATATTGTCATACCTTCTATGTTATATTCCATGGAATCTATTTGAATGTAGATTTTGGAAATAAACATCTTTAAATATATGAAATTAATATTCATGATCCTTAATACAAATTATTGTCCTTCATATTGGCTAACTAAAAATACATGATTGGTTGAAATGAGTTCCTAATTTTTTTTACATTAAACCACCCTCTTCATGCTATGTGAGTTCAAGTAACTTCCTTAGTAAAAATTGGAACTGAAAATATAATATCTTATTATAAATACAATTAACATCATATATTTATAGTTGTTTGGGTAACATAAATCCCCTGGTCCACTCGACCAAGGCTTTATTCCATGTGTTATTGAATTTTAATTTTGATTGCACTTTATATAGTAGATACCGGCAATGTATATATAATTTTTACTTATTACAATGGTAAAATATATTTCAAAAAACCTATACCATTATAGGACCTATCCAACTCCATTACAAACTTAAATAAAATGAGTGTGAAAAATATAGATAAACAAACATTACACAACTATTGAAGTATACAGATGCAGTAATGAACATAACATATTCAAATATATAATAAAATAGTACGATTTCCTTCATATTAAAGCTTTGGATAATCGTCTATTTCAATCGATGGACTTTTCAAATGCCGCACATGACCATTTTATGTACTGAAATTATTTTTTAAGGTTATAAATGTTTTAAATTTACATGAACATCTCATTGTCTGTATATATATATCGATATATTTGTCTATCTTATCATGATGTGGCTAACTATCTCAATTAGTATCTCGTTTTTTATTTTGAATATAATTATTTTAGATAACTACCATGGTCATGTGGATGATTCCTTGAAAATATAATAATATGGTATATTAATTTCATCTACCCCTACTTACCAAATATGGAATATTATTTTATAGTTGTTATGTTAAAAATATTGTTATTCGAGTCATTCCATTCCATGAAAAGAGACACATTATAAAAAAGTGACGATTCATTAATTATATAATTAAACTTCTGTTATGTATATAATAATTAAATGACATATCAAGATATTATGAATGAAATCATGACAAGCTTCATACTAGGTAGTTTGTCGGAAGATATCAAAATGATAGCACAAATCATAAAGGATAAATTCATTGGACTCCTCATATGATAAAATATATTATTTAATTACATAGCGTGTAATATAATTAAATTCAAAATTATGCAGAATAATTATTATGCATAAGATAGTTATGCCGCTGGAGTGTAAATCTTAACATTCATGCCTTCTCTTGTCATTTTCAATGTAATAATTTGTGAATGTACTATACATAAGATAATTCTTTTTTGAAACTACAATCAAACAAAAATATATAACTTTGAACGTGTTGTAGGCTTTCAGTTATCTTAAAAAGTTATTGCATAACGTAGTATGATTAACCTTCAACTAATTTTTTTATAATTCTGAGAAGATGAAATATAATATTAAAACATATATTCTAATAAGATAAAATATCATGTCATAGATTATACACTTTACTCGGCTTAAGATAATAACTTATGGTCTATGTAATAAATATTCCTTATAAAAAAATAATATGAAACACCCATTGAAAAAATCGTTAGCAAAAATGGGTTTTTTTTATCATTAAAACACACAAAAATTTATATATATTGGAAAAAATAGGTATGTTCAATAAGAGGATTTAATGGAAGAATTCTAAAATATTTAAAAATTATTCATCATTAAAATAATTTATCCATGATAAAATGATATGTATGTAGAGAAGAAATGAATATATTTGTAGTCATGGATAAATCATGGAAATTTAAGAAATGTTTTCCATTGTTTAATTTCTCAATGGATGAAGATAAAATATTATATTCCAATGAGAATAATTATTACCCATTCCAACCAAAACATGAATTGGAAATGATATATAAAAAATATTTCATTACATTATGTTCCCATTGAAATAACATTAACAATGGTAGGTAATTGATATCTATTTAAGTCATCTCATTATTTTACCTATAATAAATTTCATTTGTAATTTCATGTTATTTGGAGTGTTTAAAGGAATAAAATTGTCAAAAATTATTATAATGTGCCAATCTATTTATTTTTCAGGATATTTATAATACAGTACCGAATCCTAGAATATCGTGAATATGTTTGGGATTTCAATTGGACCATAACATGACATATCATTATGACACTAATCGTTCAATGGGAATATGGAATCATATCTAAAAATTTAGTGCATATTCATCTATCCAAAAAAATTTAAACCATATTAGAATTATTTCATATAGATAAATTATATTTTAATAAGGATAATAATTGTTCATTGATGAAATCTCTTTTTTATGTTATAAATATCCAACCATAAAATATTATCATTGTTGGGATTAAAATGATTGTGATCTCAATAGTGATATTATCTATAAAATTGATGAAAATGAAGATAAATCCATTAGTTAGAAGAATTTATGTAACATAAAATGATCACCAATAATCATATAATAATCTCCATCATTGGATATTAGCATTATACATATATTTTGATGAGTTTTAAAAATGGTACTCAAATTGTTTATAATTTCTTTGGGATCCAAATAATATTATAATAAGTTATTATCAAATATTTAGTTTTTTTAGGGGAAATCGATAAATTATGTATTTGAATGAAATATCTCTATAAATGATTTTTATTAAAAATAATATTTGATGTCACTTAGTTGAATGTGTATTACCATGAGCCCATTTATATTTCATATTTGGGATACAAAGATTCAGATAATTTTTTGTAATTTTAGGAAAACCTATTAGAATTCGTAATGATATGATTACCAGGATATATGGAGTTTTCATTCCATTAAATGGTATCTTCAGAAAAAAAAAAATATTAGAAATTATCCCTTGTATTTATTAAAAAAATTGTTCAATGATGTATTTTGAACTCATGTCCTCCTAAATATAATTTTTTGCTATGAAATTTAGTTTGTACAAAGTAGAATAATTGAGATAATTATTTATATTATTATGTAATTTACTAGTGTACATTTATTATATAGGTGTTATAATATTTTTTCTTACAGCATGTATTGGATATTTGAATCATTTAAAACTAATAATTTGGTAATTAATTTATGTTTTTTACCATTACACAGTACAAAGACTCAATATTCATGAAATACTATTTCCAATATCAAATTTAGTATTTTTGTGAAGTTATTCAATCCATGTATAACATTTTTAGTCCAACTGAAACAATATTTATATTTTATAAAATAAATAATAAATGATTAGATATATCATTCATGCCTCATTATTGTTGTATATCTCTAATAAAAAATCCAATTGATCACTTATCCTATTATTTTAGATCATTTTAAATTTTTGCCTTTTTTAGTTAACTCTTCAAGGTATATTATTCCATTTCAATCTCTTCTGAGTTACTTTTTCTTATACATTGATCAATTTTTCCTAGATATTCTAGTAAGTAATATTATTTCATCAATCATAATTTTATTTATTAATTCATGATTTTTTGATCTTATCATATCCTAATATGGGCCCCCATAATATATGTTTCTAGTAGAAAACCCGATAGTATAAAAATAATCAATATGTTGTAGGTTGTACTATTAAAGTCCCATTAGTAGAAACCTCAAATATTTTTTATATTGGGTTTAATTTTAATAATAATTTTTCATAAAATTTTTAATTTTATATTATAATTTTTTTATATACTTCGAAAAAACATTAAGGATAGATTTTATATGGTGTAATAATTTAAATATTAAATAATTCCATATTGTAAGTGTTTCATAAAATAAATATATTTTTCTTAAAATATATTAATTATTTTCATAAAAATATATCTTATTGTTTATAAAAAAACTATATAACGTTGCAAATGATTACCTTAAAAAATTATGTCCCTTTTTGAAAAAAATTAAGTGATTCTCAGATGATTTTTCTCTCAAAATTATAGTTATACACTTCAATGTTGATAAACTATACTTGAAATTTTAATATAAAAAATTCATCAAGATTTTCATAATTTTTCATTGAAATGGTTGTTAACTTTGAATTATGTTTGTAGGTGATATGTGAGTATAATTTATTGTAAATATTAATATTATTTCTATATTATATATATTAAAATTTTTGACCCCGTATATTTTTAAAACAACATGGGAATCCCGAGAATAAATAGTTGGAATTTGTGGAATGAGTGCTACAGTAGTTTGGAGTTTCACATTTTATGGTCTACTTTTTAATGATTACACTTCGATTGTGGAACTTACATTCCAATATGAATCATTAGGAAATTATATATGAGTTGATAAACTTTAATAAATCATATTATTATATATGGTTTTAGGATGTATGATCATATTTCCCCTCCATAGGATGAAGGATTTTACCTAATAGTATTTTTAAATAGATTTATTTTATATCTGTAAAAGGTTATTTACACTTTAATGTTTGTATTTATAGACACTATAATTTATATTGTATGAATATAGGTAATGAATATTTAATATTTTTAAGTGTATATTTTTTTGTGATTAAGGAAGATAATTAATTATTAAAATTAATATATGAATTATCTCAAAAATTCTTATTTTTTTAATTATATCTAGAAATTTAAAATTTATTTTCTATTGAAAAAATTAAACTATATCTACTTAAAAAAAATTTAAGCATGATAAATCATATTTTATATCGACAGGTTTTATGTTTCAGGAAAACTATAGTAGTCATTGAATTATATTTTAATGAAAAAATTATCCTTTTGAATTATATGTTATAACTAAAAATTTAATTTTATATTTTTTCCTAAAAGCCTAGTTATTGGTGACTCATGTTATTGAACAAGTGTTCTCACAATCACACAATAAATATATATTGAATTATTGAATCCTTTAATTCAATACATGTCGGTAAAAAATGTGAGAAATTTTACTCTACATCATTATTCTAATATCTAGATTTGGTGTATATAGGACGAAAGGTGAAATATGTTTCGATTATACATAGATATAGTAATTTGTATTTACTCTTATTTGTTTTTCTAAATTAGTTTATTTTAAATATTATACATCGAAATCCAATTATTTGTATTTCCTGATCTTTTATATGGTATTTTCATGTATTTTAAAAGTTGTGGTTCTTTATTATTGCGTAGTATTATAGACATTATAGATTTGTTTGACTTACTGGTTAAATAAATATATCTATGATTAAAAAAATTTAAAAAATTTATTATATAATAATATGAATATTTATACACATATTTTCATTGATGACTTCCAACTTAAAATCCCTTATCTAGTATTTTATATGGTTTAAAAAATCTCAAAGATAAATTTGAATTACATTGACACCATTTTTCATCCTATTATGATCTGTATTGGGATTTTTTTCTTAAGGACACCTCTCTTTGTTATTGGAATTGGGTAGCCCAGGTTAGTTCATCCCAGATCTCATGTGGCCCTATATAAAAATTAAATGACCTCCTTGTTATCAACTAAAATCATGTTGTTTTTAAAATCATAATATCTCATGGGATTGTATCCCATTCATGTTTTCTATCATACCACTATAACCAAATCATACAATATATAAAAATTCACTCTATCTCAAAACTAAATAATTTTTAATGACATAACCAACTCCACTCAAACCAACAACACTCTTTAAATAAACCAATTTCCTTATACAATTATAAATTATACAGGTTCATGGTCATATCCAATGTACATGACATATAATCCCTATTATATATTATTATAGTGCTGGTATTGTCTCCATCATCAATTTATATGTTAAATAATGAATTTGTGCTTATTTTTATTTAATGAGGAAAATCTCATCTCCTACCGATGCCTTCCAAAATCTTGATGGTGGATGGATAAATACACCACTAGATGAATATTATGTAACACATAAAATCCAAAGTTCTCACAATAAACTAATTAAATTCAATGATGATCTCCCGTTAGGATCTTGTTGAGTTTTCATTACTCAAGTCATAATGATTATGGACCTAATAGTATTTTTCTCAATTAATCTATATTGGGTGTCCCACGGTTCCACAATAAATACATATACAAGGAGCCTAAAATTTTTCAAAATAACATCTATAAAATATATCACCCTTGTTATTTTCACATATTCGGAATATTTTGTATAATACATCACAATACTTTATTTTATAACATAATGGTAACCATTGACTATATATACTCATATAATTACATGTGATTTCAAAAAAAATGTCATCATCCTCATATAGTTTGTGAAAACATATAATTTATTAAACTGATCATTAATTTATACTTTTATATATAATAATTAATAACCTCCTTAGAACATAAATTAAATTTTTATCACAAATAGATTCCTCGCTAATCTTCTTTAGAAAATCCCACATTAAAAAATTAATAAATACACTTACTTTGATTTAAAATAGAAATTTTTTATTCCATTTATTTAAAACTCTCCCATTCCTTGGATATAAAATATTAATGAGCATTATCATAAATTCTAATTTAAAGGTTTTATATATTTCCATTTAGGTAATGATCTGTTGAATTCATCTCACCCTACTATAAAAACTGTATGATATGTCTCTAGAGCACTATTGATCAATTTGTAACCATGAGAATCAATTTTCTCTCCATGTGATTCATTAAATTTTATAATTAAGATAATATCATATATTATTTTTTGGATAATAATATTATATTTCAAATCAAAATAAATTTTAAAATATAATTTCCTAATGTTCATTAAATAATGATCATGCAGTCTCACACAATGAAAAGAAAATCTATTCTCCCTGAATAAGGGTCATGTACCACTCTTACATGTCTACAAAATTATTTTTTGTTTTACTTATCATTTTTTAGTTCTATAAAAACCATATAAAAAACCAAAATATATATCCAATAAACTATTATAAGAAACAAAAAAATTAGGTGGCATAACACATACTGATTAGTGATAGGAGTTCAAAATCAAAACCAATATAATGTTGTCAGTTTAAAATGCCAACCTAAAGCTACACTTACAGAGATCTATACATTTCATTCATAAATATTACATCAAAAAGATTATTTTTATATTATAAAATTAGGATCCATTCGAGAAACACAATGGTTTAGTTTCATTGGAGACTGTATAAATTTACATATTATTCATGAAAGACCATTAATATATCATATAAAGATAATCCCATATAGTAATATTCTTAGACATCCCAACAAAAAACCTATATCCATAGAATAGTAAAATGATACATAAGAAATTAAGAGATGAGATACTCAGTATTGGTAAATAAAATAGATATCAATGATCACATACACATAACATGATCCTAAGGGTGTGTGAACATGATATTAACATTTTTAAATAACACCCATAATAACAAATATTATAATCATGAATAATGGTTCAATGTTTCATCTTCATATGTCACGAAAGTAAATTCAATCATATAACATGAGACTTAAGGGAGTAAAATTGGAATAATACATAGACTTCTAGAATAAAAATATGTTTATAACATTGAGAACATGTATAAAAATAAATATGCTCACAAATTACATAAGGACAAGAAATAAAGACCACACATAAACTTATCGACATGAAACTTGGTCCACATATAATATTATTTATATTAAACCCATTCCACTCATAATCTAATTGATATGAAATTATTATAAATAAAAAATATATGGACATGAAAAAAATTCTAGGATTAATCTGTTATATATAAAATCTAGCTCCTCCTATAAATTAATTGATATGAATAATCGGTTCACACGATATTTTTTGATGTTGAAAATTATATATATGCATAATCTTATATATATGAATTCCAAGTTCAAACATAAAATTATGGTAATAAATTTCAAATTCATACATAAAATTTAATCATGAAATCTGTTTCATGGATAACATATTTACCTCATTATTTTTCCTTATATAGCTAATTCATTTAGGGATATTGGTGGACCCGACATTCGCATATTCATAATCATGTAAATTAATTTCACAAGATAATAAATCATATCTTTGTAATATAACCAATAGAAAATAAAAAGGTTTTATCTACATAAAATCATTATAATTATAAAACACCCATATAATGTATAAGGAATGTATCATTGGATTATTTCCCTTGAAATAAATAAGTAAATTGAAATAAGTTTACCATAAATAAAAAAATATTTTAAGAGAAAAATGGAACATTTCCTGAGTAAAATAACCCTTTCAAATTAAAATAAAATTATTAAATCTTAAATAATTCACCAAATTTGGTCAAAAATATTTTCATTGAGAATTAAAATTGAACTGTGGAATGGAAACTAAAATGAATTGATAAATCATAAAGATGGAGATTTATGTTCATACAGAAAATGTAAAAATAAATCATTATATAATGTATCATAATTTATGTGATTTTTTTAAAATCATATGGAATTGTTTCAAGACTGTACACTTTCCTGGAATGTGATTCTGAGGCCCCGAGTTCCTAGAATGTAATTTTGATCTTATTTTAATGTTTTTTTAGTAAACATGTGGGCAGGGTTTTATATCATTGGAACTTGTGCTCAAATTGAAAATACAAGGGCGCCGCTGAACTTAGAACTCTGATATTCTTCTTGAATGGACTTAATGTCGACCTGCAAGGGTCATACAAAATATCTAATTTGTGGGAAATTTTGGAAAAATGAGAAAATAAATATAACAAGTTATATTTCTACATTCTCACCATTGAGAGATGGACGGTGACGCGGCAGTGTGGCGATGAGGTGGCAATGAGTCGCAATTGAGGAATCCCCTTAATGGCTTGTTGTTCATGTGTATCAACTATGTTATTTCATAAATGAAATAACGTAACGACGGAACGTCGCAGCATAATAAAAACTTCATGACATGTTTTTTTATTAGATTAATGCATTGGATAATGGAGAATTTAATGGTGGTCAAATCATGGATGAACATCCAGTAATATTTCTCTCTAATAAATATTGACAAATGATAGAAGAACGTCATTGACATCGATATACCTCGAAGGATGAACCCGGGATGAAAAAAATGACGTTGACCTTATAAAACCTTGAGCATGGAACACTACAATAATGAACCTATATAAAGTTAGGTGTTTAAACCATTTGAAGACTCTAGGTTCTTATTTCCAATGAAAAAAGTTGAATGACCCCTGAATAGTTTAATCTATGGACCATGCATTCTTTCAAGAGGTTGAATTATTTTTGTATTTCCATATCCGGGATTATATTATCACTTGTGGTGGTTGAATTAAATTCTTGAAACAACCCATGTTTTTAAACTTATAACACAGAGGGAGAAGACCAACAAAAACATTTGTTGAGACCCTCAACATGTTCGATCTTCCTGGATGATTTCTCAAAATGGAAAAAAAGTGAATTTCAGGTTGTCACAATTAACGGGAAAACCAAATGATTTCGTAGTCATAGACGGATTGAGAAATGGAGCACTGGAGTAACTCTGGTGGCCCATAAAAAAACCATCAGTGCACTAGTACAAGTGGCGGCCATAGGTAGAGGGTAGCGGCACGCCAGTCAGTGTGCCATTGTGGTAGAGGGCCGCGACCAGTAGGTCCCAATGTCATGGAGAATAATGAAGGCGTCCGGGCCACCCAGGCGAACCTCGGAGGCCACAGTCGCTCATCCATGGTTCCATGCTAGCGTTGCGTAGACTGAGTAAACCTGTGGATTTATTCTACATGTGATGTGGAAGAAAAATCCACTCATTCCTATCAGAGACAACGTGCAGCGCAACATGCTATGGGCTAGATTCACTTGATCGTGGTAGTAGAGGAGCCAAAGGCAGCTCCCTGTCCCATCCTAGGTAGGCCTCTACTGGACAAAGTGAACCCACAGTCCAGACCCGCACTACCAGGTTGGACCTGCGGTACTGGCCTCGACCCACCCTATCAGGCCAGACCGAGTCGGGTCAGACCAAACTCAGACCCAATAGGCCCCTATTTCTCTAAAATTCATGTATCATTCAAACCGGGTGTCCGATTGACATGCCCTTAGTGGAGTTGTGACCCTTAGGATGAGGAGGTTCTTCTGAGATACATTATGTGAGTTTCAGAATATATTGGCGTATTTCTAGGTTTGATTGGACTCGAATCCAACTGGACCCTTTTTACAAAAATTCACATATCATACAGACCCGTCATTTATTCAAAGCATCATCTTTAGCGTAGGGATCCTTATGACGAGGCGGTTATTTGGAGGTAATCTATGTGGGACTTCATGGTAGTTGAGGCATGTACAATGTCTTATAGAGAGGATCCACACGCAATCAAGTGTTCTACATATGGGAATCCAGTGGTTGGATGTGACATGATTAGTAAATAGTGATCTTTTGTGTGTCAGCACCTAGTGATCAGGTGTGGCTCAGTACCTATAGATCCTATGTGGGTCAGCACCTAACAATCCTATTATGGTCAGCACCTTGCGATCATGTGTGGGTCAGAAGCAAGTTACACTATTTGGATCCTCAACATATCCTTTCAATAGAATTAGATGATCTAGCATTATGACTAATCATATTTACTTCTATACTTACGTTATACATAGTATGAGCTATGTCTTCTACTTTGTGCTATGTGTTTTAGATCATTCTTAGTGGTATTACCTTTGTGGTATTTCCATTGTGGTTCTTTCATTTGTGGATTACTGAGAGGCCCTCAGGAGTCTTAGGGTCCGCACTGAGTATTTTTATTCTCACCCTTGCCTGATCTTCACCTACAATTGTTTTTTCTAGTGAAAAAGACAGACATATTTGTCCATAACATTGGGGATCTAGGAATAAATGGTTCTCAAAGGTGTATTGATAGAGGTGGTGTGCTTCAGTGAAATCCGATATAGATCCAAACCTACCATTCTGGTCGGATCCTTGGTAAATGAACTCAATATCTTGTACTTCTTTTTCCTATATTTTCCTTTCAGTTGTTCTTGTATTTGAGCCCCTTTACTTTCATTTTAGACACTTTACCCTTATTAGTGATACTTTATGGTGGTTGTACTACTTTCTTTTCTTTTTGGTTTTCTTCGTGCGGTATGCCCTGTCTGTGTGTGTATAGGTTCAAAAGCAATGACTTTAGTTTTGGGATATGCCTTTCTGGTGATAGTCAGCTGCCCCTAGACTATGGAAGGCAGGGGTGTTGTCACAACATTGTCCCTAGTGGAAGGGTCATGATAAAGTGGTATCAGAGTGTGGTCAGTTCTACTAGAAAGACACAGTGTCTGTAAATTTCAATGGGGGAGATAGTGTTAAGTTTCATGAGTTTGGATTTCTATCCAAAAATTCCATTTTTGGTGTGGAAGTTGACATATCCATACACCCAGACCATGAAATATGTTATCCCACCCAGTACATGAAAACACAAGTTTCATGTGTTATGGAAATTTTTTTCTCTTGACCTATATTGAGTTAGCTCAATAGATTTAACTTATTGATTGTGGAACATCTTTTTCCCTATAGGATACCACCATGAAGATAGCCATCCAGGATTCTAGTTAGAGATCATGAAGATGGTCCATCGAGCGATGATTTGTCATTGTAGGGACCTCTTACAATTATATTACAATCGGGTTGTGTACCAACATCACCACCACTAGAAGATTAGAAGTTTCTACCAACCCCACTAGTGGATAATTCACGCTGACTGAGGGCACTATATAAATTATTGTGAGAGAGGCATCTAAGGATTTATATATTGATAGATCATCATGCTTCTAAGTATTGGATGGAGGAAGTTGATTGGGTTTTTATCCTAGTAGAAACAACTATAGACCAGATAGTGGTTATAGCCTCTTACATTTTTCATGTCATAATAAGGAGATGGTGGAGCATGACACTCCAAACACTAGAGAAGGTGAAAATTTTAGGGTCGGACTTCGAGAGACTCTTCAGGGCAGAGTTCGCACCAGATACAATACACTCAATGTGTATTCAAGAGATAATGCACCTATAGCATGGATGCCTAACTAAGAACTAATACTAAACGAGGTTTAACGACCTCTCTGCTACTCCAATGACATGACATGAGACAAATTTTTCACATATCAAACCCTTGAGTAGGGAATTCAACAGGAGATTAGAGTGACGCTGATTTTTCTCAGCATTTTTATGATGGATGTAGTGATAGAGTGAGCCATAATGGTCGAGAGCTTCCTAGCTGAGTAGGAAATGATGGTGAGATCTACCATCAGATGATAGTTGTCTGAGTCATCTTTAACATGCAGTAGCCAGATGACGCAGAGGACCAAATGGGAAAAACATTATAGAGGATGACTTGAGGATGAAGGGTTGGAGGATTGGAGCTCACGAGGCAGTAGAGGAAATATGATGGCTAGAATTTTTTACTCTTGTGGAGGACCGGGGAACATTGCTCATGACAATCCGACTCACCACACAGACGACCAGGAGGTGGTCGAGGGACAGTAGAGACAATGATAGAGGTTCAAGCGGGGAGTTCTATAGGGCGCAGTTCATGGAAGGGGAGCAGGATGAGTGGTAGGAAGTGGAAGATGATTCATTGTACAACCACCACCACCCCCAAGAGGTCCACTATGAGCTTTAGGAGTAGGTTGATAGGGATAGGTCTAGCTTCAGGAAATAGATTTCTATGACCATAATGCTCTAGAGATTATTAGAGGTATGATAGGTGTCTACTCCACCTTAGCTTCAGTTAATATAATAATAGTTTCTAGTTACTCTTTCCTATCAATGGACCTTTTTCATGGATCGATGATTCTAGTGGTGTTGTTGGATCGATCCTTACACTTTTAGATTCATACTGGAAGGGATTAGATGACTACACACTGCTGACAGTAGTGTGATCTTACTCTAAGAGGCAAGAGCTTTGGCAGGGAACTCCTAGTAGTAGTGTCAAGGAGTAACGATGCATCTAGGTGTATGGACTACTTATCTACTATTTACGATCAGATCGATTGATTCAAGAACAATGTGTGTTCTGTAACCGAGGATGGGACCAGGTTTTCTTTAACTGGTGAGAACGAAACCTTTTCATCATGGGATGGACATTCTTGGGGGAGGATGCGGCCAATCACTCACTATTTGTGTAGCCTCACCCATAGTGTGGTGGACGAGAGGAGTATGAGTTTTCCTATAGTGCTAGAAGACTATGAGGATGTCTTTACAGAAGATGAACCAGGACTACCTCCTAATAGAGAAGTGGACTTTTGTATTGACTTGTAACTAGGGATGACACATATATCTACACCTGCATATTGGATGGCCCCCATGGAGCTCTGGGAGTTGAGTGTACAACTGGAGAAATTTTAGAGGAAGGTGTTTGTAAGGCCCATTGTTTCTCCATGGGCAGCCTCGGTGTTGTTTTCCAAGAATATAGAGAGGAGCTTGAGGAAATATGTTAACTTCTGGTGCATGAACCAGGAGACTGTGAAGAACAAGAATCCACTACCTATGAATTATTCCCTATTTATCAAATGAATGGGTGAGGTGGTTCTTGAAGATAGATCACCAATTAGGTTATCATCATCTTCAGGTACGAGATAAAGACGTACCAAAGACGTCCTTTAGATGCCTGTATGGCCCCTATGAGTATTTGGTGATGCGTTTCTGTGTGAGCAATTCCCCATCAGTGTTCATGGGACTCATAAACAGGATCTTATAGCCTTACCTCAATTATTTCATGGTATTATTCATTAATGACATCTTTTTTAATCAATTTCAGAGGAGGATAACTCTACACAACTATGGATAGTCCTATATGCACTTCGTGTGAACCAGATTTATGATTTTCTCTCAAAGATCTAGTTTTGGATGCAGGAATTCCACTTTCTAGGAGTCGTCATCTCAGAGGATGGAGTTGTAGTGGATTTAGTGATGATAGAGGATGTTCTTTCATGGGAGCCACCCAGATGCATGACTAAGGAGTGGAGTTTCTTTTGGTTGGTCAGATACTACTAGAGATTCATGCCTGATATATCTAAAGTAGAAGAAGACTTATAATCATTGACAACGAAGGGATAACACTTTGTGTGGATGGAGAGGTTCAAGGAGAGTTTCCAGAAGATTAGGTAGAGACTGACCAGTGCTCCCATCTTGAGGCTTCAATAGGAGGCATCAATTACGTGGTATATCGTGATGCATCCGGGACCTAACAGGGTTGTGTCTTAATGAAAGAGTGAGCAGTGCTCGCCTACATATCATTGATGTTGTGGAAGCATGAGCAGAACTATGTGACCCCATGACTTTGGGTAAACCGTAGTGGTCTTTTCTTTCAAGATGTGGCGGTACTATTTTATGGGTGAATAGGTTACCATCAAATCCGACCAAAAGAGTCTCAGGTATATCTTCTCACAATAGACTGGAAATTGTGATTGAGATCATGGCTTGAGATCCTCCAAGACTGTGAATTTGATATATTCAGTACTCTTAGAAGGGGACCATGGTGGAATATGCACTCAGTAGAAGGTCTGGTTTACAACTGCTGAGTGTGGCGGTGGGCCAGCTAGTCGCGAGGGAGATATCATTCATTGATAGTTGTGGAGAATCTTACCTCCAGTCCAAGATTGTAACTCCCCTTCTCTTACAGAAATTTCAGGAGTCACAACTTGTAGATATTGACTGCGGGGTCCATCATGCTCAGATATCCCCCATACATACTCTCGATGGATTTTTGATAGGTGGGGAGCACATCATCATTTTCAAGGTATGCACCATAGGTCTAGTGACATTATTGGATGTTCTATTGTGGTATTACAATTCATCCCCTTCGACGGTACATCTGAGTGTGGAAACGATGTACTATGACCTCCGACATCAGTACTGGTGGACAAGGATGATGAAAGTTGTGGTAGAGTTCATTTCACGATGCCTTACATTTCACCATGTGAAGGATGACCCTCAAGTCTCGGAATGGTCGACAAAACCAGATGAGGTACTAGAGTTAAATTGGGATGGTATCTCCATGGACATCATGATGGGGTAACTACACTCATCCATTGGACGCAATTCTATCTGGGTGATCGTTGAACGACTCACTAAGTCACCTCACTTCCTACCAATATGGGAGTAGGGATCGATAGAGGTCATGGGACACCTATACAGCATAGAGATAGTGAGGCTTCATGTGGTTCTTTTAATGATCGTCTGAGACCTTGTAGCACACATTACATCATATTTCTGGAAGGGTTTGTAGGAGGAGATTGGGACTCATCTATGCTTGAGAACATCGTCACCCATATAAGCCTGGTCAGACAGAGTAGACCATATAGACCATGGGGGACATGATTCAAGAATGTTTCCTCAATTTTGATTGCAGTAGGGATGCCCACCTACCACTGGTGGGGTTTTCATACAAAAACTACTATAAATTCACAATAGTAATGGCACCATTTGAGGCGTTGTACGGGTGCCCATGAAAATAACCACTATGCTATAAAGACCCAGGGGAGTCAACACTCATGGTTTTAGAGTAGGTAAGGGTTACCATAGAGAAGCTACAGATCACCAAGGAGCAGATGGGGACAACACATCGTAGGTAGATGTTGTATTCCAATAAGAGACAGATACCCTTGGTGTTCGAGGAGGGAGACGATGTCTTCCTTCGGGTCTCTCCCCATTGCAGATTACGGAGATTTGGTCAAGGTAGCAAGATATCTCCAAGGTTCAACAGACCTTTCTAGATCCTTGGTAGAGTTGGTGAGTTTTTATTCTTCATATCTCTTCCCACACAAATTCATTGGGTGCATGATGTTTTCCACATTTGGTAGTTGAGGAGGTACATGCATGGTCCATCGCACATCATCAACTAGGTTGAGATGGACATTGACGATGGGTGATGTTTGTGGAGTTATCGGTGGAGATAGAGGATTAATAGGATCGAGTCCAAGATGGATTGTCAATTCTTCTATTGTGCATTCGGTGGTATAAAAAACCTAGAAGAGAGCACATGGGAGAGGGAGGCAATGATTTGGGCTCAACACCCCATCTTGTTTTATTAGCCCTTATTTTGGATTTTGGGGACGTAAATCTCTAAGGTGGGGATAATGTAATGTATCCAAATTTACGTTTAATTTTTTTAAATTATATGGAATTGTTTCGAGACTTCACACTTTTATAGAACCTGATTATGAGATTCGGAGTGCTCAAAATGTTATTTTGAACTTATTGTAAAGTACGTTCAGTAAATGTTTGAGTTGGTTGTTCGAGCATTTGATACAGTTCTTGGATAGAAAATCTGAGGGTACCTTTGAACATGGAACACTGGGATTCCCCTAGAAAAAAAATAACATAAACCGGTAAGGGTAAGATAGATAAGATTATGTTTTGGAGTTATTGGAAAAATAAAAAAAAATAACATTAAAATTTTATTTTATTTCTCAATCGCCCCATTGATTGGCCCATGGTGATGATGGGGTGCAGTGACTAGGCAACGACGTGGTACAATTATAGAATCCCCTAAATGGCTCATTGTGGATGTTTAACCACAACACTCTTTCATAAATGAAATAGCCTAGAAACGCAACATCGCAGCGTAACATAAAAATCGCGACATGTTTCTTTTTACTAAACAAACGCTTTCGGGAGTGGAGAATTAAATAGTTGGAAAATCTCTGAAAAACATCAGGTGATATTTCTCTTCAATGAAGAATTATGAATGTAGGAAGAACATCATTGACATCTGTGTACATTGATGGAAAAAGAGGAAAAGCAACGAATGACGTCGACCCTATGTACCCTTGAGGATGGAATTATATGGAAACAATCATCAGAAAAGGTAGGGGTTTGATCCATTTAATGTTTCCCTATTATTATTCCAAATGATGAACACACATTAACTGACGAATAGGTTAATTTTCGGACTGTGTATTTTTTTAGGATGGTGACTTCTTTTTGGATTTCATTATCTATGATTATATTATCACATGTATTGGTAGAATTAAAATCCTTAAACCTCCCCATCTATTTAAACTTATAACGTGAGGGCACTGGCCAACATGAACAAGGCCTGATCCCCTACGCAAGTGAATTATTCCTGGATGATTTCTAAAAATGAAGGATAAGTTTGTGTGAAATTTTCATGGTGAAGGTGACAGCCTAATGATTCTATAGACACATACTTAGTGAGAAATAGACCATATGGGAATCTACGGTGGCCCATAGAAGATACTGTTGGCACAACGGAGACCGCTAGAAGAGGGAAGCGGTTCACCCGTCAGAGTGTCGTGATTATAAAAGGTTGTGGCTAGCCTGCCGCAAAGGTGTGGATACGTGTTCCCATATTCGGGTCGCACTGGTAAATGGCGTAGGCCATGATAGCTCAACTATAGCACCACAATTGCATCGTGCTTACCAAGTCAACCTGAAAACTCGGTCCGCGGGTGACTTGGGAGACACGGGTGGTCATCCGTGTCGAAGACTGCAAGAAGTGCCGAATATAGCAGGTCACTATCTCTCGACTGCAGAAGTAAAGGAACCAGATGGGGCTCTCAGCTGCTTCTCATCCATGCCTCTAGTGAACCAGTAGAACCCACGGGCCAGGCCCACTCTACAAGGCCAAAACTAGACTACAAGGTCGGACCCACACTTCCAAGCTGGACCAACCCTATTAGATCAGGCCCATGACTGACCAGGTCAGTTCTGGTCATTTCGACTGGGTCGGCCTGAACTGGGACCCAACCAGTCCTCGTTTCACTAAAATTCTCATATCTCTCAAACCGGGCATCTGATTGACATGCCATAGGTGGTGTTAGGACCCATATGGAGGGGTGGTCCATATGATATGCTATATTTGAGTTTTATTGGATGATGTCATATAGTCATGTTGGATCGTACTAAAATACAACTGGTCCCATTTTACAAAAATACCCATATCGCATAGATCAGGAGTCTGTTTGATGCATATTATGTTGCATTGGGACCCTTGCAATGAGATAGTCCATTGGTGATAATTGATGTGGGACTTCGTGGAGGGTGAGGTATGGCCAATGGATTGAGGATCATATCCTCCTCGAATCAAGCATACTAAGTGCAAGAATCTAGTGCTTGGCTCTGACGTGAAAAATGAATAGAGATCATGAGTGGGTCAACACCATGCAATCCTATATGGGTCAAAAACTAGAGATACTCTTTGGGTATGCACCTAGAGACCATGTGTTGGTCAGCAACAGAGCCTCTCAATAGAATAAAATGATATAGCTTGATGACTAATCCTCATTACATCTATACTTAAGTTATACCAGGTGTGAGCATTGTCTTTTACTTTTTGTTATGTGTTTGAGATATTCTTTGCTAGTATTACCTCTATGGTATTTAGATTGTGGTGTTTTCCATGGTGTGTTATTCAGAGACCTTCAGTTTCCATGGGGTCCCTATTGATTATTCTTATAATCACCCCTACATAGGCTTTGCCTACACCGGTTGTGTCTTATGGAGACGAAAGACTACTTTGACCATGTCTTGGGGGAGCTCGGACGTGACAGTGCATAGAGGGTGATCGAAATACTTGGTGTGCATTAGTTAAATCTAAAAGAGAGTTGTACCTACACTTCAGGTAGGGTCCTTGTCGAGTGAACTCCGGAGCTTGTACTTCTTTTGTTGTACCTTCCATTCAGTTGGTCTTGTATTTTGGCCCCTTTAATTTCAGTTTACACACATTACTCTCAGTGGTGATACTTTATGGTGGTTGTAATTATTTATTTCCTTGATGGTTATATATTTTCAGTTGGCCATGTGTGTGTGTGTGTGTGTGTACAGGTTTGAAGGCAATGCCTTCACTTTTCGGATACTATTTTCTAGTGCTAGTCACCTGCCCCTGGCCTATGGATGGAGGGATTGGTGTAGTCCTCCAAATCATTTTTGTATTTTCATAAAAGCCACTTTAAGGATAAATTGGAAACCATACATGAAAAATATACCTTACAGCTGGACACATATTCAAAATTCCAAACCAGTCCACATATATATAATTTTAAAGAGTAATCAACTGTCCCGCCAGCAAACAATCCACCAAATCACGCAGCCACTTCATAGAGTATGGATCGTCGACATCACACTACACCCATAATCATCAATCATTATCATCATCACATTGTCTCCGTCTATTCTGAACATCATTGTTGTAACCATCACTACCAGAGTCACCACATCGTCAGTGAGATGCCTACCGCCAGCGTAGAACCCCCAAAATTTTCCGTCGTGCAACATAACAAAAACATTACCATCAAGAACCGCCCGTCAAAGACAAGACCTTCCACGTTGTCGGAACCACTTCATCCATTCCCGCAAAAAAACACCATATCCACTGTCACTAAAAAATAATTAAATCTTAACACAACCAACCCAGAAGAATCGTCGTCGAAACACCCTTCTCATCACCATCGACTACGACCCCGTCACAACGTCAAAAATGAAAATCACCGAAAAAGAAACCCAAATTGACAACTTTATAGAGTGAGAATAAAAAAGAACTCTCCAAAAAACACAAAAACCATCACCAATAACTAAGAATAACAAATTCCAAGAAGATATTTCAAACCAGTATCCAACATCACAAGAGAAAACCAACCGAGGACGCACCAGGAGTACCGACGCCATCGTACCAAAGATCCCAAAACCGCAAATAATCCACAGCACCAGATCCGACTAGGAGAGGTTCTGAGTAATGAGAGGTCAGAGCAGGGCTTTGAGCGACGGAGGACTCTGAGAACCACCATCATCGAGAAATCAAAATCCCAGAAGTAGAGAAAAAAAGAGCCGACTCCGATAGCGCCGAAATCTTATCATCCGCCAAACCACAAACCCAAAGCCTCGTTGTAACCACCACACTAGCTCTGACCAAGAGATGTGTAGAGTCACTTGAAACCAGAGCAAGGTTACAGCGACCTAGAGCTTCAATTGTAAACATCCATCGATGGGAAGAAGAAGGCCAAGCAATAAATGACGGGTAGAAAGTGTGCATGGAGGAGAAGAATGAAAACAGAATAGGGAGTCACCAAAGAGGAGGACCATCGCCCCGTGGGATTGGTGTAGTCACGAAATAGGCCCTGGGGGATGGTTTTTTAGACATTCCTTTTGACACATTTATAGAAATGTCAAATCATTCCCTGTTTGGAAAAAATCAAGGACATTATTTTCAAAACATTTTTTATAAATTACAACATGGGTGAAAATGGGATAAAAAATTCATATGATTGTATGAAAAAATAGTCAAAAAAACAAATAAGAAAGAAGTGTTATGTTTGATTGAAAAGAGAAATAAAGCTTATATTCCTTAAAATAGATTTTTGATTTGTCGTGTAATAATAGCAAGGAAAATAAATGAACCAAATGTATTCTAAATAAATATCTACAGTATAATATCTTTTTTAATTAGAGGTATATCAAAAGTTTTATTTATTATAATCTTAATCATAATCATTCCCAATAAATAATTATATTGTAACAAAAAATTCATAATGCTTTGGTAACATTTGAATCGTAATCCCCATGAATGGAAGAAAGAAAGATAGATATTTATATCCCAATAAAATTAAAAACAATTATCATAACACACATTCTTGGGAAGTATATACATCACATAAATAATACAAGTGGTGAATATGTTATGTGTATCACAAAAATAAATGTGAGTCGAAAATATGCTACCAAACGTATAACTAATTTTGTACGTATTGGTGTATCTAATACGATAAATATAGATTTATTATAAATGAATTACAAATAAATACTCATATATATCCTACCATATATTATTTAGTTATATCATTTTATCACGCATTTATTATTAATTTTATATAAACTCATGGTTCTGGGTGATATCTGTTTAATTATTCATATATGTTTTGTTTTGGTAATTTTGGACCTTATACTATGATATTGATTTTATCAGATACAGAAATGAATTAATGAAATATATTTAATATATAATTATTATACACATTTTTTATTCATCTATACATTTATTTATAAAAAAGGAATCACATCGTTTGTACATTGGCATGAATGTTGATTTAACATTTCACAAGATGAAATAAAACAAAAGGAAAATAATAATTAACCATTAAAATATTTATTTTTTCATATATTATTATTATGTATTAATTATATATTTCATTATAATCATTCATGAAATTGGGAATGAAAAAAATCCTATGTAATTATTAAGAAGGTAGTCCACATGTGTGCACATGGGACATTATCATCTCCAATGAGATTAGTAATGAATATTGTATATAAGATATTATTGATAGGGAGGAAAAATTATGTATTAAATATTATATATAAATATTAAACCATTCATAATAACCATCCCTCAATCATTGTAATGGTAAAAGTACATTTTTCAATATTTAGAGAGTTAAATGAATGTGAGCACTATCCATATTTCACATCCAATTTCATGGAATTTGTGTGAATGTATTTTTTTCATTATTATAATAACACAGAACTATATATAGGATAAAAAATATTTAATTTATGAATAATATAATATATTTCTAGAAGATAAAAATAATTAAAAATAAATTGATCAGTTATGGAGATGACATATTTCATCAAAATTATTCCTTTAAATATCATATTAATGTTTTGAATTCCTATAATTCAATTGAGGATTTTAAGGTGATGGGAATTTTCTTAATTTGTTAAAATATTAACATATAATAAAATAATTATAAAGTAAGATGATTAAAAATGGATTGAAATTGAAATATACTATATTAATGTTTTGAATTCCTATAATTCAATAAATTTTGGATAATTTTATGTGGCTTTTTAAAACATATAATCTATCTTAACCACTTAGTTAATATATTTTATCCTTAACCATAGTAATGTATTTTTCACATATAATGGGTTACAAATTTAATAATAAAGATAATATTCACTCATTAATTGATAATGGATGATATATTTTAAGCTATATTATCGAAATTTCACTCTTTTTTAAATAAAATTTGTTATATTATTTTTTCCGAAAATATCATTAATTTTATTTTTCAAACCACTTATTTAATTTTTCATTAATAACATAAAGAAAAAAAATTGAAATGAAAATAAAAAAAATTAAAATATACCCTTTATAGGTGGTATTTTAAAAAAAATTGTGCAATACCATAATTTTAAAAAATTAAATTAGTTATAATATTAGGAAAATAAATTAACAAATTTTATATTGATTAAATATCGGTTTTATATTGCTGAGGTATTTAAGTTAATTATTTTTTCATAAAAATAATAATTAAATTTAAATGATAAAATTCATTAATATTTAAAATAACCATCAATAACTAACATTATACTCCATTTTCCATATATAAAATTTTAAGAGACATTGATGTTAAGAGAATGATATTTTTTACATTAACTTTTACATAAATAATATAAATTCAATTATCAATGTATAAAATTGAACAAATATTTAATATATTCTTATATTGGATAAAAATTTCAGAAATTAACTCATCCTATTTGATAAATAAATTATTTAGGTTGACCATGAGACAATACTATATAAATTTATTTTTAAATTAACACATACTACCATTATTGTGATAATGAAAATTTACTGTGGTTACTTGTATTTATGTAAAAAATTAAAAGTTACTTATGTTAGGATGAAATGTCTATATAATGATATACTCTATAATACCAAACGCAGGGTCGAATTGAGAATGAGATTCTCATATACAAGAGAGGGGTGAATTGTACCTTTTAAAAATTCATTTGGAACTTTTAAAGATGGTTATGTTTTACAAGGATAAACAAGAAAATTCACAAGACCACGATATGTTCTAATCACATTCTAAATTCCGTAAAAGTGATTCAATAAATTGAACTCAACTAAAGTATACAAGGATGAAGATTCTACATTAATGTGTATAGAATATAACTAAATCATAGTACATGAGTAAGGAAGTATAGTATGGTTATACTTTCCTTAACAATACCAATGCAGTGGAAAAACATGTAACAAAACAAGTCATAAGTCTTTTAAACAAAATATAAGGGTATCCAACAAACATGGATAAAGGTCCCTTGATTTATACTTTCAAGAATGTATGTCTTACCCACACTAGGGTAATCCCTTGATACAATGATCAGACTCTGTCTTGTTATCCCCACAAGCCCTCAACTATCAGGTAGTCAGTACCTCTATCATCCTCAACATGGAAGCCCTCAAGAAGAAGGTGTTGTAACCTCTGACTTCCTATCCCTGGAAGCCCTCGATTGTATACAATAACAATATGTATCGCATGAAGCAAATCTACACAAGGCAAAGTTTGAACAAGTTGTTCAAACATTCTACACGAAGCTTGAGAGTTTATAAGAACCTATCTCTCTAGAAATCACTTCAACATCATGTAACCATAGATGTAAGAGTTGTGTCAAAGTTGTTTTCTTATTTCAAATGAGCTCTTATTTATAGGCAAAGCTCCAATGGTCATCTCCCTCATCTAATGGTCATATTCTTCCACTAATTTTGGAGGGACCTCTACACATGTCACTCAAACAATAGTTAGTTAATAATTGAAAGCATGACATCGTTTTATAACAAAATTAGTGTAAGAATAACCAAAACTAATATTTTGAATGTAGGTAAAGCACATAAATTCTTATGAAAAAGAATTTAAAGACATAGAATAAATTTATATACTTTAAGTTAAAGCTTATCTCCCTTTTTATGATCAATGGTGAATACGAATAACGCCCCCTTTGGCTTTGGAACTCTAAGGATTGTATTCTACATTTCCAGAATGGGATTTTCATTATTAATATTGATGTCTTAGTAATGAGAACTCCATCTTAGATAAACTAACCCTTACTTAGGGATAGTTCTTCTTATACATACAAATTTTTCTTCTCCCTTTTAGATTTTTTTCTTCTCCCTTTTGAGTTATTTTTCCTTCTCCCCCTTTGTGTGTTTCAAAAAGAGTTTGAGGGAATGGAAAATAAATATGGTACCTGAAACATTAATGACAAACAAAAAAGACAAGCATCGACAATTTCATTATGATTGGAAATATTAGTACAAGAAAATACTATAACAAATGATTGATGTGGTCTATTTGTCTTTTTCTTTGGGCATTAGCATTTTGAAAATTGTCTTCAGCTTATTCATCTCTTTGTGGTCCTCTTCTACTAGCTTCTCCAAGGCTGGGATCTTTTCTTCTTGAACCTTCCGGACCTCTACCTGAGCCTTTAGTAACTCATCTTTCTTGACAAGATTCTCTTCTATCTCAATTACTTTAGATGTTTCAAAGTCAGTAACATCAAGTATCTTCCATATAGTATTTTTAAATTCACAAGTTGAAATTTATCTATATATATTTCTTGTCATTGAACAATGTAAAGTATTTTGTACTTTATAATTGAGTTTATATTCATGATTTTCTTGATTTATAAAGGAACTTACTTCTTTATCAGGAATTTTGTATCCACCGGTAAGCGTAACAAAATGTCCAACCCCGGTGTTGATAATGAAATCCTTCATATGATCTCTCCAATATTTGTATTAATTACCATCAAAGAAAGGTGGTCTGGTTAGAATGAGATTATCAATGGAAGCAACATTGATTCATGCCATTTAAAATAAAATCCTTTTCCAGAAAAAAAAAATTTGTAGAAAAATTTTGTAAACAAGGGAAATATTCTCAGCAAGAAAAAATATAGTAAAAGTATCTCTATATAAAAGTGAATGAAAACTATTTTTTCGAAAAATAGATTAAAAAAATATGAATCAGGAAGTGTGAATCTGATGATGTGAATCTAAAAATTCTATTCTAAGAACTAATTCTATTATGGTGAACCCATTTACAAAGTGAAACAGAGATTCATGACTATTTTTAATAGTTTACAATCAATGGGTGAAAATGGATTGTATGATGAAGCCCTTGTTGACAAGATCATCGATATCATGCCAAATCAGTGGGAATATAAAAGGACTGCAATTGATGAGAATAGAAAGGTTACTCTGATTAACCCTGATGAGCTATTTGGAACTCTTCTTCAGCATGAGACTAGAATGAAGAGAGATGTTGATATTGTGAAGAAGAAGAATGGAAATGGCAGTGTAGCTTTTACTACTACTTCCAATCATATGAAAGCCAAGACTTCTGAGAGAGTTACTAGATCCATATCGAAGAAAGTAGTTATCCATTAAAAATATAGTGGAAGTGAATCCTCAAAAAAGGAATTAGAAGATCTTTCTCAAATGATTAACAATATAGCAAGATATAGGAACTTTCAATCCAAATACAAGAAGAAGGAAAGTAAAGACAAGAAAGATTCTCAAGTTACATGCTATGAATGAAAGAGATATACACACAAAATACTTGAATTCCCTATGATCAAGAGAAAAGAAAGAAAGGAAAGGTATTCTGAGAAAAATAGAAATATGTATTACATGTACAAAGATAAGAAAGTGTTGAAAGCCAATGACACATTGAGTGCCAGTGGTGAAGATTCTTCAGATGAATCATCAGATTATGAATATTGTTAATAGAAGAATCTTTGTCTTTTAGCCAGGCTACCTATTGATAATCATTACTTGATGGATAAGGTACAAAATTATAAATAAATGGCCAATGTTTCTTTAAATGCTAATGATAGAAAATATTATAAATCATAGAATGAAGAATCATCTGCTGTAGAATATAATACTTTACCTACCTATGAAGAAGTTTTTATGTTTTCCAAACTCCTTGAGAATAAGAATTCAAAACTCATGAAAAACATGATAAAGAAAATTCTAGGAATATTATTCTCACTAAGGAAATATCAGATATTTCTAAAGATCTTGATAAAAAATGATGATTTTGAAAGTATTTCAAAAAATCATGAAGAAGTGTGTTCTGAGAATAATAAACTTTCTAATGATATAGAAAACGTAATTTCTATGAAAAATGTTTTGGATCCTAGCTCTAGTTTAAATGTTTTTGAAGACAAGAACATAGTTTTAAAACTAAAATCTGAAATATTATCTTTTAGGAAGTGTTGGTCAATCATTACCCTAGGAGATGAAAATTTTGATAAAATTTATTCACATATCCATCCTCAAAGGAATAATTCTGGTTTTGGTTATACTGGTTCTAAATCGACTTTTTGTAACAATTACTTTGTTTCTAAAAGAGCCACATTCTGTACTAAGTTTCAATGTGGTGGTCCATGGGAAAAGATTTGTTCTCTAAACAAAACCCAATCTTTAGGATTTCGTAAAGTTTATTTTTCTAAGAAGATTTGGGTTCCCAAAATTTTACTTTCTAAGATTTCCGGATCCATGAAAGTCTGGATTCCGAGAACCTAAATTTTTCTTATTTTCAAGAAAGTAGGGAAAGTAACAACATCAATGCATGGTACATGGATAGTGGATGTTCGCGGAATATGACTGGTAATAAAAACTATTTTGAAAAGATTATCAAGATGAAAGGAGGAAAAGTAACATTCGTAGATAATGCTCAAGGAGAAATTATTGCTATAGGAAACATCGTTCTTCTTGGAAAAACACTGATTTAAAATGTTTTATTTGTTAAGGTTCTTAAGAAAAACCTCATTAGCATATGCCAATTATGTGATGAAGGCTACATTTTAAATTTTCTTAATGATTAGTGCATAGTACACAATTCCAAAGAAGATTTTATTCTTTCTTCCCATAGTCAAGAGAATGTTTACACACTAAACTTAGAAGACATTAGGAGCCAAGAATTACCTTGCCTTAGTGAAATGGAATATCATTCTTGGTTATGGAATAGAATTATAGGACATTGTAACCTTAGGAACTTATGAAATCAATCTAAGAAGAGACTAGTTAAGGATATACTGGAGCATAGATTCGATATTTCAAAAGTATGAGACCCTTGTCAATATGAAAAGAAACATAAATCATTTTTTAAATCAGTTGGTGAAGTCTCAATTACTGATTCATTAAATCTAGTGCATATGGATCTTTTTGGTCAAATAAAAATTGGAAGCATTGGGGGCAAGTATTTTGTATTTTTCTTAGTTGATGATTACACTAGATATACATGGGTCTATTTTCTATAAAATATGTTTAAATATTTTTTTTATTTCGAAGGTTTTGGAGCCCTTGTTAAAAGTGAGAAAAACCTTCCATTGAAAACTATTTATAGTGATAATGGAGGAAAATTTAAAAATTCTGATTCTGAAACATTTTGTAGTAGAAAAGGCATTACTCATCAATTTTCTGCACCTAAAACACCTCAAATGAATGGTGTTGTTGAAATAAGAAATATAATTCTTCAAGAGATAACTAAAACCATGTTGAGTGAGTATTCTGTAGATTTTTTTTTTGCTGAACCTCTATGTACTACTTGTTATACTATAAATCATGTTTTGATTAGAAATTTTCTTAATAAAACCCCTTATAAGTTTTGGAATGGTAGAAAACCTATACTTTCCATAATTAATGTTTTTATATGCAAGGTATTCATTTTGAATACAAAAGATAACTTAGAATACTTCACACAAAAATCCGATGAACGAATTTTCCTAGGCTACTCCACAACTTCTTAAGGCCTATAGAGTTTTAAAAAAAACAGATGTACTGTTGATGAGACAGTACATGTCAAATTTGATGAAACTGATCTTTTTCTTTTTAAACAACCTCAACCTATATCATCGGATGTTTTTTCAAAAACTGATTATTAACCTATGATAGAAGATCCTTCTGATAAGGAAAATGTTCAAGAAGATACTCCTGAAACATTTACCCCAGAAGATTTCATACCATATGTTGATCAACAGGTCTTAAAAAACCCAAATCTGTCATTTTTAAAGACTCATCCCATTGATAGTATCATTGGTGATGTGAATCAACCTGTAAGGACTAGAAGTTCCTTATGAAATGAAGTAGAACATGTAGCAATCGTTTTCTAATTAGAACCAAAAAGGACTGATGAAGCTCTAGGTGATGATTATTGGATAAAATCCATGTAAGATAAACTAAATGAATTCGAAAGGACTAAATTCTGGACCCCGGTTGAAAGACCTAAGGAAAATTCTATAATCGGAGTAAAACTGGTCTTCAGAAATAAGTGTGATGAAAATGGAATCATAGTAAGAAATAAAGCTAGATTAGTTGCTAAAGTCAATAATCAACAAAATGGATTAGACTATGAAGAAACCTATGCTCTAGTAGATAGACTTGAATCTATTCATATTTTACATGGCTTTGTATCATTCCTCAATTTCAAACATTTTCAAATGGATGTGAAATGTGCTTTCTTTAAGGGTTATGTTCAAGGGGAAGTTTTTATTGAACAACCACCTGGATTTGAAGATGAAAAACATACTGATCATTTTTTTAGACTTACCAAAGCTTTGTATGACCTTAAACAATCCCCTCAATCTTGGTATGATAAACTTACATGATTTTTGCTTCAAAATACCTATTTTAAGGATAATGTATATCCAATCCTTTTTATAAAGAAAGATAAGAAAAATGTTTTGATTGTTCAAATTTATGTTGATGACATTGTATTTGGTTCAACTCAGCAATCCATAACTGATTCCATTGCAGATCTAATGAAATCTGAGTAAAAAATGAGTATGATGGGTGAGTCAACATTTTTCCATGTTTTTAAATTTCCCAAAAACCATAAGAAATCTATATATCCCAACATAATTATATTAAAGATCTTCTTAAAAAGTATGGATATATAAAAACCAATAGTATAAGTACTCCCATCAGTACCTCAAACACACTTGTTCTGGATGAAGTTGGGAAACTAGTAGATCAATATTCTTTTAGAGGTATGATAGGAAGTCTACTTTACATGACATCTAGTCGACCAGACATAATGATTTTAGTATGCTTATGTGCAAGATATCAATCCAATCCTATGGAATCTCATTTAAAGGCAGTGAAAATAATTTTTCACTACTTAAAGGGAACCATGGATTTAGGACTATTTTACACTTCTGGAAATGATTTTGTTTTAAAGATTTTTTCAGATGCTGACATTGGTGGATGTAGATTGGATATAAACAGTACATACATAACATGTCATTTCTTAAGAGATTAATTAGTTTTTTGGTCCGGGAAGAATCAACACCCAGTAGCACTTTCCACAACTAAATCTGAATATGTAGTAGCTGAATGTTGTTTTTCTCAAGTGTTGTGGATGCAACACACACTCACAGATTATGGCTTAAGTTTTACTAAGACTAAAATTTTGTGTGATAACACAAGTGCCAATTCCCTTAGTAAAAACCCTTCACACCACTCTCTTGAAAACCACATAGACATTAGGTTTCACTTTCTTATGGATCACACACTAAAATGAGATATCATTCATCAATTCATAGGAACACAAGATCAAATTTCTGATATTTTCACAAAATAATTACCTACCGATAGATTTGAATACATTAAACAAAAGTTAAAAATGATAACCATGAGGTAATCTTCCTTCATTAACTTCCTGTTGAACCAATCTCCTTACAGTAATAAACTCCTTTTCATAGGGGGTACATTTGTTATTGATGGTTTTTCTAACATTTAAAAACATAATTTTTATAGTCGGTGTTCCAAAATTTTTCTGTAATGAAAATTTTCATAGTCAGTTTTTCAATGTTTTTCATAATGGAAATTTTCGTAGTAAGTTTTTCAATTTTTTCGTAATGAAATTCATCGATCCTAAAGTTTTTGTAATAAAATTTTTGGAAATGAAGTTTTCATAATGAGAATCTTTGTACCTTAAATTTTTCTAATGGAAATTTTCAGAACTAAGATTTTCGTAATTTTTCACTCAAAATTTTCAAAATTGAGTTTTTTTGGAACTCAATTTTTTTTCAATAAAACATTTGAATGGCATGTTTTTCCAAGTGATTTTTTATAGTATGTTTTTCAGTGTAATTTTTTCGTATTGAGCTTTTTGTAGCCAAATTTTTCATCAAGAATAATATCACCTATTATGAATAAACATCCTTTCCAATCTGAGAGGTATGATTTCTTTACATAGGTTTTTGTAATCATTTTTAATTAATGGTATTTTCTTTTAATATTTGGTATTTGTTTCTTCTGAAATATGAATGTTTTTCTCAAAACCTCAAAAGATCAGGTTCAAGATTTCCTTGTGGGCATGTTTTCAACCGCTCGATCGGACCAGAGAGTTTTTCAACCGTTAGATTGGTTTTGGAAGATGAAATGTCACCACCATCACCTTTATAATGGGGACCCACCAATGGTGTCCCACATCAGTTTCCAATCTCTCTAATCTCAAAGATCTACTTTAGTTCTTAATAACATTCCAAATCTCTTAAATCTCCTATGTCTGAATGTCTGCAGAAGCTCCTTATTAGGATATGTATTCAGTCAATCTAATATCGGAGTAGAAGATATATAGGGAGAGGTTGTAACACCCAAATTTCCTCAATAAGTATGACTCCTTTGGTTCCAAGAATATTAAGCTCAATGGATGGGATGATGTAGCCATTTCTAAAACTCGAGCTCTAGATGCTATGTATATGGACTTGCTCATAGAGTTTTATGAGTCAGTCGGTTTTTTTAAGGAAGATGGAAGGGAAAGTTCTCCTTCAAAACATATGGGAAGACGTATGCTTTATCTTTAACCAAGGCGGCTAGCCTAGCTGGAATTACATATGATGGAGAGTCGGAATTTTGCTCTCATAAGCTCCCAGAGGTTCAGTGTAGTTTTGTTAAGGCTAAAGCTATGGAGTGCCTTGGTCTTTCTCATATCAACACTGCAAAAAAATCACCCAACTTTAAACAAAAAATCAGATTCTACATCTTTGAGTACAAGGGTTTATCATACCAAGGAATGGTAATAAGGATACCCTTAAGAAGATAGACATGTATATACTAGATTTTTTTGGTAAATCTGAGAAAGGTGAATCTCATGAGACATATTCTGATTATGATTCAAAACATAAAGAATGGATATCCTTGAGTTCAGATCATTATGTATCCAGCATTGCTTTTTATGTTGATAGTTTGGTGCCTAGAATCCTTCAAAATCACATGTAGCTCCACGCCAAGAAACTGCAAGGTGATGTTGATCAGTTATTACACTATAAGGAGAATGAAAGTTTGTTTCTCAAAACATCCAGGTGAGTTCTATGATCTTCCAGAGGAGTAGGTAGAATCCAATCAAGAAAATGTACAAAAAAGATGAACCCTAAAAGAAGGCTGGTAAGAAAAAGAAGCTGAAGGAAGTGCAAACTGAATATAAAACCCCAAAAACAAAGGAAGTCCAATCTGAAACTCCTAAAACAAAGAAGAAAAAAGATTATATAGATGAATTGGTTGCAAAAAGGAGGGAAGTTAAAGAAGAAATTAAAGAAGAGGACCCACAGTTCGGCTTGGACCCTACTGAGGCTAAGGCCTTAAAAGAAAAAATTGATGATGAGTTAGAGAAACAGGCCAAGGAGAAGAAGATCGAGAAGAAAATGTCTAAGGTTGAGATTGTTCAATCTCTTTTGAAGGCTATTGAAATTGAATCTTAGAACATCCCGGTGTAGAAATCATTCCTTGTGGAATAATTTCTTGAAACCCCAGGTAAGAAGACTGCGGAAAATTCCAACGAGAAGGATGTTGAGAAAGAAGTGATGGATGTTGTTCAGTAAGCTATGGAGAATGTTCAACAAGCTGAGATGAGTGGTAGATCTGATACCAATTGTTAGGATGGTATGTATGAGTATGATATACTCTATAATGACAAACTTAGGATCAAAATAAGAATAATATTTTTAGATACAAGAGGGGGGATGAATTGTACCTTTTAAAAATTCCTTAGGAACTTTTAAAGATTTCTATTTTAACAATGTTAAACATGATAATTAACAAGACCTCTATATGTTATAATCAATTGCTAAATTCCAGTCAAGTGATTCTAGAAATGGAACTCAAATAATGTTTATAAGGATGAAGATTCTACCTTAAAGCATATAGAATCTATCTAAATCAGAGTACAAGAGTAAGGAATTATAGGATAGTTATAATTTCTTTAACAATAAAAATGTAGCGAAAAAACATATTACAAAACAAGTAACATGTAATAATTCTTTTAACCCAAAGAGTTGGAAATCCAATAACCTTGGATAAAGGTCCCTTGATTTATACTTTAAACAAAGTCTGTCTTACCCACACCAGGGTAATACCTCGATACGAAGATCGGAGTCTATCTTTCTATCCTCGCAATCCCTCAACTATCAGGTAGTTGGAACCTCTGTCTTCCTCAGCAAGTAAGCCCTCAAATTCATGGTGTTGGAACCTATGTCTTTCTATCCCTATAATCCATGGATTTTACATAGAAAAAATCGGAGTCGCACAGAGAAAATCTGCAAAAGGCAAAGTTTGAACAAGCTGTTCAAACTTTCTACACGAAGTTTGAGAGTTGATAAGAGCCTATCTCTCTAGAAATCACTTCAACAGCATGTAAGAACAGATGTTAGAGTTGTGTCAAAGTTGTGTGAATTTTTCAAATGAGCTCATATTTATAGGAAAATCTTCAATGGTCAGCTCCCTCCTCCAATGGTCATATTCTTCCTTGAATTTTGTATGGACCTATACTTGTGTCATGAAAACAACGGTTACTTAATAACTGAAAGAACGACATCATTTTATAACAAAATTCATGTAAGCATAAACAAAACTAATATTCAGAATGAAGGTAAATGAGTGTTCCAAATCTAAGTATAAAATGAATTTGGAGTCTGTAGTACTATGATATTCAGTTTCTATTTTTCTTATGGAATTCGTAATGAAAATTCGTAATCATAATTCTTCATCAGAATTCGTAATGAGAATTCGTAATAAGAATTTATCATTAGAATTATTAAAGAGAATTCGTAATCAAAATTCATCATCAGAATTTGTAATGGGAATTCATAATCAGAATTCATCATCATAATTCCTAATGAGAATTCTTAATCAAAATTCATCATCAAAATTCGTAATGAGAATTCGTAATCCGAATTCATCATTAGAATTCATAATGAGAATTCGTAATCAGAATTCATCATCAGAATTCGTAAAGAGAATCCGTAATAAGAATTCATCATCATAATTCATAATGAGAATTCGTAATCAAAATTCATCATCAGAATTCATAATGATAATTCATAATCAGAATTTATAGTTGACCTTTATAAAAGTTCGTAACAGGGAATTTGAAATAGAACTTCATGAAAGTTCGTAACATGAATTCGAAGACTTAAATAGAATGCATCACATCTAAGTATTAAATAATTCCAAGGATGCTATCTGAAATATACACTTAGAAGAATTTTGATTTTATCAATCAAAATAATGTAATAATAAATTTCCTTAGGGAATGTAATTTTCCTTATAGGGGTTAAATAAAATTTTCATTAAGATGAGGTGTTTGTGATTTTCAAAACAAGAGGAACGATCAAGTCATAAGGAAACAGTGATGACTTATCAATCTACCCCTTAAATGAATGAATGGAAACATCATAAGGAAGACCTTATTGACTAAACAACTTATACATCAAATTCGGGCCTCATGAATCTAAAGATGTAATCAATTTCCTAATATTCAATTCCAAGAAGTGGAATAAAATATTTTTACCTAAACACATTCAATGCAATGAAAATATATTTTTTATATTCCTTTATGTATATAATATTTTTTATATAATTGTCTAGTTTTAAATTCTGTATAAATACCATATTAATATTTATATTAATAAAATGTAACTAGTTATATTTCAATACAAATTACAAATATAATTTTACATTAGCAATACTTTAAAATAAATTGTAATTTAAAAGAAATAGTAATTTAATCTATTAAATGAAAATTTTATCTTCTCCAAAAAATAGAAAATTCTAAAAATAATCTAATATTTATGTAATTATTTAAAAATAATAAACTTTGATCGTTAATAATTCATCAAAATTACATAAATTCATTTTAATATTGCTTAAAAAACAAATTTCTGTTGGGAACATATTTTTTGACCAAGAAATGTCTTTACTAAAAATTGATAAATTATTCCTTAAGAATTAGAAATATATTTTTAATGATTTGGAACCATATATATATATATAATGTTTTAAATAATATTCATTCGAGCTAATTCAATAGCTATATTATTTCCAAAACAATTATATAAAAATATTTCAATGTTCATTTATGTTTCATTTTGTGGGTCATGTATGTTATCGAACATAATATACTTATTTAAAAATAGTAGGGAGTTACATTCTTCAACTCCCACTTAATAAATTTATTCTTCATATATTGAAATTTAACTACATTATTGATTATTTTCCAACTTTAATAAACTTTTTTGAAGTCCCACAACATAAAAAAATCATAGAACAATATCTTGAAAAGAGTGAAGGGGAATGTTATGGTAATCTATAATAACACATAAATAGGTTTCAAAATCTGAAAACAGTAGTGGAATATGAAAATATAGAAAAGTATGTGATAATAATCCATAATTATTAATAGAGAGTGAAAGGTAACATGGTCATGAGAAAGTTAACAACTTGAAAACCAAAAATCATTAATCGGATACAGGAAAATAGATTAATTATAAATAAATGTTAATGTATTATATTTTAATTTTAATTTTTTAACTAAATTTGAGGGATTACTTCCATATCAATATAAAGTACCCATGAAAATATAGTTACCAAATTTAATGACATTTTATAATAACTATTACATACATTCGTAGTTTATTAATCAATCCATTATTAACTCATGTTATCCAATATGAAATTAATATCTACAACCACATTCATATTTCATATTAATCCATTCTATAAATTTTTATCCTTAAAACCCTTCTAAAATATGACAAGCCAAAATTAAAATACCATAATTTATGAAGAAGTGTACTAAACTTCCAATATCAACTTTACAGTAATTCCTACAAACCTCATAAACCATATTTTAGCATCACACACAACATATTTGATTACCGTGAACATATATTCTAATGAAAAAAGGTAATAAATAGAATTACCCTAAAATGATAATCAATATTTCTATGCTATAAATAATTAACTCTCTCACTGTTATTTGATGCAAATCCTATATTGATGAATATATTGCATAAATTAAAAATTGATGTAATATCTATCAAAGATAACAAAAATTACTTTTCCATTATTAAATTAATCATTTCTAAAATCATTAATTAAATCCCGTTTACTTTATCATAATAAAAAACACATTCAATGATTATTTTCTCAACATCATGTTTATATTAGGGTTTATATTTCAGTTAATGTAGTATTCTTCAGAAATATCACAAAATTGTTAAATAAAGTTTCATTATCATTAGTACTATTGAAAACAACTTTGTAAATACATTAAATCCATCTACAGAATAATACGTAGATGTATCATAGAAAATATAACTATAATATCATAATAAAAAAACTTATTCAAAATAATTAATTAATTAGAATAAAAAATAAATCAATAAGTTACACTTTAATGATCCAAATAACAGAGTAACTTTATTGGTTTATAATTATGATTGTAGATTAGGTCATTTACCCGGATAATGTCCATTTTCCCCACTCAAAAAAAATTAATCTATAAATGGTAACATATGATGAACTTCATATGAACCCACCATAATCGAAATTTTTTCATTGAAATTACTTTTTTATAACCTTCTTATATACACATATATAATATATAAATTCCTTAGAGTCCTTCCACTGAGTGATTCTACCAATATTTATGAAATTTTGAAAAGTAAATCTTCATTAATTATTGTCTACTACAACCAAAGCTCTCATATAAATATATCCATCTCTTATTTAGTTCTTCCATGACTTTTTTAGAGTGCATGTTCTAAATAATATATCATTATTAATGTTTAGGTATAAAAAAATATTCTTCACTCTAGTCATCATTTCTTTTTTCACATCATTTTAGAGTCTATCGTATTCAACATTATCATAGATCATTATTGTTCACTACATTTTTTAAAATAAAAAAAACTTATTTTTAAAAATGATAATTTGTGAAGTTCTAGACATGGATACCACATACAGGTGACCTGAGAAAGTGGGAACATGGTCTTAAGCATATCTTCTCAAATGGAAGAGGTCTCCCACTAGCAGCGAGGGCCCAGGGTGTGTCTGTGGGGAGACTATGGCCTCATTAGAAAAATGTAGCACAACAGATGAATATAAAAAAAGGTTAATAGTGTATGAAATATATGAAAATATGATGAAAAGAAGAAAAATAGGAACAATAGTAACAATAAATGAAATAATTGTAATAGAATTCAACATATGATGATATATCATTTCACTAGAAAACTCATAAACATGGATACAAGATAGCATCAATAACATGTTCCAACAAATTATAATGGAAGTCAAAGACTATCCTAAGATTATTAGGCTCTTAAAAGATCATATAGTATTAATAACAATACTAAACATAAATAAATCAAGTGTTTCAAGTCATATTCCTACCTTTTTCTATAATAACCCGACCCCAGTGACCCAGAGTCGGTGCATTATTTTCATACATTGGCATGATTAAAAAGAATCATGTCCCAAAGGACCGATCAGTTTAGCAGTCTTGGAAAAAAGATTACATACATGAATGTTACATTACACTTCATAACATACAAAACAAAATAAATAATCCTTTATGAATGCCATTATTCCCTTGTCTTAACCCTGAATATCAATTACAATATAGTTCTTAGAATCCTGGTAAAAATAAAACATAGAAAGGGGTGAGCTCAAATGCTCCGTAAGGGTAAGAAATACAGCAGAAACATTCATAAATAAGCATAAACATTTAAGGCAATGTATAACTAAAACAAAATCCTATTAAACTTAAACTTCAATATAGTATGTCAAAAATAAAATGAAATAATTCCATTTACTTATTCACAAGGATATTCTACAAATCGAATAATCACATGCAATATCAACAACGACTTTCATAATGATGCAATGCATAATTCCAGACTATCAAAACCACATAGCCAAGGCCTTGTGCCAAGACTACAAATAATATTTTGTCAAGGCCTTGTGCCAAGACACTAGTTTGTCTCATGAGACCTACCGTTGCAATTTTTTAGAAGATACTTACGTTTAAAATTGCTCAAATATACTAAAGTGCTTTTCTGAAAATATTATGCAAGCTTTTGAAAACAAAATAACTAATTCTAAGACTGCTTGATTAATTACAAGCCATGATGGGTCCACGCCCAATCCCTTCATTTCTTCCATACTCGAGTGTTGGGTTTTCTGAAAACATTTTTATGCTTGCATTAAATACGTATACATTTACACTGGATTTTCATATATTTGAGAGAAATATCTCTCTTTTTTTTTAAATCATTTAAAAATCACATAATTATAAGAGAAAACCTTCATTTTGAAAATATACTTATAAGCATGTATGGGAATCTTCAAAGGTGCAATAATGGCGTAGAATAACCGCACATTCTGTATAAGTTAAAAAAACATTCTTACTATAGTTTCATAGAAAATGTTAAAAAGCACCTTGTTTGGAAAAGGACAGAAAGATTTTATTTATAAACCTCTTATAAATAGTCAAACAAGGGTATAAATGACTTTAAACCATATTATTTGTAAATAGTAAAAAAAATTGAAATACATTTCGAAGAAACATGGATGTGGATGATAATGAAATCCAAGTAGATTATTACGTATAAACAACCTCGGATAATGAAGAGATTGCGAAATAAACCCTTAACTTTTACTATTACTTGGTTGGGGATAGGTTAACATCCTATATAATGGTTAAATAATTGTTATTAAATTATAAAAGAATCATATACATTAATAAGATTTCATATATGATATTTTAACATTGCTTTGTTAATAATATCTTATAATTATCATCGTTTCGGGTGTTAACTTACTCGTTTTATTTTATATGTTTTGTTATGTAAGATGTGGTTTTCATGGATATGTTTTATCTTATTCATATCCATAATGATATCAAGTCCTTAAAAATTATTTTTAAATCATCAAATGATAATTATACTTGAATGGATATGATAGAGAATGAATCTCATCGCGTTCGTGGAGATGGTAGTCCGTACGTACGCACGAGGGGAAATATCATTCTTTTGATATTAAAATAATATATAATTGGATGGTATATAAAATATACAGAATAATTATCATGTTATATTTATTATTGGCATGAATTACACATCATTATTATACCCATCCATATAATAATGTTTTGAATAACAATTATACCACGACGTGGAGACGGTAAGTCGTACGTACGCATATATGGTGACAAGTCATTAAAAGGATGGATAGAATAATGAAATATTGTTGTAAAATGTTTATAATAACATCAAAGTATATATAATATACTGGAGTTATTATTTTAGAATGTTAATAACTAATTATGAAGAAGTGGAAGAAGAAAGGAACTTGAAAAAAGGTGGTGAAATCCTTACCTCTTCTTGGGGTTCTTCCTTTTCATTTTATCAAAAGGGCTCCTTAGGCTTGCTTTCTGACTAAATGAAGGCCTCTGGGAAGAATTTAGGGAAGTTGATATAGTATTTGGGCAGGGGTTGGCCAAACAAAAAGGCTTTGAATGTGTGAATTAGTGAGAAGGGGGAGTGCCCTTTTATAAGAGGGGTGAGGGGGACCTTTGGAAAAGCTAGAAATATTGTTTTATAATAAATTCATATTAGGTATATAATGGCTCCAAAGTGGATTATTTTAAATTTAATGTGGGGATGGGTTAAAAATCACTCAACCAATAGAATTTAGACTGGTTTGGGTCACAATATTAATCGTATCTTTAAGTATTAACTCTTAGTTAATTAGTTTCACTTTTACAATGTCTCTTTGTATTTTTATATTATATGGTTAATAAAAATACTATATACATCCAAGAGACCACCAAGTGGTCCATTAATGATACACCTATAATGATATAAGTCACTTTTCCGAACCTTAGATTTTTAGGAATTTAATATCAATTAATAATATAATATTTGTTTTAAACACTATTTTATGTCAATTTTGACACTATTCAATAATTGATTTTTGTAAAATTTATAACAGAATGATTACTTCGAAAAAAGTTAATTAAATCAATACTAAAATTTCATATTAACATATAAAATTATTATTATTTATAAAAAGTTTCAAATTAAATTTATTTGGGTATTTATAATATCAATTTTTCTAATTTTTCACTATTATGGTAATTACTGCATCACCATCGTGTCATAAAAAAAATAAAATTATATAATGTCTGAAAATTATATATAAAATACCATTATGTATGAAATATTTTTGTCTTTCTAATTAATATTTATAGTCGAACCTCTAACATATATAACCCAAGGTATAAATTGTTTTTATAAAAGATATATGCTTGTGTAATTTTTGTATTCATTTTAACTTAATTAAAATAAAGTGTCCCTATCACATACAAGTGGCTCCATGGGGTCCCAAAATCGACCCAAATATGCCCATGGTCGGACATGTATCAACCAATAAGTTTAGGACACGTTTTATGGTAATTTGTTATTATTATAATATTATTTTTAACCCTTATTTACCGGATCTACCCTTTAACCATGGTAAATAAAATATTTACCGAAGTAATTATTCAAAATGTCTAAAAATAAAAGTTACCTATTTACACAATTTTAAAATCCTAATTCTTAATATGGAATCCATTTTTCCAAATTCAAAACACAGAAGTGGCAGAAATTAATTTAAAATTAATTCCCATTGTTAAAACAAAAAGCGTGTTTTTAAGAGATAATAACTATCAAAAGATTGACACTTGTTTATGTCCAGTTTAATTGTGAAATTTTTTACAATGACCAAAATTGTATTAAAAACCACTAAAATTCATAATTTATCACTACTAATTATTTTGATTGAAAAAGTTGTTTTTAATTAAAATTTAGTAATTTTCCTTATTCATCAAAATATAAAAGTTATCGGAAAAGTACCAAAATTTCACCCTAGGTTAAATTCGATATTTCAAATCCAAAATTGAAGTCCATTTTGGGAGATAAAATTTATAAAATTTTAAAAAGTAGATATTACAATTTATTATGGCTAGTTTGATTGGTTGTAGTGTGTGTTAGAACTCAATGTTGCGTACAACACACGCTACTATATTTTTTAAAGAGATGCGTACCGTAGAAGCTTGGTGTGTTACATTTTAAATTTTTTTATGTCCCCATTCTAAAGAATAAATTTATTTAGTCAAATTTAATATATATAAGTTTAAAATATTGGATTTAAAAAGGGTTCACTATTAATGTTTGTAAAAGTGCATTTCTGAAAAATACTTCTTTTATCTGAAAAAAAGAATTTGTTCTTACATTTTGTCTAAGAAACTCATAAAATGGATTATAAAATTATAAGGATTATATAAAGTTTAAAATTTCCTTAATACTATTCATAACCTCTTTTGAATGGCTTGTTTGGTAAGTCATGGTGCGCTTGAACTCGGTGTTGCATGTAGTGCAAGTTATTGAGTTATTTTGAAGAAATAACACACTATGAAATCATGGGGTGTTACATTCTCCCCTCCTGCAATAAATTGTGTCCTCTCAATTTGAAATTGTTCTTTGAAGATAAAAGTTTCAAAATCTAAAATATCTTTGTGGGAAAACCCACATCGGAAACTGGGTTAATAAAATTTAGTCTTAATATGAGGAAAAGAGAAATAAAAGGGTCACCACCAAATTATGATCTCGATTATGAGAACAATGGAGGAAATTAGAGACATATAATTGGAGGGAAAACATAAATATTTATATCTAGTGATTGAGGTCATCAATCACAAACAAGTGTAAAATTGAGGTCCTTAAATTCATCAATCTATGATGATTTGAAATACCATCGGTAAACAAAATATAGGGTATTAAGATAACACATTTTTGGTTTTAGGATTCCTTAAATAAAGTATAAGAATTAATTTCTTTATAGAATAAGAGAATAATAAAAATATATTCTTGACAAGTACAGTTACATCCTTTAACTAATTTCTACCACAAACTCATCTTTCACTCTAAAAGATAATAGAACGTAAAAAAATATTCTATTTATCCTATTCGTATAGGGTTCCAAAAAATGAATTTATAATTCATCTACCATATATTTTTAAAAAAATAAATTATTTGATCCTAGAAATTACGTGGGCCAGTGGTAGGTGATACACCCTTGTCTCCCTTCGTTTGTGGGTTCAAGTCTCGCGGCCTTGCCAGACGCAACGGGTTTCCGCCAATCCTCCGGGTTGTCATTTTCTGGAAATCCAAAAATACTCCAAACTAGAACTATCCAAAATGATTTAGTCCAAAAATGAATATCCTTTTTGCTGCGTAATAACATGTGAACACCTTCATCATGTATTCTTTTAAAACACTAAAACATCCTGAATTACGATAAAACCTTATTCATTATATTCATGATCCCATATTCCTTAAATAACAAGGGATATAATCCTTCAATCCAAAAATGTTGTAAACCCCAACAATGATGGAATATACAAATCATTAATCAGTTTCAATGTAGTCAATAATATCCAATATAATTTATTCAAATCAATCATTAATTATTCTAAAATCACTACCTCAGTATCAGAACTATTTTATGGTTTATCATTCTCTCAACCATATATTTTCCAAAAAATTATCCTGCTATTAAGTAACTTTTCTTTGTTCCACACAATCTCAAGTCCTTAATGAAATAGTACTACAATACAATCCTTATATACTCCAGAATTATTATAACAAGTACATTTTTGATACAACACTCAAATGACATAATCAACATAGTAACTCTAATCATTCCTCTTAATCTAGGGTCGTATCATCACTTGATTATTATCCAATAGCATCATATTCGGCATAGTCTGATGACTGGGACATAGGTTTGCGTAGTGTCCAAACTCTTTGAAAAAGAAGCATTGTACATTTGAAACCATTTTCTTACCCTTGTAGTCACATACTTTGTTCCCTTTTACTCCACACTTATAACAAACTCCCATTCCTTTTAGGCAAGTTCTAGGGTGTTTCTTCCCATAGTTATCACATATGGGGAAATTATTTTTTTCCCGCTTCCCTTTATCCATCTTTCTCTCTTCCATCCTTTTCTTCTCTTGCTTCACATCAAAGCCATAGGACTCAGTAAACTTTTTAGTTATCTTATCCACACATGATACTATTTCTTTATATGATGATAATACGTGGGAGACTATTTCCCTTATAAATGATGTATTAATACCATGAAAGATATGATCCTTCTTACTCTTTGGATCATACATATTACTGGAGTTCACATTCCTTCTACTGGGCGCCATTTCTATACAATAGCATAAACTAGGTCAGTTTACGAATTGCAATAAATAATTCCTATCGCAAATTGTACAGTTTTTGGATATAATCCATAATCATAAAAAATGTTTTCTTTGAGTATGTATATACTCATGAGCCCTTCATAATGGTTTGTAAATAAAATGAGAATTATCCTAAGCATATCCCCTGGTAGTGTCGTAACCAAGAGTGCAGCAATGCCTGTTGTCGTGCACCAGTTTCCGTTCGAGTCTAGCTGAAAGCGGTGTTTTTGGGTTTTACCCCTAGGTACATCTATGCCAGAGCTGCCTCTACCTGATTGTATCCATACAGGGATGTATTGCTCGAAAAACTCACAAAATCTCTAAAATACCAAAATTCTAGGAAGTTCTTCTATACTAATCCTCAAAGTCTATCTTAGGGTTATGTTCTCCAATCAGAGTTTATCTAAATAAATTTTCCAACGTTATTGCTAAAATTACTCTGATACCAACTGTAATGCCCCGACCCCAGTGACCCAGATTCAGTGAATTATTATAATACATTGGAATGATTACAAAGAATCAAGTCCCAAAGGATCGATCAGTTTAGCAGTCTTGGAAAATATATTACATACATGAATGTTACATTACACTTCATAACATACAAAACAACATAAATAATCCCTTATGAATTCCATTATTCCCTTGTCTTAACCCTGAATATCAATCACAATATAGTTCTTGGAATCCTGGGAAAAATAAAACATAGAAAGGGGTTTGCTTAAACGCTCCGTAAGGGTAAGCAGTACAGTAGAAACTTTCATAAATAAGCATAACCATTTAAGGCAATGTATAACTAAAATAAAATCCTTTTAAACATAAACTTCAACATATTATGGCAAAAATAAAATGAAATAATTCCATTTACTTATTCACATGGATATTCTACTAATCGAATAATCACATGCAATATAAATAACCACTTTCATAATAATGGAATGGATAATCCAAGACTATCATAACCATATAGCCAAGGCCTCGTTCCAAGACTACAAATAAGATTTTGTCAAGGCCTTCTGCGAAGACACTTGTTTGTCTCATGAGACCTACCGATTCAAATTTTTTAGAAGATACATATGTTTAAAATTCCTCAAATATACTGCAGTGCTTATCTGAAAATATTATGCAAGCTTTTGAAAAAAAAAACTAATTCTGAGACTTCTCGACTAATTACAATCCATGATGGGTCCACGCCCAATCCTTTCCTGTCTACCACACTCGAGAGTCGGGTTTTCTGAAAACATTTTTAAGGTTGCATTAAATATGTATACATTTGCACTGGATTTTCATATATTTGAGAGAAATATCTCTCTCTTTTTTTGAAATCATTTAAAAATAACATAATTATAAAAGAAAACCTTTATTTTGAAAATATCCATATAAGCATGTAAGAGAAGTTTCAAAGGTGTAATAATGGCAGATAATAACCTTACATGTCGTATAAGTTAAAAAAAACTATCATACCATAGTTTTGTCGAAAAGGTTAAAAACACCTTGTTTGGAAAACGACGGAAAGATTCCTTTATAAACCTTTTATAAAAATAAAAAAAAGGTTATAATGAATTTAACTCATATTATTTGTAAATAGTAAAAATGTTTTGAAATACATTTCTAAGAAACATGGATGTGGATGATGAAAAAATCCTAGTATATTATTACGTATAAATATCTCAGATAATGAAGAGATTGCGAAATAAACCCTTGCATTGTACTTTTCCTTGGTTGGGGATAGGTTAACCTTCTGTATAATGGTGAAATAATTGTTATTAAATTATACAATAATCATATACATTAATATTATATCATATATGATCTTTTAACATTGCTTTTTTAATAATATCTTAGTATTATCGTCGTTTCGGTTGTTAACTTACTCGTTTTCTTTTATATGTTTTGTTACGTAAGATGTTGTTGTCATGGATAGGTTGTATATTATTCATATCCATAATGATATCAAGTCCTTAAAAATTATTTTTAAATCATAAAATTATAATTATACTTGAATGGATATGATAGAGAATGAATCTCATCATGTTCGTGGAGACGGTAGTACGTACGTAGGCACGAGCGGCAATATCATTATTTTGATATTAAAATAATATATAATTGGTTGTTATATCATATATAAAGAATAATTATCATGTTATATTTATTATTTACATGAATTACACATCATTATTATACCCATCCAAATAATAATGTTTTGAATAACAATTACACCACGACGTAGAGACGGTAAGCCGTACGTACGCACGTATGGTGACATGTCATTAAAAGGATGGATATAATACTAAAAAATGGTTGTAGCATGTTTATAATAACATCAAAGTATATAAAATATACTGGAGTTATTATTTTAGAATGTTAATAACAAAGAAAAAAGAAGTGGAAGAAGAAAGGAACTTGAAAAAAGGTGGTGAAATCATTACCTCTTCTACGGGTTCTTCCTTTTGATTTCATCAAAAGGGATCCATAGGGTTGCTTTCTGACTAAATGAAGGCCTCTAGGATGAAGTAAGGTATGTTTAGAGAGTATTTGGGTAGGTTTTTGCCGAACAACAAGGCTTTGAATGTTTTAATTAGTGAGAAGGGGGAGTGCCCTTTTATAAGAGGGGTGAGGGGAACCTTTGGAAAAGCTAGAAATATTGTTTTATAATAAATTCATATTCGGTTTCTAATGGATAAAATGTGGATTATTTAAAGGATAAGGTGGGTATGGGACTAAAATCACTCAACCAATAGTATTTAGATAGTTTTGGGTCACTATATTAACCTTATCTTTAAGTATTAACTCTTAGTTAATTAGTTTCACTTTTACAATGTCTCTTTGTATTTTTATATTATATGGTTAATAAACATACTATATACATCCAAGAGACCACCAAGTGGTCCATTAATGATACACCTATCATGATATAAGTCTCTTGGCCAAACATTATATTTTTATGAGTTTAATTTCAATTAATAATCTAATATTTGTTTTAAAACCCCTTTTATCTCAATTTCGCCACTATTAAATAATTGATTTTTTTAAAACTCAGAACAGAATTATTAATTCACAAAAAGTTAATTAAATCACTAATAACATTTCATATTAACCTAGAAATTTATTTTTATTTATAAAAAGTCTCAAATTAAATTTATTTGGGTATTTATAATATCAATTATTCTAATTTTTCACTATTATGGTAATTACTTCATCACCATTGTGTCATAAATAAATTAAATTATTTAATGTCTAAAATTTATAAATAAAATAACATTATGTAATAAATATTTTTATATTTCTAATGAATATTTATAGTTGAAAATCCATCATATATAACCCTATGTAACAATTGTTTTTCTAAAAGATATATGCTTGTGTCATTTTTGTATTCATTTGAACTTAATTAAAATGAAGTGTCCCTATCACTTAAAAGTGGCTCCATGGTGTCCCAAAATCGACAAAAAGATGCCCATGGTCGGACATGTATCAAACAATAAGGTTAGGACATGTTTTAGGTAATTTGTTTTATTATTATATTATTTGTTAACCCTTATTTACATGATTTACCCATTTACCATCGTAAATAAAATATTTACCGAAGTAATTATTCAAAATGTCTAAAAATAAAAGTTACCTATTTACACAATTTTAACATTATGATTACAAATATGGAATCAATTTTTACAAATTCAAAACACATAAGTGGATGAAATTAATTTAAAATTAATTCCCGTTGTTAAAACAAAAAGCGTGTTTTTAAGAGATAATAACTATCAAAAGATTGACACTTGTTTATGTCCGGTTTAATTGTGAAATTTTATCCAATGACCAAAATTGTATTAAATGGTAAAAATATATTCTAAATATACCTTAACACCACTCAAATTCATAATTTATCACTACTAATTATTTTGATTAAAAAAGTGGTTTTTAATTAAAATTTACTAATTTTCACTATTCATCAAAATATAAAAGTTATCTGAAAAGATCCAAAATTTCACCCTTGGATAAATTAGATAATTTGAATCCTAAAATGAAGTCCATTTTGAGTGATAAAATTTATAAAATTTTAAAAATTATATATTACTATTCATTATGGCTAGTTTGATTGGTTGTAGTGTGTGTTAGAACTCGAAGTTGTGTACAACACATGCTACTATATTTTTCAAAGAGATGCGTACCGTGGAATCTTGGGGTGTCACATTTTTAATTTATTTATGTCCCCATAAGAAAGAATAAATTTATTTAGTCAAATTGAATATATAAAAGTTTAAAATATTGGATTTAAAAAGGGTTCACTATTAATGTTGGTAAAAGTGCATTTTTGAAAAATAAATCTTTTATCTGAAAAAAAATTTTGTTCTTACATTTTTTCTAAGAAACTCATAATATGGATTATAAAATTATAAGGATTATATAATGTTTAAAATTTATTTAATAATATTCATAACCTCTTTTGAATGGCTTTTTTGGTAAGTCACGGTGCGCTTGAACTCGGTGTTGCATGTAGTGAAAGTTATTGAATTATTTTGAAGAAATAACACACTAAAAAATCTTGGGGTGTTATATTCTCCCCTCCTGCAATAAATTGCGTCCTTGAAATTTGTAATTGTTCTTCGAAAATAAATGGTTAAAAATAGAAAATATCTTTGTGGGAAAACCCACATCGGAAATTGGGTTACTAAAATTTAGTTTTAATAAGAGGAAAAGAGAAATGAAAGGGTCAGCACCAAATTATGATCTCGATTAGAAGAACATTGGTAGAAATTAGAGACATATAATTGGTGGGAAAACATAAATATTTATAGGTAGTGATTGAGGTCATTAATCACAAACAAGTGTAAAATTGAGGTCCTTAAATTCATCAATCTATGATGATTTGAAATACCATCGGTTCAACAAAACATAGGGTATTAGGATAACACATTTTTGGTTTTTGATTCCTTAAATAATGTATAAGAATTAATTTATTCATAGAATAAGAGAATAAGAAAAATATATTCTTTGAAAGTACAGTTCCATCATTTAACTAATTTCTACCACAAACTCATCATTCACTCTAAAAGATAATAGAACGTAAAAAATTATTCTATTTATTCTATTCTTATCGGGTTCCAAAAAACAAATTTATATTTCATCTACCAGATATTTTTTAAAAAATACATTATTTAATCGCGGACATTACGTGGGCCAATGGTAGGTGATACACACTTGTCTTCCTTCGGTTGTGGGTTCAAGTCTCGCGGCCTTTCTGGACGCGACGGGTTGCCGCCCAAACTCCGGGTTGTCCTTTTATGGAAATCCAAAAATAATCCAAACAAGAACTATCCAAAATGATTTAGTCAAAAATGAAGATCCTTTTTGCTGTGTAATAACATGTGAACACCTTAATCATGTATTCTTTTAAAACACTACAACATCCTGAATTACCATAAAACCTTATTGATTATAATCATGATCACATGTCCCTTAAATAATAATGGATATACTCCTTCAATCCAAAAATGTTCTAAACCCCAACAATGATGGAATATAAAAATCATTAATCAGTTTCAAGGTAGTCATGAATATCCAATATAATTTATCCAAATAAATCATGTATTATTCTAAAATCACTACCTTGGTATCAGAACTATATTATGGTTTATCATTCTCTCAACCATATATTTTCCAAAAAATTATCCTGCTATTGATTCACTTTTCTTTGTTCCACACAATCTCAAGTCCTTAATGAAATAGTATTGCAGTACAATCCTTATATACTCCATAATTATTATAACAAGTACATTGTTGATACAAGACTCAAATGACATAATCAACATATAAACTCTAATCATTCCTCTTCATATTTGGTAGTATCATAAATTGATTATTATCCAACAGCATCATTTTCGGCATAGTCTGATGACTGGGACATAGGTTCGCGTAGTGTCCAAACTCCATGAAAATGAAGCATTGTACATTTGAAACCATTTTCTTACCCTTGCAGTCACGTACATTGTACCCTTTTCCTCCACACTTATAACAAACTCTCATTCCATTCAGGCAAGTCCCAGGGTTTTTCTTCCCACAGTTATCACATATAGGGAAATTATTCTTTTCCCCCTTCCCTTTATCCATCTTTCTCTCTTCCTTCCTTTTCTTCTCTTGCTTCCCTTCAAAACCATAGGACTCAGTAAACTCTTTAGTTATCTTATCCACACATGATACTATTTATTTATATGATGATAATACGTGGGAGACTATTTCCATTCTAAATAATGTCTTAATACCATGAAATATATGATCTTTCTTACTCTTTGGATCATACGTATTACTGGAGTTCACATTCCTTCTACTAGGCGCCATTTCTATACAATAGAATAAACTAGGTCAGTTTATGAATTGCAATAAATAATTCCTAACACAAATTGTACATTTTATGAATATAGTCCATAATCATAAAAAAATGTTTTCTTTGAGTAATTATATACTCATCAGCCCTTCATAATGGTTTGTAAATAAAATGAGAATTATACTAAGCATATCCCCTGGGAGTGTCGTAACCAAGAGTGCAGCAAGGCCCGTTGTCGTGCACCATTTTTTGTTCGAGTCTAGATGAAAGCGGTGTTTTCGGGTTTTACCCCTAGTTACATCTATGCCATAGTTGCCTCTACCTGCTCGTATCCATACAGGGATGTATTGCTCAGAAAACTCACAAAATCTGTAAAATACCCAAATTCTAGGAATTTTTTCTATACTAATCTTCAAAGTCTATATTAGGGCTATGTTCTCTAATCAGAGTTTATCTAAATCTATTTTCCAAAGATATTGCTAAAATTTCTCTGATACCAACTATAACGCCCCGACCCCAATGACCCAGAGTCGGTGCATTATTTGAATACATTGGCATGATTACAATGAATCATGTCCCAAAGGACCGATCAGTTTAGCAGTCTTACAAAATAGATTACATACATGAATGTTACATTACACTTTATAACGTACAAAACAACATAAATAATCCCTTATGAATGCCATTATTCCCTTGTCTTGACCCGGCATATCAATCACAATATAGTTCTTGGAATCCTGGGAAAAATAAAACATAGAATGGGGTGAGCTCAAATGCTCTGTAAGGGTAAGCAATACAGTAGAAACTTTCATAAATAAGCATAAACATTTAAGACAATGTATAACTAAAACAATATCCTTTTAATCATAAACTAAAACATAGTTTGAAAAAATAAAATGAAATAATTCCATTTACTTATTCACATGGATATTCTACTAATCGAATAATCACATGCAATATCAATAACCACTTTCATAATGAAAGAATGGATAATTCCAGACTATCATAACCACATATCCAAGGCCTCATGCCAAGACTACAAATAAGATTTTATCAAGGCCTTGTGCCAAGACACTAGTTTGTCTCATGAGACCTACTGATACAATTTTTTTCGAAGATACATTCGTTTAAAATTGCTCAAATATACTGTAGTTCTTTTCTGAAAATATTATGCAAGCTTCTGTAAACAAAATAACTAATTCTGAGACTTCTCTACTAATTACAGGCCATGATGGGTCCACGCCCAGTCCCTTCCTGTCTACCACACTTGAGAGTCGGTTTTTATGAAAATATTTTTAAGGTTTCATTAAATATGTATACATTTGCACCGGATTTTCATATATTTGAGTGAAATATCTCTCTCTTTTTTTAAATCAATTAAAAATCACATAATTATAAAAGAAAACCTTTATTTTGAAAATATAATTATAATCATGTAAGAGAAGCTTCAAAGGTGTAATAATGGTAGAGAATAACCGTACATGCCGTATAAGCTAAAAAAACTTTCTTACCATAGTTTTGTCGAAAAGGTTAAAAAGAACCTTGTTTGGAAAACGAAGGAAAGATTCTTTTACAAACCTCTTATAAAAATTCAAACAAGGGTATAGATGAATTTAACCCATATTATTTGTAAATAGTAAAAATGTTTTGAAATGCATTTCTAAGAAACAAGGATGTGGATGATACAGAAATCCCAGTAGATTATTACGTATAAACAACTTCGGATAATGAAGAGATTGCGAAATAAACCATTACCTTGTATTTTTCCTTGGTTGGGGATAGGTTAAACTATTTTATAATGGTGAAATAATTGTTATTAAATTTTACAATAATAATATACAATAATATTATATCATATATGATCTTTTAACAATGTATGTTAATAATATCTTAGTATTATCGTCGTTTCGGGTGTTAACTTACTTGTTTTCTTTTATATGTTTTATTATGTAAGCTATGATTGTCATGGATAGGTTGTATCTTATTCATATCCATAATGATATCAAGTCCTTAAAAATTATTTTTAAATCAACAAATGATAATTATACTTGAATGGGTATGATAGAGAATGAATCTCATCGTGTTCGTGGAAACGATAGTACGTACGTAGGCACGAGCGGCAATATCATTCATTTGATATTAAAATAATATATAATTGGATGGTATATCATATATAAAGAATAATTATCATGTTATATTTATTATTTACATGAATGACACTTCATTATTATACCCATCCAAATAATAATGTTTTGAATAACAATTACACCACGGCGTGGAGACGGTAAGCCGTACGTACACACGTATGATGAAATGTCATTAAAAGGATGGATAGAATACCGAAATATGGTTGTAACATGTTTATAATAACATCAATGTATATATAATATACTGGAGTTATTATTTTAGAATGTTAATAACAAAGAAAGAAGAAGTGGAAGAAGAAAGGAACTTGAAAAAGGGTGGTGAAATTGTTACCTCTTCTTCGGGTTCTTCCTTTTGATTTCATCAAAAGGGATCCTTAGGGTGGCTTTCTGACTAAAGGACGGCCTCTAGGATGAATTGAGGGATGTTTAGAGAGTATTTGGGTAGGGTTTGGCCGAACCAAAAGGCTTTGAATGTGTTAATTAGTGAGAAGGGGGAGTGCCCTTTTATAAGAGGGGTGAGGGGAACCTTTGGAAATGCTAGAAATATTATTTTATAATAAATTAATATTCGGGTTATAATGGATAAAAAAGTGGATTATTTAAAGGTTAAGGTGGGGATGGGTCTAAAATCACTCAACCAATAGAATTTAGACAGGTTTGGGTTACTATATTAACCTTATATTTATGTATTAACTCTTAGTTAATTAGTTTCACTTTTACAATGTCTCATTGTATTTTTATATTATAAGTTTAATAAACATACTATATACACCCAAGAGACCCCAAAGTGGTCCATTAATGATACACCTATAATTATATAAGTCTCTTGTCTGAACCTTATATTCTTAGGAATTTAATATCAATTAATAATATAATATTTTTTAAAAAAACTCTTTTATGTCAATTTCGAAAATATTCAATAATTGATTTTTGTAAAACTCATATCAGAATGATTACTTAGAAAAAAGTTAATTAAATCAATCCTAACATTTCATATTAACCTAAAAAATTATTTATATTTATAAAAAGTCTCAAATTAAATTTATTTGGGTATTTATAATATCAATTATTCTAATTTCTCACTATTATGGTAATTACTGCATCACCATTGTGTCATAAATAAATTAAATTATTTAATGTCTAAAAATTATAAATAAAATACAATTATGTATGAAATCGTTTTATCTTTCTAATAAATATTTATAGTCGAAACTCTAACATATATAAACCTATGTAACAATTGTTTTTCTAAAAGATATATGCTTGTGTAATTTTTGTATTCATTTTAACTTAATTAAAATAAAGTGTCCCTATCACTTACAAGTGGCTCCATGTGGTCCCAAAATCGACATAAAGATTCCCATTGTCAGAAATTTATCAACCAATAATGTTAGGATACGTTTTAGGGTAATTTTGTATTATTATTATCTTATTTGTTAACCCTTATTTACTGGATTTACCCTTTTACCATGGTAAATAAAATATTTACCAAAGTAATTATTCAAAATGCCTAAAAATAAAAGTTACCTATTTACAAAATTTTAACATCCTGATTCCAAATATGGAAAAAAAATTTCCCAATTCAAAACAAAGAAGTGGCCTAAATTAATTTAAAATTAATTCCCGTTGTTAAAACAAAAAGGGTGTTTTTAAGAGATAATAACTATCAAAAGATTGACACTTGTTTATGTCCGTTTTAATTGTGATTATATGTCCAATGAACAAAATTGCATTAAATGGTAAAAATATATTCTAAATATACATTTAAACTACTCAAATTCATAATTTATCATTACTAATTATTTTGATTAAAAACATTGTTTTTAATTAAAATTTAGTAATTTTCACTATTCATCAAAATATAAAAGTTATCTGAAAAGTACCAAAATTTCACCCTAGGTTAAATTAGATATTTAGAATCCAAAAATGAAGACCATTTTGAGAGATAAAATTTAGAAAATTTTAAAATGTAGGTATTACTATTCATTAAGGCTAGTTTGATTAGTTGTAGCGTGTGTTAGAACTTGAAGTTGCGTACAACACACGCTACTGTATTTTTCAAAGAGAAGCATACCGTGGAAGCTTGGGGCATTAAATTGTAAATTTTTTTATGTACCCACTCTAAATAATAAATTTATTTAGTCAAATTTAATGTATAAAAGTTTAAAATATTGGATTTAAAAAGGGTTCACTATTAATGTTGGTAAAAGTGTATTTTTGAAAAATACTTCTTTTATCTGAGAAAAGGAATTTGTTCTTACATTATGTCTAAGAAACTCATAATATGGATTCTAAAATTATAAGGATTATATAAAGTTTAAAATTTAGTTAATACTATTCATAACCTCTTTTGAACGGCTTGTTTGGTAGGTCATGGTGCGCTTGAACTCAGTGTTGCATGTAGTGCAAGTTACTGAATTATTTTGAAACAATAACACACTATGAAATCTTGGGGTGTTACATTTTCAACACCTGTAACAATGTAAACTACTCCGGGTACCAAACAGCATCAAGATAGGACATGATATAAATCACAGTATGCCACCCCCAATGGTTTTTATTACATCCATCCCATGTAATTGAAATGTAAGTTTGGGAAGTCATGTATATATAAAGTAATGAAGAAAAATTCAAAAAAATACCCAAGTACCTACAAAATCCCTTTGCTGGTGTCTGAACATGACTAGTCTATGAACTGATTATTTATTACTAGTTTACAAATGATTCACATGTTAACAGTAGTTAAGGATCCTTGTTCTGAAATGGAAACCTATAATGACATTTAATAATGAAGTTCCAAGGTATTATCCAAGGAAACTTAGACATAAAGGGACTCTAAAGTAGTTATAAATTTAGTTTGTTTAATGGTAAGAGTGTAATCCAAGGAAAATATTTTGAAGAAATTCCAGAATAATACGACCACTGAATTTAAGGTGATCATCCAAGGTAAGACTGAGATCTCTAGAGACAGGGCCCTATGGGTTATAACCATGTCACATACATATCAATTATGGATCCAAGGAGTGTTTCCAATGTATCCTTTAATGATATTAAAGGTATCCTATAGTGTCATATCGGGCATTCAATTAGTAGAAAAGGATCGAGATCTAGTTGGTTCTCATCCTGAGAATTTTGTATCCTTGAATCAGATTGGGGTTCATGAGTTCTCATGGAATTCTATAATCAGAATACAAGATGATCTCATGTCGGGCCACTCATGTTTAATTATAAAGTCCTATAATATCAAATTTTTTAGGAATTCACTTTCATTAGTGTGATTTTCTCAAGTAGCATGAATCCTTTTAATCTAGCCATAGTTAATCAATATGTCCATTTGGTACATGCCTTTCCTTTCATTTGTGCGATAAGTCCAATTAGAATGCAGCCTTTATTAATTCTATCTGAAACATATTAAATCATTATGTTTCATTCCTCTACCTTCCATTAATGCGGTAAGGTGTGAAACTGACATTCAGCCTATTAATCATTCACAATTAATCTGATCAGGTAATATATATGGTATACATTCCAATTTACCATTCAAATTTTATTATCTATTTGATGAACATACCTTAGGCAGGTCAAATGATGAGCATACATGGAAATTTCCATTATGAAATTCTTATTATCAAAGTTGAGTCCATGTAACACATGAACTATGGCTCAAACATGTGAAATATTAATAAACAAATTATTTCATAATATCCTTCATTGGATGGTTGGAGTTGTAGGCATAACCACAAAAAATTAATCACATATATTCAAAGATCATACTTATGTGGTTTTAATCATTATTATAATGGAATATATATTCTATTAACTACACCCGATGAAATCTATGGGCCCCAAATAATATTCCAAAATCAAAAAACTGGTGTAGTGAATTATTGACCTCCCACCTGAGGGTTGTATAAATATATTTATCCAGTATTTGACCTTTATTTGCCTCGGAAGATAAGTATCTATGAAAATAATAAAAATTGTCTTACCCCAACAACTAGGTGGATACCAGCAAAGAAGTGGAAAGTCTTAAATAAACTCAATTACTTATTGTTGGGAATCTAACACGACTAACAAAAGCTCGAACGGATCACATAAGAAGGATATATCATGATTCCTAAATTAGTTATTCAAAATTCTCTAATTATAGAGTAAATTAGGTTGATCCTATAGTTTCTCATATTAGGTAAGGAGGGATCTAATAAGATCATTAAGGGGAAAAGGATAATTTACCTTAATGAATAGCTTGTCCAAAGTTTGTCCCTGTGGTTTGAAAGACCATGCACAAACAATTCATGGTTATATGGGTAGATGGGGAACTTTATTGTTTAGATTTACTGATCATGCGCAAACTGTGCAATACAGTTCTATCCGAAAATTTCCATCAATGCGGTCAAACAAACTATGCACCAACTATGCGCTAATCGGGCGACATAACCATTTTCCCAAAAAAAGGTTATAGGCTTTGAACATTCCATATCCCCTATGAAATATTTTCCAACTTGTTATGCATTCATATTATGACCATTACAAGGGAATAGACTAAAATTTAAAGGATCTGTACCTAAGTGAAAAAACGGGGTTCTTACATAATCATTGGTGAAATCCATAGATCCTTAAAAAATTAATAGGATGTCTAGATAATAAAAATTTATTTTGAATAAATGAAATCAAGACTTTATCCTAAGTCATCTGTAATAATCATCTATTTATATCCTTTTTTGTGTTTTTTTATGTATATTAACCGAACCAAGTCCCGTCAGAGTGTTAATCTTAGTGAGATGTTTGGGAAAAATCACAATAGAAAATAATGGTGGAAGATAAATACTCATCCAAATATATTTATGGTCATTAATCCATGATCAATATGTTATAAAACCATTTCCATAGTGATGTATATAATATAAAATCACATATTATATTTTTTACCAAAACTCAAGGATTTCAATCAATATGTAGAATTATCCACAATGTTTTCTCAAAAAAATTCTAATCATATCCTCCATGAATTGACTCAGCTATATTATCATACCAACTATAGTGACCCATACATTTGATAAATATATATTACATATATTGGGAAGATTTTAAAGTAATAAAAAATTATATCCCAAATAGAATAATAATATGGAATTTTATATTTATAAAATATATATTAATATATTATTCATGAAAGATCATCAATATCTACTTTAAAGATCCTCCCACATTGTACTCTTATTGGAAATCACCCACATGAAACCTATATTAATTACATGGGTAATAAAATAAAATAAATAATGAGAGGGAATGATCAGTAATGGTAAACATGAGAGATTTTAATGATTACAAAATTATGAAATGACTATAAGGGTATGATAACTTGAGTTTAAAATTTAAAAATTAAAGTAATTATAACTGGGATTATAATCATGATTCATATCCTCACTTTCAGATTATTGTATGTCATGAAACAAAAATGAATCAAAGAACATGATCCATGATATCGTTACATTTCCATAAGACATAGATTATTTTATTAAGAATAAAATTATAAAATTATATACAGATATAAATAGAAAAATTTTCACACATTAAGTTAATGACATTATATTATTCCCTCACATAATTTTATAGAAAAGGCACTATATTTATGTATAATATTACAAATATAAAACAACTTCTACAAATAATAATTGTGAAATTAATTGTTGTTCCATGAATTAGAATATGGAAAATAAAACCATCTCCAAATATAATCTATAAACATGAAGGCAATGTCCATGTATAAATTTATGAATATTAAAAATAGGTCTACACATAATAGTATGACACTAAAAATAGTTCCCTGTATGATATTATCTATACAAAATCGAGGTTCACATATAAATTATTATACATGAATGGAATTAAAAAGCATAAATTTGTAACCAAGAAATCAGGTTCACATATCACATATATACCTCATGATTTATCCAAATATACACAAAGAATTTTTGTTCAGTAACTAACTCAAACATCACATAATATTATTTCATTCATATAAAATCAATAACAACATAAATCATTACATTATAACATTACACATATAAAATTAATGACTTTCATAAATATATCATCATCGTAATCATAAAATACCCATAAAAAGAATAATAATGGTATCATTGTATCATATAACCTGTAATTCAAAAGTAAAATACAAGGATGAATAAATAAATTAAAACTCAATTAATGGATCACTAGCTAATTTCATTAGGAAAATATTTATCTCACTGTGACATATAGTTTTTAATGCTTCAAAATTACACAAATATTATGGAAAAAATTACTAAGAAAATAACCTTGGAATATTATAATGTAAATAAAAAATTATTTATCATCCATTATATAAGGAAATTATCTTCATCTAGTTTATTTTTACAAAATATATTCCTACAATTTTTTAGAATAGTAAAAAAATCCCTCATTCAGAAAATGACATGAAATTTATTTTTAAACAATATTTTAAAAAACAAAAACATATGCATAATTGAGTTTAATCGATAATTCTATAATAGTATAAACATCTATTAAATAATTTTCTTCAAGTGCATCGAAATAAACTGGTAAAACAAGCGACTGAAGAGAGAAATAAATTGGTTTTCCAATCAAAGCACATTTTTGGTCACATTATTACTTTAGGAGAATAAAATAAAAGTATATAATGCATTAAAATGAAATAAAAATAGGATAAGATAATTTATGTGTTTCATTATTGGTTGATTAAAATATTTATTCCTCATCAATAAAAATCATAATCATTCTCGAAAAATATTGAGATTGTAACATAAAACATTTACCGCTTTGGTATCATTTGAATATTAAGAAATATAAAATAAGGATCCATATATGGATATATAAATCAACATATATTTAATAAAAATCATCATTACAATCATAAAATGGATATATATACAGCATTAAAAATAAACAAGTTGTGATTTTCCATGTGTCTCATAGAAATAAACGTCAGATTAAAAACACGTACCTCAGGTCTGACTTCCTTTATACATTTTAGAACATCATATATAAAAAATAATGATTTATTATAAATATAATATATAAAAATACTCATATATAACAAATAAATATTTTATTTATATATATATATTTCACCGGTTTATTAACAACTCTTTATTAAAATCACTATTTTCTGTATCATACACATCATTTTAATGTATCTTTTAGAGAGAACTTTTTGCTCACCATAAAATTATATTTGATCCATCATATCTATATTGATAATAAAAATTGTAGTACCAGATTTATTCAAGGTATTAATATATATTCTCTTTTAATAAAGCGTATATAGAACAATGAGTTACACCATACAAGGAGATTGTAAGTCATATGTTTGCAAAAATAGTGTTTTTACTCTTCAAGGGATGAAAAGAAATAGATGTAGATAATAATTTACCATTAATAAATTTCAATTATATAATATATATATTTATATATCATAATATATATCTTTATTATCATCCATGTAAAGGGTAAATTTAATATTAATCACATCAAATTCGGGAGGAAGTAGTCCACAATTACACACGAGCGACGTTATAGTTTTCAAACACATTTTATGGTAAAAATGTATATATGAAAATATCATTAAAATGGAAAAAGTATTTCAAAAATATTACATATAAAAATTTAATATATCATAATTTCAATACATGAATGGTGGTTGGGGAAAATGAATTGAACAACTACAAAGAGATAATAACTCGTGCATCTGTATAAGTAATTATTTCAAATCCAATTTGATGAAAAATAATGATTAATGGTTGATTAATAATCCTTAAACAGTATATATTATTTCAAGATATATATATATATATATATATATATTGAATAATAGTATACTTTTATTGGTGGTAAAATAATAAATTAAAATAATATTAACGGTAAAGGAGGTCACTTCTTTCTTTTAGAGAACCCCTTTATATATTCTCTCAATGATATGAGAGATTGTATTTTAGGTATTCCATGAACTGAATAATATCTCTAATGAATTATATAAGTCATTTATTGAGGGTATGGAAGATATATATGTCTCAAAATTATTAATTGTATTTTGGGTGGAGTTGTACATTTTTGTTTTACTATGGGAGAATTTTGGGAATTTCTAAAAATTTAAATTATAATAATGTAATTTTAAATCAAATATCCTACAAAAGGAAAAGGAATTTAGTATAATGTATGTTGTGTTTTAAATAATATAATAAATATTTTTATAATATTTTTATGTGTGGTTTTAAACATTGCATTTGGATCTAACCCCTCAGCTAACCAATTTTCACAATAACTAAGGTAAGGTCCATTTCACCTTTAATAAATAATAATTTTACATATAAAGAGATAATCGACACATAATTTTACTAGGGATTTCAATTTCAATGATATATTAGCCACATAATCAAATTTCAAGATTATGATGATTTATAAATAACATAATATAATAATTTTTTATAGAATATTTTAAATGTCGTATTTTACATTATTCATTATCGTTGACATTATATAAAATGTGAAAAATGGAATTATAATAAAATTAGGTTAAATTTTACAAAAATATTCTTATTTGTGTACAAAAATAATGGGACAAATTAATTATTCTATATTTCATTAGTTTTATACTTTTAGATGAATTTATTTTAATTTCATGTTAACTCAAGAAATAATATACAAGCATTAGGTAAGAATTTAAGAAAATTATTTCATTCCTAAAAATTAGAAATTAATTAATATTACAAAAAAATATTACATCATTAAAATATCCATTTTTTACATAAATTTAACACTTTTTTCCTTATATAATATGTTTTGAGATATTAATGTCATGATACATACATTTTTTCCAATACCTTTTACTTAAATAATATTAATGTCATTATCAAGCTAAATGGAGCTAAAAACATATTTTATAGAATTTGATTTTAATTTTTGAAATATACACATACAATTGGATAAAAAATTGTTTTTTAATATTTTTCCTTATTATAGTAGTTTTAACCCAAATTTACCCACATTACATTTACCTTGATAATGATAATTTTATTATGGTTTCTATTCATAATAACTAAGAGAAAAAGTGACCTATCTATAAATTTTTGGTCCCCTTAATTCTAAATATTGAATAAATTTCAGAATATTAAATTCCTATAATTTGATGAAATTAATTTAACATTAATATGAAATAAATGAACAAAAACATTATTTTTTCTTAAAAATATCATTTTATGTTAAAATGATTTTATGTATAACAGAAAAAATATATAATTTATTCAAAAATAAATAATTTTATTTTTTATATAATAATATTATTATATATTAAAAATAACTAAAAATAATATTTTAATATGTACATTTAATAAAATAAAATACACTTTCCAATAAAAATAACATGATTTTTCACTATTCACTGAACAATAAATGATTTTAAAAAAAATATCAAAAATCATGATATTTTTTATTTTTTGTAATAAATAAAAAATTATAAATTATTTTAAATAATAAAATTTCAAAATTTCCCATATGTAAAATATAATATTCATAAAGAAATCAATACTAATTATTTAAAATGAAAATATATTTTCGAATAATATAATGAAATTACTGAATAATATTGATTATCCATCAGTATTAATCAATAAAATATTCTTTATTAGGACCATTATGAATACATATATTTCAAAAAAAATTAATCATATTCATACCCTCCAATTCATGGATAGTTTAAAAATATCAAATTTGCGTACAAATATTTCATGGTTTGTTAAAGTTGAGTGTTGAATTTTGTATACTCTATCAAAAATAATGTACATATTTAGAAATATCATGGTGTTAAAATAACATATATGAATAATTAATAACTAAACCAAATAAGTCATACATTTATCATATATTAACAAAAACCAATATAATGACTCAATGGGACATGAAACTTCTAAAAAGTGGTACTAATTATTAGTTATTCGGGATTTTCATGTCTAATAAGCACATAACATAGGAAAAACTAATTATAATGATTAATTTATCAATTTATCTAGATGAATTAAAATCTAAATCCCCAATCCTAAAACATGGATTATAAGAAATAACTTTAAGATATGAGAAAGTTAGAGGATTAATGATTACCTCAAACCTAGTCAAAGGATCATTCTGAAACCACTGATAATATTTGGGAAATAACGATTTGATGGAGATAGAGAGAGGGTTTTACTCTCCGTATTATTTTTTTCCATAAAGGATCCCTTATATTGGTTTTTAAAACTATAAAATAGAAAACCCAAATATCACACTTTTTCTTTTAGTGGTGTTAGATAAGTTGGAATAAAATTCTCATGTCTCCAACAAAACTCAAATTGAGTTCTCTAAAGAACTAATGGTCTTGTTACGTTGTTCCTATACCGTGTGATTTATTTCTATACCAATACATATACCATGAGAACTCAAGTATAAAATCATTACGATTAATGATGGTCTGACTACTTATACAATAGAAATTAGATTATCTCTATTATATGATATATCTCTACCCTTTATAAGAGCTTCACTATGTACAATTCAATCTTAACATCATCTATATGAAATATATATGATATATATCTTACTCAAATTTAGTAATATTAATTTATTTCCACATCTAGTAGCATAAGAATCTTTTCCTCCACTTTATTCGTCAATGAACATTTTTAATGGTTATTTTGTTATTCTTAGTGATATGATATTTGTTAATTAAAATATACTAATAATTTTTTTTCTACTATTTTTATAGAAACATAAACAAAAAATGATTTTATAATGAGTAATATACAATAAAATCTATTTTAATATTATTTATTCCATTTATTAATATAGAAACCATTCTTGGTTGAGACTAACATAATAATAAGTCATCATACCCTAAATAGGTAGTGGTTAGATACTTTTGTTGGTGTTATAAAAAATATATTATGTATAAGGTTTTTGAAAAATATAATTAATGATTCATGATTTTATCAATTAAATCATTTTTATGATATTTTTTTAAATTATCCTGATATGGGTTTGTGTGAATCCAAATTTAGGATACAAAATTTGAGGAGGGATAGAATAAAATCACATAATCATTGAATGGTAATATTAAATAAATAATGAAATATATAATGGATTTTTAACCTATAATGTTTTTTGTAGTAATAATCATTCATATGATATATAATTACGTTTCTTACGTGATGAGGATTTTGTGTAAATTTTAAAAACTTCTGTAATAAGATAAATTATTAATTATATAGGACAGGGGAACATCACTTATACCACATGTTTCATATACTAATAGGAAATTTTGAAACATTTAATTTGATATACAGTATAAAATAACATACTAATTAATGTATATTCTTCCACATTTTTTAGTGATATAATAGTAATTATTCAGAGATAAAATTTAGCTTAATTATGTCGAATATATTTTAAAGATAAAAAATGGTTCTTTTATTACATGATACTACCTACTAATAAATATAATAATTTTATTTTTATTTATTTGATGGGCCAACATGTAATTTTTGGGAGGGTGTAGTTGAGATGATTTTGTTTGATGATATTTTATAGGATGGGGTTAATAATATATTTAGTTTAACATTATACTTGGAGATGATAAATTTAAATATGGGATTAGTGTTCATTAAATTAGATTAACTAAAGAAGATTTGTCATGAGTATAAAATTTTGACTATGATGTTGGAAAATTTTGATCTTAGGATAATGACCAGATACATCTAAAATACATTATTATTTCAGAAATGATCCTAATAAATTATTTATTAAAATATGATTATAAATTATTTTCATAAATATTAAATGTGTAATGAAAAAGGATTATTTTGTTAAATCATAATGATTTATTATTCAGGTTTTGTAACATTTCATCATTGACTTGACGCTAGTGTATAATATTATAATCGATGAAATATGAATCAAAAAGAATTTATGTACAGATATTATATTGAAGATATCATGAGTACATTTTTTGTGATGATATAATTTGGGGTGATATTACTATATAATAATGACATATTTATAATATTATTTAAATAACTAATCTTATTATCATCACTAAGAAAGTGGTTTTTGAATTTGAAACAAAATTAAACCATTACTTTAATGAGGATCGACTTTTTTCACACAATCAGACATAACATTTTAATTTAACTATGATTTGGTATGAATTTAGAATAAATGTGAAATTATATAAATATATTTTAAACATTAGACTAAAGTGAAAATACGGATTTAGATGCCAAAATAATTAATTTATAAATGTTGATATCGTATTATTAATTGAATTTTTTGTTTTTGATAGGTATATTTTTTACTAATTCATTTGGATATATCTTTTGGTAATATTTAAGAAAAATGTTGAAATAAAATATAAATTAATTTTTTACTCACTATATGAGAGTGTTTTGAAATTCCATGCAGAGATTAGAGTTAACAAATGTTAGGAAATAACCATATTAGGACCTTGTAGCCATTTCCATTATTTCTATTAGATTATTTAAATTAATTTGAATTGAAATGATATTTAATTTATCCACATAATTGTAGATAAGTACCCAAAATTTATTATAATAAATATTAATGAAATCCATAGAGAAATCATGAGGAATCATTTATTGATATTTTTTGAAATAAGTTACAATTATTTTAAACAAGTGACTAAAATGAATAAATACAATCAAAATCTAAATTATAATTTAATTTATTACCTAAATAATATATTATGGTTTTCAATATGCAAAAAAAATCTTTTAATATCAAAAGTATAGAATAATGATGGAATACATTTTCATAGTGAATTAGGTAAGAGAAATAAACAAACTAAAACATGTTTTTTTATTAAAATCCATATCAACATGCTTGATTATAATGAGTAATATATTAAATATATATATTCCAACCCATATATTTTCCTACAAAAATAAGATATCATGATTTATTTAAAATGTGATATAGACCAAATATTACTACAAAATAAAAATATTCTTTTTAAGATTAAATTATTTACTAAAAGTATTAAAAAAAATTAGTTTATATTCTATAACTCAATTTATAAGGATTGTGGTCTTAAAAAAAGGAATTTATATTGATCCATAAAATATAAATGTCATTATATATTGAAAATAAATTATTATTATGGTCTAGATTTTGATATTTCACATATTGTCTTGATAATTAATGTTTTTCATCTAAACTTTATCAATGTTATTATCAACAATTATAGAATTTTACTAAAAAAGAGTGAATTTCATATTATTGGAAATGTTAATAGTTCAATTTTCTAAAATATATTGAAAAAATTCTAGAAATATTCTATAATTATATATTTGATTATCAGGAGAAATGTTGTATATATTCTAATTTAAATGTATAGTGTGAAGGAATCGATATTGAAAAAATGGAAGCCCAATAAAAAATAAAACAAAAAATAATGAGATTCATTTTGTTTTAGATGTTTATGTTATGATTTGTTTGATAAAATATCTATTTTTTAGGATTTTTATAATGTATATAAATTATTAAAATTTCAATTATATGATAATATATTCATACAAAATCAATATTTTGATATGAATTTTTATTGATCCCCAAAAAAATTCAATTTTTTGGTAAATTATAATATGGATTATCCTATATTTATTTAGTAAGAATAATTGGACTCAGGTTATGAGGGATGTATAATTCCATTGAAAATTCATTTGGTTATTTATATAATTATATCAAGAGATAGATGTAAAATGAGGTCAAAAAAAGTTTTCTTTAATTGATGGTACTATTAAAATTTTAGATTACACTAAATTGGATTTTTATTTTCATTATAAAAATATTATGATCTATGTCATCATAAATGAAGTATATGTGGTTGATGGGTGTTTATAAAAACTAACTCAATGCTCTTTTAAATAAATAGTGCAGGGGGATATTTTGTTTGACGAAAGATGTTATAAGGACTTTCTATATCCATATTTAATAAATTCATCATCTCGTTACTAAAATTTATCATTACATGTGTTGAATATTATTTTCGTTTTTAAGAAGATGATAATATTTGGATTCATTTATCAATGTCTAAAATATAAATAAGTAGACATCTGAAATAAATAAACTATTAGGTTCATGAGACCATTTCATATTCTAACATTGTGGTGTTGAAACTTTTTGATAGAATAAATTATTAACCTACCACATTAAATAATAAAGATATATATTTCCATTTTTAATTTAGGTTTGGTGTACATTAATGAGTAAGGTAGGATTAATGATGTTTTCATTTATATAACCATTGAATTGGATCTCCACATTACATAATGGTTTTATAGAGTATATATGTTTCCATTTATACCTAGTATTTTATTATTATTATATATTAACTCAACAAATAGAAAATTGAAACATATTAAATTTACATTCAAGGATATTATTAAAATATTTGAATTTAGTATTGGGATATAAACAAATGATTAAATTCCATTTAAATTACTTCCTTATAGAAATATTGTTTACAGGTAAATTAATTTTATACACTATGGTTATTTGTCTAGTATGACATGTCATTAAAAATACTATTTTTATAGTTTGACACAAGTATATCCCATGATTAGTAGTGTATATGAGATACACATATTGTTTTTGGATCATCAATAAAATGATGGTATCTAAGTGATTATAGAACCCATATATTTAACCCTAATTAAAACAATTGGAGTTCATTGTTATCTACCATGTATTATTTTATATGCATTTTCGGTAGGGAATCAATGACTTCAAAAGAAGGGAGATTTGATCCTGATTATTTTTAAAATTTTAGGAATTTGAGATTAATTAGTGAATTAACATATATATTTTTTATTTTCCTCCCATTTATGGCATGATTCATTATTTTTCCCATGTTTATCAGCTACGTATATTTCATGTAAATATATATTGTTTTTTAAGCCAAATTTTTTTGACATGGAACATGATTAAAATTTCACTATGAAATAAATTCGCAGAATATAGATATTAGAAAATTTATAGCGATGAAATGTATAATTATTTGAATAATTTTGTTAATATCATACTTTTACATAATTAATAACATGATTTTTTATTAATTTATAATTAAAATGACTGTTAAATAAGGGTATAAGGAAAATTTTTCTTATAAATTCATAAAATAAAAATATGAATGTTAAAAAAAAAATTATGGTTATTGGAATGTTATGTTGATGGACAATAAACTATCTTCATACCCATTAATTTTTTGGACATTTAATATCACTAAAAATAAAAAATTATGTATTTGAGTCTATCATTATCCATTAAAAATTGGTATTTAAATAATAGAAATTTATATATATTGATTAACATAAAAATATTCTTAACCATTAATTTTATTAATGATAAATAGTTTTCATTCTATAATATTGTTTTCGTAAAATATTTTGAGACTAAACTTACATTTCATTTTTTTAATACCCAAATAGGGTTTTTTATGCGATGAATATAATAAAATAGTGAATCAATTCTAAGAATTGGATGCATCAACATTTGAACAATGCTGAGATATATTTAATCATATTTACTAATTTATTTCCTAAATATTCTCTCTTATTATTAAATTAGAATCATTGATTACGTAAATGGATCATGAATAGAAGGATCAAAAGATCTACATTTTTTATTTTATGAATCTAATGATCGTATCATGTATTTCATCTCAAAATATAGGTATGTTGAAGTTTATATGATCATATATAAGATATTTCATTTATATTATAATCAATTATGGTCAAAATCGATTTATGTTTTTATTGAATGTAATTTTGATTCAATTTTATTAATTTTAATTTATAGACCAATTATATCTTGATATTGATTTGAAAAATTATGAGAAATTAGTTTATAAAATTTTATATTTATTTTAATGTAATTAATGTAATAATATTTAATAAATCATATTCCTAGATATTTTCATGTTTTTTATTGTTTTCAAAAAATATATTCTTTTTCAAATTGGATTTTTAGAGAAATTCCTAGAAGGGGGAGTTTTTTGAAATATTTTTTTTTATTATTTTAAATCGTGTTTATGTTTTTAATAATTTTATTTTGCAAATTAAATTTTTAGTTAATATCATATTACAATTTAAACTATTGGTTATGAATTTATGTGTATGGACTTGATATTTCCAAAACACTCCTTTCTTATTTCCATATTCTTATATGGTGATTAGAAACCGTTTTCTATTATTTATATATATATTTAAAATTATTATCAAAATTTTATTTTTCCAAACCCTTATGTATGGCCCTATCCCAGTTCATTTATATAAACTATTACCTTTAAATAGGTCCACTTCCTTGCATTATTGTATGATATTTTTTGATTGGGTAAAGGTAGTTTAAACCTCACATATGTGTAATCCCATGTTTCCATTTGTTGTGTGAATATCAGTTTATTCCATTTGTAGGGTTCTCCAACCTTCATATAAGGGTTTTGGATTTCTCTTTTAGGAGATAAATCATATTCGTTAATTTCTAATTGAGACCTATGGTATTCCAAAATCTATATAAGGGTATGATCTGACCTATATTATGGCCATCTAGATGCTTAATTTTATATGTAGGGGTCATCTATGTGTTTTATTGAGTAAGAGAGCCTTCGGTGATGTTCATTGAATATTCATATGTATGAATTTTTTTTATTTAAGGATAATGCATTCTATCCTCTGTAAAGGTGGAATAGATGTATCCTTATGTTAGATCCATCCAGTGCAAATGGGTGGAACCATATATTCTTTACACGTTTCCTTTTTTGAATTTATATTACTTATTCCCTGAAATGACCTAAAACATGATTTTAAGTGAAAAAAAAAAGTTAAGATAATAATCTTGGGATATCATTATCTTATATTATAAAGTTAATAATATAATGATTCAAATACAAAAAATGGATGGATTAAATGAACATATTAAGTATCAAATTTAAACATTAAAATTTATATATATTCTCCCATAAATAAATTTAGATTCATATAATATAGATGAAATGGAATTATTAATACCTGGAAAGTAATATAGCTCTTAAAATTATAACATTTTTTGTAACAAATAAAAGGGGAAATTAAGAGTTTTGTAAATCAAATTATCTAATTTGGAAAACTGTTGTGCCTATATTTTAATGTGGAAGAATCGTGATTTATCTCTCTTATATTTCTCCCCTTTTATTTGTTCAAAAGTCACATACCTAAAGGGGTATCTTATAGTTCATTCCATGAGAATATAATCATCCCATTTAGGTATGAAATATCTATATTTTCATATCTTTGAAAAAAAATGTTCCTAATACACATCGATCATAACTAAGATAAGTTATGCCTTTATACATTCTTATGTAGCCCAAGAAAATTGATAATTTTAATTATTGTAATATTATTCCTCATTTTTCATCCCATTAAAATTGTGATGGTATTTATCATCATATATCATTTGAAACCAATCCTTGATTCAAATTATCTGACCATTTTTGTCGTATTTACTTTTCATTTGATCATCCAACACCAAAAATACCCTCAAAGGTTGTATGTTAATAAAATTACCGTAATAATTACATACTATAATTGGTTTCTAGAAAGGTGTGTCTATATACTACCTTCATTTAATCAAACATGTCTTGTCTCAGGACCATGTATGTCCAATGGTAATGTATCCTTAATGACTATAAAATATCTAAAATTATTGAATAAAATTATTTCATATGTTTCCTTGTGATTATATAGGGAATATATCCATATTTATTGTTGTTTTGTGAGATATATTTTTATTGGTTATTCTTATATAATATAGCATCCCCTTTGAGGAATAGTATGTGTATTGGAAATTAATACACATGATGGGGATCAATAATAATCAGGATATATATAAAAGTATGGATATTTTCATGTAACATTCATTGATATTATTATTTTATTATACATGTTCTACCAATTTTATGATATTACACTTATGGGAATGGGATATTTGGGAAATTTAATAAAGAAGAAAATAGAGAAGAATTATAATTACTTTATAATGATGGAATAACATCAGATTATACTTCTAATTTTATATTTTTCATTCACTACTATGTAAATTGTGGGATTTATGTATCATATTTATGACATTCAATTAACTCATGATTTAATTTTTAATAATAAATGTCAGTTGCATATATATAATTTTTATTAAATTATGATGTTTATAAACATATTACAATACATAAAACTATGTATATTATTTTTAATATTCTTAATAATATTACAATATGATAACACATTGTTATGGGAAGGTTAGGATTCACAATAAATGTATTAAAAAAGTGTTTGGATGATATAATTTAAATACTAAACTTGCACATAAATTTATGCAACATATGGTATTCAAGAGTGACTATGTATAATTATTAATCTTGAATTTATCCAAGATTATAATGAGGTATCATAAAAATAAACATGAGTAGGAATGTAACATATAATTAGAAATATTTTTTATTGTAAATATCTCTAGTAAAAATATGAATGTGATTGTAATTGGATGTTAATATTTTTCATAATGGAAATTATTTCCATTAAATGTTTATAGGATATACATGTTGAAATTATTTCTAGGTAAGAATGATTTTGGTCTAAAAACTATAAAATTCATATAAAATATATTCAGTTTATTGATTATGTAGGATTCTTGTTTTCTTTATGATTTACTAACGGATTATTAATGTCTCAAAAGATTGAATGAGGAGTTGAAAGCCTAGATTGATTCATTGTGCCCAATCATAATTAGCTAGATAATTAAGAGTATGAGTGGAATTAAATAATTTAGTAATTTATAATTACATGAATAATCTTGTAAAAATAATTAGTACAAGTGATTATAATATTTAAATGGAATAATTAAAAAAAATATAAAATGGTTTAGAATAATGTAGGGAAACCAATTTCCCCTAGAATATAGGGGTTGATTTACCTAATTCTCATATACAAATTCTATTATGATGTATTTTATTGTTCATTTTATTTCATTTAATGAGGGAAATTATTTTTCCAATAAGATATATTTATCTACTAGATTTTATATGGTTTTACTCAATTAATTGCTTGTACGAATGTCGGTTTACGGTCATTCTTATTATATTGTTTGTATGAATTTGGATTAAATGGATCATGGTTTAGAAAATAATATACATTCATACATGGGTTTTAATAGTTCATGGTAATGACAAATTCATTTATTATAAGAAATAATGGATAATGATTAACAAGTACACATATCCTTTGAATGTTATTGCCTTAAAAATATTTTTTTAATTGGGATATAATTTATTGAAGTTTATAATGACTTTTGTATATAATTATGTAGTTACACGTGGTGCATGGATGCATGAATGTGGTTGTACATGTATCATGTACATGAAGATATTATTTAATATGGTGCACAGATATGGTGATATGGCTATACAAGCTACATAGATCTGATAAAGTGGCGTAATAAGTAACAAAGATATAATTATCAAATTATTAATGTATGCTGAGTTTTGGTTATCCCTATTAGGTCAAATGTGTGATATACTATTTTAATGATATGCCAATAAATATGATATTCCATGTTAATACCTCATTAATGATATGATAAATAATTATTCCATTATTATAACTATTCCATGGATATCAAGATTTCCAATCCTCACTTGTGATATGAAATAAATTTAATTTTTTAAAATATATTTAGATAATGGTGTAAATAATGAAAAAAATGGTATTAATAATTTTTTTTTACATTTCCAATACCCCTGTCATGTTTATATTTTTTCATCTGTGGATATCGCATCATTATATTTTTATATATATAAAATTTCCTTTAAGGATGAACATATTGATTACACCCAAGTGATCTCCCCTTCGTAAGTACATACATATTTCACAAGCTACTTATTTAGATATTTGATTATTTTTGGGGTTTCTTGGATATATTAGGAAGATGATTTAGTGTTTCAAATCCATAAATGCATTTATTTATAATCTAAGGATACATAAACTCTATTGGATTATTGGAATAAATATATCATTTTTTAGAATCCTTGGTTTTTAACTGATGGTTTAATATATTTCTCTTATGAATTGAAAGGGTAATGTATACCATTCTCGTGATGGATACCCTTGGTTGTAGAGACCTGAGTATTTTGTATTTTGAAATTATTTCATAAATTTAAAATTATAATCTTAGTTTCTCATGGGTGGTGTAATTTGAATTTTAGCATATCATATGGTATCATATATATTTTTTACCACTTGGTTGATCATGGAATAGGGTGTTTTCCCTAAGACCGGAGTTTGGTGGAAGTATGAGTTATTATTATTTTGGAAGTATATTAAATATTTATATTAATTAAATACCATATTAGTGAGATAGTTTCAGGTTGATGTGTCATTATAACATATGCTAAAAATAAGATTTTCACTCAGTATTTGTCTCTAGAATTTTGGGTATTGCATAGGCATGTTATAAACTCAATTCGGGTTTTAGTACTCGGGACATGTGTTAAATAGTTATTTAATTTAATTAATTTAAATGAAACCCCTCCCAATTCTAGAACCCATTAATTGTAAGGAAGGGGGGAGTATTTTGTCTTATGGGTAACACACATACCAGTAGTTGGAGAAAATGGTGATGTTGCTGGATTTTTCCATTGGCGAAGATTGAGAGAAAATTGTTGTACAACTACTTCCAAGATTAGATTTGAACCCGAGGGTTCAGAATTTATGCAAAAAGGTAAGTCTATTTTGAGTTATGTTCCCCAAATCTAGATAGAGTGTTTTTTTTATTTTAATTCCTCTTTAAAACTTATTTGGACCACATGGATGTCGATCTATGCTTATTTTGAAAAATGGGTGTTCTGGGGGGGGGGGTCGGAGAGGTTTCCCATTAGAAGCTTCATATACACGGAATGTGGTTCAATAAGAACACAAACCATGTTTTCTTCCCATTGTAGAAAGTACAAGTTTTCATATGTACACAATTTGTACTTTGAGTACACGCCTTTATGTAGTATATGGTCGGGTGTCCGACCATGTGAAAACGAACATGGGAAGATGGTTTTTGTGAAAGTTCATATTGGGTACTATGGGTACATGCCATATAGTATTACACAGCAAACCCCATGTTTATATGGACATGTAAAATTACATGTATATGAGTAGAGGTGAGATTACACACCGTGAAATCTAATCTAAAAACAATTTACATTTTCTATCTTTTAGGATTTTGGTGTTTTGATTCCTAGATGTCAGGAATGGGGCATGTGAGTAGTCAATTCTGTGTTTATTTCGAAATAAATTTCAATGGTATGACCCTTTATAAATATATAGTTCATATCTATGGTTTTTTTCTGAATTTTTTAAATAATATAAATAATTTCAACGAGGTTTGGATTCAGAATCATTCAATGGGATGAGTATTGATTTAGGAGAGTCGTGTTGGGGTTTTGTGCTCAGTGTTTCATCAAGAATAAGTGTATCATTGTGCTTTACCGGAGGATTCTTGGATAAATCCCATATGATGGGGTTTTATTAGTATCTCTAGGAGATCATGGCTTTTCCCTAACTTTCAAAATTAGTGCCTCTAGAATAGAGAAGTTGAGTTTCAGATGCTACTTCTGAGGATTATGGTGGATGGATCATTGTTTCATGGTTGACACCATAGATTGTTGATATAAAAGACTGTCATTGTGGTGTTGGATTTATTATGAATGGATATTAATTATTCTCATTGTGGTAAGGCCTCTATTTAAGTGATCATTATATGTTATAGTTGATGGTTGAGAATGCATTCACAGAATGGGATTAATTTTTTATACCTAGGAAAAATGTTGTTGATCATGGATCAGTTGGATCCCATTGGGGGATGCATAATGATTTTTATTGTGTTAGGTCTTGCCATTAGTTTTTGGTGGTCAACTGGGTTTAGGGAGGTTTCCACTTCTTAATTGATATTTTTAGGTATCCTATAAGGGATGCTCGAGCTTATGTGTGGATCAATAGGGTCATATGTATAACTGATTGACAGGGTGACCTTGATCGGGTATGTTTCATTTTTTGGTTTAGTTATTGGTGTTCCTTGGGACAGGATATGACGTATGAGTTGATGAGTCTATGTTATTATGGTCAGGATGGGAATATAGACATCCATTTTCAAGCTTTTGTTTATTGATGTCGGGACATGTATTAACCCAAATAGGAAATATGGAATGGTTGGGTTTCCATGTTTTGGAAATCATTTGTTTGGTAACGTCTTTTATTGAAGAGATAAATGGATATATGAACAACATGTATGGTTATAGATTTCCATAATTTAGATTTTTTGATTTTTTCTCTATATCACTACTGATAGATAGTTTAAGGATTGAGATATGAGATGAGATTACATGAGTATTGGTTTACATTATTTATTATAATTAATGTTATTTTTAGTGTATTTGATTTGGGGATTGGATGATGTTAAGTGAACATGAAGTAAAATACTAAGGGGGTGTCAGAATAAATATTAAGAAACTGATAATATACATCAAGGATAGTGTTATAGTCTATGGATCTTGGAATTAATGGAATTCCATGTCATAAAGGATGTTGTATTGAGGATTCTTATTTATTATCGTGGTCTAGACAAATTCTTGGTGCCTCAACACTTTTATGTTTATTGGATTGAGGTTTTGGGCGTATAATGTTTACTAATGAGAGTGTGTCAGTCCAATTATATATAACATTATAGTATACATTGAGGATAGTGCTCTAGAATTGAGTTATGTGCATTTACGTTTTTTCATCTATGATGAATGGTGGAATGATTTTCTAAATACATAGTCAAGATGTCATAGTAATTTTACAGGCATGGATAATTTGATATATATTTCCTATGGGATGGACGAATGCATCATGAACTATGATTATGATACACGATATAGATGTTATAATAATGTTCTTGGTTAGTTAGTACTATAATGTGGCAATGATAATAGATGTGATGACTTTCCAAGTACGAGACAATGTATAGTTATGCCAACTTGTTATGAGATGACTCATATTAGTTTCTTTGGTGGACATACTGTCATTAGATGGTTCCCCGGTACAGTCAAGTTTGTAGTGTCTACCATGAGTATGGATCATGCATGTTGTTTGGGATTCACGATCCTTGTGAGGTGATTATAGATATTTCGATATTTAATGAAGCAGGTGTGGTTGATTGAGGTAATGAACCAATAAATCCCGAATTTTTTTTTTATATTTTGTCTTACTATTTTATATAGGTAAGGATGAGAATATTGCATGATAATTCACTTATGGAAGTAGTTAATAGTTTCAACATTGGGGGTGGCCTATTGAGACTTATATCTCACCCGCAATACATGATCCTTGGTGTGCATAGAAAACATATTTATATTTTTAGGTAGAGCACGAATTCACAATGGATGGGGTGGAGGGCCTAGATTGCATGGTTGAGTGGGATGCTAATGTTGAGACAACTGGTTGGGAAACAACAGAACGGTAGGTTATTGAAGGTTGGGTATGTGTTATGGAACAAAGATGGCAGTAGGTCTTGTTGTATTTTTTTTGAAGTTATTTTTTCTTGTACATGGGATAGGCTCATTAGGCAATCAAGTTTGTATGTATGACATGGTTTATTAGGTTATTAATCTTGCTACATTCTATTCCATCTTGTTTAGTCTCATTTTATTTATTATTCTTTGTTCTATGTCATGTAATTGTCTGGTAATTTTGATTAAATGGATAAAAGGGATTCATTTTTAATCATTTTTTATAATCCACCTTCTAAGGGGTTAATGGGAACCCTTACATAGCCTTTAGGATTTATGACATTACATTAGCTGATGGTCTTAGAGGAATTAATCCAGAATATATATGCATGGAACAACCACTCCCTAGTATCTACATCATCATGTCACCTCTCCACATTCGTGTGAATATAGGGAAAGGCTTCCAATGCATTCATAGGCTAGTCCAGATGGAAATTTCCTTACCTTCTCATTCTTCCAAATAATTTATTATCTCTGCTCTGGAGAATGTGTTTTCATTGAAACCTTTTTATGGATTGTTCCTTGTAGGGTCTTCCTTTTCCATTTAAGAATGATTTTCTTGTGGCTAGATGGCTTTGAGGTGTCCCGAAGTCCTGGAGGTGGTCAGAATCCTTTGAGATGGTATGTAAGCCTTATTGGCCAGAATGACTTGGGTGGCCCGAAGGTCTCAAAGGACCCAATGACCAAAATGATGGCCCGAAACCCCAAAGGAATGAATAGTTATCACTATTATAATTCCAAATAGTACCTACTAAAATTCAAAATAGTACCTACTACAGTTCCTACTACAATACACATAATTTTGTCCCAACCCATATATTATCTCGGGTCTCTTGGATGCACATGATGAGTCACCACCAACTAGGTTGAGGCTCTTGCATTGTTTTTGGTTATTATAATTTGGTTTTTCACTTTCATATGGGGGTATAGTCTCCTCACATTTCATACATTAAGCCAACACTGCTATTCGGTAGCCTGTTGTTAATGAGGATTTGTTGTTAAAGTCTAATAGTGTACCATCTCATAGAACCAGTTTAGAAGATACCATACTGAGATACTATAATGTGTTATAAAATGAGATAAATTCCTATTATTTCACTATTTGGGTTCTGGTATATATGATATATAGGAATGTGTTGGATTTTTCGATGGATACTGGGCTGGTGCAACATGAACAATTATTCTGGTATGAAGTCCATGTAACAAGAGATTAAGATAGATGTTTTGGATTTTAGATTTTAAAGTTGTAAATTATATTAAATTTGATCAACACACATGATTGGATTTGATGGTTTATGATGATTTTTATTGTCTTGCACCATTGTAAAGATCCTTTAAAGTAGGTTTTTACTCTTGGCCTACACATGAAAGAGTCATCTCATTCATCATGATAGCCATGTAGGATCCCCATGTTGTGGCCCGGGTAGTTCTTTATCTTATGGAATTCCTTTTTATGGTAGGATTTTAGGATCTAAGGGGATAGGCTCTGTGGAATCCAACCTTTTTATTACTTAACATTTCATTACTTTTTAAAAAAGAGGACCCATAAAGTCTAGTGTCTTGGTAATAAGAAACAAAATAGATATAAAATTAAAAATCACATTTAAATCCCCTTGAAAAACCTCTTCAAAATTCCATCCAATGTATAACTACTGCATCTCAGATCCTGGATACATTCATCAATGGAAAGGGTGAGAAAAATACCCAGTATGGAATGCAAGGGAATCAGTTTACATGTGATATCAAAAAGAACTGGATTAAAAATATAAAGACATGAGAAATAGAATTAGAGGCATAAAATAATGAAAATAACATGAACCATTACTTTAAAATGTGACTGCAACATTTAATTTAGACATTCAGGAACATATCACCAAGGTTCATCCTCAATATGTCATAAAAATTACCAAGGTCGTTCACCAAGGTATCGTGAAACCTGCAATCTATGGAGATTAAATTCTTTAACCAATACATTAAGGTGATATCAGATATCACCCTTAATATTTATTTATTTTAATGTTATACCGATATATCATAATCATATATTTCATAAATAACCCAAAGAGAGTAAAAGAAATGGGTTTAACTTGAAAATCGGTACGTTTTAAAAGTGCATAAAAATAAGATCATTATGTCATTTATAACCAATGGAAAAGGAGTGAGGGTAATAGATTTTTTAATTGCATAATCAAATAGGTCAATTTTAGGTCTCTATTAATACCCATGGAAATGAAAATAGTTTTGGGTATTCACATAAATAAAACAATATAATATATTTAGAAAAAGATATATATTTCGAGACGAAAATTCTGTAGCATAACAGCTACATATCATGTTTTTAGAAAACATTAAAAGAGAGGGGAAAAGGATCAACCACCAATAAATAACTAATAATATAGAAAATTTATATAATAAAATATAAATATGAACATGGTATGGATATTTTAATGACATACCACATGAAAAGGAAACATGAAATAAAAGAGAATATGTGATTTCTTTTACGAAAATTCGGTAGCTTATTGACATCACTTAAAAATCCAAAAAATTAGTTGATGAGAGTGGAAATGGTATATCATAATGTGGACATAATATGGATAGAAATAATTATATATAATAACATACCCCACATAATAAAATGGAAACTAGAAAACATAACATAAAGGAAGTCACGACTTAAAAGAGGAGGGTGAAATGTTCCCTTACCTTGAAGAGTAACTTAGAAAGCTAGAAGGCTGGGACCCTGGGGGCTTGAAAGAACCTTGTGAGGACTCATTATGAGGTAAAAAGACTAGATATTTGTTGATGATGATTTTGGAATGAAATTATGAAGTAATGGGTCTGTATTTATAAAACAACTGAGATTATATTTAATTAATTTTAAAGGGACACCTCATTAGTGCTATTTGCAAGAACATGGGCTTGCCATGGTATTTTCCCATGGTATATTCCAACATGGATACCTCATAACATATATTACTATTCAAAAGTCTACCATAATTATTACATCATTAATACAACATTAATGATGTCATTAAACACCCGAAACTCAAAACTGTATTATTTCTATTCACTGAAAACAAAACATTTAATAAAAATCTCATAAATTGTAACACCCGAGACTTTTATAATAAATATTTTGTTTTTATTTTATATAAATCATCAAATTGATCTTTCACTACACACAACACTAGCTTGGCTTGCTTTACACGCAATCGCAACCTTCCTGGATGGCTTGCATCGTACGCAATACGGAGTTTCACTAAACAACAATTTGCTATTAAAATATTATTAAAACTAGCCGTTATGAATAGTGATAACCACTTTTCGAAATTTTGTAAATTTTATTTATCAAAATGGACTTCATTTTTGGATTCATAATATCGAAATTAGCATAGGGTGAAATTTTGGTATTTTTCTGGAAACGTTCAATTTTTGACGAATAGTGAAAGCACTGGGTTACTATTTAAAACCCGACTTTTTATTTAAATAATTATTTATTTTATTTAAATTTATTTTAGGTAAAAATTGATACATAATACCTATATATGTTTGATGTAATTCATTGGAGTAATTTTATAATAATTTTAGATATATAAATTTTTTATTGAACTTTTCACCGTCTTTTACCCACCTCCTAGGAGAAATTGAAAATTTACATAAAACATAATTTTACCGCTTCTGTGAATGGAATTTCAAAAATCCGAGAGACACGGTTGATGTCAGTAAGTAAAATGTGGTACAATGAGAATAAAATAATTTTTGGTGAATAGTGACTTTCTACTTTTTTTACCACAGTTAAAAGTAAATAGGGTAATTAAATGTAAAAATGATATTATTATTACCCTGAAACTTGTCCTAATTCTATTGGATAAGATTAATTCTACCAAAAAAAACCATAGGAATAAAATATGGCCATTTAGTTCCACTTGGATTAGATTGGGGCATTTATTATTAATTTATTTAAAGAAGGGTTAAAATAATTAAAATCAATGTTTAATAAATAAATAATTTTTAATATAGGGTTATACATATGATAAATTCAACTATAAAGATTAATTATAAATCTAATAATATTTCCTACACAATGGTATTTTGTTAGTAATTTTTAGACTTTATATAATTTAGTTTATTTATGACAGAATGATTATGAAGTAATTATAGTATTAATGAAATATTGACATAATTGATGTTATAAATACCAAAATTAAGGTAATTTGAGACTTTTTATGAAATACACTAATTTTAAAGGTTAATATGACATGTTGTTGTTTACTTAATTCACATTGTTCTAACTAGTCTTTCAGTTATAATTTTCACAAAAATCAATTACCAAATAGTGTCAAAATTGTCATAAAATAGTTTTTAAAACAAATATTATATTATTAATTGTTATTGTATTCCTAAAAATCTAAGGTTAGGCCAAATGACTTATATAAGTTTATATATATTAATAATAAACAACTTGGGGTTATTTTGTCTTGTTATAGTATATTTATTAACCTTATATTGTAAGAACACAAAAAGACATGGTAAAAGTAAAATTATCTAACAAAAAGTTAAATCTAAATGATAAGGTTAAAATAGTAAACAAAACCTGTCCAAATTCTATTGGATGAGATTATTTCGACCCATACCCACCTTAGCTTCGAAATAAATCAATTTGGAGCTATTTAAAACCGAATATGTCTTTATAATAAAATAATATTTTTAGTTTTTCCAAAGGTGCCCCTCTCCTCCCTTATAAATGGGCACCTCCTCCCTCTCTTCCTCACACCACTTTGAGCCTTCATGATCAGCCAAACCTTGCCAATTTCACCTCTACACTACCCAAGAAACATCCTAGAGGTCCTTGTATTCTTCAAAGACCAATTTTAGTTCCTTAAAAGGTGGTCTCAAAGAAGCGCTTCAAAGAAGAGGTAATGTCTGTTACCGATTCATTCAACTTTATTTCTTCTTCCACTTCTTCTTATTTAGTTGTTTCATTATGAATTAATAACATCAGTATCCCTCATATACTGATATGTTATTATATGTATGAACCAATCCTATTTCACCATCTATCCATCCTATGGAAAATGAAATCATCGTGTATGCGTACTTACGGAATACCGTCTCCACGTCGTGGTGTAATCTATTATCCACCACCACCTTACATGGATGGGTATAATGGTGTAAATAATTAATATATATGATTATTCTAAAGTGATATTCATTCTGAAATATTATACATACACTCCAATACAATTCCACGATCATCGGAATGATATCATCGCTCATGCGTACGTACGGAATACCGTCTCCACGATGTGATGTGACTCGCTCTACATGATTTTCATTTCATAATGATTACATAAATTAATTGAGTGAATAAATATGATATATATTACACTAATACCATTCTGGAAATGAGGTATCTATAACCTAAAGATAAATATAATAATTTATTCGAAAAAGCACGCATAAGAACAATAATTAATAAACACCTGAATAACAAGTAGAAATGAAATATTACTAATAAGAAGCAAAGAATATGGCCATATATGATATTATAACAAATAGTATGATTCTGGAATAAGTCAATGACAATATTTAAATCATTATACAGGATGTTCAGACACTTATGAAGCAAATCAGACCTAAGGTAAGGGAAATATCACAATCTCGGTTTTATCTAAGATTGTTTATACATTGGAATTTACTGGGGTGTATTTTATCATCCACATCCATGTTTCCTCAATATGTATATTATTTCCATCCACCTATTATTTTTTAAATCCAATTTTACCCTTCGGTGAGTTTTTAGTAAAATATATGAAAGGAATCTTTTGTCATTTTTCGTACAAGGTACTTTTTGACATTTTTGACAAAAGTACGACAAGAATGTTTTTTTAAAACTTATACGACATGAATGGATTTTTAAAACATTATTTCCAAGAAGCTTACTTTACAAGTTTTCAAGTTTATTTTTAATCAACTTTTTTTAGTTCAAAATTTTATGACATGTTAAGAACGGAAAATGTTTTTGAAGTAGAAAGGATATTTTCCTCAAGAATGAAGTTCAAGTGTTTTATCAAAATTATTTTCCATCTAAGATAATATAGGGTTCTGTTTCTATCACTATTATTACATTGACTTGATTATGTTGTGATGGAATTATTTTTATGAATTCCTTTATCTTATATGAATTGTTTTATGATGTCACGATGTTTAAGAATCCCATTTTTGTTACATGGTGTATGCAATGATGTATGATTTATGATTTTGTGTCACACATAAGAATGGTATCATTATGAAAAGGGTGGGACCGATATCTCCCACCAATGCATTGGGTAAAGATTTATATCTCATGAGATAGGCATGGTTGGAACGGCAGGTTAAACCGGTTCAGTGAAATAGGACGGAAACGATGAGTGAACTCGGTTCAGAAATGGACATTATCTGCTAAGATAGTCTTGGAAATGAGTCTTGACTAATAAGAAATGATTCTCTATGATTATGTGTATTCCACAAAGCATAATGTTTTATGTTATGATTATTGTGATTACATTTCACTACCATCATTTATCCCATGTTATGAAATTATGATCTCCTTTGCAGTGTAAGATTTCCAAAATTTTATGTTCTTATGAATATGATGTGATTGATATTTCTTTTGCTTACACTTACTAAGCATTTGAGCTCCCCCTTTTGTATGTTTTATTTCCCCAGGCCAGAAAGAAGGTTATTAAGTAAGATATTCCAAAAGGGACTCTAGATATGATGAAATAAATGGGAGACAATGTAGATTCTTTATGAACAAGTTGTTTATGTTTGCCAGTTTCTAAAGACACTATACTTATATGGTCCTTTCCTGGTTTTGTTATATATTATAATAAGTGTGCTTCAATTTTTAAGTATTAACAATGTATGTAAAGCATGGGTCGTTATATAAATTCACCCTAACCTAATATCAAGTCTCTGAATTCATAAATGAATTACAGTTTAGGAAAATAATTTTTTAATTATGAGATATTTAATTTTTATGTAAAAACACCATTTACCGGAAAAATTACTAATACATAACTAATAATTTCTAAAACTATTATTTACTTATGGAATTATATCACATTACCATTAAAGATGCCTATATTTTATTTATACTTAATTAAATGAAGTTACAATTCCCTTGGTCAAAATACTTTTCATAAGGGTATTATTACAATTCAAATTGTACTATTCACTTAAAAATTAGGTTTTGCTTATTAGACTCTAAATTTCATACTGGGCACAATTGTGGAAGGTAATTTTTTTAAATCATTTCAAATTATTAACTATTTAAATTTTATAAATATATTTTAAAATCCAATTTTTTCCAAAATTCATCAATCATTGGAACTTCTATAAATATATCTTATACTACAAAAAGTAACTAAGGTCTCATTACATATACACTTATAACACCTGCGTTGGACCTATGTGTTAGATGTTCAATGGTGATAGAATCTTGGGTAGGCTCCAACGACATTGTGAGAGTGGTGATTTATATCATCTTGAACTTCTCCTGTAGGAGATTTAATTCATGATTTACAAGTTATATTTTATGTTTGGCTTGGTCAAGAGTAAAACATAGAGATGTTACCTCTTTCCCAAGCTCTGACATATGGGATTCGTATGGCCCAAGTCTATGGATGAGGCCATAAAATCTTATTTATGTATTAATTGACCATGATCACATGTATTAATATACAATAATCAGAACATTAATAATTTAGTTTCAAACGGTCAAACTGACCATTGATCATATAATAATCAAAACCCATTGGTATTATTTTAATTATACTCACTTCATTATTTAATTAATATAGTGTTTTTGAGTATTAAATAAAATATTACTAAAATTCAATAAAAAATATTATTCATATGGTCAAGTAATTACATTGGTCCCCCTTAATAAATTTTATCCCTGAAATTTAAATTTGAACTCTCAGAAGAGAAAAAGTGTGGGTACTTCTGCCACATAGATTCCTCTTGTTCCCACGTGGTTTCTTCGCATTTTTTTGTTTCTCCACAACACCTTAACAAGGTGGGTAGTCTTGTTACATAGATCATTGTCCCTAAGACCCAAGATCCTCATTGGTTTCTCTTCATAAGTGTTTTAATGTTCCAGTTGTATCCCCTCTGGATTTAGTAAATATGAATGGTCAAGTATGTACTTCCTCATGATGGATACATAGAAGACATCATGAACCTAAGCTCGATTTGGAGGATGTCCAAGCCGATAGGCCACTACTCCAATGCAATCAAGAATTTCAAAAGGTCCAATGTACCTAGGGTTGAGAATCCCTTTCTTCTAAAACCTCATGAATCTATTCCAAGTTCAATTTTAAGAAAGACTTTGTCTCCAACATCAAACTCCAAGTCCCATCGACGGTTTTCGGCATAGCTCTTTTTCTGACTCTGAGCATTCTTAATGTGTTGCTCGATGGCATGGACGTTTTCCCTCATCTCTTGCACAAGATCAAGACCAAGAAGCATTCTTTCACCAGCTTTATCTTAACATGTAAGAGTTCTACCTCACTTCTATATTGATCTTCATAAACTTCCATTTCAAAGCTCAAGTGTAAGCTGTTGTTGTAAGAGAACTCCACTAAATGTATAAGTAGATCATATCCACCTTTAAATTCCATTTAGCATGTTCTCAGCATATCCACAAGTGTTTGAATATTATTTTCAGATTGGATATCAGTTTGGGGGTGATAGGCAATACATAAATTCAATTTAGTGCTTAGATCAAGTTGAATACTTCTCCCGAATTTCGATGTGAAACTTGGATCATGATAAGATACAATAGAAAGTGGAACTCCATACATCCTTACCACTTCCTTTATGTAAATCATGGTAAGTTGGTCAATAGATAAATATTCTCAAATGGAGATAAAATGGGAATTCATTGTGAGATTTTCTACAATAACCCATGTCTCATTGTTTCCATTGGATGTTCTCAGGAGACCAGTAATGATTTCCATAGTGAAATTGTCCCACTTCCATGCTGCAATGGGTAGTAGTTGTAATACCCCTTTAAGAAGTTGTGGTTATTCCATCAAATGCTGACATACGAGGAACCTTGAAGTGTAGTCAGTAATCCCCCATTTTATATTATCAGCCCAATAATTATAAAGAAGGTCTATATAAATTTTTGTGCTTCCTAGATGAATACAGAAAGTAGAGCTATGGACATCATCCATCATCTCATTCATTATTTCCAGAACAGATGGAACACATAGTCTTGTACAAAATTTCAGAACACATTCTTGGTCAATATTGAACTCAAGAAACTTGACATCCTACACAGCCTCAATGTTTTTCTATAACAAAGGATCTTCTTTCTTTAATTTTTTCTTGATCTTATATTGTAATGACGGTTGAGAAATCATTTGGGTTAGGGTGGATAATGTCCCTTCCCTTATAATTCCCATGTCCATATTTACTAGTTCATTGATCAAATTATCTATTTTCATGGAAAGAAAAACTGCTTCATTCCTACATAATATATCAGTGGCTTTGTTTGCTCATCTAGGATGATAATGAATTGAACAATCGTAGACATTAAGAAGTTCCAACCTTCTTCTTCGTCTCATGTTCTATCACTTTTGCGTGATAATATACATGAAAATATGATGGTCTATGTATATTTCCCATTTGTCCCCATATTGATTGTTTCTTCATATCTTCAGAGAAAAAACGACCACATCTAGCTCTAGATCATGGGTAGGAAATTTATGGTCTTCAATCTTCCACTTTCGAGATGCATAAGCATTGACTTTTTCATTATTCATAATGATGCACCCAATCCCTTTTAGAGATTCATTTTGATAAATAACAAATCCTTCTCCACTTGAGGATAGAATTAACATGGGAGTAGTGACCAATATCTTCATCAGCTCTAGGAAACCTTCCTCACACTTCATTGTCCAGATGAACTTGACCCCTTTTCAAGTTAACTTGGATAATGGATTAGATTGTTGTGAAAAGTTTTTCAAAACCCTCCTGTAATATCCCACTAATCCAAGGAAACTACCGATCTTAGTAATTGTTATATGTTGAGGCCACTCCTCTACAACTTTGGTCTTTTTATGGTCAAATGTGATTCATTCATTGGTAACAATGTGCCCCAAGAAAGAAACTTGTGGTATCCAAAATTCACATTTGTTGAACATTCCAAAAAGCATCTCCTTCCCTATAGTTTGAAAAATAACCCTAAGATGATCCTCATTCTCCTTATGTCTTTTGAAATATGTAATAATATCATCAATAAAAACTACCAAAAAGATATCTTTGTAGTCTTTATAGACAATATTCATCAAATCCATAAAAATAAGAGGTGCATTTGTCAGTACAAATGTCATAGAAACAATATCATAATTCCCATATCCTGATCGGAAGGTAGTTTTTGGAATATCTTATATATTCACCATAAATTGATGATAACCAGATCGAAGATCAATCATAGAGAATAATTGATCCCAAAAATTTTGTCAAATAAGTCATCAATTCTTGGGAGAGGGTATTTGTTCTTAACTGTGATTTAATTAAGTTCTCTCTAATCTATGCAAAGCTGCATTGATCCATCCTTATTCTTCCAAAAGAGAATAGGTACTTTCCAAGGAGACACAATTGGATAGATTAACCCCTTCTATAATAGGTCATCAATTTTCTTCTTTAATTCCTCCAAATACACATCTCCCATCATATATGGGGTATTTTATATCGGATGAGATCCATGTATGATTTCATTGGATAACTCTACCTATCTTTCTAGGGGAGGTCTCGACAACTCCTCAAACAATACGTCAATGTATTCCTGGATGATGGGGACATTTTCTATCATTAAACTCTCATCTCATTTTTTCATAACTGATCAACTCTATAAAGAAATATATAGGAGGTTCTCCTATAAAAAGATTTGGTTGAGATATCTATCCTTAGAATAGTATTGTAGGTTTCCATTCATGAATTTTGAGATTTCCTTTTTTCTGCATTTGAACTTTTCATTTTACTTTGAGAGCCAGTCCATCCCTTGAATAAGGTCGAATTACAGAATGGGAATGACTAAAAGGCTGGATATAATATTGTTCTCACTAAATTAAATACTAGAGTTTCTAAACACTGACGATGCTTGGATAATTCTACCTGGAGTCTTTACTGATAACTCTACTTTCAGCAATTCATGTTTTGATTCTAAATTCTTTTCAAACGTGGAGGAAATAAAGGAATGCGTAGAACCAGAATAAAAAAAGTACTTTTTAGCTATGAGAGAACAACAATAGTACCTTCCCCCACATCAATTGGTGCATCAACATCAGTCTTCATGATATAAAAAGAAATTCCTTTCTCCCTTGGCCTTTGCTGAGGCTGAGGGTGATTCCCCTCCACTACCCTTAGATTTGGACGGTGATATTCAAAGTGCCCAAGTTGTCCACACATATAGCATTGGACATCAGGTAGGTCACACACCATCTTCCCCTTATTTTTAATGTCGGGAAGTTGAAGCTTCACCTCACTACAAAAATTCCATGAAATATGGCCATCTTTTCCACACTTATACCAGTTCCCTCTCTTAGGTAGGCAGTTCCCCAAATGCTTCTTCCCAATTTTATTATTCATGGGATGATACACTTTCTTACATCTTCTTCCCTGATCAAAGTTCCTCCCTATACTAGGATCCATTGATATCTTCTTTTAATTGGATTTATGAGACCACAGCATCTCAAGCAACTCTAGTTCGACCTTTATCACACTTCGTATGACCTTCTCAAAGTGGTCATAGTCTCTGTTGGCTAGAATCTTCTGCATATGAGGACTCAGTCCACCGAAGTATCTATCAACCTTTCCAATAAGATCCATGAAAAATAATGAGGTATAAAGGGAAATTTTTGTGATGTTCATCTATATATTCCAATAGATTCAATCTCCTTCTACTTCAAATCATTAATCTCTTTCTATTATTCTGTTCTCATGGGAAAAGGGAAATAATTATTGAATAATATCCATCTGAACTCTTACCACTCCCAAGCTTTAACCTCCAATATTAGGCTTCTGTTTTTAATCATCTCTCAACACTGATCAACTTATCCCTCTAAGAAGTAATCATCCAGGCTTACCCTCTCTTTTTTTGAATAGTAGAGCACAGAACAGATCTTCTTAATATAGCTGATCCAATATTTACCAATAAATGGGTCATTTGATTCATAGAATCTTGGTGGTCATTAATGCATAATAGAATCCCCGGAATTTTGTTCCCTTGACAGCGAGATCAGTCGCTCTACATGATTCACGTTATTTCCTATAACATGAGACAGTTGGTTCATCATTCTCATGAATGTTTCAATTTCAACTTACATCAGAGGGATGTCAACACATGGTCTATTGAAGTCACCATTTTTATGGTTCCACCTATTTCCCACCATTTTCTAAATGTATATAACCTTAGAAGATAATTTAATTAAAGAGATTTTTACTCTATGGATTTTATGTCTAAAAAGTTTATGCTTAAACAATTACATTTCTCTACAAAACCTTCGTAATTTTTCATAACATGCTTGAGATTAACCAGACATATCCCCTGAGAGTGTCAAACTAGAAGTGCAGAATGGCCTGTTGTCGTGTACCTGGATACCCTGGGTCAAGAATGAAACTCCTTGTCAGTTTTTCCACTCCTAGGTACATCTGTTCTAAAGCCACAACCACTTGTTCGAATCCAGACAAGGATTTATTTGTTTAGAAACCACTTAATTAATATTTAACCAAAATACCAAGAAGATTTCAACTATTTAAACATTTGTATATGGTTCTTCCTAATTTTCTCATAGCCTTATTTCCATAAATAACTAAACTATTATTTTGATACTAATTATGGAATCATACCTTTTTATTTCATAACTTTTCATTAAATTTTATAGACATTGGACCTTTAGAGTCTACTGTCATGGGAATTAGAAACAAAATACCTTAAAAAATACAAAACTCTTATAAATCACCTTGGTAATCCTCTTGAAAAGTTCATCCTATGTATAACTACTACATATAACAACCTTGAGACATACATCAAAGAAAAGGGTGAGCGTAAGTCCCAATAAAAAAATGAAGGGAATAAGTTTACTTATGATATCAATAAGAACCTTATTAAAAATATAAAGACATGTGAAATGGAAGTAGAGGAATATTATAATGAAAGTAACATAAACCCTAACTTGAATATATTTCTACAAAATTTTATTTATACATTCATGACCATATCACCAAGGAAAATCCCCATGGTGTCATAAAAATTACCATGGTTATTCAAAAATATATCATGAAACTAGTTATATATAGAGATCAAATTCTTAAAAATAATTCATTAGAGGGATATCAAGGTGCACCCTTAATATGTATTTATTTTCATGTGATCCACATAGATCATAATCATACATTTTATAAATAACCCAAATGGAGTAAAATAATTCAGTTTCACATCAAAATCATGACGTTTTAAATGTGCTTTAAAATAAGATCATTATGTCATTTATAACCCACATAAAGGGAGTTACGTAATATGTATATCAATTCTAGAATAAAATAGGTCAATTTTATGTGTCGATTAATACCACAGAAATTGAAAAATGATTTGTTCATTCACATAAATAAAACAATGTAATATCTTGAGAAAGAGAGAGATTTTGAGATGAAAATTTGGCAACATAACATCTACATAACATGTTTTCAGAAAACATTAAAAGAGAATGGACAAGGATATTCCACTAAAAAAACTAATATTACAAGATATGGAGGAAATATAATAGATAAAAAATCATGGTATGGGTATTTAAATGACATACCACATGAAAAAGAAGATTGAATGAAAAGATAAGATAAGATTTCTTTTACAAAAATTCAGAAGCCTAACGAAGTCACTTAAAAATATTGAAAATATGTTGATGAGAGCAGAAATGGTCTATGATCAACTTAAAATAAAATGGAAATAAATAATTATATATAATAACATACCCGCATATAATAAAATGGAAACTAGAAGACATAACATAAATGAAGTCATGACTTAGAAGAAGAGGGTGAAAGGTTCCCTTACATTGAAGCGTAACATCGAATTCATGATGATTGGGAACTTAGATGGTTCTATGTCATGATCGGAGGACTCCTTGTGAGGTGTAAAGATATTTTCTTGGTTTATAATGATATTGGAATGAAATTAATGAAGTAATGAGTTGGTATTTATAGCAAAAGTGAGGTAATATTTAATCAATTACCCAGGGAAACCTCATCGGTGGTATTTGCAAAACAAAGGGCATGACCAAGGTATTTTACCATGGTATTGTCCACTTGAGACACCTAATAGAATATATTATTGTTAATAAGCCTTCCATAATTACTAAATCATGATTACCACATTAATGACGCCATTAAAAACCTGAAACTCAAAATTGTATTTTTACCAGTCATCGAAGAACAAAACATTTTATAAATATCTCATAAATTCACCCCAACCTAATATCGAGGATTTTAATTAAAAAATGAATGAATTTTTATGGAAATTATTTCTTAATTATGATATATTTATTTTTTAATTAAAAATTCTATTTACCCAAAAAAATTACAAATACTTAACTAATAATTTCAGAAACAATTATTTACTTGTGAAATTATATCACATTACCATTCAAGATGCCTATATTATATTTATAATTAATTAAATGATGTTACTATTCCATTTTTAACATTAATATTCATAAAGGTAATATTACTATTAATTCATTACATTTCACTAAAAAACTAATTTTATCTTATTGGACTCTAAATTTCTTACTGGATATAATTGTAGAAGACCATTTTTATTAAAATCATTTCCCATTATTAATTATTTAAATTATACAAATATATTTTAAAATTAACTTTTTTTAAATTCACCAATAATATTTAACTTCTATTAATTCATCCTATATTTATCATGACATTTAAAATTCATAAATTTAATGATAATAATAAATAAAAATTTTCTTCATACAAAGGGATTACAAAAGGTAACTAAGGTATCGTTACATAGCCCCTCATAACACCTACATAGGACCTATGTGTTAGATGTTCTATGGTTATAGAATCTTGGGGTGGCACGGATAACATTGCATGGGTGGTCATTTATATCTTCTTAAACATCTCCTGTAGTTGATTTCATTTAAGCATCACATTTTGGAGTATAGCATGGGATTGTTCTAGAGAAAAGCCTAGTAAAGCAAACTCCTTCCCCAGATCTGACATTGGGGCTTTTTATGGCTCGATTCTACTAGATGAGTCCATCAAATCCACATTCTATATTAATTAACCACGATCACTTGTATTTATAAATAATAATCATAACTTTAAGATTTTAGTTTCAAATGATCATATTGGCCAATGGTCATATAACTGTCAAGATCCAGTGGTTATATATTAATTATAATGACTTCATTAAATGAAGGATATAGTTTTTTTGATTATATAATTCAATAATCCAAAAATTCAATAAAAAAATATTAATCAAACATTTGGGTCATTAGAGGCTCAATGGTGGGGATTCTAATGTGGTTATTTTTGAGGTTGGTGTAATGTCCCTATTGGGACATTACAGTATAGATGTAGAGATATGGACCCCTTGTAGATAATTTTTTTGAGGAATCTATTATGTATGGGTCCTCCAAGGAGAATTATGTTGTGTATTTACTCAGAGAGGACGGTCTGCCTCATTGTCAGTAGTGGGATAGTATATGATTATTTTATGATGTGTGGCTCTAAATATGGGTTTTTTTCAAGATTATATCATTTGATGATGAGAATAGTTATAGTGGACACCCCATGAGTTATGAAATTCTATGAGTTGTTAGAGACATGGGTGGTTGGACCAAGATTCTTGATATATTACATGATTGGTAGGGATAGGTGAAATATCCTAGTGGCCTATGGATGTGACTACTAAGCTGGAAGTCAGGGATGTTTGACCTTCTAGGATGACCTATGAGAGGGGTCAATCTATTTCTAAGAGCCTTGTAGTGTGTTAGGAAGAGAAGGGTGTTTTGGACTTTTAATAATGGTACATAGATGGTGCAATTTGATTTGAGATTCGGTCTTGTTGGATGTCTATTGTTTCTTTTGGTATGGTTCAAATTTTTTCCAGTGCTTCCTCCTTTTAGTTTGTTTCTATAGGGTTTGATTCTATCAGGTTCCTAACCCAATATGTAGTTGCGCATACAAGTTAATTGTGGTTGAATTCTACTTTATATGGGAATAATAAGTGCTCTAGTTTTCTTAAATTATTATTATGAGGTTATATTTCTTGATATTCGATTCATCGGAGTCCAGGTAGGTTTTATGGATGGGTTACACAAGGTAATGTAATGGTTTTGTGATAATTAAAACCTTGGAGAAGATAGAAATGTTGAAGAACTACATCATTAGTATTGTGTATCAGACATTATGGGAGTGTACGTTTGAGGTGGTAGATTTTTGAACTAGCCATGAGTCGGCTGAGATTTGTTACATTTCTGGTGAGAGGATTTAGAGACTTATGACCTAATGACTTGGGATATAACTTTGATGTTCAGGATGGATGAGTGTGTCAGCATATTCATCAACAAAATCTTAATATACTCACAGTTTAGAGATGATCATTCCCAATATGATGACATTGTATAGAGTTTTAAAAGAACGCATTGGCTTTATTCCATGCTATATAGATGTTTCCCTGGATTGATAAGGGGAATCTTGGTTCGTTGTTCTCAAAGAGTGGTGTGAGTGATGCTATATTGTGGTGAGTTCACCATCATCATTAATTTATGAGTTCCCTATGATGGGTTAGATATTGATTAATATAATATGGATTATTATCAGATTTTAGTAATTGGAATTAATTTATGTTATTTTTGTTGTTGTGGGAGTAATATAGATATGTAAATATTTAGGGATTGGTCATGATTGGGTCAAGGGTTATGGAAAAATATTTTTGGTAATGAGGTGACAATAAGGATACTCCAATGTGGGGAGTACCAAATAAGGTTTGATGGCATGACACAAATGTGGTTACAGTTGAGGATGTAGTGAGGACCATATCAAGTGGGTTGGTGGACCATAGATAATGTATTTTTAAAGGAGACTTCCATGACGGTATGTGTTGAGGATCAGAATCAATAAATGTGGATTTAGTTCTTTGGTGAGGAGCACATTGATTTTGATGAAGTATTATAAGTGGTGATGTGGAATTTCAATATGGAAGGGCATGTTTTGGAATTGTTCTAGTGGTCTGTTCATGGTGGAATGTTGTGGCATGACCTTTGACTAGTAGTGCACCCACACATCAATGTTATACCAAGAAACTCACATGCCATCATTGGTTATAATGAAACATGTAAATATTTTCTTATGAAAAATGTGGGTTATAATGCGTTGTTAGACGACCACTAAGGATTTGTATAGATGATAATATTTATGTTGGTGAGATGTTAGAGACCCATGTTTTCTTTATTTTCAAATTGGAGTAGAAATTTATATTTTTATACTCAAGGGAAAATTTAGAGTAAAATTGTAATTTTACCGTATTTGATGCTCTCAATTATTTTTTCGACCAATCAATTTTTTAAGGAATGGGGTGTTTACCATAGGGTAGGAGTTTGGTGGAATTCTGAATACTTTTAGTTTTGGACAAACATTTAATATATAATTAATTAAATATTAAATTAGATTGGCAATATTAGGTGGATTTATCTTTTGAACAAAGTCTCTAATTTATATTTTGATCCACTATTGATTTCATAATGTGGTGTATTTCAAAGGTGAGGTATAAACACAATTTAGGTTTCAAGACTTGCAAAGGGTGTTAAATGGGTAATTAATTAATTTCCTAATTAATTAAATTAAATTAATTAATTAATTATAATGTGTCCCCCACCCCATTATTTATACCATGAATGAATGGTAAGTAGATGAGGATTCTCCCTCTTGTTCTCCACCTTGATGAAGAGGAGAAGAATTGGGAGATTACACTAAACATTGCCCTTGGTGTCGATGGGGACCAGATCAAGGTGAATCAGCTTCAAAGATTGGATTTGGACATAAATCATTAACGTTTCTATGATGAGGTGTGACTGTTTTGTTATTCCCCAAATAACCATAGATTAGCTATTTTCTTTTTTCAATTCCACTTTTTAACTTCTTAGGAACCCATGAGAATCGATCTGTTCTTTTTGGGGGGAAATGTGGGTTTGTGGGGGGGGGTGGGGGTGGGGGTTAGTGGGGTTTCCCATTATAATATCTGTCTAAATGGTGTTTGGTTCTATGAACACACACAATGTGTTATTATAGTTTAGTGAATAAATAATTTTTTGAATTAAATATCGTGTACTCTGTGTACAATACATTTATTAGAATATGGCCACATGTCCAGCCATGGGAAAAAGAACATGTGGATATGGACATTGGAAAGTACACAATTTGTACTTTTGGTACATGTTGAGTAGTATTACACAAGTGGACCCCATGTTTTTCTATAAATTTAAAATTAAATTTTTAGGAGTATATATTAGAGTGAACAATGTTTAAACTAAATTAAATTTCATGTACTTTTATTAGTTTTGAGGTTTTGATTTTTTTGTGCCCTGGATATCAAAATTGGGTGTGTGAGTAGTCCATTCTGAATGTTTCTTCACATACATAGAGATGGTGGAACCCTTTTGACATATGTATGTAATGTAGATGGTAATTTATAAATTTTTAATTTAGAAGAAGTATTTCTTGGTGTTTTAGATTCAAAATCGTTCAATGGGTTCAGTTTTGAGTTGGGAGACCTGGGTGGGGGTTGTGTGCTCAGTGTTTGATCTTGCCTATGTGTATCAAGGATTTTTTAAATGATGTTTCTTGGATGAATCCCATAATAAGGGTTTGGATAAAAATCAATGGAATGGTATTTGGTTTTATCATCTTATCAGAACTATTGGTCTGGCGTTAGATAAATTGAATTTTAGATCCAACGTTTGAGTATTAGTGTGGATGAAGCCATGGCGCTTGGTTGAAACCATGGATTATGGCTATGGTTGAGTGTCATTATGGTGTTCAATTGAGTCCGAGGGACTTTAAATAATTACCATGGAGGTATTTATTTCTTTTTAATTGAACAAAGTGCGTCGTGGTTGATGTTTAAGAATTCATATGTGGCATGGGATTGATTTTTGATACCTATGTTTCTTGTTATTGAAAGATGATTGGTTAGAGGGCATTGATGGATGCATGAGTATGTATCATTTTTAAGGTTTGAATTTAGGATTTGGTAGCTACCTTAGTTTAAAGATGATTATTTTTATTGATGTCATGTTTTGTGGATCGATGAAGTGATTCCTCGGTTTATGTGGGGATCCATAGGGTCATGTGCGGGACTGATTGATTTGATGACCCTAAGAGGGTATATATCATTATGTGTTCTAGTTTTGGGTGTTCTTTAGGACCTATGATGATTTATGAACCAACGTATTTAAGATGTTACTTGACAAAATATAAAAATATCTAGTAGTTTCCCTGTTTTAGTTCATTGAGTATGAGACCTAGATTGCCGCCTTAAGGAAATTTGATATGGTTGGGTTTCTATGTTTTGGAAATAAGTTGTTTGGTAAGGAATGAGATTGGAGTGGGAGAAAGAAAGATTGTGGAAATTTATGGTACTGGATATCCATGATTGATATTATATGGCTGAGGCTACGTATAAATATAGATAGATGATTTAGGGTTTGATTTCCGGAATGATGTTTTTTGCACGTTGATTTATATTGATGACTGTAGTGAATGTGAAATCATTTGTATGTATTTTATTACTGGATTGAGTTTGTAGGAACATGATGTTTACAACTAGGAGTAAGTAAGACTGGGGCTCTAGAATCCAGAATTATAATTCACGGATAGTTCACCTGACTGAGGATTTGGGAGTTATTGGTGTGCCATGTGATAATGATTTTGGGACTGAGATTTTTTCTCATTAGGTTTGGTCTTGAATGATGCTCTAGGACCAACAAATATTTTAGGTGATGGGCATATGTTCTGTAAATATAAAGTTTACTACAAAGATGGTGTCAAACTGAGGATCTAGACACTGATTGTATAGTTTGGGGATAATGATCTGGGATGAGGCTCTGATCATTGATGGTTTTCTAGCTAGGATGGATGGTGGATGAATGCTATACATCTGTGGTTATAATTCATAATTGATGCTACAAGAAGGGTGATTTGATATATATATATATATATATATATATATATATAATGGGATGCACTGATTCTTCTATTCACAACGGTTATGATTCTTGATATAGATGTTAGAGTGATGGTATGGGTTTGTTAGTACACTTTTGTGACAATAAGAACATATGTGTTGAGGTTCCATGTATGAGAAAATGTCTACTTAGGAGGACTTGGTAAGGGATGGCTTAGATTATTATCTTAGGTGAATGGACTAGCATAGGACAATTTCATCATATTGTTAGGTTGGTTTTTCATTCCATGTATTTGACTTCCACAAGTTTTTTCACATTTTCAGTCCTGTAGAAGTTATTATATACATTTCGGCATTTACTAAAGTAGGTATGGTTTTTCGAGCTCATGGACCATCATAACGTGGGTGGATTATTTATATCTTTTCCCTATTTTACGTCCTCTATTCTGCGAATATTTCCTATGAACGAACTTATAAAATTAGTTTATATGATCACCATTGGGGTTAACCTATGGATACATACTTTTCATACCCTACAAATTCACCTCAGTGTGTGTAGATACCTTCATTCCTTTTATAGGTTAAGCATTAATGCATGATGGTTAGGGAGGAGGAACTAGATAGCATGGTTTAAAGGGATGCTCAGGTGGATTCAACTCGTCTAGATAGAGTATATTGATAAGGTATTGGATATTTGGTATGTGTTATAGAATATAATTGGATGTTTGTATTGATATATTAGTTTTTAGTTATTTATTCATGTGCATGTGATCAACATAGTGGGTGATCCTAGTTGTATGTATGACATGACTATTTGGGACTCTGGTGTAGTGTCATTTTATTACATCATGTTTAAAAGCAGTTTTTATTATTTTTCTTTCAAATTTTTTTATTTGTTTGGTTATTTACATCTATTTGCGCACTATGGAATGTTACATTGGTGATAATATTAACCCATTAAAAATTGAAGGCCGGTCGTAGGATATAGTATTGTCTCCTTGATAACCCAAAAGTGGTTCTAGAAGTTGAGCATTGTGAGGAAAATGATATTAATTATTTTCATTGAGTTATAAGGTAGATTATGGTGTAAATAACAATTAATGTTGGAAATGGGTTTGGTTTGGAAACATTGACATGTACCATTAATTGAGGGTAAAATTTGGGAACTGATATACAAAAATTTTAGGCCACTTTTGATTGTTTCTAGAATCAGAAATACATTTTGACGGAATAGAGTATGGATTTTTTCCCTAATGATTCAATACAATGCCCATCAATGACAACTACATATATTTTGGGGATAATTCACTGATTTATGGTTTGATTTTTTGGGGAATATTAATTCACTTTTATAGATTTCATTTCTATTTTAACATATGGTGAGGATATTGAAATTTATAATACACATCCAACTAATAGTATTTGGGTTTTTATATTTTTTAACCAATATTTTGAGAGATTATGATAAGGGATATTATTGCGATTCTTGAGAGTTAAACACGATTGAAATTTCTATGTAATTGGGGCTTCAGAGACTTCTTCATTCCATAGAGAATAATAGAGAATCTTCTTTATATGTGCATAGAGATTTCTGATCAGCCCACATAAAAGGATTTCTAGAATTAATTACCTTTAAAGAAGCATTCAACAAACTATCTATCATATAAAGATTTATTTTATTCAAATAATATATAAACAAAATATTTGGCAGTTAATTCAATGTGTTCTTTGAGGTGATAAAAAAAAGTGTAACAAACAATAATTTTTTTGTTATTGGGTGTATTTTTAATACCACGTCAGACAAACCTTATTATTTAGAGAAACTAAAAATGATTTTTTTCAATATGGGATTTTAATGAATGGTATGTCATTTCAATTAGCCTAGGATATTATTATCTCCACATAATATCAGTAGAAGAACAATCTAGGGCCTTAATAATTAGAAGCATTATGATCAGGTTTGGAGTTTTCATTTTATTAGTGTTATATATTAATTTCAATCTGTACCATTCGAGACACATTAATACATATTTTGGGATCCAAATTCTTGGACATAGATATTTTTTTATAACACTGATGTTATAAATTATATTATTAAATGCATTGGTAATCCAATGAATATTTATGATATCACCCATGAAGGAAATATTTGTATTTACTATTTAATTATTATATATTATAATATGGTGTAATATCTACTATAAGAGGTTACCATTCTATTGAATGTTTTATAATATCATTTAAAATAGAATACAAATTGATGCCTATATTATGAATTTCTTACATGGTTGAGGGACATGCTATCTAAAAATAATGATCATTACAGAAGGTAAAAATGATGAAAACTGATGGATAGGTAAGGGAGGAAGGTGGAGTAAAAATGAGGTAGGAAAAGGTTAAATAAAAAATAAGGAATCCTAAACTCAAATGACCATTAATTTAGATCACGGTAAATAGAAAAAAATAATTAGGCGGCGTGGTGGAGGAAGATTAGGTTATTCCACCTGAAGACAGGTATTATAGGGATGATCAAGGAGATCCATATACATTATGGAATGAATAAGATGAGGATGAGACAATAATATTCAACGATGATAGGTCCTCTTAGATGTTTAAGAGTCCTTGTGAAATTGATGATGGTGTAATACAAAATCTAGTGTAGAGTGTGGTTAATTGAAAAGATCATAATCTTTATGAGAACATAGAGTACCAAAAAGAAGGGAATTTTAGTTCACTAGAGATGTACTCTAATATTTTCAAGTACATTATTTATAAAATCTGTAATAAGAAGATTCAGATTTGAAATGGGAGAATAAATCCAAGAGTTGTAATCTATGGTACAAAGCCTCAAACATTTCTTAGAAAATCGTATCATGATTATATTTGTTTAGTTAAAACTCATTAAAGGATGGTTTAAAATATAAATATAAAAGGATATATTTCTCCAAAAACTGAAAAATTTACACTCTGGTGGTTGGAATAAAAAATAAAAACATTGAAAAACAATTTTTGTCTTTTGGTACTATTAGGGTCTAGTAATGAATAAAACATCTAGTTTTATCTTTTATATGATTAAGAAAAAGTATCCTATTAATATCTATATTAAAAATAATAACATGATTATTTTGTTTTTCAATTATAATGATTCAAAAATATTTCTATAGTCTAATTTAGTATATCTCAAATTTCATGAATATTGAGGCACTATAGTACTTAATATACGACAAAATCATAAATATATCAATATATAGATCTAGTCAACAAATTAAAAACCACCAACATACTTTCTAGGATTAATGGATGTTAAGTTACTTTCTTTATTTCAAGGGTTGGATTTCATTTTCTATACAATAATATTCTTAATCCTTGTTAGATCATTGGAGAAAATAATGTCTATTTTTATTTTCTTGGAAATATTCATATGAATTTTTTATCTGTGTTTTTTAGAGTTTAAAGAACTATATAAACTAAATTATTGGAATGAGGGTAATGTTAATGGGAAAAAACAAATATATTATAAACATATTTTTAATTGGATCACTCATATAAATATTGATAGCTATTTTTCCAGAAAATAATTCAATAAATTTCTTATATCAAATATCATGCATGACTCTCAAAATGATTATTTCTTGACATTATCTCATCCACAGGTATTTATTCTTGATAACTAAAAAGATATCAAAAAATTTTGATTATTAAATTAATGTATCTTTAATTATTAGCGATGAGAGGTATTTAAGAGCACACAATATTCTATCGATTTTTATAATGACAAGTTTTATTCCATTACTAAGTCATAGAGTCATAAATATTTGATTTAAACTTTATATAGAGATACTTCGTTTGAAAATTATGATGATGTATTAAAATATGTAAAATTCATTACAGATATTTAAATATCACACTTAGATAAGGATTTTAATAAAAGGTTCCTTTAGAGAAAAAATATTTGGACATTAAATAAGAACAATTTTATGACAAGAAAAATTGATATTTTAAATGATTTATATATATATATGTTCATAAAGGAAGGAATAAAATATCTTCTTATTGTATAATCATTAATAATATAGAAATGCGAAAAGGGCCTGAAAAAAATCATAAGACGGATGATTTTACCCTATCTGAAGGATATACAATTTCCTCTATTGTAATCAACTTTAATACAAATGATTATAATGAATGTACTCCATAAAACCGTGTAGACACTGAGGATGTCATCCATATTGTATTTTATTATTAAGAAAATAGAATATTTACTGAAATTAATAAGGATGATACAATAAGGACGATGTGACTACCCTTAATATGTACAGTACCCCTACTAATAATGTTTTTTCTCATTGGTCATTTTATGCCTCTAGGGATTTTAGTCATGAATATGCTAAGAATGTTTTATTGGTTTTTTAGAGAGAGAATATAACCAATGGGTCCAATCTTTTATTTTTTTCTCATTCAATATGATAAAATTATTTATTATATATATATTAAATTAAGGCAATTTTCAAGGATAACTATTTGTGTTATATTATAAAAAAAATTCCCATATATAATCACCCGTAACTGTGATTTGTTTTCTAAACATCCATTTGGATTAATTAATTAATGGATATTTATGATTATATTATCTGTATATTTGAATTTTTCAATGTTCCATTGAAAACTACCATAATTTGGATTTTTACTCCAAATAATGAAATTATAAATTCCATTATTACTATCTATAAGGATTTCAATATTCATGTTTTGTAATATAATTTGTATCTGGGATATTTTCATTCAATGTTAAATGGGATTATTTTAAGATTTAAAAATATCCCTCTTAATTAATGGATTCACAAAATTATTCATATATTTCTTTAGATGAGTTAGTAATTCATATCCCATTACTTATGTACTACTGTTTATCACTAAAAAAATATATAAAGTCTCAAAATTACCATGATTTGTTTTTAAATAAATGGAAATTTTACGAGCCTACGAAATTTGACGGTGTGTGATTCTAAGGCCTAGTGTGCCCGAAATCAATTTCTGAAGTTTTATTCAGTTACGTTTAGTAAATGTACGAGTGGGTTTTTATAAATTCTGAACTGATGCTCGGAATTGAAATCTTACTGTACAATTGAACTCACAGCGCCAATATTCGCTTTAGAAGACATTCACCTCGACGGTAGATGGTCGAGAATAAAAGATAGTTTTTGGTTTTTTAGTGTAAAAATTAAATAAAAATAAAGTTGTATAGCTTTTTATTTTTTTTTGTTGGTTAAAGCCTCCATGTGGATGTTGGAGGTGGGGACCACCACACCTTAACCTACCATGAGAGGTTATAGTGGTGGGGTCCACCCAAACCAAACCTCCTTTTCATATTTATTATGGGGTGGACCACTCGGGTTTTAAACCCCCTTGAAACTCCCCATTAATGGGGAGAAACACTCAAACTTCCATTAAGTGTAGGGGAGCCTCTTAAACTCCCCTAACATGTAGAGACCTGGAAATTTCAAGGAAATTATTTTATTAATTTCTTTGAAATTTTACGAGTCCACGGTTTCTGACAGCGCCTGATTCTGAGGCCCAGTGTTCCCAGAATCAATTTCTAATGATTTTTCAGGTACGTTCAGTAAACGTAAGTGTGGGTTTTTCTATCTTTCAAACCGGTTCTCAGAATTGAAATCTGAGGACACCGATGAACTCGTAGGACTAGTATTCATTTAAGGGGATCTTTAACACAGTTTCAGTTTATGCCGGATGGATGTTATAATTTAAAGATTCTATTTAAATTAAATTAAATGAAATTGTTGTGTTACACAATTTTATTTTCAAAGGGTGATTACTTTCTCCAAAGTGGATTTGTAGGTTTGGCCCACAACCCACATAACCACCCATGAGAGGATAATTGTGTGGTGGGGCCCACACCAACCCAAACTCTTCAACTCCCAATGAAACCCCCTTAAACTCTTATGCTCCAAACTCCTCTACTTTAATCTTGAACTATCCACCTCCCACTTGTTGTAATTAATATGCCAACACCATTAATTAATTAAATGAACTCCATAATTAATTAATTAATTTAAGTGTTTGAATTTTGAAAACATTATTCCAACTTAAAATAGGTGAAGCCTTTCTTTTATTTAGGGTTGGCATAATCGTTGGGAAGCCCTCAAAATATTTGAGAGGAGGTGTTCTTCCCACGAAGAACAGGAAGAACTTCTTCAATGACCTCCCTCTGTGTTAAAGGAGTAGGAGTCTTCCACAAGGAACGCCAAAAACACTTCATCCTCGGACGCTACCCGACGTCAACGAAATCGACGGCTACCCTCTTTCCGTGACTCGACAACATTCAATGAAAAGTTTCAAGGTAGTGGAAAATGGAATATTTATTTATTGTTACTTGTGTAAATTACCTTTGCACCTTGGATTTTGATTTTGGGTGATGGTGATCACGTTTTTATCCACTAATGCGGAGGGTGTGGGACGAATAAACATGGACCAAAATCCCTCCGTTGAACCTTGTTTATGTTGGTGACGGAGGCGGAGCCGGAAGGGCACGGTGACATCGCACCACGCCGGAGGAAAGAGGCCACGACCATGAGGCGGCAGAAACCGGAGGACGCAGTCAGGCCCGACTGTGGAAGTGGAGGACTGGGGAACAGTGGTACCGACCATGTGGGGAAAACCGCGTCCCGAAAACACAGGCCGCTTGACAGAAGAAGAACTGTCCGGCTAAAGCTGGATGGGCTGAAGGAACCACGACTCCCCTTTGGCACCGCACTATGGAGGAGATGCAGCCCGCATCTGCGAGCCGCTTGCTGATCCGAACCAGTTGTCTGTAGCCTGCCCGGAAGAAGATCGTGGTGCCCTCATGGCGCCATGCTGCAGAGGAACTGCTTCCCACAATGGGTGGGACGCTACGGTGGGTGAACCGGCTGGCTGCCTGCTGGTCGGGCAGCTGGAAACCACGGTGACTAAGGGCGACGCATGCCGATTTTCAGCGTCCTGCTGTGCGGCCTGCTCGTGCCAAAGAAGACTGGCCAGCTTCGTCCGGCCCGGCAGGATAGGCGGCAGCACTTGGTACCACCTTTACCGAATACCGGGGGGCCACGCCCCCCCCCCTCCCCGCTCCACTCATCCAGCTGGGCGGGCTGCCGCCCGCCGTGGGTCGGGCCACCATTGCGTGGGCCGGGACATCGGTCGCATGTGTCGGGCCGCCCTCGCGCGGGCCGGCCCCCCCTCGCACAGTCCGGACTACAGCGTCGGGCCAGGCTGCGCCCCACCAGGCTGGGCCCCTTTCGCTTAAACGCTAATATCTTCTAGATCGCAGGTCTGATCGACCTGCCTTCTACGGTACTAGGATCCTCATGATGAGATAGTCCTTTGTTGATACTCTAAGTGAGTTTCAGACAACTTTGGAAAACGTCCGGGTTTGGAATGAGCATAATTCCAACCAGGCCCCTTGAATTAATGATCAAATAACTCTCAGACTCGGCGTCTGTATGAAACGTCGTCTATCACATTGGGTTCCTTTTGATGGATGGATATTTGTATATATCAACAATGGAATTAATGATAGTTAATGTATCGACCCGTTTGCTCGAGAAGAGGTCCCTCCCGGAATCGAGCGTGTTGTGTGCGGGAACCCTAGAGCTGGCTGCGACTGCAATGACTACTATACTGGGATTCTCTGTGGGTTCTAAAGTGACGACAATGGTATTGGGATCCTTCAAGGGTTTGACAGCAATGACTAATGTTCTTTGATATTGTGTGGGTCCGGCAGTCTGACCTCTGTACTTTTATCATGTGTGGGTCCGACAGAGTAGCTAGTCTTGTATCTTGTGTGGGTTCGACAGCTTAACTGGTCTTGTATCCTGTGTGGATCCGACAGCTCTGATGAATCAGTGACTACAAATGATCATCACTATCTCTATACAAAAGATGTATACCTGTGTGAGCTGAGTCTTGACATTCAGTCATTATCATCGATGTGATTGACTGTACTTCCTGTGTGGAATGGGTTGTACTTGCGCTCGAGCGTTGGAGCCGAACTGATATTGATAACATAGGTTTATGTATAGGCATATGCCTAATCGGGTTGGTTGATACAACATGTTTGTATCTTTCTTCTATGGTTTTACCAATGTGGATTCTGGGAGACCTTCAAGGGGTCTTGGGTTCCCTAAAAAGTATCATTATACACTCCCCTGCACGGGATATGCCCGCACATCGATGTGTTGGATGCAGACGACAAACAGTGTTGACGGAGGTCGAGAGTGATCCAGGACCGGAAGGTACACAGAGGTGGACCACACGGCGAGACAGAACATGAAGTGGACCGACAGATGAGAAGTGCTAAGGTGGACTTCTGTACCTACCCTTCAGGTAGGATACTCGGCGGACGTTCCAGGAGCTGTCCTTTTTATTTTTTGTCACTTTTTCAGTTGTACTTGCATTCCATTGTACCTATACTTTACTGTTGGGCTTGTATTCCTGAGCCCTTTACTTTCAGCACTACTTTATGTATACAATATTCACTTAGTGTTTACTTCTTATTTTGTACTCTTTTGTTTTTCCGACATTCATAAAGGCAATGCCTTTCCAGCATAGGGATTTACGCCTTCGGTGCTAGTCGCCAGTCCCTGACCTATGGAAGGCGGGCATGGGGTAGTCACGGAACAGGCCCCGAGCACGGGTCATGAAATATTGATTTTAGAGGAGTTGGTTTTATGGAATAACTTATGACTCTGATCATTATTTATGTGAAGCAATAGTGTTAAGAGTATTGAGTGTGGTTTTCAGTCCAGAGAGTCTACTGTTGGTGTGGTGGCCGACGTATCCATACATGATGTCCCTAATCTCTAATTTCCAGCTCAGTAAATGAAAACAATAATTGTGTGTGTCTTTCCTTTGAAAATTGTTCATTGTGATTACTTTGTGTCATCTCACCATGTATATTGTTTGACCATGGCGCACCTATTTATTTTCATGATGGCCCCACGAAGGAAGCTATCTAGGGTTCCGAGTTATATACAAGACGTTAGCCCACCGAGCAATGAGGCCTTACTGCTGGGCCGCATCATAGTGGAGGTAGCAGCAGCACCTCTACCTGCTGGACCACCGATACCACCAGCCCCAATAGCGGAGAGTGCACGCTGCCTGAGTGCATTCCGCGAGTTCCAGTGCCAATGTCCTCCCAGGTTCCAGGGAGAGACAGACCCACAAGCAGCTGATAATTGGCTGGAGTCTATCATATGATTTTTCAGATTTGTAGGGACACCAGCAGACCTTATGGTGATCCTTGTCATGAGTCCTCTACACATAGCAGCATGCAGATGGTGGAGCCTTATTCTCAAGGTGCATGATGATGCATCTTTACTCTGTAAAAACATTGAGAGTCTCTTCTGCTCAAAGTTTTTTACATCCACCCTTCGTGCGGTGCGGATTCAAGAGTTACTACATCTGCTGCATGGTAGAATGACAGTAGCTCAGTACTCAGCGAGGTTCATCGACCTTTCACGCTAATCAAAGGATATGGTACAAGACCCGTTCTTCAGGGTTTGGACTTTCGAGCAGGGACTCAGGCATGAGATCAGGGCTTCGATGATTCCACTTAGCATCCTGACGCAGGTGGTGGTGCTAGAGTGATCCCTTGTAGTAGAGATTTTTCCCGCTGATTAGCCACCAGTGGATAGACCCTCCAGCGGATGACACATAGTGAAGTCTTCTGTAGCCGGCAATAGAGAGTTGATACAGAGGTCCAAGAGGACCAAGCCATCTGGTGGGTGACATCAGGATACAAGTTTGGTTGTGTGGGGCACACGAAATGGAGCCAACCTTATAGGGAGAATGAAGTGTTTTGCATGTGGCGGGCATGGCCACATGGCTCGTGACTACCTGAACCGCCATGAAGAAGATCAACAGACAATAGAGGGACCTCCCAGGGAAAGGTAGACTATTGACCGGGGTGGTACCCTGGGAGCAGGCAGACGTGGCAGAGGAGCTGGCCGAGTAGCGGTTGGTGGACAACGTTTCAAGGCCTTATCACCACCACCATGAGGAGGTCCACCCGGTCCACAAGGAGATGGCAGACAATGGAAAGCTTGGCTCTAGGCAGTCGAGGCCTACGACCATGGTGCACCTGAGACGATTTCAGGTACTATATGTTTCTACTCCACCCTTGTTGTAGTACTTATAGATAGAGGTGTGAGTCATTATTTCATTGCCTCTGCCCTTGTTCAGAGCTCAGATATTCCAATGGAGCCATTGGCTCGATCCTTATGGCTAGAGACTCCTACGGGAGTAGAATCGACGATTACGCACGGGTACCGACAGTGTGCGATTACTCTAGGAGGTGAAAGATACGTCTGGGATCTTCTTGGTGTGGCGTCGTGGCCTTACTGTGTCATCTTAGGTATGGACCGGTTATCCACAGTTCATGCTCAGATCGACAGTATTCTGCACAAGGTGCGGTGTGTCCACACGGATGGGACCAGGTTCACCTTCTCTGGCGATAAGGGAGCCTTTGCATCACAATATGGACTTATGGAGAGGATGGGGCAACCGATCACACATCAGTTGGCCAGTCTCATCCTCGGATTGGTTGATGTGCAAAGTCTGAGTTTTCCTGTTATGGTGGATCAGTACGCATACGTTTTTCCTGCCAATGTTCGAGGACTACCTCCTCACAAAGAGGTATACATATACAATGACCTATACCCGGGGGAAGCACTTATTTCTACTCCAGCATATTGGATTTCTCCCACTGATATTCATGATCTACGAGTACAGCTGGAGGACTTGCAGGGAATATGATTTATCTGACCCTGTGTTTCACCCTGGGCATCTCCGATATTTTTCGCCAAGAAGGTGGATGGGATCATGCGACTATGTGTGACTACTGTCGCCTGAATCAGGTGACCTTGAAGAACAAGTACCCACTCATGAGGATTGATGAACTCTTTGATCAGTTCAAGGGATCACAATGGTTCTCTAAGATAGACCTCAGGTCAGGCAATCACCTACTAAGAGTTTAAGAATAGGATGTGCAGAAGATGGCCTTCAGGTGTCGGTCTGGCCACTATGATTTCTTTGTTGTGCCCTTCAGTGTAACCGATGCTCCAATAGTGTTTATGAGTCTCATGACCAGGATCTTCCAGCCTTACCTCGATTGCTTTGTTGTAGTCTTCATCGATGAAATACTGATTTACTCGACTACTGAGGAGGAGCATGCCTACCATTTGAGGGTAGTACTGAACACACACTGAGACCACCATCTTTATGGAAAGATCTCGAAGTGATAGTTCTAGATTCTAGAGGTTCACTTCTTGGGACACGTCATCTCGGATGTTGGAGTTACAGTGGACCCCGTGAAAATCGAGGTAGTACTTTATGGGGAGCCACCCAGGAGTGTGATGGAGGTTAGGTGTTTTCTAGGTCTGGCTAGGTACTAATGGAGATTTGTGACATACATCTCCAGATTTGCCTCACTGATTTCAGTTTTGTCGAAGAAGGGGAAACCCTTCATGTGGTCAGATAGATTCCAGTAGAGCATTCAGGAGTTGAGGTAGATATTGACCAGTGCGCCCATCTTGAGGCTACCCGAGGAAGGTTTTGGGTACATAGTTTACTACGACACATCAGGGACTAGAATTGGGTGTGTCTTGATGCAGGAGCAAGATGTGATCATGTATGTTTCACAACAGTTGAGACATCACGAGAAAAACTACACTACACATGACCTGGAGTTAGCAGTAGTGGTCTTCGCCTTAAATATGTGGCATCACTATCTGATGGGCAAGCACTTTACAGACTACTCTAACCACCAGAGTCTTAGGTACATCTTCTCACAGAAGGACCTAAACCTGAGACAATGGCTATGGCTCGAGTTCCTTCAGGAATATGACATTGAGGTAGTCTATACATTTGTAAAGGGTAACGTTGTAGTATATTCTCTCAATAGGAGATCGATCATTCAGCTTTTAGGAGAGGCAATAGAGCAGCTACTTGCATTGTAGATGTCCCATGTGGATAGAGATAGAGAAGCCTTTCTGCAGTCTCTCATAGTAACTCCTCCACTCCTTTAGTGAGTCAGAGAGGCTCTGTATGGGGATGTTGATTATGAGACGTGGCGTGCTCAGATATCCTCAGGGCAGGCCCCTAATGGATTTTCTGAAGGTGGAAAGAACGTCATCCTCATCAGAGGACGTACCATGGTACCAGATTCACTAAAGGAGGAGGTGTTGAGGGAGTTCCGCACATTCCCTCTAGCGGTACATCCAGGAGTGGAGAAGATGTATCAGGACCTCCGACAACACCACTGGTGGCCGGGTATGAAGTATGTACTAACTGAGTTTGTCTCTCAATGCCTCACTTGTCAGCAAGTGAAGTCAGAGCACCAGGTACCAGCAGGCATGGTACAACCATTAGTGCTTTCATAGTTGAAGGGGGATGGGATATCCAGTGATTTAGTGACGGGGCTTCCACGTACATCCCGAGGACACGACTCTATCTGGGTGATCGTAAACAGACTCACCAAGTCAGACCACCTCCTACCATTCAAGGAGTAGGGCTTAGTGGAGATCTTGTGATGCCTTTACGTTCAATAGATCGTACAGATTCATGGTGTTCCATCGACTGTCTTCTCCGATCGAGATTCTCATTTCATTTCCACTCTTTGGAAGGGGTTATAGGAGGATTTTGGGACGCATCTTTGTTTGAGCACCACCTTCCATCCTCAGACGAATGGTCAGACTAAGAGGACTATTCAGAGTCTTGAGGACATGCTCTATGCATGTGTTCTCGAATTTAGTCATAGCAGGGAGGATCACATACCCTTGGTGGAGTTTGTGTACAACAACATCTATCACTCCACCATCGGGATGGAACCTTACGAGGCATTGTATGACCAACCTTGCAGATCACCTCTGTGCTGGACAGACCCAGGGGAGTGAGCACTTGCAGGACCAGAGATGGTTTAGGCTACAATAAAGAAGGTGCAGATTATCCAGGAGTGGATGAAGACTACACAGAGGAGACAGAAGTCCTATGCTGATAAGAGACGGAGACCAATGGAGTTCGACTAGGGAGACCACGACTTCTTATGGGTCTCACCTCGATGAGGTCTATAGAGATTTGGTCAGGGAAGAAATTTATCTCCGCGTTTCATCAGACCTTTATAGGTCTTCAACAGAGTCAACAAGGAGGCTTACCGTCTGGCCCGTCAACCTCAGTTGCACCGGGTGCACGACGTCTTCAACATATCTCAACTATGGAGATGTGTGCATGATTCTTCCCACGTCATCGACCACGGGGTGCTGGATATCGATGAAGGGGTGACATTCAAGGAGGTCCCAGTGGAGATCGAGGATCGATAGGAGTAGGTCATATGTGGACGGTCTATTCTTTTGGTGTACATCCGCTGGCAGCACGGAAACCTCTAGGAGAGCACATGGAAGCGGGAGGCTCCGATATGTGCTCAATACCCTCATTTGATTCCTTAGTGTGTGTTGTAGCTTTACAGAGACGTAAATCCCTGAGGTGGGGGTAATGTAAAGACTCATAAATTTCGTGGAAAATATTTTCTTAATTTATTTGGAATTTTACGAGTCCGTAGTTTCTGACGATGTCTGATTCTGAGGCCCGGTGTACCCGGAATCAATTTCTGAAGTTTTGTTCAGGTACGTTCAGTAAACGTACGTGTGGGTTTTCCTATCTTTTGAAACAGTGGTAGGAATTGAAATCTAAGGAAAACGATGAACTCATAGCGCCAGTATTCGTTTAAGGGGACATTTACCGCAATTGTTTTTTATCCAGGATGAATGTTATAATTTGGGGACTATTTTTAAATTAAATTAAATTAAATTGTTTTGTTACACAATTTTATATTCAAAGGGTGGTTACTTTATCAAAATTGGATTTGTTGGTGGGTCCCACACCCCACATAACCACCCATGAGAGGATAATTGTGTGTTGGGGCCCACACGAACCCAAAATCGTCAACTCCCAAATAAACCCCCCTTAAACTCCTAATCTTCCAACTCCCCTCTTTTAATGTTGAACTCTCCACCTCACACTTGTTGTCATTAATATTCCAACACCATTAATTAATTAATTGAACTATACAGTTAATTAATTTAAGTGTTTGAATTTTGATAACATTATTCCAACTTTAAATAAATGTAGCCTTTATTTTATTTGGGGTTGGAATAATAATTGGAAAGGCTTTAGAGGATTTGGGAGGAGGTTTTCTTCCCATGAAGAACTTATTCAACGACATTCCTCAGCGTTAGAGGAGTAGGAGCCGCCCGTGAGAAACGTCGACAACACTTTATCATCAGACACTACCCGACATCAATGAAATCCACGTCCAACCCTTTCCTCGACTCAACAACATTCAACAACAAGTTTCGAGGTAGGGGGAAATATGGAATGTTTATTTATTCTTACGTGTGTGTATTATCTTCGCACCTTGGAATTTGATTTTAGTTGATGGATATCAATTTCTTATTAACTAACACGGAGGGTGTGGGCCGAACAAACATGGCCCAATGTCCCACCGTTGAACCTTTCCTGTGTTGGTGATGGTGGCGGAGCAGGAAGGACGCGGTGTCGTCGCACCGCGACGAAGGAAAGAGGCCACAGCCATGAGGTGGTTGCAACTAGAGGCTGCAGCTCGGCCGGGCCGCGGAGGTGGAGGACCGGAGCTACGGCGCTAGCCATGTGTGGGAAACCGCGGCCCGCAAATGCGGGCCGCTCGGCCAGATAGGAACCGATCGACTATAGTCGTCCTGGGAGAAGTAATTGTGGCACCCCTTTCATGCTGCCCTACGGTGGAGGGGCAGCCCGCATTCGCGGGCCGCTTGCCGAGCCAAACCGGCCGGCTGTAGCCATACCAACAGAAGAAAGTGGTGCCCTCGTGGTTCCATGCTGCGGAGGAACTGTGTCCCGTGTTGGGATTCCCTCTTCAATGCGCGAACCAGCCGGTTGGGTTACAGGAAACCGAGGCGCTTAAGGGCACCGCGTGCGGAAGATCAGTGGCCTGCTCTGCGGGCCGCTCAAGACTAAGAAGACCATCCAGCTTCGGCCGGCTGGGTAAGAGACGTGGCGCCGCCGTTATTGAAAACTGCCCCCCCCCCCCCCCCCGTTCCATAGGGCCAGCTGGCCAAGCCGCGGCCAACCACGGACTGGGCCGTCTGCCGCGTGGGCAAGTCTGCCCTCACGCAGGTCGGGCCACCATCGCGTGGGTCGGGCCATAGCACCAGGCCAGGCCGGACCAACCCCCCAGCTGGGTTGGACCCACCGAATTAGGACCGGACGACCCTCCATCCCACTAGGTTTCACGGGCCGGGCCCGTTTCGCTTAAACATGAATATCTTCTTGACCGCACATTCGATCGACGTGCTCTCTAAGGAACTGGGATCCTCTTGACGATACAGTCCTTTTGATATAATCTATGTGAGTTTTGGACAAATTTGGAAAATGGTTGGGTTTGGAACGAGCGTAATTTTATCTAGGCCCCAGGAATGGAAATCCAATAACTCTCAAACAGTGCGTACGATTGACGCTCCATATGTCGCGTTGGGATCCATTTGATGAGACGGTACTTTGGGATACATCAACTATGGAATTCATGATATTTTATTAATAGACCTATTTTCTTGAGGAGTGGACCCTCATGGAATCAAGCATGTTGTGTGTGGGAACCCTAGAGATAGCTGCGACTGCGATGACTACAGTACTGGGATCCTCTGTGGGTTCGACGATGAAAAAAACTGTACTGGGATCCTTTGTCGGTTCGATAGCGATGACTACGATTCTTGTATCATGTGTGGGTCCAGAAGTTTGACCTCTGTACTTGTATCATGTGTGGGTTAGACAGAGTAGCTGGTCTTGTAACCTGTGTGGGTTCGATAGCTTAGTTGGTCTTGTATCATGTGTGGGTCTGATAGCTTAGATGAATCAGTAATACATCTGATCATCTCTATCACTATACAAAATATGTATACCTGTGTGAGATGTGTCTTGACTTTCAATCATTATCATTGATGTGATTGACTATACATCCTGTGTGGACTGGGTAGTGGTTGGTCTCGAGAGTTGGAGCTAAACTGAGATTGATAAGTTACGTATATGTATGGTAATATACCAAAGTAGGGTTGGTTGATACTTCGTGGTTGTATCTTTCTTCTATGGTTTAACCTTTGAAGATTCTGGGAGACCTTTAGGGGTCATGGGGTCCTTACTGAGTATCGTTATACGCACCCATGTCCGGGCTATGCCTGCACTTCTATGTGTTGGATGCAGACAACAGACAACGTTGACGGAGGTCGAGAGTGATCCAGGACCGGACGTTACCTAGAGGTGGACCACACTGGGAGACGGTACACATAGCGGACCGATATATGAGGAGTTATAAGGTGGACTTCTATACCTTCCCTTTAGGAAGGATACATGGCGAACGTTCCAAGAGCTACCCTTTTTAGCTATTGTACCTTTTTGAGTTGTACATGCTTTCTGTTGTACCTATACTTTACTGTTGGGCTTGTATTCTCGACCCCTTTACATTCAACACAAACTTCTGTATACAGTATTCACTTAGTGTTTAATTAATGTTTCATACTCTGTTGTGTTTCATTACATTCATAAAGGCAATGCCTTCCCAGCTTAGGGATTTACACCTTTGGTGCTAGCCGCCAGCCCCTGGCTTATCGAAGTTGGGCTTGGGGTAGTCACGGCACGGGCCCCTATGACGGGTTAGGACATAACATATAATTATGACAAATCCTCCTCTATAATTATTTGTACCAACCTCATAAAATAATTTAGTGGAGAAAACTTAATTAGTTCACCCATTTTTTGGAATTCTCATGCCAATGAATTAATATATTCAATAATATATTATCTTTGGAAGACTATCCTTTTGTTGGAAAATGAGGAATGATCTTTTGATAGAAATGCTATCCCCAATGAAGAACAAAAAACGCGTTATCCCAACGAAGAATGCTCCACCGATGAAGAACGTCAACCCTAACATCGACCTTCTTTTTGGATACTTCCTCCAATGTAGGACATTATCAACTTCAACGAGTCGACGCACAAACCGACGATCGAGGAAAATGCCGATAATTCTGACATCTACCTTTTCCCAATGATATGTCTTCTTCCCCATGACATTGTCTATGAACAACGATCTTGGTAGGGGTTTTTATTTGAATATGATATTATTCCCATATTTATTCCCTTCTAAAATAGTGTATCATTGTGGATGTTTACCTTGTGGGTTGGGAACCTTTAATTTCAGGAAGATGTGGGCTGTTTTTATTTTCTCTTCTTTTCTTGACAATTCATTTAAAATCAATAAGGTTTTGAACAGCTTTCTGCCATGATAAACGCGGAGGTTGCGGGCCCAACAAACCAGGCCTGAACCCTCCGTCGTTCTTATTTTTGTTGTTCTTCGGCAATGGTGTTGAAGGTGAAAAAGGAGACATGCAATGACCATGCTACCTGCGGCCTTCATAACTCGCACTGCCCTCGCGGCGCTCTGGCCGACCTAGCTCTACTGTCCCTGGCCGAAGCGCGCCGGCCCGCTAGCCCGCCAACCCACAGGATCTCGACTGCCCGCCGGCCTCTCGGCTCCCGGGCCGAGCCTCTCCCCTCGCGGCGCTAGGGCCAAGCCAGCCTCCCGTGACCTTCGTGGTGCTCTAGGATGAACCGGCTCTGCGCCCCCGGGCCGAGCCGCCTACAGCCCCCCCCCCCCCCCTCTGAGCCGAACCGCCCCCGCGGCCTGCTAGGCTCGGCCCCACGGGCCTGGGAAAATCCAACGGGCTGACCTACCCAACGGGTGAGGTGAGACCCAACGGGTCAGGCCGGGTCGACCAGAACCGGTTCGGGCTAGATTAAGATGGTCCGGGTCGATCTGGCTCAGTTGGACCAGACCCAGTCCAAATACCAACCATTTGCATTCTTTTGGCCATATCATTGGAACTTGACGTCCGTTTGACAAACCGTCAGCAGCTCTAGTAATCTTGTATATTGGTGATCCCTTTGAGTATACCCCAATAAATTTTGGGGTAGAGTTGAGATACAGTCAGATTTGATCACGAACGAATCCAACCGGGCCCTTGGGACTAAAAGGCTAATAACTCACAGACCAGGTATCTGATTGACGCGCCGTCTGTTGCGTTGAGGCCCCTTTGACATGGAGAATCTTTGGGATAATTCTTCGTGGGACTTTGTGATAGTTAGAATTTTGACCCCTAGCTCGTGGACGGGATCCTTCTAGTGATAATCGAGTAGAGTGTGGAGTCCTTGTACATGGTTGAGACTTTACAACTGGTGAACGATTGACTCGGAGTGACTCGACTAGCCAAGTGGGGAGAGCCTTGGTGTTGCAGCAGACCCACGTTGGAGGAGCACCTGGTTGTGGTGGCAGACCCATGGTACTCGACAGGAGGAGTGCGTCTGTAGGATATTAGGGGGAGTGCATGGTTGTGGCGGCACACCCATGGTGGGGTGCAACTTGGTGACGCAACAGACCCACGACACTCGATAGGAGGAGTGACACAGTAGTCCATTGTTCATGGGAAGCACATTGGTGTCACATCAGGTGCACTGTACTCGATAGAGGAGGATTTCTCCAGCTCCCATGGTTTCGATAATGTGAATAAAAATTCTGGTTGAGCTGAGTCAGTGACTTATGTGTTTACCTCTTGTCTGAGATGGATTACATGATAACTTAGGTATATGTATGTGAACATACCAATGTGGGGTTTTCTATTGATTTCATACATTTTGGATTAACCTTGTTGGATTTTGTGAGTCCTTTAGAGTCTCAGTGTCCCTACTCAGTATTGTTATACTCATCCCTGCACTGGCTATTCCCGCACCTCGTTGTGTTGGATGCAGACGACGAACAATGCTGATCGGGGCAGAGAGTATCAGGAATGGACGATACCCAGAGTTGGACCTTATGATGAGTCGGTACATGGAGAAGACTTAAGGATGTGGAGTGATGAGGAGGGTATCTATACCTACCCTTCAGGTAGAATCACGAAGGGAAACTCAACATCTCTTTTTTCCTTTCTTCAGTTGTGCTTGTACTCTCAGTTCCTTGTACATTACAGTTGGGCTTGTATTTCTGACCCCTATACTTTTCATCACTCTTTTGTTATACAGTTTACCAAGTGTTCTGTATCTGTTTGTGTGCTCTTTTTTGTGCGTTTACAGGTTATAAAGTCAATTTCATCCAAGTTTTAGGGAATTACGCCTTTGGTGTTAGTCACAAGCCCATGGCCTAGGGAAGGCGGGCTTGGGGTAATCACGTCATGGGCCCCGGGGGATGGGTCATCACACATTATTAGAAGATTTATCCTATAGAAATTTAATGAAGGAATTATAAATAGTATTATATACAATATAAGACTAGTTATTCTGTCCTACGTGTTTTGTGTCGATGAAATTACCTTATTCTACAATGGATTCTTGAAGAATATTCATTGAAATAAAAATTATTTGGAGTGGAATTGAATCTTTTTATAAAATATTATTATCCATACTAAATCATAGATATTTTTTCGAAATTAATACAATCAATATAGAAAAATCAACTTCATAATACATTGTCTATAAAATAGTAGTGAATTCATTTCAAGTGTTATTGGTTCTTAATTTTTTGGAATAAGTCTCAAGGGAACTCATTTGTTTGATTTTTTTTCCAAAATATTACCAACAAATCTCAAACTAGAATGAAATAATATTTTATAGGGTTGGTTGGATTTGTCTTGTTAACATTATGATTCTTTCAAATATTTTTCAATATATTATAACTCTTAAATGGAAAACGTAATCTGAAAAAATACAACAATAATTGATAAATAGTTTATGTAATGGATGTGTTAAAGTAAATATGTTATTTAGTGTGAAGTGTTATTATAAAGATACTGACCCTAGCAGACCAGTTTATAGGGTTACTTTATAAAATTATTGACTGATACATGAAAAAACATCTGAATGATCTGAATAGTTGATTAGTGTGGTATACTAGATTATTACATGAATTTCACATAACAATCAAAAACATAAAATACCATAATGTATTTTTTAACACTATTTTCCCTTAAGAATATACCTCCATATCAAATTAAAATATTTCATTTTAACCAAAAGGAAAATGAAAAACAAGATAGTTTTGATTTTAAATGCTCGATAATGGTAGGCATACATTATAATCTATCATGTATATATATGTAAAAATCAATTGGGTAAGTTAAAGAAATAAATAAAAATACCACTCAATCAATAAAAATATCTTCATTAATAATATGGAAGGAATAAATGATGATCAAATAAGACCATATATTATTTACATGATTTTTGAACTTATTCATATATTTCATAACTAACCATATAATCCAGTGAAAATAAATAATGAGTCTCATAATGTTGTAATTAATAATATTTATATTAATAAATATATTGTCAATGCCTCTCAAAAAAACATAATACAGAAGTTGTTAAAGCATCAAACAAATATCCAATCTTGGTTGCCTGATGAGACTTATTGATGTATCAAGGGGCTATAGAATACCCCTAATATTCCTTACTAAATAAAATACATTCGCCATATTAAAGGGTGAAACATAATAAACCTAAGAATTCATATTGAAGAAATAGAATATGAAATGTTAATAATTTAATTAATAAAAAACATAATATTATATCGTCTAGAGTATTATTGATAATTGTATCATAAGAGTACATCATTATTTTATCATAATTTCTCCAATAAATGTTTACATAGAGGAATTTACTTTTATAATATATCCATCGTATTTCTTGAGGAAATACCCATTTTCTCTTCCAATATAATTTTCAAATATCTAATGATTTACCAAAAATTAATGTATATATTTTCATTGAAAATAAACTTCTGAATATATAAAGGAATCCTTAAGAAAATAAGTGGTCATAACTATGGGAATTTTATTTATTGTTTTATATGTTAAAAAATACTCGTTTTAGAATATTGTAAAGTTAATAAATAGAAATTAATTAAGAAGAGGGAAGTATATTCCTTTAAAACTAATTTGAAAAAAATTAAAAAATGTGTAATAATGTATTTGATAAATGAGTTGAATAATGTGGAAAACATTCTTGAAAATACATTTATAAAACATGTAAATAAAATAAAATGGATTTTCGAATGAAGATATAAATAATTCCATCAGTTTATAAAAACATTCTTTAGATTGTTTTCTATACCCAAGAGAAGAATATGGTACTATTAATTGAAAATTTCACAAATGAACATATGAAAATAAAATATATATTTTTTAAAATATTAATATTAATCAATTCCACCAAGGGAGACACAAAAATATAAAATCCCCAATAATGGTGATATTGGGAAATAAACTGATGCATCTATTCGGATTTAATTAATATGTGTATTATCCTCTAATATAATTAACATATATCTATTATAATTTTATTTAAAAAAATAATAATTTAAATAATATTACAAATTATTAACTCATATCTTTTCATCAATATATTATTAAAAATTCATTGTTTGAAACACTAATCTATGTGACAATAGCATTATTTTACATTAAGGTTTTGGTTCAATAGATTTTGTCATTGTACATTGAAAATGATTTCTTATTTACCAAGTTATACTCAAGATTTAAATTTAGTATATATTAATTAAATACATATTTAGAATAAAATTTAATTTTTTTAGATAGAAAAATTAATTACAACTTTCAGGTATATGGTATGTCATACATATACATGAATGTCATTCTCATTCATGTGCTAAAAAAATGAAAATTAGATAAAAATCCACCTTTCTGTAATATAAATTCTTTCTATTTTATCGTAGATATCCATTTAATATATCCTTATTACTATCTATATTAAATAGAAATGAAAAGAAAAATACACTGCTTTTTGGATCTTGCAGTCCCCATGTACGCATGAGTGGCATTATCATTTTACAACAGATTGAATGTTGTGAATATAGTTTTGATATAATTATTATAGATGTTTAATTATTCTATAAGTATCATATATAAATATTAAAACAATCAAAATGATAATCCATGAAATATAGTGGGGTAAAGTAATTTGTATCACTATGTAGAGACATTAAGTCATAATCATGCACAAGTGACGCTCTCACATCCCATTGGATGAAAAAAATTCTGGACAATGGTGATTTAATATTCATAATAACATTTCAGTAAATTTTGGATAGAGAATTTATTATTTTATCAAAAATTCCAATATTTTTTTCATTTTAAGAAGATTTAAAGAAGAATGTAATTGGATAAGGATATTACCTCTTCATTTAAAGAACCCTTATAGATTTCATCATGAGGATATATATGTGTTTGAATTTTGGGAAGACCATAACATATAGAATTTGTCCAAAGATTATTAAATGGAATTTTGAAATTAAATAGTTAATATATGTGGAACAATGTTGTGTGAAGAAGTGAAATAATAGGTTCTATTTTATACGTAACGGATGGGGTACTCTTGGAAATTATTATATTCAAAAAATATAAAAAATTAATTACCCAAAAAGAATGCCTCAAATAGGATGGGAATTGGAAAATAATATTTAATGAGCTTGGAAAACCATCAAAAAATAAAATTAGGTTAGGGTAATGTGTTTTTTCAAACCATAACATTTTTTATCCACTTAGTTATCCTTTTTTAGCATTAACCATGATAAGATATTTTTAACACATAAAAGTTTATAATTCTATAGATATCGTAACTACTAAATAATAAATAGTAATGGAATGAGTTTTTTCCCAAAAAAATATCCATCTTGTATTATTTAAAAATATTAAATATTTTAATAAATTATTATTTCAATATAATATCAATGATGTCAATTTCTACACAATTCAATTATTTTCACATAAAGGTCAAAATGAAAATTTGAGAATTTATATATTGTCTTCTAAAAAGAAATATAATTCAAGAATATTGTATAAAAAATTGATAACTCTTCACATTATTATAATTATATAACTATTAAATGTTTTAAATTCATTAATTTTATTTTCTATTAATTGATGAAAAATTACGTCAGTCTTCCATAAGAATTTAATATAATGACATAATTTATAAAAATTAGAAATGAATTTCTATAATTAAAATAATTTCAATAATCTGATTGGTTAAATTTATATTTCTTCATAGAATTCGTTTTTCACTATGCGGATATTTAAATTCAAGTGATTCAATGTTTTTTTTCATTTCTTTAAATATTATCCAAATAATTTTTTTTGAAATGTAGCAATTATACAATTATATTTATATAATATGTTGATAATGTTATAATTATAAAAAAATTACAATTAATATGGAAATTTATCACTTTATCACTAACTATTATCGTAGATAAACCTGATTTACCCATTATCCAGGTGATAACTTTAACAATGGTTACTATTCCTCATCCCTAAAGAATGATACATATTTTAAAAACATTATACACATGAGACCAAATATAAATTACCTTTTATATAATCCAATTCCTACAAGTGGGGGAAATGTATTATAAAATATCTTAGCAAAACAAAATGAAAAATGCTTTTAGAGAATTACATATTTTTTGAAAAAAACAAGATTTACCCATATCCATGCATAGTAAAAATATAAGAGGAACATTATAACATTTTTGGAATATATATTCTCTTAAAATAATTAATAAATAGTGATAAATTAATGATATAAAAACATTACAAAAATATAATCTATTTTTCAGTAAAATTAATTTTTATGATAGAAAATGTTAATCAACCAAATACAGTTATAAAACTGATTCTAATAAACATAATTTTTTTCATAATATTATTGAAATAATTTTACTTTGAAAATTTTTTGTTTTTAAATTTATCAATTTAATTACTTGAAAAAAATATTATTTGTAATAAAAATTGATATTTTTCAATATTTTATGTTAAATCAAAATTTTTCAGGAAAAAAATTGACCATTAATATTATTATAAAATTTTGATTATAAATATGATATTAATTTATTACGTTTAAATTTAAGTAATTTATATAAATTTATATTAATATTTTATCTAAAAATTCAATTAAAATCATTTTTGAAAGAAAACATATCTTTGAATCATAAAATAACACTAGTAAAAATTGAGTTCTTATTTCTTTATAATTAGTAAGTTAATTTTTTTTTGTAGGTCCTTTATATATATTTAATTAATCTTTCAATACTATTAGAAACCACAAAGTCAAAGTTTATTCTATAGCAGTCATACTAAAATAATAATATTTTGTGATATATTTAGGCTTATTAATGTGTATCACAAACTCTATCGAATATAGTGTAATAATTAAATATCAGTGTGTTATGTCATCCCCCCATTAATAAATTCAATCCAAAAAAGTAAAATAATATATATCAATCGTGCGATTAACATTTTCAAATTTGTTTTTGGAATACTTACATCACAAAAAGGGTAAATCGAACATCAACGTGAAATGCGTGAATGAGAAATATAATGAAATCCATGAAAAGCATAAATATAATTTATAAAATAATATAAAATAATTCATATGTGGAGACATGGACATGAAATAATATCATAATGTAAAAATAAATGCAGATATTTTTAGATATCATTGATCATAATAAAGTAGATGATCATTAGAATGCTAACATCCCGAAAACAATAAACCAAGGTTCGGTAAAAAAGAACATAAATTCCTTTCAAATTATTTTAATGAGATAATTTTTTTATAATATAATTTTTTAAATGTTGAGAGATTCATTTAATGTGAATATTGCGAACATGATTAAATGTACATAAATGAATTCAATGCATTTCGTAATCAAATTATTATATTTTTTGATAAGTTTTCACTTCATATATTAGTCCATGAATTTTGAGGGAATATTTTTATCCCTAAAGAAAAAAAACATTTAACATATTATAAGATCCCTAAAATTAATATATGTTATTCCTCTTACCTTTACAAAAATAAATAACTAGATAAATGTTAGATAACACCCAAATTGAATCAATGTTCATATAAAAAAAATTAATATTGAAACCTTAAAAAATAACCCCTAAAGTTTAGATTAATCAATTTCCAAAAAACATAACTTTAAGAATCCTCCAATTCAATTCAGGCCATATTAAAAACGAAAAAATACAAAATATTTTACTAAAAATTATTACTTAAATAATATAAATTAAATAATAATTCCAAAAAGAAACTATCTGATTACCTCGATCAAATATACTCTTGAAAAATACTTATTGGAATAATTACAATAAAACCTTTGTGAAAATATAAATTCTTATAAATCAAAACATTTTCCTTATTCTAAATATCATCTATATAATAAATTAATGTAAAATCCATCATAAATTAAATTTTCATCAAATAACTAACCATTATAAAAAACACCATTATTATTCAATTAAAATCACCATTTTCAATCATCCCATTAACAAAACAAAACATTATTAATTCATTATCTGGTAAACATTATGGTTTATCTGTCCATATTATTGTATTCTCCAAATATATCACCTTGACACAGACCACTTTTCTTAGATATAAATACCATTCAACATATGTTTTCCAATCCTTAAGAAAAAACAATCAAAGTATAGTGAATATATGTTTAATGAATTTTTTAAGAAAAAAATCATTAATAAAATACATCTGAAACATAATTATTGAATCTAAACATACAATCACATTAATCATTCCACTTCAACTATCATAAAAGTATAATATTGAACTATATCCCTTTGATAATTATAAGTTATATTACCTAAATTGTTGGGAAATTAATTTGAATAGTTCTTTATATCATTACACTTGAAATATTAAATATTAGAAGTCTTCGTCATACCATTGTATTCACATGTCTAATGAAATTTTTTTCACATTTGAAGAAAATTTCAATTTCCTTCATGAATGTACCACAGATTTTCAATCCTGAATTCTCACATTTGGGAAAATTATTCATTCATATCTTACATTATATATGTTTTATATGTCATCATATTTTTTCCATTAATCTCCATTAATCCAATTAGATATTGAGAATAACTTCTTTTTCCAGATATCATTTTATAATATATAAATATATGATGAGAAGGTTATGTAGTGTAGTTAATTTCTAATGATTTCCAATAAACCATAAATGAAAAAGGTCGATAGTTACTCATTGGATTATATACATATCCTAAAATATTACATTCTAAACTTGTAATTCTATCTTCACCCATACGAACATTTTCTTATTCCTCTTATCATGGACTTGATAATTTCATCCATTTATATTCTTGTTTTAAATGATCATTAAAATTATCCAAGAAAATTTCCTCCAAATAATATTATTCAATGCTCATTAATTTGTCCTGATACTTTTCATTTGGAATCAAAAACAACTTTTGATCCGTATCAACAGAATGACGATAAACATCCATGGAAACGTTTTCCCTTTTCTTATATCCCAAAGAGAGAAATTTCTTATCTAATGAATATATCTCCTGTTCAAACAAAAATGGATTTATAGTCTCAATGAATTATTGAGTTTGACGGTGAATGAATTGGTCTGAAATTTTTACACCACATTTTGGATATATTGTACAATCTATATAATCCATTTTATTAGCCATATTAATAGTTAGGTTCTCCCAAAATAATTATAAATTTTTCAATTAATGAAGCAACTCTAGCTCCATAATTATTACCATTCTCATGAGAAAATTCCAATACATAATATTTACATTTTTATGGTTGTTTTTATTTCTATTAAAAACCACTTTTATATAAATTCATAATTTATATTATATCATAACATTTGAAAATTTATATACAATTCAAAAATTAGTGAAAAACATAAAATAAAAATAGAAAACATTATGAAAATCTAACATAGAATTATAAGCATGGTATTTTAGGGATTGTTTTAAAATATTCAAAATATTCAAAAACACATCATAATGGTTTCTAAAGAAGATTATATTTAGGCCATCAAAATCATCTGGGGATTTCAAACCTGGTTTTCAGTATAACGTTTTTTATGAAATATGTTACAATAAATTAAATTCACAATATTTGTTTTCAAATGTTATTTCCACATGAAAAAACTACACTAGATCCACATCCATTTAAAGTATCATAAAAGATATGTAATATTATGAAATCGACAGAATAAAATACGTGAAAAAACATTTTCATGTTACCCTATACATAGACTAATCCAAAAATTATGTATCTGTGTCATGTTATAAAATCTATATTTTCCTAAATATACTTCCCAAATAGTCTAATAAACATTATATGATACAATCTATAAAAACCACAAACCTAGTAGCTCATAAAATTGGTATCATTATTTCATTGGATATAGAAACATGGAATCTCATCCTGAAAGACTGAGTAGTTTAATAGTATTTTGAAACTATATTTATACTTGAAATAGACCTTAACATTAAAAAATAAGAATAAGACATATTACATTCTTAAAAAAAACTGTTTTCTCCTTTATCATATCCCTATATGTCAATCATAAAAAATATCTGCAATCCTATGGAAAATAATCCAATTAATGTGGTGAGCTCTAATATTATGTATGGGTACATATATAAAATACTTTGTAAAAATTAAATAACACTTAATTAAAATGGAACACTATATAACTAAAAACATATTCCATTTAATTAATAACATGAGAAAGAAGAGTAATATAGTTGGAATAAATTATGATAAAAAATGTCTTAGAAATAATCACATGTACTTGAGACCTATCTATAGATGTCATAACTAATCAAATAATGACATTGACATAAACCACTTGACATATAATTAGGTAATTCATAATGTTTTACATCATAAACATATATCCAATTCCACATTCAAAGAAATCATATATAAATGTGTATGTCCTCAATTGAATCCCAAATATTGTTTTCTTTTGAGAGATATTAAAGAATTGATGGTATATATCATGCCACTCCAATCACATACAATGTTTAATGAATTCCTCTTATGAAATTGGGGAGGCATAATCAATATAAAAATTCATATTACAAAACAGTCAGATATAGTTTTTATGATTTCATCCATTAACAAACATAATCATAAACCATCAATAATATTATGGGTAATGGTATAAAAATAGTTCATCCCCATTAAATTATAAATTATCATGATTATTTCGAGATATATGAAAAAATTATGGATGGATCACTGGAATATTTCATGATGAAAATACAATTTTCTCTTTGAAATAGAATATTTAAAATCAAAATATATCCCAAATAATAAGTATAATATATCATTGAAAAAAAACATTTAATATTATAATGGAATACCTTAAAAAATAAACATTCATGGAGTTCGAAAATTCAATTCTTGACATGATAATTAAAAAAATTTCTTCAATAATTTTTTAAAAGGGTAAAAAAACTAAATCATTTGGAAAACTGAAAGAATTTAATTTTCAAAAAATTTATTAAAAATTTTTCCATAGGTAAAAATGTATTTAATTATTTATATGAATATTTTTTTAAAAATTCATTGAAATATTCTGTCAAAAACGGATATGTGATAAAAAAATTCAACACAAGACACAAATAAAGTCATTGTTTCCTAAAAATATTTTTTTAATAATTTTATGTAAGAATTATAGGGAAATGGTTCTATTATTTTAAATTCCCATGAATTTCCATAGTAGAGAAAATATTTTTTTTATGATATAAATATCAATATTTTTCACTGAGGGATACATAAATATAAACAATTCCAAACAATGATGATATTATGAAATAAACACTTATCTCATGTTCGATTACCATCATTCAAGTATGAAAATTCTGTATAATAAATATAGATTTATTTTACATATATTAAAAACAAATAATAATATTTATAATACAATATGGGATAAATGATTAAATGTTTATAATGAATTTGATAACAATTCTTTATTGAAATCAATATTCAAGGTGATATCGTCTTTGTATTTCGTATAGATTTTGGTTCTGTGTTCGTAGTCATTGTAATCGGATCATGGTCCCAACATCTTCTAAATTTTAAACATTTTAAAATATAATATCTAATATATATATATATATATATATATTCATAAAAAATAACTAGATATATAAAAATGAATCGCATCATTTATGGAGATAGTAGGACGTGCGTAAAAATTAACATTGTTTTAATTTTTTTGAAACATGGAATGAAATATAGGTAAATACGATTTCACCTTTTTATAATCATTATAATATATAAATATATATCTCATATATTCATTAAATCAATCATTATTTGAATAGTTTTTAAAGGTAAATGAAGATAAATTTATGTAGTTTTTTTGAGGTGGTAGTCCACACGTGCACGCATGTGACGTTGTCATTCTTCAAAAAATTGGAAATTAAATGTTTGATGTTATATAATAATTCTAAAAGTATAATTATTTTATATATATCATATATAAACATTAACCCCATCATATTAACCATTGATGAATTTCTGCAGTGAAAATCAATTATTTCACTATTTATAGATGGTAAGTCGTACATATGCATGAGTGTCGCTTTTATTTCATGTTTGATTGGAAAAATATTGGAAAATGATAACTTAATTACATTAATAATATTTCAATATATTTTTTCACTAATTTTTCTGTTCTATGATAAATAATATATCTTTATAAATTTTAAATATTACAAAAATATATATGATTGGTCATATGGATTACTTCTTCTTCTAGAAAAAATCAGTTTTATCTCATTATTATGATCATTGTGATGGCCTTTTAAAAATACCAAAAAAATAGATTATTTATAAAGAATATTAAAATCAATTTTTAAGGTGATAATGGGGCTAGATAACCTAATGTGGTGTTGATATGTGAAATATGAAGTTCCCTTTAATAATTGTATGGATGAGAACTCCTGGAATTTCATAAAATATTAGGATATAATGAATTCTTTATCTAGACCAAATGCATCCAAAATGGTATGGATTCCAAAATATGATAATATAAGGTTAAAATCCCATTTAAAAAATTTACATCTTTATGTGGGGTTATAAACATTAAATTTTAATTTTACCCCTCATTTAAAATATTTTAACATTAACCATAGTAACATATTTTCCTCTCTTAATGGGTTATAATTTTATATATAATACAACCATCAACTCATTAGTAGAAAAGGAATGTAATTTTGTACCATATCATATCCCCATTTTCATCTGTAAATTTTCTTGATGATATTTAAATAATTTAAAAATGTATTATTTTGATAAAAGATCCTCATTTCCAGTTTTGACACAATTCCTTTAATTTTTCATCAATTTCTTAAAGAAAATGTTAGAATTAGTATCTAATCATTAAAATCCATATTAATAATTCACATGAATCTAAAAAATTCATGGAAAACTATAACTCATTCATGTTATATTACTATTAATATTTTTAAAATATTTTATTTAATTTTTATATTAACTAATGAAATACAACGTCAACGATTTATAAGAATTTAATATAATTACATAATTGAAAAAAATAAAAAAACTACATTATGAAAGTAATCTCATTTCATTTAATATAAACACTTATATTCATTAATAACATTGTTTTTTCCTATATGGACACATAACAAATATATATATATATATATGAAATTTTGAGGCCCAAGAGTCCCTTAAAAAATTATTTTAAACCTATGGTGACAGTGGTCGAATTTCATTAATAAATTAATAATTAGGATTTAATATTTTGGGCTTTTCACATAGTTTAACCAATGATGATCTATATTTAACCTTTACTGAGGTGAAAATGTTTACCATGGTTACAAATCCAATTTCATAAAAATATAATAGTAATATTCCGGAAATTTTATCTTATTGATTCTAAATATGGAATTTCTTTTATCAAATTCAATATCTAAAATTGGCAGAATATAAATTTATGAAAGGTTTGTAAAATGCGATGAATACCTTTATTAGAAAAATAAACTTTTTATGTATTAAAAATGATTTATCATTATCCAATTAAAAGGAAAAATTTTATATAAATATTATAACATTTTTTGAATATAAATTTCAAATAAATAATTCATCAATAGTGATTAATTATGATTATGGCACATTTTTGACCTTAAATATCTTTTTATAAAAAATATTTTTGTGTATAATTATTTTTCATTCTTAATTTAATAATAAAATTGATTCCAATGAACTATACAATATATATTTTCATATAATAGATCAAATTTTATTTTATATAAATTAAAATATATAACTTTCTAAAAATTTGAAGTAGAAATAAAATTTAAAAAATGAAGTATTTTTCATGTTACATTTGAAAATCAACCATTTCTGAAAAATCAAAAAAAATTTCCATAATTAATTATTTTTAAAAAATTTCAAAAATTATATTATTTTATAAAATAAAACATATATAAGGTTTAAAAATTTATTATAATATTTCCACACAGAAGTAAATGAAAATTGTTTTTTGAGTAAAATTTAATTGTGAGGCGTATAAAAGTTGAATAAATATTATGTACTTGTTTCCTATGGGATTATCATTGCATTTTTATTTACTAGGTCCCTTATAAATATTTCATAATTTGGTTAATACTATCCATACCATCCAATTAAATTCTAGGTTATAATTTTTATAAGGAAATAATAATATTTTTTGGTTTGTTTCGGCTTGGGGTTATTTGTCTAATAAAAAATCAAGTATAGTGTTTTATTAAATAATAATGTTGATAAATGTATTATTTTGTAAACATATTAAATTTGTATCATGTAAATAAAAAGACAACATATATTTAATGAATCTCACTACAATTAGTTACCATAGATGTTAACTCGTGGTTTTACTGATTTTACATTATTCCTCATAGGAAAATTTCTCAAATGACTCTTAATTGGTATCTTCTATTTTGTTCACTCATATATTTGTATTTTAATAAAAGATATTTATAACTCTATTATATTATATTATCTATTTTTTTTACTAATGTTTATACCCTTTCATTTTTTATTCTACATGTTTTTGAATTTTACTTATTATTCTCATGGCTCAAATCTCTCATATCACATAACTTTCTATATTAATTTTAGATAACAATATATATTCATTTTATGTTCTTTCTATATTTATAGTGTATATTAGTAATGGATATTAGATAATGTATATCAGGGATTCTTTGGTCTTGGAACTTGTGTGATATAGAACACAAAAATTCAAAGAATGTTTTTTATGTTTGATGGGAGACACGCATAATATTGAATGATTTTTAAAATATTTTGTAACCAATGGGCCCCCTATCTCTATATATCATGACATCGAAAACATTTCTTAGAAAATTACTTATTGACACCAATTCAAAACAAGTCATAATTTCCCTTTCCTTTAGAATCTTTTATTATATAACTAATGAACAAATCATTGACCATAGCATTGTTTAAGGAATTTTTTTAAAAAAATATTTGTGATTAACTATTTAATATCATGAATTATAATTGATGAAATTATGAATTAATTTAGGAAATCATTTTATACATTTTAAGGGTTTTCTATCACATAATATAGGCAATTTATTTCACGATTCTCTCTCTAATGATCATAATATCTTTTAGTGGAGTATAAATATTATGAAACTTGTGAGAGGGTTTATAATTCTTTATAATGTTAAATTTCATAATTTGTTTACTGATTTTCTAGTTACTCACACTTTTGTAATTTACTGTATGTTTACCATATATATGTGTTTTCTTTTTTCGTGGATGAATCCCCCTGAATATTGGTATATGATAAATAAACATTGGTATTGAAATTATATCTTATGAATATATGGGTTTTGAATAGTCATCAATGGTGAGATTATTATTGGGTAAAAATGATTTTACAATATTATTAGATGGTATGTGGATTTAAACGATCAGTATGTGCGTTTACATGAGGCTATACTCATTGAAAATTTAGAAGACTAGCTAATCTATAGAATGAGTGTTATTATTTTTAAATGGATCCCCTAGATTGAACAATATTCTAGACACCATGATAGTGCTTCTCAGAATGGTGGGTAGTATGTTTAATTTTTTATAGTCATGGAAAATGGTGCATTTCACATGTATATAGTGAGACCATAAAAATTTTGGATACTACCCATAATTAATGAATGAATATTAATGGATTATTCACCATTTTTGAGATTTTTGTTGGTATTTTTAGTCCATCTCTCTTAAATACAACCAAAACTCTTATACCTCATCATGAGTAATTTGAAATATTTTTTTTGGAAATAGAGTTTCATTTTTTATTGGTAAACTTCCATGAAACAAACATATACATATATTACTCAAACAAAATAAATACATAAAATGTCACGACCCCCTCCCACCAAAGATGCCCCTCCTCGATTGGAAATGGTGAAAGGGAGATACTGACCCCCGAGTCCCGCCTTCAGTAGGCCCCGAGTTGGTGACTAGCACCAATGGTATGAGTTTTCAAAAATATTGGAGGCATTACCCTTTTTTATTATTTAGGATCGGGAAATAGTACAAGTCAACCTCAAAAAGGAAAAAGAACAAGTGTATATAAAAAACCCAAACCAATCACACATGCATGTTTAAACAATTTTATAACATGGTACAAGTACAAGAAAGATCAAAAGTATAGTACCAAAAAAAACAAGAGAACAACAACTGCAACAACTCCAACTGCCTAACTAGTAGGGTCCCGCACGGCCCTGGTAGTCCTCCTGGAAACCTGAAAGTAAACGTAGGGTGAGCATACAAGTATACTCAGTAGGGAAACCTAAAGATCTCATGAACAAGTGGGAAGACATCCTAACGTCCCGTGAGAACAGCAGTATAAACCTAACAAAGAAATCTATCCACCCAACCTTGCCAACCACACTCACCAAAACACAATCACAACAGGTAGTAGTAGTATAAGAACAATAGTCTTGGGTACCCCGCACCATTTCCCATTAGTTAACTGAACATACTGACACTGTCACACTCTCCCCGCCTGCTCACACCTGGGCCTCACAACCACATATCCTGCCCGCACACACCTGGGCCTCACCACCACTTATCCCGCCCGCACACACATGGGCCTCACTACCAAAACCACATCCCCGACCGAAGACACCTGGGCCTCATCCCGAAGATTATTGGGAACAGTAATATTAACATAACTCTCGCCCGAAGACACATGGGCCTGAAATAGAAACCTACCTGAAGAGTCTTAGGTGTAAGGTCGCCTCAAGCCATTATAGCCTATAAGTCTGCCCAAAGAGTCTTGGTCATAATCACCCCAATCGAAACCTACCCGAAGAGTCTTGGGTGTAAGGTCGCATCAAGCCATCACAGCCTAGGGGAGAAGGAGTAGGAAGGAGCTAGTAACTATGGGAAAACACCCTCTCCCATGAAATGGGAGTGTTTGGTACTAAGTGCTCAACATGGGTTTGGTGCGATAAAACACAAAAGATATCTATATATATATATAGTAACCACTCAGCCCAACCTATGGATTCTAAAAAGAGAAACTGAGCATGTTCCTCGACAATGCTACCACAAAGCATACCTACAACAAACAACCCCAACCCCATTAAGGTTTTCACATTTCAGCAGAAATTAGCTTATTTAGATCCTTAACTACTGGGAAACTATCCATAACCAACCACTTCAAACGTTCGTGAAACATATCCCTGCCATCCACAATGAAAGTTAGGGAAACACAAGCAGCACAAAAAACCGTTCTTAAAAACCAACCAACCCATTGATTATTATTTTTATTTCATTACCAAGCCCCACCATTCATTAACTCTTCCAATTTTATTTATTAATCACAACCCATAACCCATTCACATTAAAACCCAACCCTGCGGCCCCACTGCCAACCGCCATAACCACAACCGCACCGAAACCACACATCATTATCCCTTAAATACCATTTATTGCAGCCCCTCTGCCCATCACCATTAAACATTCACACCTTACCACAACCAAGTCAACCATAGCCCCGCTGCTCAACCGATCCACAACAACCCACAAAACACCATTATCACATGCCACATAACCAAGCCAACACCCATATGTTCATTATTCGATTTTGTTTAACCAGGGTGACCACACAAGGGTTCCATATTTTCTTTTAAACATTAATCTTTACGTGATTAACCAATTTCCACATTCAACAAAGTTCCACTCAAAAAACGGTCTAGAAAGATAGGGCAACATTTAATTGTGCAAGAAAACGCCCCCAACGACCGTGATTTTCAGTAAGCATAAGCCTATTCATTTCACAACATAATATCACATGATATAAAAGGTAAAGTAATAATAATCAAAAAACATCCCATCCCCATTCCTTAACCAGTAATTATCTTTATTTAAAGGTTCATCCATTTCTCAGGAGAATAAAAAGTATACCCACCCCGCATGATGCACAAATTAGAGAGACGAAGGTAAAACCCCTACCTCAACTGGTTCTGGTCACAACGCTCCCCTGGATCAACTTTAGAAGATGTTCGTCAGCATCCCAACAAAACCTCCTCGGGTGGATGTTGGAGAGGAAAATCCAAAGGAAATACAACGTATCCAAGCTCGGAAGTTACGCCTCGTCGTTAGGATCCCGTGGCCGCTGACGGATCGTAAATCGGAACTCGGACGGAAAAGTTATGGAAGAAAGAGCCTTCGAGTCTCTTAAGAGAGCTATGCTCAGAGGAGAGAGGAGAGAGGTGTGAGTTGAAAGGAGGAGGGGACCCCTCCTTTTATAGGCGTGAAAATATAATGTACAGGACGTGTACTTTTGGTACACGGCGTGTACTTGGCCATTTTCACACGGTCTCCACGTGGCATCCAACGCGGCTCCGCGGTCATTTACTGGTCAACACACGGTTTGAGGGTAACGCATACACGGGGAGGGACTACACGACGTTTAGTTTAGACACACGGTGTGTACTCATTTATTGCACATGGAATGGACACGGCTCCAACATGGTACACGGCCGTTGACTGGTAACGCGTACATGGGGAAGGTCTACACGGCGTGTAGAACTGGTCACACGACGTGCACCCATTTATTACACACGACAAGGACACAGTCTGTAACACGGGGTATACACGGCAAGGGGGTACACGGTGTGTACTCAAACTACACGGCATGTAGTTTCAAAATTCTGGAAAGTGTGGGAAAAGTCCATTTTACCCTCCAGAACACTTGTAGCCTTATTTTTGAAAAAGGAATGGGCCGGAGAGGTTCGGGCCATTACATCAGATACCTCTTAAAACATTATCATCCCCAAGAATTCAAAAACCAACCCAGGGTAACCCAAAAAGATACCTCTTAGGGTTCTTGTTATAACAGGAACCAAACCATCACCCTAATCATATGTGTTAGGAATTCATTCTCCTATGTCGAGATATTATCCGCTTTAGGCGGCACTGACTCGCCTGCACGGGTTAAATCACATCCTCATTAATGCGTCTCGATTAAGAATTGGGTCTTCCCACTTTCACACATTAGGATTTTTCAACTCGCACTAACCACAACATCACACAACCAACAAACTGCCCGAACACGTGGGTTTGGGAATTTCATTCACCTATGTTGAGATATTATCCACTTTAGGCGGCACTGACTCGCCTGCACGGGTTCAATCACATCCTCATTAATGTGTCTCGATTATGGGTCAGGTTTTTCCCTTTATCACACATCCGGACATGTTACACATCACCAGGGAATAAAGAAACAAAAGGTCTCACACATGACAGGCCAAGCATTCCATATATCAAAGATACAAAGTACAACATCAACAGAAAGCTCAGAAGAACAAGGGGGAAAACACAAGTCAAAACAACTCCGGGAACTGAGCGTGCATCTGGTTCTCCCGCTCCCACGTGCTCTCCTCGAGACCGCCATGCCTCCACAACACACGAACCATGGGAATTGTTCGTCCATAGTGCACCTTATCTTTGTGATCCTCTATTCTGACTGGTCGATCCTCGAAGGTCGCGTCGTCTCCCATATCAAACTCTCCCCAGTCGATAACGTGAGTGTCATCGTGTAATTATCGACGAAGCTGGGAGACGTGGAAGATGTCATGGACATTCTCCATCTGAGGTGGTAGGGCCAGCTGATATGCCACCTCGCCAACTCGCCTCAACACCTCAAAAGGTCTGATTAACCTAGGTGAGAGCTTGCTTCCCTTCCCAAACCTCCGCTACCCCCATTAAGGGGAAACCTTCAAGAACACATGATCCCCCACATCGAACTCCAAGGGCCTCCTTCGACGATCAGCATAAGACTTCTGTCGGTCCTGAGCCGCCTTCATCCTCTCACGTACAAGCTGTACTTTCTCCGTGGTGCTCTACACTACCTTTGGCCCAAGAGCACCTGCCTCACCAACCTCTGCCCAGAAAATGGGTGAACGGCATGGCCTTCCATACAAAGCCTCAAATGGTGCCATGTCAATAGTATAGTGGAATCTGTTGTTGTAGGCAAACTCTGCTAAAGGAAAGTTTTTTACCCATGATCCTCTGAAATCCAGAACGCATTCTCGCAACATGTCCTCCAGCGTCTAGATAGTCTGCTTTGTCTGCTCGTCGGTCTGGGGGTGGAAAGAAATGCTAAGGCATATCTGGGTGCCAAAAATATGTTGTAACCCCCTCCAGAATCTTGAGGTAAACCGAGTATCCAGGTCTGAGACGATAGTCCTTAGAACTCCATGCAAGTGCACCACCTCGTCTACGTACCTCTGTGCTAAGGTACTCACCGGGCACGACTCCTTGATTTCTATGAAGTGAGCCGATTTCGTCAGACGATCCACCACTACCCAGATAGCATCATAACCACCCTGAGCTCTGGGTATTATTGTGATGAAGTCCATTGAGATTTCATCCCACTTCCACTCTGGGACATCTAAAGGATGCAACAAACCACCGGGAACACGGTGTTCAGCCTTCACTTGCTGACACACTAGGCACTTAGCCACAAACTCCGCCACTGCCCGTTTCACCCCGGGCCACCAAAACTAATCCCTCAAGCCTCGGTACATTTTTGAAACTCTTGGATGTACCGCCAAGGCTGAGATATGGATCTCACGGAGAACTCCCTCAAGCATTGCCTCCGAAACAAAAAACCTTCCATGGAAAATCATCTGATGTCGGTTGTCCTCTGACCATCCTTCTGGAGCGTTCCCCTGATCGACTCAATCTCGCATCACTTCTACCTCGGAGTCCCCCCACTGAGACTCTTCCACCTACTGCAACAAGGAGGACTACATTTTCATCTGGAACAAACAGCCTCTAACACATTCTTCCCTTGCATCTAAGTGCAGGGCAGCCAACTCTCACATCGCCTTACAAGCATCGGCGGATTCCCAAACCACTTCCTTATGTGACTTCCTGCTCAGGGCATCAGCCACAATGTTGCCCTTACCTTCAGTGTAAGATATCTCGAAGTCATAGTCTTGGAGAAACATGACCCATCTCCACTGTCGTAAGTTCAGGTCATGCTGGGAGAAGATATAACGCAGGCTCTTGTGATCTGAGAAGACCACAAAGCGCTCCCCAAAGAGTAAATGTCGCCACAACATCAATGCGAACACTACTGCTGCAAGCTCCAGGTCATGGGTGGCATAGTTACGCTCGTGAGGGCGCAACTTCCTAGACCCATAACAAATCACGCCCTTCTTCTACATAAGCACGCACCCCAGACCTAGGCCAGAAGCATCACAAAACACTTCATACAACAACCCTTCCTCTAGAAACCTGAGCACGGGAGAACTAAACAACTTCTCCTTCAGGTATTCAAAAGCTTTCCAGCACTGATCGCTCTATAAGAAGATCTGATTCTTCCTAGTCAAAGCTGTCAATGGAGAAACAACTCGAGAGAAGTCCGAAACGAACCTCCGATAGTAACCTGCTAACCCCAGGAAACTACGAACTTCTACCACGCTCTTGGGTGCTTCCCAAGAAACAACTGCCTCCACCTTCGACGGGTCCACCGATACTCCATGATGAAATACCACGTTCCCAAGGAAGTGTACTTCTTGTGTCGAGAACTTACACTTCGACAATTTCCTGTAAAGATGGTGGTGTCTAAGGACTTCCAAGACTGCCCTGAGATGCTCAATGTGCTCCTCCTATGATCTTGAGTAGATCAGGATGTCATCGATAAACACAACGACGAACCGGTCTAGAAACTCTCGGAAGAAAAAGTTCATAAGTCCCATGAACACAGCTGGTGCATTCGTAACTCCAAACGGCATCACTACAAACTCGAACTGCCCATACCTGCACCTGAAAGCTTTCTTTGTGATGTCACTGTCCTTCACCCTCAGCTGACGATATCCTGGTCGTAGATCAATCTTAGAAAACCAACTTTCTCCCCTCAGCTGGTCGAAGAGATCGTCTATCCTTGGAAGGGGGTAACGGTTCTTGAACGTTACCTGGTTCAACCTTTGGTAGTCTATGCATAGCCTAAGACCACCATATGCCTTCTTCACGAACAAAACTGGAGCACCCCATGGCGACACACTGGGTCGAACAAAACCCTTCTCCATCATATCGTCAATCTGAATCCGCAACTTCGAAGGTGCCATTTGATAAGGGGCCATCGAAATCGGACGGGCACCAGGCTGTAAGTCTATCCCGAATTCAACGTCACGTCGGGGGGGGGGGGGGAGGTAGAGTCGCAACCTCCTCAGGAAAAACATCGAGGAACTCCCCAACCTTTTCCAAGACATCCATCATCTCTTTATCAATTGGAACCACTTATAAACCTCTCAACAAGGAATGGAGAGGCTCTATACGCCAGCTTCCCGCCTGATAGCTCCTCTCACCAACAAAAGATACGCGCTGCCCATCCACGTCAGAGAACATGACTCTTCTCCAGAAGATGTCGATAAAAGTACTAACAGAAAACAACCAGTCGATGCCTATGATGACATCATATGGCTGCATCCGTAAAAGAAGAAGGTCCCCAATAGATCTATGTGGTCCCAACGTCAGCCCACATCTCTGGAAAAAACAAGATACTCTGGTCTGGCCCACACCTGGTGTACTCAGTACCAGTGGCATGGAAAGTCTCTCTATGTCTAATCCCAAATCATGGGCTAGAATAGGTGCAACAAAAGAGTGTGAGGCTCCCGAATCGAACAAATCAGAACAAGAGTGTTGAACAAACAAATCGTACCTCGTACCACCTCTGGTCCCGCTGGAGCTGCCAACTCTGCTGCATGCAACTGTCCACACCCAACTCTTCTTCATCTCTGATGTCATCCACTTCCCCATCCACGCCCTGGTCGAGGTCCTTAAGGAGCACCCTGAGGTCGGCCTCCTCCCAAAAAGTCTTCCCTCGGAGGAGCATGGTCCTGTTGCTGCTGGAAGGGCCTCGCCGGCAACTGGTGCTGCTGTGGTGGGCACTAAACCTTCCCACCTCCACTGTACGGAGCTCGGGTCGGGCACCGACTCTGAACGTGCCTGAAACCTCCACAAGAAAAACACCTCGGTCCTGGGCTCGTGGAAAAGGGACGAGGACCCAAGGATCTGAACTGGAACTGCTGGGGCCTGCTCCCCACTGGCCTAAACCTAGAAGGTCCTATCACAGGAGACCTGCTGCTAACTGCCTTCTCCTTCGACGAACCTGGATGAAACACCTCACGCGGTGCACCTCCCAGGGAGTGCATCCTCTCTACGACCTCTGCCTTATTCTGTACCGCCAAGTACGTCGGAAGGGTGAAGGGGGTGACAACATACTGGAGCGAAGGACGATGCACCTCCTCCAAACGTCTCACCCGAGACTCCTCATCCGGAAAGAGATCCGGAGCAAAGCGCAGGAGATCCTTGAACTTGATCCCCATCTCTCATACCGACATACTCCCCCCTAAAGGAAGAGTAAATCTTGCCGCTTATCCTCCTTGATCATGGAAGAAAGGCATTCCTCTCGGAATTCCTTCTCAAATTCATCCCATGGAACCTCTGCCTCTATCCTCTCTCCGAGGTAGAGCATCCACCACTGTCACGCCGCACCTCTCACCTGACTGACTGCTAGGGGAACCCAGTACTCCCTCAAAGCATGGATAAAGGTGAAAGCGATCCCTAGATCCTCAATCCACCCCTCTGTCTCCATATCCGAAGTAATACCCTCGTACTTATTGAGGGTCTGCCGCTGGAAAGAACGGAGAGTCTTCTGCCACTGGCTATCTTCCTCCTCTCGGCCAATCCTCAATTGATCGACCACCTGGATCTGCTGGGCCTCGGCCATCTGAGCCACCCAGGGATGACGTCCAGGTGCAATAGCTCTATGCTAAACAAGGATCGCCTATGCCCAAGTAGTAATGAAATTTCTAAAAGTTTTTATCATCATTTTATTTCAATTTCTTTCCCAGAACACCCAAATCAAGTAAAAAAACAAACATGATGATGCATGTACCTTCCCTAGGGTCTCTACCCTGCAATCAATGTAGTCTCACTTGGTCATTCGGTAGGCTCAGAGTCCTTGCATCGGATCACCGGGGGGGGGCTAAAATCCCGTTTCCTAGCCGGTCTTCCCTGGCCTATGTCATGCACCAAGGTTAACTAACACTATTGCCCTACTATCCCATGAAATCCTCACTGTTCCTAACTCCAGACTCTATCCTATCTCTCAACCATCACCTCTGACGCCATTCTGTCACGACCCCCACCCACCAATGATGCCCCTCCTGAGCTGGAAATGGTGAAAGGGAGATAATGACCCCCGAGTCCCGCCTCCAGTAGGCCTCGGGTTGGCGACTAGCACCAACGGTATGAGTTTTCACAAATATGGGAGGCATTTCCATTTTTTATTATTTAGGATCGGTAAATAGGACATGTCAACCACAAAAATGGGACAATAACAAGTGTATATAAATAAACCCAAACCAAGCCCACATGCATGTTTAAACAATTTTATAACAAGGTACAAGTACAAGAAAGCTCAAAAGTACAATACCAAAAGAAAAAAAGAGAACAACAACTACAACAACTCCAACTGCCTGACTAGTAGGGTCTCGCACGGCCCTAGTAGTCCTCCTGGAAACCTGAATGTAAACGTAGGGTGAGCATACAAGTATACTCAGTAGGGAAACCTAAAGCTCTCGTGCATAAGTGGGAAGACATCCTAACGTCCCGTGAGAACAACAGACGAAACCTAACAAGGAAATATATCCACCCAACCTTTCCCTCCAAACTCACCAAAACACAATCACAACAGGTAGTAGTAGTATAAGAACAAGAGTATTGGGTACCCTGCACCATTTCCCATTAGTTAACTGAACGTCCTGACGTTGTCACACTCTCCCCGCCCGCACACACCTGGGCCTCACAACCACATATCCCACCCGCACACACCTAGGCCTCACCACCACGTATCCCGCCCGCACACACCTGGGCCTCACCACCACGTATCTCTCCCGAACACACCTAGGCCTCACTACCACAACCACATCCCCGCCTGAAGACACCTGGGCCTCATCCATAAGATTCTTGGGAGCAGTAATAGTAACAGAACTCTTCCCCGAAGACACCTGGGCCTGAAATCAAAACCTACCTGAAGAGTCTTAGGTGTAAGGTCGCCTCAAGCCATTATAGCCTATAAGCCAGCCTGATGATTCTTGGGCCTAATCACCCCAATCGAAACCTAGCCAAAGAGTCTTGGGTGTAAGGTCGCCTCAAGCCATCACAGCCTATGAGAGAAGGAGCAGGAAGGAGCTAGTAACTATGGGAAAACACCCTCTCCCATGAAATGGGAGTGTTCAGCACTAAGTGCTCAACATGGGTGCGGTGCAATAAAACACAAAAGATACAGATATATATATAGCAACCACTCATCCCAACATATGGATTCTTAAAAGAGAAACTGAGCATGTGCCTTGACACTGCTACCACGAAGCATGCCTAAAACAAACAACCCCAACCCCATTAAGGTTTTCACGTTTCCGCAGAAATTAGCTTATTTAGTTCCTTAACTACTGGGAAACTATCCACAACCAACCACTTCAAATGTTTGTAAAACATATCCCTTACATCCACAAAGCAAGTTAAAGAAACATAACCAGCACAACAAAACCCTTCTTAAAAAACAACCAACCCATTGATTATTATTTCCATTTCATTGCCCAGCCCCACCATTCATTAACTCTTCCAATTTTATTTATTAATCACAACCCCTAACCCGTTCTCATTAAAACCCAACCCTGCGGCCCCGCTGCCAACCACCATAACCACAACCGCACCGAAACCACACATCATTATACCTTTAATACCATTTATTGCAGCCCCGCTTCCCATAACCATTAAACATTCACACCTTACCACAACCAAGTCAACCGCAGCCCCGCTGCTCACCCGATCCACAACAACCCACAAACCACCCCCATCACATGCCACGTAACCAAGCCAACACCCATATGTTCATTATTACATTTTGTTTAACCAGGGTGACCACACAAGGGTTCCCGATTTTCATTTAAATAGTCAAATTTACGTGATTAACCAATTTCCACATTCAACAATGTTCCACTCACAAAAATGGTCAAGAATGATAGGGAAACATTTAATTGTGCTAGGAAAGGCCCCCAATGACCGTGATTTTTAGTAGGCATAAGAATATTCATTTCACAACATAATATCATAGGATATAAAAGGTAAATTAACATCAATCACAAACTTCTCATCCCCGTTCCTTAACCAGTTATTATCTTTATTTAATGTTTCAACAATTTCTCATGAAAACAAAAAGTATACCCACCCCGCATGATGCACAAATTAGAGAGACGAAGGTAAAACCCCTACCTCAACAGGTTCTAGTCACAACGCTCCCCCGGATAAACTTTAGAAGACATTTGTCAGCGTCCCGGAAAAACCTCTTTGGGTGGAAGTTGGAGAGGAAAAGCCGAAGGAAGGACAACAGATCCAAGCTCGGAAGTTCCTCCTCGTCTTTAGGATCTTGTGGCCGCTGATGGATCGTAAATCAGATCTTGGATGGAAAAGTTATGGAAGAAAGAACCTTCGAGTCTCTTAAGAGAGCTCTGCTCAGAGGAGAGGGGAGGAGAGGTGTGAGATGAAAGGAGGAGGGGAACCCTCCTTTTATAGGCATGAAAAGAAAAATTACATGGCGTGTACTTTTGGTACACGGCGTGTACTTAGTTGTTTTCACACGGTCTCCATGCGGCATCCAATGCGGCTCCGCGGCCATTGACTGGTCAACACACGGTTTGAGGGTAACGCATACGCGGGGAGGGACTACACGGCGTATAGTTTAGACACACGGCCTGTACTCATTTATTGCACATGGCAAGGACATGGCTCCAACACGGTACACAGCCGTTGACTGGTGACGAGTATGCGGGGAAGGTCTACACGGCGTGTAGAACTGGTCACACGACGTGCACCCATTTATCGCACATGGCAAGGACACAGTCTGCAACACGGGGTATACCTGACAAGGGGGTACACGGCGTGTACTCAAACTACATGGCGTGTAGTTTCAAAATTCTGGAATGTGTGGGAAAAGTCCATTTTACCCTCCAGAACACTTGTAGCCTTCTTTTTGACTAAGGAATGGGCCGTAGAGGTCCGGGCCATTACATCAAAATAATTTTTAGATATTTTATTCTTTTCAATATTACATGATATCATATGTTTTAGGAAGTTACAAGTCATTTATTTTCATTTTATAATATCCCAGGATAAAGGTATTTTTGTTAATTAATCCATGTAAATTAATCAATTATAAATATCTGGTTATATAATAAAAAATTCACATTAAGTTAATTTTAATGAATGAAGTTATTATATTAATAAAATAAATCATATTTATAAGTGATATATTCATTATTTTTATAAATTTGTATAGAAAATATATCATCATGTAATTATTTATATCTAATATATAAATAGTAAAATTATATTTATTTCCAGTAGTTTTAAATAATTCTTAAAATATTTTTATTACAGTTAAATTTTCTATAGGCCTTCCTATTTATTCATTCATTTAGTATCCGTTGATTAATTTACATAGTTTTTAAAAATAATTTTTACAAGAAGATTAAAATTTCATTCATTTTTTAAAATAAAATTTCATTTTCTTTTAGAAACCAAATTTTCATATTCAAGATTTTTTTAATTTGAATATTTAATGTGTTAATTATATTATTTAATTTATTTTAATGGTATATTTTTTTAAAAAATATTTTAACATGGTTGGAAAGACATAATAATGGTTTGGAAAGAATGATTATTAAATATATCAGTTTTAAATAGGGATAATGAGGCATGGATTAAATTAAAAAATATTGACACATGTGTAAATTATTTCATTCTTACATTATAATGAAATTTATTCAATATAATTGTTATAAAACAATTCATGTTTATGATACATTTTTTTACCATTTTTGTTCCATATGTTTGTATGTCAAGATTAAAAATTTAAAACATATTTTAGATTTTCGTATCATTTATTATGTAATTATTAACTAAGAGTGATGCATGAAATAAAAACATAATGAAAATTATTGATTTGTGAAATACATGATAAAATGCTAATGAATGAAATAATATAATGCTTTAATTAACGTACCAAAATTGAGTGATGGTAATGAATTCATGGAAAATGAATATTCTATTTGCACCTCAAAACTAATTAATATCTTTTTTCCAAAAGTAGAGTATTTTATTTCCATATTCATAAAATATATTCTCGTAGCTTTGGGATTTTACTTTTGGTTGTTTGTGTATCATCCAATTATTATTATTTTTGAAATGCAGCATTATGGAATTTTTGATGATAATTATAAAAGTTTGTCAAATTTTTTATTATTGGGTGGTTTAGTTTGACTAGAATTACATAAAGGATGATGGTTGGGTTGAGGTTGAATAAATTTATTATTATTAACTATTTATAGTTTATGGATAGGATTTGTTATTTTTTTAGCTATGGGATGCTTTTTATTATTCTTATTTATGTTTCTTAACATTGTTTTCAATATAAAAAGAGATGATCAAGTGAATAATATTTCAAATCCCTTGTAAATTATTATTTCCATAATAAATTTTTGAATTCTTCTTTTGATCGGTAAAACCAATGTATAAAAAGTATTAGTGAACTATTATTGGAATTTAAAAATGGGGTTATTGAAATAAAGGATGGTGACCAGTGATGGATGACCAATGTATTTCTTTTGGAAGGAATGATAGTCATTATTGTAGGTGTTAGTATTTTGATTTCAAGATAATCATATGTATTTATAACATAGAGGTACATATTGGATTAGTTTATGTCATTTATTTGACATGGTGTATTTTTATGGATTGCTAAGGAAAAGAACGAGGGATGATAGATGATATGACACAACATCCCAAATATGAAATGTTATGAATGTATTTATCCAAGAATGATGTTATAGTTATTTTTTATGGGGAATGAAAAATAAACATATCTTTGACATGATGAGTCTCTTCATATTAAGTCGGTATTGTTTAAGAGCGTGGTGTGATATATGTTAATCCATCCACTACTTTATTCTAAATCTCCAAATCAATTTGATGTGAAATTAAATTTTGATTCAATAAGATTTTTTTTATAATTCTTATATATGAAATAAAAATTCCTTCCCAAAATTTAACATATAATTCTCCATTTTTTGAATTTTATTTGAAAAATCATGTGTTTTTTCTATAATTTTCTTTCTATTCATAATAATGTGTATCCTTGTAATGTTTTAAAAAGGTTGGTTTCAAGTCCGTAATTTTTTTACTAGATGACTCTTGTTCCCAATTAATATTTTTTTTAAATGAACATAATTAATTTATATTATATAATTGGATATTTATTAATTTACAATTATAGAGTGGATTTATTTTACACTATAATTAGATACCCGTAATCTGAATTGTTTTTAAGGAATTTTTTTTTGAAATTTAATTTCAATTTAAACAATTTATAGTTAATTAATGATAAAATTTTTTAATAAATACAAAAATCACATACCAGATTGAATTTTCACCGATATCTAGGATCTTTTTTAGTGGTGTATCTCCATGAGTACTGATAATTGGGACATTCCTATTTGGGTTTAGATTAAATTATCAAGGATGAGAATTTTTATGGAGGTGTCCAATATAGGAATATACTTTTTCCTTAACCATCTTTGTTATTATGATAATATATGAACAAGGATTAAAATTTTATATTTGTTATTTATATTCCTATTTAATTAGGAAATATTATATTTAATAATTATCTAACCCATAAATTTGACCACATACCAATGAAATGGCTTCTCCCTATACTTTTTTCAAGGAACAGTCTATTGATAAACATAAGATGGTTATCCACTACATGATGATTTTTTTGAAAATCATGAATAATAAATATTATGATCACATTTATTTGGTGAATATCACTTCATTCGTGAATCTGGATACACCCACATTCTTTTATGGTTAGTGGATCTCACATGTAGTTTATACAACCATTCATTATTTTATTTATATGTTCTTGGGATATTTTTTAAGCTTCTTTAATGTATAATAAAGACTTTATAATAGTTGAGTTGATTTTTCATTCACGACATGAGTTTCATATGACTTCCATGCTTGGGTAGTGATACATTCATTAGGGTCATTTAATATTTATGTAAATTTAATTTTTTCACATGACGGAAATGAATCCCAACATTCCAAATGGTATAATTAAACTACACACATAGACAATCTATCCAATGAATAATAGTAAAACCATGAAACCATTATTCAAATACCATTTTCTAAATTTCTTCTACTTTCATGTGATGATATGCGACTATATTTTATGGTAAAAATGTAATTTTAAGCTATAAAATATTTAAAATCAAAGGATAAAGCCTTGGAAGAATAATATTTTGATTTAAATAATAATATTTCATTGATTAAATTGTATTTACATGTATTAAATTTCAAAACGATAAATGTACATATATTTCTCATTGAATGAATATCATTTCTATAGGGGACATAAAAATGTCTGTACTAATACATGGAAATTAATATAGGTATTAGTCATTTATTATATTCTATGGAATAAATGGGGGAATAACGTGTTTTATAAATAATATTATGTTTTCAAGATAGTTTTCAACTAGTAAATTATTTTTTATAAATCATCCTATCTCACATGTCTATTTTCCTCTTACTTCGTTTCAATTCTCATTTGTGCATTGGATAATCATGAGAATTTATGATTAATGCTTAGACAAGATTTTATCATCTTCATACGAGTTCTAGGATAGGGGAACATATTCCTCTCCTCATCTATATAAATTGAATGGATTTTTAGTAGAGGCATATAGTGATGTTTCCCTACAATGATTGAAACATGGATCTTCTCAATTCACCGAGGTATGGGTTGTCCAACTTTCCCAAAATTTTGATGAATTTATTTTTAAGATTATTTGAGAAATTATTCATCAATTTATAGTGACTTAAAAAACAATAATATGATTTATTATAAAATTCATCCTTCTTAGTTATCCATTGAAAATGACTGGAAATATTTATAATCATCAAAACATTGAACGTAACACTCTATTCAGAATAACAAAATATTTTTTTTTCATTTTAACCTTTCATTTAAAAATATTGAAATACCTTCAAATATAGTGGGTTATTATGCTGCACTTAGGCCTTCCATAGATGTATTGGTCAAGTTAAATGATTTTATATCATATTTATAAAATTAATTACATTAATCTTCTCTCATGACCTTATTTTTCAGAGGGATATGGACCTTGATGTCATTGAAATTCATTAATTTTTTTAAATGGTGTGTCTTTTTAATTCAGTCAAAAAAATATGATATGCCTCAATTTTATTTGTGTTTTTTAGTATGTTTGAGTACCTCTATTAAATATAATATTTCTTATTAGGATGGGGATTAATTATATAATTGAATAGATCTATGTGGAAACAATAATTATGTTAATATTATTGGAGGAAATGATATGTTAGAGAAACCTTAATTGATACTTATTTTTAATCTTATATTCCTATTAAATTTTTTACACCAACCCATATACAATAGGGATATTCTTAAAATGGATTAATGAAAAAATTGATAATAATTAAACTCGTTATAGGAAGAAAATTTTTATTTAATTGTTATGGTAATATATATTTTGAATGTGACACTACAAAAATTGAGAAATTAACAAATTATTTTATGTCATTAAATTCAATGAGAATGGTATGAATACCTATAAAATAGATTTTTTCTATATATTATTTTGATTATCTTATGTGAATTATACATATATATGTTATATAATATATGTACTTTATATATTAATATTTTTATTTAATAAACTAATAATGTAACAATCAAACACTGATAACCTAGAGTTGGGGTTTACTATATCACAGTATCACATGATATATGGGATCTCACCACTTATGATCAATTTTTTTAGAAGTATTGGAAATATATATAGTTTAAATTTTCCCTTATTTGTAGGAAATAAAAAAATAGATAGAAAAATTTTTCTATCCACGAAATAATTCATAATATACAACATCCTATCATCGGGAATGGAAAAAAACAAATACATTTTGATCATAGATAATCGTTAAGGGTTATGTATAGTAGAAACTACCATGAGTATGTATAGAATAATTATTTTGGAAGAGTTTAAAATAAAAAAACAATTCATTCCACCAATGAAATTAAAAAATAAACAACCATGGAAAACATCAACATATATATCATATGGTTAATAGAAAGAAAATTTTTTATAATGTTGTTACATAAATTATGAATTTCATCATTGTTCAATGAATGTATTTTCCAAGTTATCATGAATATTACATTCAAGTCCTCAAAAAAGACATTAATAATAATAAATAGATAATGGTAAACCAAATACCCATATTATATGTAACTTCTTATAATTTCTCTCGTGAGTTATATAGATGTTCTGAGGGTCTATTTATAACCCCGGCCCACCTTTTAATTTCATGACCAGTAAATTATTTAATTAATTAATGATTAATATATTTTATTCTAAAATTTTTGTATAAATAAATATTTAGAATTATTGAATCATGAATATGGAATATTTTTCTAATTAATTAAATATCATTCCTACACAAAAATATACCATTTATATAAATGGTATATGGTTGAAAAAACATCAATCTAATATAAATGATTCAATATTCTTCTATGATATTAAAAATTAGTATGTGATGGATAAAAATAATGTTTAATTAATAATGCGAGTGATATAAAATATAAAAAAATCATTTATTTAGAAATCATGTTGTGTTGAACCCCTCCCACCAAATAGTACCCTCCTTTTCCAGTAATGAGAGAAGGGAGATGGTGTCCACCCGAGTCCCACATCCAATATACCCCATGATGGCAATGAGAACCGATGGTATTATTATCATAATTATGATTGGAATTTACCTCCATGGTTACATGTGGATTAGATAGATATTTCAAGTTCACCTATCAAAACCTACTCATAGATATAAAATATATCCCATTTGCGTATATGAACAGACATGAAATACTAAAAAAATGAATGGTAAAATTAAAGTGATAAATTGATAAATAATGTAGAAAAAAAGAAGCAAAAAAGTTCCTAAAATACTTTTTGGTATTAATACCCATCTCATTACCAAACTAGATCATGCTGACCAAAATTGTTTATATATATGTGGGGTGAGAATAATAGTATTCATAGAAGGATCCTCCATAGATACACTCATACAAAAAGAAAAATAAATCATGCAAAAAATAATGATCAATATTAAACCTAACTCATTTCCTTAACATGAAAACTATTTTCCAAGCCGAAAAACCAATATCTCTCATGAAGTATCTCATATAATATATGTTATACTATAGTAAAGAAAAATCCAGTTTACCATTCTTCCGCTTCCCCACTAGATTATGTCTCTTCCATAACATCGCTTCTCCTATGCCTTATATCTCATAAATAATTCTACACTCAAACATTGAGGCTTTGTATAGAAACATGATCCTTGTGTATCATATCATCTATGGATCCCATATCACATCTAAAAATATTGACACATTATTTTTTATGATTTACCACATCTCATTTTATTGGTATCATTCGTCGGGTATTAAAGATCAAGCAACCATAACCAATACAGTGAGTAAGGTACCTCTATTTTTCATATTCTATACACATCATACTAATAAAAATTCATTGAATACTATTTTAAGACATAATTGTGTGTAAAAAAACAATAATCCATCTAATACAAACATTTATATATGTAATCCTACCACCATCCATGCTATCACATGAACTATATAGAGAAGAGATTAGAGCCACTGTGGGGTGGGGGAGTTATAATTCTACCCTCCAATTAAGACATTAGGGAAACACCTTCTTATAGTCCATCAGGTACGACTCTCTTGAATAGACCTGGGTGGGATTGAATATGAAATCATTGAATATACAGTATATAATATTGATCAGAAGAATACAAGGACCATAACATATTATAGAAATTAACTATTTCTAACATCACTTATACTTCTTGATACAACTTATAATAATAGATATCCTATAATCACATAATAATTAAAAACATATATATTAATTGATTCATTCCTTTATATCCTTTCTATTAGTTAGTTAATTAATTTTAAAAAAAATAACTACCTTAATTATTCAACATTATATATTATTATTCATCATTTTCATTTCCATTCCCTCTAGGCCTAATCCAAATCGACTACATGGTTTCTAAATGGTTACATTTCATTTTCATTACAGTGAAACTAAAATCATTGGTTGAGTCATATATTATAAATTATACTTTAGAAAATATTGCTAATCTAGTAAATCCATCCTAGGATACCACAAAGAGGAAACCTGAAACAAAACACATCCAACTGCCACATGATGTGTGGAATGGAATAAATATTAAATAATAAACCCATCCATCCTTTTTTAAATAGATTAATTTGATGAAATCATGGAACATCGTCAAGTAATAACACACTCCAATCATACCATCATCTCTAGTTTCATCTATGACACCAATATGCATATCTCGATTCATCCCACCATTTATAGTTTCAAATATTACCTCATCACCTATGACATACTGTCCTTATATCACATTAGCCAACCCATGATCACCAATCCTAGGATCATGATGCATAAAAAAGTATCACATCTACAAAACACCAATGTTATTCATAAAAAAAGTATAAAACATAGGTAAATATATTCCATAAAAGAAAAATATTTATCCTTATCATAAAAATGAACTCTCACATATCCCAACAAATAGTATTTGATCTTTATTACAGGCTATAACACTTGGTCCCAATGATTTACCTTTATCAAAAAACAAATTATTATTCTATCTGTAATTAACTAATTTATTTTTCATTGGTTCCAACTATAGGTAAACTAAGGTGTCATCTTTAATAATCTATTGAAGGATTAACATGATATTAAAATTAAATCTAGTTTATAAAATTAGAGAACTTCCATTCCAATTTAAAATGAAATTTTATTTTATCATCAATAATAAATAACATGATTCCTATTATTTATCAAATTATATTGAAATATATAAATAAAAATTTATTTTACATATGATTCCCTTCTATTATAATTCAATTAAAATAAAATAATCACTGAAATCATTTTTGAATAATTATTCTTTAATTATTTGACTACCAATTATCAATTACTAGATTTATATTCTTTACCATTTTACCTCAATGAAAAATATATAATCCAAAAAAACCAATAATTCTTAAATGAATAATATAAATATCAAAATATATATAGAACGTGTCAACCCATTATCATGGTATAAAGAATCAGATGTACATGTGTTTGATATATAATGTTTTATTAACCCATTTCTAAAAATATATCCTTAATCCATTTCTATCATAGAAGACAAACCATTTTATCATTATGATTTCACATAATCAAGATGGAGATTTAATGAATCCCCTTCAAGGATGGTTTCAATGTTCTTAGCATGAGAATAGATCATTGTCCCAGATATTGATCTCCAACCCTATAAAAATACTACATAATATTGAAGATACCAAATATAACCATGAAAAAAAATAGAAATCATTTATTTGAACATGGATTGAAACCACCATTGAATGTCATGAATACACATGAAGAACCAAATCAAAGAACCATAATGTGATATATTGAATTTTAAACTGATTTTTACTGATTAAACACAAAAATCTTGTTATCGATCTCCTTCAATGGGGTCCCAAAATGTGTTAATAAAAGATTTTGTTCCACTATGAGTTTTGGGAACAAGGTAACTAATTGATTGAATATTACTAAAACTAAAATTTAAAAATGCACCATCATGTGGAATGTTTTAGCATAAATAATTCATTTACATCATTAATGTGATGAATTTTATGTTTCACTGAAATATTAATCACCGCAACAATTTCTACTCATAATTTACTTATATTATAAACACCATGTTTACAATTTAAATTCTATAATTTATATGTCAAAAGATTAATCTCACATACACTATAATCCCCACCCACATTGTAATCCCATAGTTATATTGTTTTTTCTCCCAACTTAAAAATTTTATCATCCAAACCACTATACAGCCCCACTAAGCATGTTTTGATCCCTATGGTCTTTATAAACATGAAAAGATTCGAACTACATATATTGTTCCCCTTAAATTAGATACCTAAAAATAAGTACCAACATCTAGAATCATAAAACAAAACTATGGAGGATGTCAAAGGGTCCTTAGAATAGTAAACTATGGATATATTTAATAATGGCACTTACATCATAGGAGCTTAACTACCTCATTAGATGAACAAGAAACAAACCTCTTGAAATAAATGGTAGGACATGGAAACTCTCTAGGAGTGACATATCCACTACTATAAAATTACCATATACACATGATTTTGGATAAAATCATGGATATAGGTATTTTGTTTGAACCTATATCCATAGTTTACCAAAACTGTGGGTATAGGATGGAATTTTCAACCTACAACCATAGTTTTACAAAAACCATTGGTATAGGGTTAGGTGCAAGACCTATACCATATTTCTCAAAACAACATGGGTCTAGTTCAAACATATTCCCTTGGTTTTCCAAAACCAATGGGTATAGGTGTGGGTTAAAAAAATATACCCATGGTTCTCATGAACCCTAAATATAGTTTTCATACGAAGGCATGGGAACAAAAAACAATACCACGGTAATAGAAAGTTTTTAGTTATAAATCCTTTAACCACACTTTTTCACAAAATATACATGACTTATATAACTATATTTATGTAAATATATATTTAAATATACCTAAATGATGATTTGGTAGTGGTTAGGCCTGGGGTTTCTAAAAAACCTATCTGGGGTTCGAATCCTACGAGAGGTTCTTTTGAATTCCAATATCCACTGATTGAGAACCTTGGGTATAGGTTTGTTGATAGGGTGGAGAATTAATTGTAAACCAATTCACATGTTTCATGAATATGGGAATATAATTCTTCAAACCGTCAATATTTCTCAATGGTATATCAATTCTTTAACTCCCAATGGTATTAGGGGATATACCCAGAGATTGAAACACTAGATATTGTATAATTTTCAAGTAGTAATATCAAATAAGTGAAAATTAACATCCCAAAAACAAGAGTAAACCATATTTCAATTTATAAATGGTACAAAAACCAAAACAAGAATTACAACAAGGAATGAGCTAAACATAAAACATATTTGGGGTCGATATCATGTTTCGTTGAATCATGTTTTGGTGTACCATCTTCCACACCAATATGCCAGCACAAAATAAAAACCAAGAGAATTTTATTCTCATTGAACAACTTCTCCTGGATTTCCTCAACCTCTAATGACTATTCCTATATGGTTGTATCACTGTCAAAAATGTAATAATGATAATGAAAAATCTATACCATTTCAATGTATAATGGTTCCACCTAAACATTTGGGGATGTTCTATCAGATACATCATAGCTCTACCCGAAGACAACAACTCTAAATATCTAACAAATCATGGAGAAAGATTTCTATCATTACCAAGCATCCATTATCCACAATGAGAAGTCACTTTCAAGAATAGAAGATCTCAAATGTCATTGTTTTGATTTATCTTCATATTATATGAATTTGATTTATGGTGACTATACGTTTTGTTCTTACTAATTATTATCATTTGAATCACCTCTTTCATGTTCTTCACTATCAATTTCCATATAATATCTAGCTCTCTAACACCATTCCTGCAGAACTATGAACATAATGGTTGGAAATACAATGCTTCTTATGAAACTCTACTAATGGGGTAGTGAATGATATTATTCTTAGAAAAATCAATTGAAGGAAGGGGCCTCATTTATGGACATAAAAAATATAGGACAAAATAATGGAAATTATTTTCAATAGTATGGATGGTCTGTACATTCTATCTATCCATTTATGGAGGAAAAGTAGTACTAATGCATAAATAGAAACCAAAATAATGATTTATTACTTTCTACCCTATGATATTTTAATGAGGATCTTCATTAGTGATGATCTTCCATGAGACTCCATGGAGTCTCACCACCTCATATAGATATTTCCATGACCAAACCACTATTTTGATCAACATATTGATCCTTATAATGCGACCTGATTATATCAATCAATCCTCTTTTTCTCATATAATATTGTATCATTCAGGATGTTTAGTTTAATAAGTAACAATGTCCATAGAAATTTCATATCATCTATTCTAGAGAAAATATAATGGCAACGGAATACAACAAGAAACATGGTACTTCAAATTAACCTTATGAGAGACCAAACATTGAGACACAAACTCTAAAATTTCATACTTTAAATAAATCCAAAAAATAGACTCTCAAATCATGATAAATCATTACCATAGTAGGATGCGCCACCAAGGGTGAGGTATGGAACTCAGGGAGAACCATCTAAATCATCTCGTAAAGGATAAAAACCTCCATTAGAAAAACACTGAGTGATGTTTATCCTATGATGGGCCATAAAGTGTATTACCAAAAGTAACTCGATCTTTCATAGACATCAACTTCAAGATCCCCTAACTGAAAATCCTCCACCTACTATTCCAAAGGAGATTTTACGATCATAAAAAAATAACCTCTCCCACCATTATCTCCCATACCAATATACATAACATGGAGTCTTCCTCTAGTCTACAAAAAACTCCATATTCATACAATAGATAAATACATGAATTAATACTAAGTGAATGAGCTAAAACATTTCCCGTTAATTTCATATTTGAAATATCGAAGTCAAAATAATATAATAATTACATCCATCAGAGATGTATTATGTTTATATTTAACTATTAGTAGGCATACCTCAGGATCCTATTTTTAGTAAAAACAAAAAAACACACATCAATATAGTAATGTTGAGACAACAATAGGGTGAACATCGCTACCACTATCTCGAGATCTTGGGTATCATCATTATTCTCAGGGTGTTGTAACTTCTAGGACCAATAAGAAATAATTCATCACAAGTTCATCATAACATAGAAAAAAACAATGAATAATGAATTATATAAAACCTGAAACTAAACTACCTTTTATAGAGAAAAATAGGAAAATAGAATTGCACTACTTCTCCTTCACATACACAAAATCTAACATACATCAGTGACTCTATATGTATCACCCGAGACTTTTATGAGAAATATTTTGTTTTTATGTTATATAAATCATCAAATTAATCTTTCACTACACAAAACAATAGCATGGCTTGCTTTACACGCAACCACGGCCTTCCTTGATAGCTTGCATCGTACGCAATATCGAGTTTCGCTAAACAAAGATATATTATAATACAAGCCGTTATGAATATTATTAATAGAATTTTGATTTTTATAACATTTTAATTCATCTTAAACATTTTCTAGAATGAGGTCTGAAAACAAAATCAGTTTTTTGGATAAAAGAAGTATTTTTCAAAAAATGCAGTTTTACCACCTTTTGATGGTGAAACCACATTAAATCTACTTTCTGAAAAGTTTATAAGTTCAATTTGACAAAATAAAATTCTTATTTAGAATAAATATATAAAAATTTACTTTGGATAAATTTTTCATATTATTCTGATAACTTTCATATTTTAATGAATAGTAAAAACACGTTATATTTTAATTCAAAACAACTTTTTTCATCGTAATACTTTATATTGTTAAATTATAATATTGAATGTTATTAATGTATAAATAGAATAAATTTTCACCATTTAATATAATGTATGTCAGTAGCATTAATTTTACATTGAATTCATAGATAAAAACATTTCAATCTTTGGCAATGTTTTAACTTTTGAAACCTGTTTTCTTAACAACGGGATTAATTTTAAATTAATTACTGCAACTTCTGTGTTTTGAATTTTGAAAAATGGATTCCATTTTTGGAATCATTTGGTCCAAATTATGTTAATAGGTTAGTTTTTTTTTTTGATATTATGAATAGTAACTACGGTAATTTTTATTTACTATGGTTAAAGGTAAATAGGGTAATTCAAGTTTAAAATAATATTATAATAATTCCAAATTACCTTGACACTTGTACTAACTTTATTGGATGAGTAGTGGATGACCATGGTCATACATGGGTCTATTTTGGGACCCCATTGAGCCACTTGGTAGTGACAATGTCAATTTGGATTAATTAATTTAATGTAAAGGAGAAGTTGACATTAACAAAAATATTTTTGTAATTAATTTTTATAAGGGGTTATATATATTATATTTTAGACTATAAATATTCATTTTAAATCTAAAAATATTTCTTACATAATGATATTTTTTTTATAATTTTTAGACACCAAATAAATTAAATTATTTATGACACAATAATGATGAAGTATTTACCTCATTAATAAATGATTTAAATAAATAAGATTAAAATGATTAACATATTTTCCAAAACATGTCCAATTCTGATTGGATGATTTTATTTCGACTATTAGTCATCTTATCTTTATAATGATTTTTGAACCTTTTGAAACCGAAGATATGTTTATAATAAAATAATATTTCCACACTTTCCAAAGGTGCCCCTCTCCTCTCTTATAAAAGGGCACCTCCTCCGTCTCTTCCTCACACCAATTTGAGCATTCATGCTGGGCCATTCCCGGACCATTTCACTTCCCCACTTCCTTAGAAACCTACTAGAGGTATTGGTCTTATCAAAAGGCCAACTCTACTGCCTTAAGAGAATGTTTAAAGGAGGCACTTCGAGAAAGAGGTAATACCTTCTACCATTTTCTTCAAGTTCCATTCTTCTTCTACTCCCTCTTCTTTAGTTGTTTCATTATGAGGTAATAACATCAGTATCTCTCATATACTGATATTTTATTATAAATATGAAACAACCCTATTTCACCTCTTATCCATCATACGGAAAACGAAATCACCGCGTGTGCGTACGTACGGAATACCGTCTCCACGCAGTGGTGTAATCTGTTTTCCACTACCACCTTACTTGGATGGGTATAATGGTGTAAATAATAACTATATATGATTATTGTACAGTGATATTGATTCTGAAATAGTATACATACACTTTAATACAATTCCACGATCATGGAAACGATATCATCACTCGTGCGTACGTACGGCCTACCGTCTCCATGATGTGGTGCGACTCGTTCAATATGATCTTCATTGAATAATGATTATATAAATGAATTGATTGAATTAATATGATATATATTACACTAATACCATTCTATAAATGATTTATCTATATCCTATAAAGAGTGATAAGAATTTATTCGACAAAACACGCATTAGAACACAAAGTAATAAACACCCGAATAACAAGTAGTAATGAAATATTACTAATATGAAGCTAAGAATATGACCATATATGGTATCATAACAATGAATATGATTCTTTAATAAGTCAATGACATTAGTTAAATCATTATACAGGAGGTTTGAACATGTACAAAGCATATCGGACCTGAGGTAAGGGAAATATCACAATCTCATTTTTATCCGAGATTGTTTATACTTTGGAATTTATTGGGGTGTATTTTATCATCCACATCCATGTTTCCTCAATATGTAATATTATTTCCATCCACCTACAATTTTTTAAATCCAATTTTACCCTTCGGTGAGTTTTTAGTAATACATATGAAAGGAATCTTTTGTCATTTTTCGTACGAGGTACTTTTTGACATTTCTGACAAAAGTACGAGAAGAATGTTTTTTAACTTATACGGCATGAATGGATTTTTAAAACATTATTTCCAATAATATTCCTTTACAAGTTTTCAAGTTTATTTTTAATCAAATTCTTTTAGAGTAAAATTGTATGACATGTTAATAAAGGAAAAATGTTTTTGAAGTAAAAAGGATATTTTCCTCAAGAATGGAGTTCAAGTGTTTTATCAAAATTCTTTTTCATCTAAGATAATAAAGGGTTCTGTTTCTATCCCTATTATTATATTTATTTGATAATGTTGTGATGGAAATATTTTTATGAATTCCTTTATCTTATATGAATTTTTTTATGAAGTCACGATGTTTAATATTCCCATTTTTATTACATGGGTTATGCTATGATGTATGGTTTATGATTATGTGGCACACATAAGAATGGTGTCATTATAAGATTGGTGGGACCTATATCTCACTCCAATTAATTGGGTAAAGATTTTATATCTCATGAGATAGACATGGCAGGAACGGCAGGTTAAACCGGTTTATTGAAACAGGACTAAAACGAGGAGTGAACTCGGTTCAGAAATGGACTTTGTCCACTAAGATAGTCTTGGCTATGAGTCATGACTAATAAGAAATGATTCTATATGATTATGTGTGTATGACAAAAAGTTTCATGTTTTATGTTATGATTATTGGGATTACATTTCACTACCATGATTTCTCCAATGTTATGAAATTATGATCTCTTTTGCAGGGTAAGATTTCCAAAATGTTATGTTCTTATAAATTTGATGTGATTGATATTTCTTTTGTTTACCCTTACTGAGCATTTGAGCTCACCCTTTTGTATGTTTCTTTCCCCTGGTCAGGAAGAAGGTTATTAAGTAAGATATTCCAAAAAGGGACTATAGATATGTTGAAATAAATGGGAGACAGTGTAGATACTTCATGAACAAGTTGATTATGCTTCCCAGTTTCTAAAGACACTATACCTATACGGTCCCCTCATGGTTTTGTTATATGTTGTAATAAGTATGCTTCAATTTTGACGTATTAACCTTGTATGTAATGTATGGGTCTTTATAGTTGGTATCAGATGAAAGGTATAGTCATCCTTTGGAAACTAGGATGTGAAAGCCTTATTAAAAAACCTAAGGATATGTCTAAGCATAGAACACAATCATAGTGTTTTAGAAATGTCCATGAACAACCTATGATAAGACCTTAAGTGTGAAATTTTATTCTTGATTATGTGGTTTTCCTATTATAATTAGGGTTTCTCACACTATTCTTCTTGGTTTTAGTCAATGGCCGGAACCCGAAGAAACCGTGATAATGCGGAATGCGACGAGAAATGCAATGATTGTACCCCTAAACAACCAAACGTTATGGGAGATGGAATGCAAAATCATGTAGCCATGCTCACACAATATTCTCAAGCTATGAATCATGGAGTACATCCAAATGATAAAAGGAAGGAGCAACATTCTATTGAATCCTTAATGAGGCAGCGTCCACCTTCATTCAGTAGGTCTTCAGATCCATTAGTGACTGAAAAATGGACCAGTACCACTGAAAAGATATTTTCTGTTCTTCAATTTTCTGAACATGATAAAGTCATCATAGAAGTGTATCGTTTGGAAGGTGATGTTGATCAATGGTGGAATCTTATTAAGAATACGAGGCAATGGGATGAAATTGAGTCCATGGAATGGGACAAGTTCAAGAACTTATTTTTTAATAAGTATTTCCCTCGTATTCTTCGAACAAAGATGGAGAAGGAGTTTCTTGAACTAAAGCAAAAGGATGATGAATCTGTTGGTACCTACGAATCTAAATTTACAAGACTTGCAAGGTATGCTTCCGGAATTATTATCCAACCTGAGAGTAAGATCGATAAATTCTTTAGTGGCTTAAAACCAAGTCTTCGAATGGTGTTAGCCATAAGGGTCTTCAATAGCTACGAGGAAGTTTTTCAATGTGCTCTCAAGGTTGAGATGGAGATTGGTGTAACCCATCAGTCACATGGGTTTGATAAGAAAAGGAAAATGGAATTCAAAGGAAAATCTAAAGACCACACTGAAAAGAATATGAGTTTTCCCTTAATCTCAATGTGTGGAAAGAAACATGGACGAAATTGTCTTAAGGGGACAAGAAAATGTTATAAGTGTAGAAAAGAAGGTCATCGGGCAATTGAATGTCGAAATAATGGGAAGAAGATGTCTAATGATGCAAACAACGGAAGGGATACACAGGATGAACCTACTACACTTCATTGTTTCAAGTGCAAGGTAATAGGGCATTACGCCAATCAATGCCCAAATCCAAGCGATGATGATGATGAACGATGTCAACAAACTCTTAAGGCCAAAGACAAAGGAATGTCACATGCAATTACTATCGGTGATGTGGAGTATGACAACGAAATGGTGAGAGGTACACTTACCATCCACTAAAGTAGAAAATGTTTTATTTGATTATGGATCCACCCACTCGTTTATTTATGAAGAATTTTCTAAGGGTATCACCATATTACCTCAACAATTAGATGTTGAGTTGGCTATGACAACTCATAATGGCACAACAGTCGCATCAAAAGTTTATAATTATTTCCGATTGAAGTTTGTGGGAAAGTGCTTCCTGCTAATCTTGTGATCCATCCTATAGTGGAATTTGATGTGATTCTTGGCATGGATTGACTTTCTTTATATGGAGCTCATATCAATTTCCAAAGAGGGGAAGTCACATTTCATATTCCAGATCAATCTATGATCGTCTATCGATGGAAGGATGTAAAAAACATTCTAGTGGAAATGTCTTCTATCTTATGGGTCTTGATCCCACTAAATGAAGGTTATTTATCTCAAATGGTTGGTGAGAAAGTCACGATTATGAATATTCCCATTGTACAGGAGTTTGACGATGTCTTTTCGGAGGAATTTCCCGGTCTTCCACCAAATCGTGAAGTTGAGTTTTCAATAGAACTCGTACCAGGTTCTTTCACTATTTCAAAGACACCTTATAGAATGGACCCAATTGAGTTGCAGGAATTGAAGAAGAAACTCCAAGAGAATATTGATAAAGGATTCATACGCCCTTGTGCGTCAACTAGGGGAGCACCTGTTCTGTTTGTTAAAAATAAAGATGGATCAATGAGACTCTGCATTGATTATCGATAACTTAACAAGATCACTATCAAGAACAAATATCCTCTCCCATGCATTGATGACATATTTGACCAACTATGCGGAGCTCAATACTTTTCCAAGATTGATCTTCTTTCAGGGTATCATCAATTATGGGTCAAAAGGGAGGATATACCAAAGACGGCTTTCCGTACAAGGTATGGACACTATGAATTTATAGTGATGCCATTTGGTCTTACTAATGCCCCTGCAATCTTCATGGATCGGATGAATAGAGTCTTTAGAGACTATCTTGATCAGTTTGTGGTAGTCTTTATAGATGATATTCTTGTCTATTCAAAGAGTAAGGAATAACATGAAGATCACTTGATAATTGTATTATAGACCCTAAAAAATGAGAAGATTTATGCCAAATTTACCAACTGTGAATATTTGCTTCAAAAAGTTCCATTTTTGGGTTACGTAATCTCAAAAGAGGGGACATCTGTGGATCCAGCAAAAACAGAGGTTATCGAAAGATGGTCGAGGCCAACAACAGTAACTGAGATATGAATTTTTTTTGGTTTGGATGGATATTACCGAAATTTTGTGAATGAATTTTCAAGGTTATCTAACCCACTCACCAGGTTAACTAAAAAAGGAGATAAGTTTGTTTGGATGGAGGAATGCGAAGAAAATTTCAAAGAGCCAAAAAGAAGGTTACCAGTGCGCCTGTGTTAACACTACCTTGCAGTGGAGAAATGTTTGTGATCTACAGTGATGCATCCAAGAAGGGACTGGGATGTGTTCTCATGCAAATGATATGGTGATAGCTTACGCCTCACGACAGTTGAAAATCCATGAGAAAAATTACCCAACTCATGATTTGGAGTTACCTACGGTAAACTTTGCATTAAATATTTGGAGGCATTACCTTTATGGTGAAAGGTGTGATATTTATACTGATCATAAAATTTTAATGTATATTTTCACACAAAAGGAGACGAATATGCGTCAAAGAAGATGGTTGGAGATGATTAAGGATTACGACTGCTCAATCCATTACCACCCTGGGAAAGCAAACAAGGTAGTAGACACATTAAGTCGACAAGACCATGCTATATTATCCATGATGAGGGTCACAAAAGATCCAATATTTATGGATTTATAGAGGATGGATCTTGGAATTATAATGGAAGGGGAAAATCGTATCTTTCTCAAATTAATGTTCAACCATCTATACATGTAAATATTAAGGAGGCGCAGAAAGAAAATGTCGAGTTACAAAGGAAGGTGAGAAATGTTCCTGAATTAAACCTTGATTGTGATGGGATAATATAGTTCAGGAATCAGGTTTGTGTTCCTCCCATCCCAGAATTATAGAAGGAGCTGGTTGATGAGGCTCATAGTTCTTCATTCTCTATTCATCCTGGAAGCACGAAGATCTATAAGGACCTGAAAGAGTACTTCTGGTGGGATGGAATGAAATGAGATCTTGCTGAATATGTCTCTCGATGCTTGGTTTGTCAGCAAGTTAAAACTGAGAAACAGAAGTCTAAGGGGATGTTACAACCATTACCCATACCTGGATGGAAATGGGAAAAAATCACTATGGACTTTGTCACTGGACTTCCTAAAACATCCAAAGGCAATAATGTTATCTGGGTCATAGTTGATCGTCTTACAAAGTCTGCACACCTTATTTCTATTAGAGAGGATTTCTCTCTAGATCAGCTTTCTAGGATATATGTAAAGAAAGTGGTAAGATTACATGGAGTACCACTTTCTATTATATCTAATCGGGATCTGAGGTTTACCTCAATGTTCTGGAGAAGTCTTCAGCATACTCTAGATACAGAGTTGAGTTTCAACACTTCTTGTCATCCTCAGACAGACGGTCAGTCTGAGAGGACAATTCAAACACTAGAAGATATGTTGAGAGCTTGATCAATGTATTTAAAAGGTGGTTGGGATCAACACCTGCCTTTGGTGTAATATTCTTATAATAATAGCTTTCACTCCAGTATTTAGATGGCTCATTATAAGGCTCTCTATGGAAAGAAATGAAGGATTCCAACTTGCTGGGATGAAGTTGGGGAAAGAAATCTATTAGGACCTGATCTTGTTGATGAAATGGCAGAAAAGGTTAGATCTATTCAACAACACATAAGAGCAGCTCAAAGTTGACCGAAACGTTATGCCGACAACCGAAGAAATGACTTAGAGTTTGAAGTGGGTGATAAAGTGTTCTTACGAATACCTCCCTGGAAGAGGGTCATGAGATTTGGAAAGAAGGGATAGTTGAGCCCTAGATTTATCGGTCCTCTTAAAATTCTGGATCGTGTTGGGAAGGTATCTTACCGATTGGAGCTTTTACCGAATCTCTCTCAAGTTCACAATGTGTTCCATGTATCTCTCTTGAGAAAGTACATACCTGATCCTTCACATGTACTCAGCTCAGAAGTTGTACCACTGGAAAAAGATCTTTCGTATGAAGAATAGCCGATAGAGATTCTGGATCGTAGTGAAAAAGTCCAAGGGAACAAGACCACTCGCTTGGTGAAAGTTTTATAGAGGAACCACTAATTAGAAGAAGCTACATGGGAACTTGAGGATATGATGAGGGAGAGGTATCCTCATTTGTTTGTTACGAAGTGATGAATTTCGAGGGAGAAATTCATTTTAAGGGGGGTAGAATGTAACACCCGAGACTTTTATAAGAAATATTTTGTTTTTATGTTATATAAATCATCAAAGAAATATTTCACTACACACAACACTAGCTTGGCTTGCTTTACATGCAACTGCGACCTTCCTCGATAGCTTGTGTCGTACGCAATACCGAGTTTCACTAAACAATGATATATTATAATACTAGCCATTATTAATAGTATTAACTGAATTTTTAATTTTATATCATTTTAATTCATCTTATACATTTTCTAGAATGAGGTATGAAAACAATAGCAGTTTTTTGGATAAATCAAGTATTTTTCAAAAAATGCAGTTTTACCGCATTATGATGGCGCACCCACATTACATCTAGTTTTTGACAAGTTTATAAGTTCAATTTGAAAAAATAAAATTCTTATTTAGAATCAAGATATTAAAATTTACTTTGGATAAATTTTTCATATTATTCTGATAACTTTTATATTTTAATGAATAGTAAAAACACGTTATATTTTAATTAAAAACTTTTTTCATCGCAATAATTTATATGGTTAAATTATAATATTGAATATTTTTAAAGTTTAAATAGAATATATTTTTACCATTTAATATAATGTATGTCATTAGGATTAACATTACATTGAATTCATAGGTAACAACATTTCAATCATTGGCAATGTTTTAACTTTTAAAACCCGTTTGCTTAACAACGAGATTAATTATAAATTAATTACTGCAACTTATGTGTTTTGAATTTTGAAAAATGGATTCCATATTTGGAATCAGTGGGTCCAAATTATGTTAATAGGTTACTTTTATTTTTTTGATATTATGAATAGTAACTACGGAAATTTTTATTTAATACGATTAAAGGTAAATAGGGTAATTCAAGGTTAAAAGAATATTATAATAATTCAAAATTACATTGAAACTTGTTCTAACGTTATTTTATGAGTAGTGGCCGACCATGGGAATCCTTGGGTCGATTTTGGGACCCCATTGAGCCACTTGGTAGTGACAATGACAATTTGGATTAATTAATTTAATGTAAAGACAAAATTGACATTAACAAAAATCTTTTAGTAATTAATTTTTATAAGGGGTTATATAAATTATATTTTAGACTATAAATATTCATTGTAAATATAAAAATATTTCCTACATAATGATATTTTTTTATAATTTTTGGACACCAAATAAATTAAAATATTTATGACACAATAATGATAAAGTATTTACCTCATTAATAAATGATTTAAATAAATAAGATTATAATGATTACAATATTTTCCAAAACATGTCCAATTATTATTGGATTGTTTTTTTCGACTATTATTAATCATATGTTCATCTTTAATTATTTTTTGACCTTTTGAAACCGATGATAAGTTTATAATAAATTAATATTTCCACACTTTCCAAAGGTTCCCCTCTCCTCCCTTATAAAAGGGCACCTTCTCCCTCTCTTCCTCACACCAATTTAAGACTTTAATCTCGGAAAACCCCTGCAATTTCACTTCTCCACTTCCTTAGAAACCTACTAGAGGTACTGGTCTTAACAAAAGACCAACGCTAGTGCCTTAAGAGAATGTTTAAAGGAGGCACTTCGAGAAAGAGGTAATACCTTCTACCATTTTCTTCATGTTCCATTCTTCTACTACTCCCTCTTATTTAGTTGTTTCATTAATAGGTAATATCATTAGTATCCCTAATATACTGATATGTTATTATACATATGAAACAACCCTATTTCACCTCTTATCCATCCTACGGAAAACGAAATCACCGCACGTGCGTACGTAAGGAATACCATCTCCACACCGTGGTGTAATCTGTTTTCCACCACCACATTACTTGGATGGGTATAATGGTCTAAAGAATAACTATATATTATTATTGTAAAGTGATATTGATTCTGAAATAGTATACATATACTTCAATACAATTCCACGATCATGGGAATGATATCATCGCTCGTGCGTACGTACGGCCTACTGTCTCCACGATGTGATGCGACTCGTTCTATATGATCTTCATTAAATAATGATTATACAAATGAATTGAATGAAGGAATATGATATATATTACACTAATACAATTATGTAAATTATGTATCTATATCCTATAAAGAGTGATAAGAATTTATTCGACAAAACACACATAAGAACAAAAAGTAATAAACACCCAAATAACGAGTAGTAATGAAATATTACTAATAAGAAGCAAATAATATGACCATATATGGTATAATAACAGTGAATATGATTCTATAATAAGTCAATGACATTTTTCAAATCATTATACATGAGGTTCGTACACGTACAAAGAATATCAGACCTGAGGTAAGGGAAATATCACAATCTCATTTTTATCCGAGATTGTTTATACTTTGGAATTTATTGGGATGGATTTTATCATACACATCCATGTTTCCTCAATATGTAATATTATTTCCATCCACCTACAATTTTTTAAATCCAATTTTACCCTTCGGTGAGTTTTTAGTAAAATATATGAAAGGAATATTTTGTCATTTTTCGTACGAGGTACTTTTTGAATTTTCTGACAAAAGTACGAGAAGAATGTTTTTATTAACTTATACGGCATGAATGGATTTTTAAAACATTATTTCCAATAATCTTCCTTTAAAAATTTTCAAGTTTATTTTTAATCAACTTCATTTAGTTTAAAATCGTATGACATGTTAAGAATGGAAAAATGTTTTTAAGGTAGAAAGGATATTTTCCTCAAGAATGGAGTTCTAGTGTTTTATCAAAATTATTTTCCATCTAAGATAATATATGGTTCTATTTCTATCAATATTATTATATTTATTTGATTATGTTCTGATGGAAATATTTTTATGAATTTATTTATCTTATGTGAATTGTTTTATGATGTAATGATGTTTAAGATTCCCATTTTTATTACATGGGTTATGCTATGATGTATGGTTTAGGATTTTTTGGAACACATAAGAATGGTATCATTATAAGATGGGTGGGACCTATATCTCCCTCCAATGAATTGGGTAAAGATTTCATATCTCATCAGATAGACATGGCTGGAATGGCAGGTGAAACCGGTTCAGTTAAACAGGACTGAAACGAGGAGTGAACTCTGTTCAGAAATGGACTTTGTCCACTAAGATAGTTTTGGCTATGAGTATTGAATAATAATAAATGATTCTCTATGATTATGTGTGTATGCAACAAAGTTTCAGGTTTTTAGTGATGATTATTGGGATTACATTTCACTACCATGACTTATCCCATGTTATGAAATTATGATCTCTTTTGTAGGGTAAGATTTCCAAAATGTTATGTTCTTATAAATTTGATGTGATTGATATTTCTTTTTTTACCCTTACTGAGAATTTGAGCTCACCCTTTTGTATGTTTCTTTCCACAGGGCATGAAGAAGGTTATTAAGTAAGATATGCCAAAAAGGGACTATAGATATGATGAAATAAATGGGAGACAATGTATATGCTTCATGAACCAGTTGTTTATGTTTCCCAGTTTCTAAAGACACTATACCTATACAGTCCTTTAATGGTTTTGTTATATGTTGTAATAAGTATGCTTCAATTTTTATGTATTGACCATGTATGTAATGTATGGGTCGTTATACTATAACAATTTCTCATCATATATAGTAAAATCTATTAGAGGAGTCACAAAATTGGAGAAATCATCAATGATATGTTTATTATATTATGAAAGACTATGAAAACAATTCAACTCTTCCACTATTATAGGGTTAAAAATATACAACGTCCTCAATATTTTATTGATCAATAGATACTCCCTTCTTAGTTATAAAATTCCCCAAGAATAAATTTCACAAGCCCAACACTCACACTTCAAAAACATCTCAAACAACTGATGATGGTGAAAAAAATATAAACATGGCACATAGATACCCTATATTCTCTTTCATAGACATCATGTATAGAGAGATATTGTAAATTATTTCAAACATTAACATATCCAGTAACTCTTTGAAAATATTATTCATTAACTCCATGAACATGGAATGGGAACTCATAACCGTAAATGACATCACATAGAAATCATAATATGAGGTATAGTAAAGATAAATAGTTTTCAGATTATCCTCATCATTGAACTGCATTTGATAATATCCTAACCAAAAAATAGACATCATTAATTTACTTCCACTATTTAGCTGATAAAATAATTCGATAATCCATAGATTTGGACACTGTTACATCATAATCACATAATTCATGTTATGATAACAGATACAAAGCAAGAAAATGCCATCATATATCTTTAATAATAAATATTTTTTCACTTAGGTGACACACATTTCCAAAAAAACGTTGATGTAATATATTATCTAATTATACTCGCTTCTCTCACAACTCAAAATGTTTCATCCTATATAGATACATCATGATACAAGACTTGACCAGTTGTATATTGATTTAAAATCAATCTCTTGTCAAGGGTATAATGCTACAACCTCCTTTAGAAAGACATTAGGGAACTCATCCAAATCTATAGAGAAAACTATTTGGTTAACAACCAATACACTCCACATAATCTCAATTAACAAGCATGAAATGGATAGAACACATCTATACATACTTCATAAATTTTATCTCGACCACCAAATGTTGTAGTCAACAACAAGAGAACAAGAATTCTCTCCATATTAAATCAAATACAATTGAAAAAGGGTAGGATATATGAAGGATTTTGAACATCATGAAATAAAAAAATAATACAACTTGTCACAAAACATGAAAAGTGTTCCGAAAACAAAGTGTACGTCACACAGTTCTAGAAATTATAAATAATGAAGATAAACATTACCTACACCATTGCAACACTCCATGATTTCACAGTACGCTTCTCTTTCAATAATACAGCAGTGTGTGTTGTACGCAACTTCGTGTTCTAACACACAACACAATCAATCAAACTAGCCGTTATAACTACTAATACCCACTTTTTGAAATTTTATAAATTTTTTCTTTCAAAATGAACATCACTTTTGGATTAAAAATATTGAAATTATCCTAGGGTGAATTTTTTGTATTTTTCTGAAAACGTTCAATGTTTGATGAATAGTGAAAAAACACTAAGTTATAGTTTAAAACCAAATTTTTATTTATATAATAATTTTTATAAATTTAATTAATGTCAAAATAGATACATAATATCTATATAAGATTAATTTAATTAATTGGAGTTAGTTTAGAATAATTTAATATATATAAAGTTTTTTTGAACTTTTTCACCATCTTTTACCCACCTCCTATGAGAATTTTCAAATTCACATAAAACATATTTTTACCGCTTCTGAGAGTGGAATTTCCAAAATCTGAGAGACATGGTTAATATCAAGGGGTAAAATGTGGTTAACTATGATAGAAATAATTTTTGGTGAATAGTATCTTTTTACTTTTATTTACCACGGTTACAATTTATATGGTAATTATGGGTAAAAATGATATTAATATTACCCTAACACATGTCCTAATTCTATTGGAAAAGTGTAGCTCGACCGAAAACAACCTTAGGAATAAAATATTATCATTTAGGTCCACTTGGATTATATTAGGACATTTATTATTATTTAATTCAAAGAAGAGTTAAAAGAGTTAAAATAAATGTTTAATTACAAAATCATTTTTAATATTGGGCTATACATAAGATAAATTTGATTTTAAATATTATTTAGAAAGATAAAAAAATTTCCTACATAATGGTATTTTATTTATAATTTTTAGGCATTATATAAGTTAATTTATTTATGACAAAATGGTGATGCAGTAATTACCTAATTAATGAAATATAGAAATAATTGATATTATAAATATCAAAATAAATGTAATTTGTGACTTTTTATGAATTTAACTAATTTTATAGGTTAATATGACATGTTAATATTGATTTAATTATGTTTTTTGAAGTATTCATGCTGTTATATATTTCACAAAAAATAAAATACCAAATAGTGTCAAATTGACATAAAATATATTATAAAACAAATATTATATTATTAATTGATATTCAATTACTAAAAATATAAGTATTGTCCATGAAACATATATAATTATAGGTGTATCATTAGTTAACAACATGGGGTTCTCTTGGATGTATATGATAAGTTTATTAACCATATAATATAAAAATACAAAGAGACATGGTAAATGTCAAACTATTTAACTAAGAGTTAAATCTAAATGATGAGGTTAATTTAGTGACTCAAACCTGTCTAAACTCTATTGGATGAAATTATTTCGACCAATAACCACCTTATCCTAGAAATAAATCACTTTGGAGCCATTATCAACCGAATATGAATTTTTTATAAAATAATATATTCAATTTTTCCTAAGGTGCCCCTCACCTCTCTTATAAAAGGGAACTCCCCCTTCTCTCTAATTAACACCTTCAAACCCTTTTATCACGGCCAAACCCTGACCAAATCTTCTATCAACTTCCCTCACTTCATCCTAGAGGAAATATTTTTACCAGAAATCCATCTTATGGAGCACTTTTGATCAAATCAAAAGGTAGAACCTGAAGAAGAGGTAATGTTTTCACCACCCTCTTTCAAGTTCCTTTCTTCTTCATCTTCTCCATTATTTGTTATTCCCATTCTAAAATTATAACTCCAGTATCTTATATATACTGTGATGTTATTTTAAATATTGTACATCCATATTTAGTATTCTATCCATCTTTTGAATGACATGTCACCATACGTGCGTACGTACGGCTTATAGTCTATACGTCGTGGTGTAATTGTTATTCAAAACATTATTATTTGGATGGGTATAACGATGATGTGTAATTAATGTAAATAATATATATAACATAACAATGATTCTATATATGTGATATACTATCCAAATATATATTATTTTAATATCAAAACAGTGATATTGTCACTCGTGCGTACGTACGGACTACCGCCTCCACGAACGGGATGAGAATCAATCTCTATCATATACATTCAAGTATAATTATCATTTGATGATTAAAAATAATGTTTAAGGACTTGATATAATTCTGGATATGAATAATATACAACCTATCCATAACAAACACGGCTTATGTAAAAAAACATATAAAAGAAAATGAGTAAGTTAACACCCGAAACGACGATAATACTAAGATATTATTAACAAAGAAATGTTAAAAGATCATATATGATATCAAATTAATTTATATGATTATTGTATAATTTAAATAAAAATTATTTCACCATTATACACCAGTTTAACATACCCTCAACCAAGGAAAAGTAAAAGTTAAGGGTTTATTTCACAATCTCTTCATTATCCGAGGTTGTTTATATGTAATTATCTACTAGGACCTCTTTGTCATCCACATCCAGGTTTTTTAAGGATCTATTTAAAATCATTCTAAATATCTTATAGACTATGGGTTAAAGTCATTTATTCCCTTGTTGACATTTTATAACAATTTTATAAAGGAATATTTCTGGATTTTTCCAAAAAAAGGTACTTTTTTACCTTTTCGAAGGAATCAAGGTAAGAATGTCTTTTTTAACTTATACGGTGGGTGAAACTATTTTGCGCCATTATAAAATTGTCGAATATTCCCTTACAATCTTATAAGAATATTTTCAAAGTAAATGTTTTATTTTATAATTATTTGACTTTTAAATGATTTAAAAAAAGAGATATTTCTCTCAAATAGTCTTGATTTCATCTATGTCAACATCCTTTGATGGATTTTATGATTATTTGAAGTATATTTATTATGATACAAATCTTCCATATTATATTTAAGGTTTTTTGATATGTTTTACTGTGGATGAGTTATTTTTATACCATTCATGGTTTATGGAGAAAGTATTGACACTTCTTATGCTAGTTTTAATATGAATGTTTATGTTATGTTTAAACCTGTTCATATGAGGAATGAATTTGATTTAATAATTGATTGGTGGAGCCCGATATAGATCCTTGATGCATCGGTAGGTCTAATGAGACAAACTAGTGTCTTAACACATGGCCTTGACAAAATCATATTTGTAGTCTGGGAACAATGCCTTGACTATGTGGTTATGATAGTCTGGCTTTATGCATTCCATCATTATGAAAGTGGTTATTGATATTGCATGTGATTATTCCAATAGTATAATATCCATGTGAATAAGTAAATGGAATTTTTTTATTTTTTCATTTCCATATTATGCAGAAGTTCAAGTTTAAAAGTCTTTTTTTTTGTTATACAATTCATTAAATGTTTATGCTTATTTATGATAGTTTCCGCTATATTGTTATCCTTACAGAGCATCTGAGCTCACCCCTTTCAATGTTATATTTTTTCCAGTATGTGAAGAAGTATTTCATGAATAACCTGTAGGGATAGTATAAGCGGATATGACTGTGGAGACAATATGTTGTTGTAGTTTTCACTGTATGATGAAATATAAACTTTATGAATGTATCTAGTGATTAAAAGACTACTAAAACAATCGGTCTTTTGAGACATGATCTTTGGTTATCATGACAATGTTATGTTGCAATGCACCAACTCTGGGTAACTGGGGTCAGGGCGTTACAGTTGGTATCAGAGGAATTTTAGTAAAAACCTTGGAAACTAGATTTAGAGAAACTCTGATTAGAGCACATAGACCTAATATGAACATTGAGGATTAGTATAGAAGAACTTCCTAGAATTTTGGTATTGTAGAGATTTTGTGAGTTTTCTGAGCAATACATCCTTGTCTTGATATGAGCCGGTAGAGGTGGTTCTGTCATATATGTACCTAGGGGTAAAACCCGAAAACACTTCTTTGAGATAGACTCGAACAGGAACTGGTGCACGACAATGGGTGTTTCTGCACTCTTGGTTACAACACTCCTTGGGGATATGCTTTAGATAATTCTCATTTTTTTAACAAACCATTATGAAGGGTTTCAGTGTATATACTTTCTCAAAGAAAACATTTTTATGATTATGGATTATATCCATAAACTGTTTAATTCATGTTATGTGTTTTACAAGTTTGGATTTTTGTCTTGCAATTCTTAAACTAATCTAGTGTATGCCATGGTTTAGAAATGGATCCTAGTGGAAGAAATGGAAATCGTATCAATGCGTACAATCCATGTAGTGATTTCCCTCCTGATCAAGATAATTATACTGGAGTTGGTGATGCAACTAGTTCTGATTAGCTAATAACCATACTGGGACAACTCACTCAGGTTATGAATAATAACCTTACCCGTATGGAGCACTCTAATCCACAGTGTGGAGGATCAATGATAGATCGCTTCATGAGGAAATAGACACCAAGATTTAATGGGAGTACAAATCCATTGGTAGCGGAGCAATGGATAAGTTCCCTAGGGAAAATATTTCAGGCTTTGGGGAGTAGTAAAAGGGAAAATTTTATCATGGCATTTTACCGCCTCACTTGAGATGTTGGTCAATGGTGATCATTGATTCAAAACACGAAGTAAGATGATGATGTTTCAAATATGGAATTGAGGGAGTTCAAAGATCCGTTTTTAGAAAAATACTTTCCTCGTGACCATCGACAAGATATGGAAAGGAAATTTCTGTGTCTGAGACAAAAGGAGGATGAGAATGTCGCAAAGTATGAAGCTAACTTTACAAGGTTAGCGAGGCATGAAAAAGATTATATACATATCTCGAGGAGTACAATTGATTGTTTCTTTGATAGGTCAAAACCATTTCTTCATCAAGCATTAGTCTCACAATACTTCTTGTCATATAAAGACATTGTCTCATGTGCTATCAAGACTGAAAATAAATTCTCTAAGTCTTACAAATTTAAAGAAAAGTAAGAGAAGAAGAGATCTACTAATCACTCTAGAAATGGAAATAAGGGAATAAGGGAAAATTTGAATTTCAATCGGGTAGTAAATGTGGGAATAAACACCCTAGTACTTACTTGATGTGAATGGGAGTCTATTATAAGTGTGGTGAAAAAGGACACCAAGATCGTGATTTCAAGGGGAAGAAAGAAGCTATCGATGTTCAATGCTACAACTGCATGGAGATGGGACATTATGCAAATGAATGTCCTAAGCGTCAGGCTTACATACCTCAGAAAAGGCCAAGGGATCAATTACAAGCTTATGCTATCACTACTGCTAAGGTAGATGCTTCGAAAGACGTGGTGGCAGGTAATTTAATGGTTTCCCCAAGATTAACAAATTCATTATTAGATTCTATATCATTGCATTGTTTCATATCATCCCAGTTTGTTAAGAAAATTAGATATTTCCAATATAATATAATAAGGGTGTTGTCAGTCAAAACTCTTAAGGGATGTATCATTGCAACAATGTTTTTTGAATTAGTCCCCATTAGAGCACATGAATATTCTTTATATTCTAATATCATTGTCATACCTATGATTGAATTTGATATATTCCTTGGTATTTATTGGCTTTCGGACCATGATTCAAACAAAATTTATAAAAAGAAGGAGGTTACTATTTATGATGATGATGATAATGGACACCTTATCTTTAGAGCGGAATCTTCACCACCAAATTCTTACTTAGATCCACACCTAATAGCTCAGCTAAATTCAATTATCAGGGAGGGTGATAATGAAATAATTGTGGGTGAGGAAAGGAATGTTCAAATAGAGGATGTACCTATTGTCAAAGAATATGCAGATGTGTTTCCGGAAGATTTACCTGGACATCCTCCAGAATGAGAAGTTGAGTTTTCCATTGATTTAATTCCTGGATCAAGGCCCATATTGAATACCCATTATAGAATAGCCATTGTGGATTGAGTTGAACTAAAGAAACAACTAGAGGAATTGAGTGATAAGGGATCTATTTTCCCTAGTGTTTCTCCATGGGGATCCCCTGTCCTTTTTGTTAAGAATAAAGATGGGTCAATGTGGTTATGTGTCGACTATTGGGAAATCAATGTTATAACAATAAAGAACAAGTATCCCATGCCTCGCATTGATGATTTATTTGACCAACTGCATGGAGCTCAATACATTTCAATGATTGACCTTTGATCTGGATACCATTAGTTGTGTGTGATGAAGGAAGACATTCCAAAGACAACATTTTAAACTAGGTACGGGCCTTATGAGTTTACAGTAATGCCTTTTGGGATGACTTATGCATCCTCTGTGTTCATGGATATAATGAATAGAGTTTTTGAGGTATATGTTGATGAATTTGTATTGGTATTTCTTGATGATATCTTGGTATACTCCAAAAGCTACAAAGATAATGAATGTCACTTGTGCATTATATAGAAGACTCTGAGAAGACATGAATTATATGGGAAGTTTAGCAAGTTTGAATTATGGATTTGGGAGATTTCTTTTCTTGGCCATGTTATCTCTAGGGATGGAATCTCTGTTGATTTTTCTAAGACCAAGGAAATCCATGAATGGCTAACCCCAATGAGAATAACTGGGGTACGCAGTTTTATTCATTTAGCAAGTTATTATCGACGTTTTATTCAGAATTTTTCCCGATTGGATAACTCATTAACGAAGCTCACACGTAAAGGAATTAAATTTATTTGGACAAAAGAGTGTGAATAATATTTTGAAGAACTGAATAGAAGATTATTCAATGATCTTATCTTGAATCTAACATCATGGAATGATGGATTTTTTATTTATAGTGATGCATCGAAGAAATGATTTGGTTGTGTCCTTATGAAAAATTATAGGGTTATTACCTATGCATCACGACAACTGAAAATTCATGAGAAAAACTATCCTAATCATGATCTTGAGTTAGCTGCTGGAATTTTTTCTTTGAAAATATAGAGAAATTATCTCTATGTTGAAAAATGTGAGATTTATACTGATCACAAGAGTTTGAAGTATATTTTATCACAGAAAGAACTCAACATGAGGCAAAGGAGATGGCTTGAATTACTCAAGGATTTTGATTGCACGTTACACTACCACCCATGTAAGGAAAATAAGGTGGAATATGCTTTGAGTAGAAAGGATCATGGAGTTTTGAACAAGATGAGAATTGAAAGGGATCTTATTTTCATGGATCTATTAAAGATGGATATGGGAATCACTATGGAAGGGGAAACATCAATAATTTTTCAAATGGTTGCCAAACCATCTATACTAGAAAGGATTGGGAGTTCTCAGACCGATGATGAAGAATTTCAAAAGAAGATTAAAGCTGTGAATCATGGGATATTGAGAGATGTTGTGTATGAAGAAGGAATTTTGAAATTTGCGAAGAGACTTTGTGTTCCCAATATACCCGATCTAAAAAGGGAATTGTTGTATGATTCTCATAGTTCCAATTTCTCCATACAAATTGGGAGCACAAAAATGTATAGAGATTTGAAAGAACATTTTTGGTAGGACAACATGAAGAGGGAGATTACCAATTTTGTGTCATGATGTATGTTCTGTCAACATGTGAAAGTCGGAAGGCAACAGCCAGGAGGAGTCATGAAACCTCTTCCCATACTTGAGTGGAAATGGGATAATATCATGATGGACTTTTTCATGGGACTACCAAAGACTCTTAGAAGGCATGATGCAATACAAGTCATTGTTGATCATCTTACCAAGTCAGCACATTTTCCTGCTATAAGGGAAAATTTACCACTTGAACATCTAGAAAGACTATATATTAATGAAGTTGTGAGACTTCATGGAGAACCCATATAGATTGTTTCGGACCGTGATCCTCATTTCACATTAGGATTCTAGAAAAGTCTTCAGAAAGCCCTGGATACTGAACTTCATTTGAGCCCTGCCTACCACCCTCAAATAAATGGACAGTCAGAATGGACTATTCAAACCATATAAGACATGTTTATATCTTGCTCACTGGACTTTCAGGGTATGTGGGGTCAATATTTACCTCTGGTGGAATTTTAATATAATAATAGATTCCATTACAGTATTTGGATGGCACCATATGAAGTGTTATATAGAAAAAGATGTCGCAGACCAACCTATTGGGACGACAATGGTGAAAGAAAACTTGTAGGCCCAGAACTGGTGGAGGAAACGATAGAAAAGGTGAAGGTAATCCAAAACCACATCAAAGCAGATCAAAGTATGCAGAAGATCTATGTCGATAACCGAAGGAAGGATTTGGAATTTCAGGTAGGAGATCATGTTTTCGTGAAGGTATCTCTATGGAAGAGAGTTATACATTTCGGTAAGAAAGGTAAATTGAGTCCCAGGTACATCGGACCTTTCAAAATTCTAGAATGAATTGGGGCTGTGGCTTACCGTTTGGCAATGCCACCAAGTCTCTCTAATGTTTACAATGTGTTCAACATATCACTGTTGAGAAAATACATGCCTGACCCAACACATGTACACACTTATGATTAATTAGAACTAGAACCCGATCTGTCTTATTGCGAAGAGCCCACCATGATTCTTGATACAAGAGAACAAGTGTTGAGAAACCGGATGAATCATCTTGTAAAATTTATAAGGAGAACCCATAAGATGGAATAGGCAATGTGGGAACCCAAGGAACTTATGATGAAGAACCACCTGAGTCTTTTTATGTAGTAATATTCAAGAAATTTTGAGGATGAAATTATTTGAAGGATGGGAGAATGTAAAACCCCAAGCTTCCACGGTACGCTTCTCTTTGAATAATACAATAGTGTTTGTTGTACGCAACTTCGAGTTCTAACACACACCACAATCAATCAAACTAGCTTTTATGAATAGTAATATCTACATTTTGAAATTTTATAAATTTTATCTTTCAAAATGAACTTAATTTTTGGATTCTGAATATCGAAATTAGAATAGGGTGAATTTTTGGTATTTTTCTGAAAACATTAAATTTTTGATAAATAGAAAAAAAACACTGAGTTATTGTTTAAACCCGAATTTTTATTTATATAATTTTTTATTTAAATTTAATTAAGGTCAAAATAGATACATAATATCTATATAAGCTCAATGTAATTCATGGAGTTAGTTTAGAATAATTTTAGATATATACAAATTTTATTGAACTTTTCATCGTCTTTTACCCACCTCATAAGAGAATTTGCTAATTCACATAAAACATAATTTTACCGCCTCTGTGAGTGGAATTTCAAAAATTTGAGAGACACAGTTAATATCAAAGAGTAAAATGTATTTCAATAAGATAAAAATAATTATTGGTGAATAGTAACTTTTTACTTTTACTTACCACGATTAAAAGTAAATAAAGTAATTAAGGGTATAAATGATATTAATATTACCCTATGACATGTCCTAATTCTATTGGAAAAGTGTAGCTCGACCAAAAACAACCTTACGAATAAAATATTATCATTTAGGTCCACATGGATTGGATTAGAACATTTATTATTATTTAATTCAAAGAAGACTTAAAAGAGATAAAATCAAAGTTTAATTACTAAAACATTTTTAATATTGGGTTATACATAAGATGAATTCGATTGTAAATATTTATTAGAAAGATAAAAATATTTCCTACATAATGCTATTTTATTTATAATTTTTAGACATTAAATAATTTTATTTATTTATGACACAATGGTAATGCAGTAATTACCTAATTAATGAAATATTAAAATAATTAATATTATAAATATACATATAAATGTAATTTGAGACTTTTAATGAATTAAATTAATTTTATAGGTTAATACGACATGTTATTATTGATTTAATTATGTTTGTTTGATGTGATCATTCTGTTCTGGTTTTCACAAAAATCAAATACCAAATAGTGTCAAAATTGACATAAAAGAGTTTTTTATGAACAAATTATATTATTAATTTATATTCAATTCCTAAAAATCTATAGGTCATCAAAGAGACTTATATAATGATAGGATTATCATTAATGAACCACATGGGGTTATCTTTGATGTATATGGTATGTTTATTAACCATATATTATAAAAATACAAAGAGACATCGTATATGTGAAACTATTTAACGAAGAGTTAAATATAAATGATAAGATTAATTTATTGACCCAAACCTATCTAAAATATATTGGTTGAAAGGATTTCAACTCATCCCCACCTTATCCTAGAAATAATTTACTTCGGAGCCATTATAAACCAAATATGAATTCATTATAAAATAATATTTTATGTTTTTTTCTAAGGTGCCCCTCACCCCTCTTATAAAAGGAAACTCGCCCTTCTCTCCAATTGAAACGTTTAAAGCCTTTTGGCTCATCCAAACCCTGCCCAAATATTCTCTCAACTTCCTACACTTCAACCTAGAGGCCTTAGTTTGATCAAGAATCTAACCTATGGAGCCCTTTTGATCAAATAAAAAGGAAGAACCCGAAGAAGAGGTAATGTTTTCACCACCCTCTTTCATGTTCCTTTCTTCTTCAATTTCTTCATTTTTTTATTTCCATTATAAAATAATAACTCAAGTATATACTATATTATGTGATGTTTTTATAAATATTGTACAACCATATTATGTATTCTATCCATCCTTTGAATGACATGTCACCATACGTGCGTACGTACGGCTTACCATCTCCACGTCATGGTGTAATTATTATTCAAAAACTTATAATTTGGATGGGTATATTAATGTCGTGTAATTCATGTAAATAATAAATATAACATGATAAGTATTCTGTATATATGTTATAATATCCAATTAAATATTATTTTAATATCAAAAGGGTGATATTGTCGCTCGTGCATACGTACTTACTACCGTCTCCACGAACGTGATGAGATTCATTCTCCATCGTATCCATTCAAGTATAATTATCCTTTAATGATTAAAAATAATGTTTAAGGACTTGATATAATTATGGATATGAATAAGATACAACCTATCCATAAAAAAATGGCTTATGTAACAAAACATATAAAAGAAAAGGAGTAAGTTAACACCCGAAATGAAGATAATACTAAAATATTCTTAACAAATCAATGTTAAAAGATCATATATGATATCATATTACTATTTATGATTCTTGTATAATTTAAATAAAAATTATCTCACCATTATTCAAGAGTTTAACCTACCATCAACCAAGGAAAAGTATAAATTAAGGGTTTATTTCACACTCTCTTCATTATCCGAGATTGTTTATATCTAATTATCTACTGGGACCTCTTTATCGTCCACATCCATGTTTAATAAAAATTTATTTCAAATCATTCTTAATATTTTATAGACTATGGGTTAAATTCATTTATATTCTTGTTGAATTTTTATAAGATGTTTATAATGGAATATTTCTATCATTTTCCAAACAAGTTCTTTTTTAACATTTTCGACAGAATCAAGGTAAGAATGTCTTTTTTAACTTATATGGAGGGTGTGGCTATTTTCCGCCATTATAAAATCATCTAAGTTTACCTTACAATATTATAAGAATAATTTCAATGTAAATATTTTCTTTAATAATTATTTGACTTTAAAATGATTTCAAAAAAAGATATATTTCTCTCCAATAGTTTTGATTTCATCTATGTCAACATCATTTGATGGATTTTAAGCTTATTTGAAGTTTATTAATTATAATATAAAACATCGATATTGTATTGATGGTTTTGTGATATGTTTGACTTTGGATGATATATTTTTATACCATTCATGGTTTACAGATAAAGTATTGAAATTTCATATAATAGTTTTAATACAAATGTTTATGTTATGTTTAAACCTGTTCTTACAAGGAATGCATTGGACATAATAAGTGCAGGTGGAGCTCGCTATAGCTCCTCGATGCATCGATAGGTCTCATGAGACAAGCTATTGTCTTGGCACATGGCCTTGACAAAATATTATTTGTAGTCGTGGCACAAGTCCATGACAATGTGGTTATGATAGTCTGGCATTATGCATTCCATCATAATAAAAGTGGTTATTGATATTGCATGTGATTATTCGACTAGTAGAATATCCAGGTGAATAAGTAAATGGAATTATTTTATTTTATCTTTGACATATTATGCAGAAGTTCATGTTTAAAAGGGTTTTGTATTAGTTATACATTGCCTTAAATATTTATGCTTATTTATGAATGTTTTTGCAATATTGTTATCCTAACTGAGCATCTGAGCTCACCCCTTTCAATGTTTTATTTTTCCCAGGATGTAAAGAAGTATTTTATGAATGACCTTTAGGGATAGTATAAGAGGATATGACTGTGGAGACAACATGTTGTTGTAGTTTTCACTTTATGATGTAATGTAAATTGTATGAATGTATCTTTTGATTCCAAGGCTACTGAACCAATCGGTCTTTCGAGACATGATCATTTGTGATCATACCAATGTTATGTAATAATTCACCAACTCTATATAACTTTGGTCGGGGAGTTATATCCATGGACTCTATAACCACTTTATATAACACCTCAATAACCTGAATATTCTCTCTGATGATGAGGGGTCTCTCAAAGTTATAATTTACAAGACCTATCCTCTCTTCAATGATCCTAGACTAGACCCACATTTTCCTACCACCTCAGATGAGACTACCCATGTAGAGGATCCAAATGTGTAAAACCTATTGTACATTTACTAATAATAAATTTCATGATCTCATTAAACATATGAACTTTTTGAAAATAATAAAATCATAAATTTGAGTATTTAGTGTATGTCTATGAGTTTATACCCCTAGAAATATTAGATGGTAAGGGTGGTGGCCTACCATTGTGTGACCCAAAACTCTCTTCTCTTTAAATCTGGAAACCCTAGACCACAGATTTTCATCATGAGAAATCACAAAAAATCTCCTCTCATGGCAATATGGTTCTTTCCAGTTTCCACTCAACATATCATTCACTTACCAACACCTAGATATATATTGGAAACATGTATGGGATAACCTGATATTGGATCTATTTATACAATGCCGCATCTAATTTCATTATGATGGATCCTCATTCAAAATAATCCTTAAATCATATTATAGAAGGGTCAAAAAAAATATCTAAAACACTCATATATTCCATGATGAAAGCGTAACAGCTTGTACAAACTAGCATCCATAGTGACCTTTGAAAGAAACAAAACTAAAAAATAATATCAGAACATATCTTATGATACAACAAACTCCTCATGCTTTTCGTGTTACAACATCCACAACATCCTCGATAATCTACAAAGAATTATCACAACAAAAAACACATTCTTTTATATAGGAATTGATCAATCTAAAATATATCACACCTCCATTTACCTGAAATTTTATACAAAATCTCAAATAGAGTACTCATTCTTCTATAAACTATGGTTTTGAAAATAATGGAGTGTCCTCCTCTATGTGTAACTATCACCAGACTCTACTTAGTGGAAATAATATTGATAATACCAGTGATCATATTTGGTGTGAACCTGATATGGATTCAAACCTTGATACATGCCTTCAATAGATCATATGGTCAGTCTCTTAAACCTTTAATATTGTTTACATATCACTAATTAATTAATTAATTAATTATTCTATTATATTTACTGTTGATCATATATAAAGGTCTACACGTTTCAAAGGATACTATAATGAAAAATGATGCATGATCATCCTAGATCATCATCCTGTAACAGATATCAATTCTATTGGAAGTATCATCAAACATAAAGGTACATGTATCAAATCACAGGAGGCTCAGCTTCGTGAGCGGTGTTGTTCTGGGTCTCCAATATTTCAGATAGCCTTGATAGTGGGTTTTCAATGGGCTATGGGATATATGATCCTATTTTTGGTTTCTTTATATAGTTTATCCTTTTTGAGTTTGTTGTGTACTACATTTTGGAAATGAAAATAAACATAAAAATGGTTATCTCTACCAAGGGGCCTTAAATGCCAATTTCCCATCATATATATAATTTTCACAAAGCTTACTATACTTAATTGAAAATTTTTCCCAACCAAACATGGATTATCACCTATTATTTACTCTAAACTACATTTTATCCCTCAAATGAATCCATTTATGGCACTTTTTCATGACTCCCTCCATCCAAAGTGTACCCCTATAAGGCCATTTGTGATCTAAGGGAGATAGGGGTTTCATAAGTCCCGCCTTTAATAGTCCCTCAGTTAGCCATTATAAATTGGGGTATAATAAGCTTACATATAAGATAAATTATCTTCTAAAAGAACATTCATAAAATAGATATTGGATAGATTCACCAATACACACCAACACTAATATATAAAATAAATACAAATTATATATATGTAATGTTTTACAATAGTAAAAAAAAGGGGAATAAAATATGTCAAAAAAGGTAAACAGGAAAACATTAATGCCCAAATAGCTCTTACAAATCAAAATGATAAAAATATCCATCCCAATCACCACTATACTTCTAATGTCATGAAAAAGATTATATAAATTTTTTTTTGGAATCACATTATACTTCATAGGATTCTCTCTAGATCCTCTATTGAAATTTTTAAATATTGAAAACTATTGTACATTGAATAGTAGTGAAACTATATCATCACCTAAATAGGTATACTATGATCGCAGCCTCATCATGGCTATGTCTCACCATGTATCACATAGAAGTGACTATAACATATAATGTTAAACCATAAAGTGTACCCTGAACTAGCTTCCCCATATATTTTCCACTCTTTATCATTGTTATAAATTCTATCTCATCTCTCTCCAAAATAATCTAACCTACATCCACATCACATAAGTATCAAAACTTGAACCCCATGCATCACATCATCTAATAATACCATATCATATATCCCTATATTAAATGAGTAGTTTCATATATCCATTAAATATATAGGATGTGTATCATACATTAGCTATTATACCTTAACAATTTATAACTGATACATCATGTAATGGAACTGAATCCATCATAGCCTATAAAAAATATACATATAATAATACTTTGGATAATATATATGAATATAATTTTATGTTAAATAATAAAAATAAATCATAACCCTCTACACACTCATATATAGAGAAACATACCTTTCTGTTTACACATAAAAAAACTACAAAGAGTATAGTGCACATTATAAGGGGGTTGTCATCCATCCATCCTCCCACCAAGATATTTGGGAAAACACCCCCTAGAGTCCACTAAGTTATAGTCACCCTAACCAACATGGGATGGTTATTTTATGAAATAATAGAATATAACGGATATAATATATCCCACAACCACAAAATGGGCATATCATATTTATAGACTCAATTACACCTAATTTCTTTCATACTCATAATTATCGCTATTAATACTAGATATCCAACAAATAGAAACTATATTCAATGAGGTATATTAATTAAAACTTTGCTTTCAATTATTTATTTTCATTAATGAATAAATTTTACACAAATTAACCATCATTATTATTCATCATCAACATTATTATCCATTAAAGACACATTTATTCCCTCCTGGAATAATCTAATCCAAGTCTATGGTTTCTCAAGACTAACATATCATTTTCATTCCAATTACACAATTCCATTGGGATAAGTACATTATAAAACATTATTCTATTCAATAATCAAGTAACACATTGAAAACCGTAATATGATACCTATAATAAGAAACAAAAACCTAGCACATTTAGCTACCTTAAGCAGTGGGAATGGAATGTAAAAAAATTAAGAACACCTTCCCATTATATAATAAATAAATCCATTTCAAGAAACTATCAAGAAATATAACCACAATGAATAAGAATATATTATATATATTTCAACTTCACTAGTTCCATCCCCAACACCTAGAAGCATATCCTGGTGCATCTCACCATCATATGTTCCAACTACTACCACATCATCCAGGCCTCCACGTCCCAACACCTCTTAGCCATTATAGGGTCAACCATCCTAGTGTCATTTATCTACAATATAATTATCATATCCAAAGAACATAATAGGTTGAAAATATATCAAACATTGAATTTGGATATATATATCATAAAATAAATGCATTCAGCCTTCTAATAAAAACAATTTCTCATAACTGAAAACATATCCCTATCATCTATTGTAATCCATAGGGAAATATCGACACAAATGATTTATATTTTTCAAACATCATGTTATTATTACATATTTAATTAACTAATTAATTATTAAAATAATCCATCTTCGGGTTACCTAAGGCATGATATATATAATTCTATCAAATAGATAACATTCACTTAGAATTAATTTAATTCACTGTATCAGAGAAAATACAATATCATTTAACTGGGCATTTAATTTTTTTTCATCAATGTGAATTTACATTGTAAATTTTCATTATAAAATTCCATTAACAAATAAAATAAATCATTAAATTTAACATTCCATTAGCTTTTATTTTACATTCCTTCAAATTAAAATAAACACCATTTTCATTTAATTATGCCACATCATTAAATTTTTAACCACCAACTTATTAATTACTATAATTACATAATTTTTCTTTATCCATAAATGAAAAATTATAATACATATAATAACCCATCATTATAACAAGAATAATATTTATATTACACTATCTATAAAAAATTTAACATTATTTTTTAATGGTGAAAAGTAATAGATCGATATGAGATTACTAATTAATTAATTTCAAATCTTGTTCAATAATTATTAGGTTGTTTCCATTATCATCAAGAGATAATAAATATTAAAAAATTTTGCTTTTAGATGATAAATTGATGAATAAAATAATCACCTATCTATGAGAAAAAATTTATACATATGAGAATAGATCTTTATTTTATATCTGGATCACCGCTCCCCAAATGAAACTTTAAATGTAAAAGGATTCCATGGAACAACTACACCAACTAAAAATTTTCCATTATAAAATAGAGAGAAAATAACATCACATGGAAAGAATACTTTGGAGGAACCAAATTGTAGAATGATAAGAGAAGAGGATGGAAAAAACTTTCATCCCCACAAATCGAACATGGGAAGTCCGTAATCGATCTTGTTAATAGTGCTCCTAAAATTCCAGAAGGAAATATATGATTCTTCTTGAATATTTTTGACAAGATGTAGTGTTTAAGAGATTCTTGGATACACTAGACATTATAAATTTTCCAACATGGGACATTAATTGCATAAATAAATAATTTACATCATAAATGTACAAACTTTTCTGTTTCACGGAAATTTTTTTTCCTCCAAAACTTCATCCCACAGTTGATTTAACTCTTAAACTTTTTTATTACAAAAAAAATTCATTGAGAATGAAGAAACCCAATTGAATTGTATAACCCACTTACACTATAAACCCATACATATGTCATATGATCTCCTAGATTCCATAATTTAAATTCTAAACTTATTTTCGTCCACACTATTTCTCCCATGTGCACCATAGTCATTAGAATTAGACAAAGGACCAGACTAAATAAATTTAGTCAACCACAAAACAGTAATATATTATCACTAAATTATGATAGTAGACCATATATTTAACATAAATAAAATATTATATTTAAAAATATACTAGAAATGAAAATATAATTAATAAATTATAATTCACTTTCTTGTACCATCATATTAGAATTTTCTTATAAATAACATTTTAATCTTATTTTTATTCTTATAAGATAATAATACCCTCATCATTGGATATTGGTTAAAAATATTTCCAATATATTGAAAACCTAATTTTAATTAAAATATGCATAGAAGTGTTTTAATTATTCTTATTATTGTATAAATTCCATAACAGATGGATTCCGAGATCATTCTTCATGACCTAAAAACATTCATTTTTACTTTTTTAGAAAACAACCCACACTTGTAATGTAATTATTTATTCCTAAGACAACCGAAGATGAAAATAATATAAATATTTATACCCCCAAAAAATAAAGGAGAAAGAACAGGACGTTTTTAAATATGTTAGGATAATATAATTTCTGGAGGAAAATTTTAACATAATTAATCCTAAAAGTAAATTATATTATAAGACAAATCATTGAACGTGGGTCTCTTATTAGTTGTATGTGTATAGTCCTCCTAAAAACTCAATTAATATTTATTAAAGTCATTATTAAGAAAAATTTCATCATTATTCTTTTTTAAGGTCATTTGGTAATCATTATAAATCTATTCATTTAATACTTCTTTCATACTTCAGCCACATTAAAGGTGTTCATTCAATTTCAATAATATTACATCTATATATTTTCCATGATAAAATATGTCATGATAGTATATAAACGCCTAAATTCTATCAATAAAAAAGTGAAAATAAATTTTTTCATAGTATAATTTTTTGTAGTCAACCATTTATAGTGGTAATAGGATAATTAATCAACTTAATTCATATAGGTTGTATTCCACACATATACTCAAGTAATGTTATCATTTCCCAATGAATAGAAGGGTATGAAATTAGATGATAAATTATATTTCCATAAAAATATTTATGTCATAAATAACATATATATGTCATTAATTCCACCTTTATAACCATCCATTTAATACAGTGATGAAAATTTAATTACACCGCTATGTGGTGATGATAGGAAATATAGAGACTAGAGCGATGTATTCATTTTCTACAAGATCTAATGGAGGTCGAAAATGATTATACTATATTCATAATATGTTATTATTATATTTTTTACACTATAATCATTATTCTTGTATGGAAACACCAAATTTAGAGAAATTATTAGCAGAAATAATGTATTATATTTAAAGGACTATTACCTATATTTTGATAGACATCCACTGGATTACTACATAAGCCTTAATTGGGTGGTGTTAATGTGATACAAGGAGGAAGATAATTTAGTTGTGTAATCTTGGAAGGTTTTTGTGTTGGTCATGGATGATCTAGAGTTCATAAACATGTGAATTAGAGAGGATAAGAGTTTATTAATTAAACATGTGGAGATGGGAACATGTGGAATGCCATTAAATATTGGATTAATTTATTGTATTCTCTTGTTTAATTGGATCTGAAACATCATATAATCAATTATTTTGAGTTTCATGTCAACATAGAACCACCTAATAAAGAATATGAATGTTTTTTTACCTTGGAGCCTTACCCAATTATTTTTCCCCTTTACCCCATTTCACCCTTAATTGTGGTGATAAATATTTACTATGAATGAAATTTTTTATGAAAAAAAATAATCTAATGTTTATAATATTATGAATTTTGAATAACAAAATAGAAATAATTTTTAATAATTTAACTCTATGAATTGAATAAAAATACTTTAAAGTATGTTTGAAAAAGAAATAAAAGCAGTTTTTTTGAAAAATGATTCTTCTATTCACAAAAAGTATTTTATAGTAGAATGATTTATAATGATAAATCAGTGGGAAATAATTAGATTAATTAAAATAAAAAAGAAACAAAATATAATTTAATACCAAACAAAAATATAATATACCTCGTAAAAACATTCTTAAAATAAATTAACTAAATTATTTTATATGAAAAAATATAATACATAGATTTCCAAAATGATTAGTATATATTGGAATATTAAAAATTATACTTCTATATAAATTATTTTAATTTTTTAATCTATAATGTTTTATAAAAAATGATTCTTAAACTATTTTGTTATTATCTATTCATTATAATTTTTCAAAATTGATAGTTTTATAATACCTTTATATTTTACAATTCACCTAAAAAGAAAATATTTATTAAAACCGTAAAAAAATATCCTATATTAATTTTGAAATTGTAAATTAAAAAATTAAAATTCATTTGTAATATATTATTTATTGAATTTTGGAATTTATGTTTTCATCACATTCTTCATAAATATGTTTTTATTATGATATTTTTTATTTTGAAAAAAATTATATTTATTAAAATTGAATATTATGTATTACATTATTCCCTCAAACAAATATTATATCCTAAAAATATCCATAATTTCAAATCAATAAAAAATGCGGGTAGTTCTTTATAGTAAAATTATTAGGTTCCCACTTTTCTAAATTTATTTTATGTTCTCTATAATGTACCTTCACTATTCGAGTCTTCTGATTTGGAAGCACCTATTCTCTATTATTAAAATTATTGATTTTATCATCAACGAAAGATAAATTAGGCTCTAATTAAATTGCCTCAGAGGTGTTCATAGGCATTCCCAATGGCATTTATATCTAATAAAGTGATATGGAACATATCACAAACATTAGAGAGGTTATAATCCATTTTAATATTGTATTCCACTGCTCTCATTCATATAATGATTTCAAAAGGGTCAATCTAAAAAATAAATATTTTCCCACTCTTTTCCAACGTTATAAATCTCTTACAAAGATGTACATTAATGAAAAAAATATCTTCCACTTAAAATTATAATTCCTTCATTAGGTTATCTATATTTCACTTTTTATTTATTTTAGATCATTCGATATGACTCTGAATAGTTTTCAATTTTATGATTTTCTCCTCAATAAAATATAATCATAAGGTCATTGTTTCAAAAATATCAACCCAATAATTTTTTATGAAATATTTTCTTATATAATTATTCAAAAAATAAAATTTGAATTTTTGAATAAAATATATTATTATATGAAAATTACACCACTGATAAATATGAATCCCACATACCCTTAAATTCATATGGGAATCAACATATCTTATCCTATATGGTATGAACAATGATGTCTCAAAATATCGTTAATAGTAAGTCATGTGTGGTTAATAAGAATAAGATCATCCATTATTGAGAATAAATGCCTGGTTTGTTTATGTATTTCAACAATAATCCTTATAGATTCATTCATTCTCATTTTATATGGATGTCTACTGAAATATTCCTTCATAATATCATAACATTTAATTATATTTATAGTTAAAGGATTCATTATGACATTAGGATGTGGTCTCACATTCATTTCCAACTAAAAACCCAGGAATCATTATACAAGGAATTCAATTTAAAATTACATATTATCCAAGAAAGGTTTTCCCTTAAATTGTGATATTTATTGGTGTTACCAGGGCATATTAGGATGTCTAAAATATGAGTGTCATCTAATAGTTCAATTTTAAAATCAAGCATACATGGTACATTCGGAAATTTTTCATATTTATATATAATATAATTGTCATTGATTTATACCAACATCCCATCATTAAAAACATAAATTTTATTTTTAGTATTCTTATCATCAAGTATATATATGTTATGTTTCCCCAATATGAATGCTTTGGAAACCATTTATTAAATCAATGATATTATACATTCCCAAATTATTCCCAAATCAAAAATTACTAATTCCTTGAATATAAGATTTTATCATGATTTTATTTAAAACTCCACGATCATTCAAACTCAATGTAGGTAGCACCTTTTACAACATCACATGGTTGTAGTTATCTGAGAAATCATAATCATTGAGTAATTATATCCATTTTCTTTTCTTGAGGTATAGTTCTTTTTTGAACTGGTTTATTTTAGACTTTTTCAATCAATATATATTTCACATTCATTCGAAAAATCATAATTCATCTATATGATATATGAAAATAATACAACATCTAACTCAAAATCATTGTTTAGATAAATATGTTCATAAATCATTAACTACATGGGTACATGGGAAAAAATAATATCATTATGAAAAAGGACACCTCAAAGTTCCTTGTTTGACATACAAAAATATCATAAATCTTATACTTCCGGATGATTATTTCAATGGAAGTTCATAGAATAATATCCTATCTAATTAGTTAAAAGAGTTTCTAAATTCCTATGTCTATGTGAACATAACCCCTTTATGTTTCAAAAATTGTTTAATATGTTTTCTAATTTATTTCTTTTATAAAATAAATAATAGAAAACCTATAATCAAGATAAATTCCATTCCATGGTCATATTCATTAGAATTATATATTCTTTTAATGTCTTCTTTTTTAAAGAATTGATAAATATTCCATCCATATAGACAGTATTTAGAAGAAAATGACCCCTTTTAATATGAAAATCAATTTTTTTTTAAAATCATATTTATCATTTTCTTTAGAATTCTTATAAATTATTCAGAAATTTATTATATACACATCATACCATTTAGATAATATCATTATTTCTATAATAAATAACACAATTCATTTATCAAGATAATCCTTGAATACATTATTCTCTAGATCTTGAAAATAAGGGTTGAATAATTAAAACCAAAGGAAATTGTTGTAAAGTCATAAAGTATATAACTTGTTCGAAATTATTTCTAAGGAATTTAATCCTTTACTTGTAATTGATGATACCAAGAGAGAATATAAAATAAAGAAAAATTTGGACACATTGATGTTGTCCTGTAAAATATGCAATGTAGGGATGAAGATACATGAACCTTATAGTTAGGATATTAATTAGTCTATAAATAATACACATCCATATAATCCCTTCTCTTATTATAACAAAATCAATTGGGGATTCCTGGGTTTAAACACAATAAATTAAAAAAAACACTATCATAGTACTATTTTATTTGTTGATTAAGTTCTACTAATTCAACCTTGTTCATCCAATAAAAGGTTTTTATATATTGTTTTTAAATTATGTTTGACATCAATAGAGAAATCAAATTAACAATCAGGTGGTTGTTATTGTAGTTAATTAGGATACACATAAAATATTTCTAACATAATAGGTAAATAATATATTCTAAGGATACCTTCTTGTACTCAAAGGTTATATTAGCACTGCATCTACAAAAATTTAATTTGGGATATCTACTATAGGATTATTTTGAAATGATTTGGATGATTTTTTTCTCCCACCAAATTATAAGGGTATCAAAATCTACATCATAAATAATAATCCATTTTTCATTGGAATAATGTTTTGAATTTTAATTTAAAATGTAATTTACACCAAGTATACTATCAGAATTCTACCAAAGGTATTATAATCATTTTCTCAAAAAAGGTCATATTTATATTAAATTATGATAAATAGTTAGTACATCCTTTTTAAAAAAATATTTCAAAAAGGATCCCAAATTAAAACCCCCCCTTTTTATGGTACTAGAGATTTTTCTAATTCTATTTGAATATATATAAGATATAAAATAGTGTTAAGGAAGATATTCAGATAATACATTAGCTAAATTCATAATTTATGTTCATAATATAAGCCAATATATCATTATTAATTTCCACCTCTGTTGTAGTTAAAAAATTATATTTTCCCACTCCCCTTGGGCTATTATATTAGAGTTTCCCTTGATACATTGAACATTGGTTTCAATAATTCCCCATCTCATTACAATATAACCACTAGATCATTGTGGTTTTTAAATTATCAAACATTTATGGTTCTTGTAAACCCATTCTCTATACTTTAAATAATCACATGTTTATATTAATAAATTACTAGGGTATTGATCTCAGCAATCATTACACACTGGAAACGTCATTATCCCTTTAATATTATTTTAATCATATTTATTTTCTTGGTTCTCAACTTACTTATTATTTTCATGACTACCTTTAATGATAAAATACTTAGAAAATTATATCATATATTTACAATTTATAATATAATAAATTGAGACCACAATAGTGTATCATTTATTATCATTGTTTAAATATTTTTTGATATATTTGAGATTATTTAATGATTCTTTGAGGATTATTACAGATTCAATATATGACATTTGGCACTGTAGAAGGTACCATATCAAGAACTTTACATAACAGTAGCATGCACTATTTCACACTGTAGTAATGAGGAATATTCCCCTGTTTGGGCCTTCAGGCCACCGATTTGGTCCTTTAGTACTTTAAGTCCTTCGAGCCACCCAGGAATTTGGGTCAGTAAGGACTTTGGGCCACCTCAAGACCTTCAGGACACCTTAAGTGCAAATGCAGACTAGACAACCTACAAAGAAAAAACTTTAGAAGGAGGAGGAGCAAAGAGCTTTCACCAGAGCAGAAGCTAAAACAGATTGCAAGATTGAGAGGGTATGGAACCTGTCATCAGGATAAGTATGTGCATGCATTGGAAAGCATAGTTGATCAACCTTGCGAAGGTGGATAGCTGATTTCACAATGAATATGCTGGGGAGGAGAAGTTCTTAGTAGTAAGTCGTGGTTTTATGTAATGTTTGAAGCCTACGGGCCTGTAATTCCTCTAAGGCTTACGGGCCATGTAATACTTATGACTTCGAGCATTGTAAGGGTTCAACCTCACCCCTTGAAAGCTGTATTATCAAAATCATCAAAAAATGAATGCCTTTAGGACATTACATAGATATGTGATTGTAACAAGTTATTCCATCTGTAGAAAAAATATATCAAGATAGATTTTTTTAAATATGTTACCCCCAATACTATAGTAGGTGGTGCTGTAAAAATGTTTTTTACATTGGTTTGAAAATAAAAATTATCATATGTAAAAAATGATATGAGTTTTATCACATTTTTTCATTGTAGAAAGGATAAATAATATTTTATACCATTTTTTTATAACTGATGTTAAAATCCTACAATAATTCATATTTTTGTGATTTTTTCAATATCTGTAAAAAAATAACCAACATATAATTCATATTATCACGTTATTGTTTTTATACCAGATGTGATAACAATATTAACACTTCATTTATTTCATAACCAATTTCATTAAACATATGTAAAAATTTTAATTTTTTATTTTTTAACCATGTCAGTTATATGATAACCTATGTGGTAAAACAAATAACACATTTTTTTAATAAAACCGATGTGATAATGATATATTTTTAGGGTTTTATGTAAAATTTTAAATACACAACAAGAAAAAAATAATGGAAAATTAATAAATTTAATACCTTGTCATTTTATAAGAATACTAAACAGAGTTAAATTTCAGTAACAATAGCGCTACCATATAAATTTTAAAGATTAAATTCAAAAATATATAGAACAAACAAACAAAAAATCAATCAAAACAATCAAATAACATTCCAATTAAATATTTAATTGTATTATCTCATGTGAAGTATAAGGATGAGGTTCATAAAAAATAAAGAAATTGAAAATAAATTATTTATCATGTATTCTAAATAAAATGAATGAAAAAAATTAATGGAAGCGTTTATATAAAAATAATACCTTATGTAAGTTTGTATGTTTCAGGTTTAAATTATTTCAAACATATATAATATATCATATTATCCCATTTTATTTAATACTTCTTCATTCTAAAACTTCTTTTTTAATCGAATTTTTCAATCCCATGTAATATTTCATATACATATAGAAAAATAATTAAATTGAAATGGAAAGTTGACTTTTCATTAACATATTTAATCTTTTCACTATGATTTATTGATTTATATATAACTAAATACATTTTTGTATTAGATAATCATATGTATATAAAATTAAATTTATTTAAAATATATAAAAGTATTTAAATGATAAAATATTCACCTTCAATACATTCTTAAAATTACATCACACTTTTCCATGGAAAAATCATCCCCATCAAATTGTCTTCTCTCTTTTAAAAAAATTCCCCACATCAATTGAATCATACTTTAAAATATTATTAAGTGATTTTTTATTATTTAAATAGATATAAAATGCCAGGAAATATATTTTTCTTCTATATGATGTTATAGAAACATATAAAACTGAATAATTGGAATCATTGGAAGTCTTTAAGAAGTATAAATTATTCTTTCGACATTATTGGTTATCCTCACTGTAGGTGAAATAAATTATGGGTATATAAATCCATATACAATTATGATATAATAATACATAAAATTTTTATAAATCTTCCAAATAAAAAAATATATTTATAAAGTTTCTATAAATGAAAATTATAGAATGATGTATGATAATAGACTTACTTAAAAAAAGAGTTTCATCTTTTTTAACGGAAAAATTATCTCTACTAACAAGATACATGTTTACCTTTATTAAAGAAAACTATATAAATTTCACACCCATGAATCTCACCTAACCATTGAATGTATTGATCATCCATGAAAAAATTTTAATATGTTCATAATCAATTAGGAGTAGAAGAAGTTGTAACTACTACCATAACAACTTATATTTGTTTTTATCTATATATTAGGTCTCAATATTTAATGTATTCTTAAAAATAAAATATTTAAATATAAATTAATATTATATACAATATTTGACACCAATATGAAATATGTGTTATAATTTATACATACCTCATTGGTAATTTTTTGAACGAGTATAGATGACAATTGTAACATCCCGGGTAAATAAAAGATATGATATTTTTGTATTTATTAATATTTACGGATTAAAAATTAATTTTACTTTGAAGATAATTATATGTTCGCTGGCATGCCCGACCCGCAATAATGGGTTTCTCTAAAATCTCATATTGCCCACAAGGCTGATTCATACTAAAATATAATATTATAATATTATTTTAAATGGTAGTTAATGTCTAGTCATTATATTAAAGGTAATGAGCCAAAATAGATTTAATATTATTATAAATGTTTGTTAATTGTTTTTATATTTATCCAATAAAAATTTGAGCCCGAAAATATGAATTAATCCAATTTTAAGTATAAATACTCTAATATTCTTCAAAATGTTGATTCATAGGATTTTGAGGGTGAACCCGTTTTAAATCTAGTTTTTTTAACTTTTAAACAATATATTTGAAAAAAATATTCTTTAGAATTAGAACATCAAAATTTACATTGGGTAATTTTTTGGTATTTTTCTGATAAAGTTAATTTTTTTAATGAATATTTAAAAATACTGCATTTTAAGTCAAAATTGTCTTTTAATATGATTTATTTATATAGTTATATTTTCGTATTAATTTGTTTTAAAGTTTAATCAGAATATATTTTTCTAATTTAATCGAATTTTGGTCAATAGAAGTAATTTCACTTTCAAAATGGAACATAAACAAGGTTCAGTCTTTTGATAATTATTATTTCTTGAAAACACGCTTTTTGGTTTGTACAACATAAACTAATTTTAAATTTATTTCTGAAACATTTTTATTTTGATTTTGGAAATATTTATTCCAAATTTAGAATCAGGAGGTCCAAATTGTTTAAATAGGTATCTTTTATTTTTAGAAATTATGAAAAGTAACTTCCGTAAATATTTTATTTACCATGGTTAAGAGTTAAATCCGGTAAATAATGGTAGAACATAATATTATAATAATAATAAATTACCATAACATGTGTCCTAATCCTTTTTACTAATACATATCCAACCATGTGAATCTTTGGGTCTATATTGGGACCCCTTGGATCCACATGTATGTGAAAATAACACATTATATAAATTAATTTAATGTTAAGGAAAATATAACATTAACATATATCTATTAGTAAAATACATTTATAATTGGTTAAATAAGTGATATTAATTACTATAAGTAGTAACTACAAAGATAAAAAGATTTACTACACCATTGTATTTTTTTTTTATTTTTTAGGAATCAAAAAAATTCATTTGTGACACAATGATGATGAAATGATTACCTCATTAATGAATGTTATAAATAAATGAGATTCTAAATATTAAAATAATATTATTGTGAACCTTTTTATAAATAAATTAGATTAATTTTATGCCCTAACCATATTTACAACCCACAATATGAGAGTAATGCAAACAATAATCCCCTTATATTCTAATTAAATGAGTTGGGGAACTTTTGAAATCGAAATTCAATTAATAATTGAATAATATTTTCAAACATTCTTAAAAAGCCCCTCCTCCCCATTATAAAAAGACATCACTTTTAACCATTACTCAAACCTCTCAATCCCCTTTGGTTCATCTATCATATACCAAAATAATCTCCCAACATCCATCTATTCCACTTAGAAGCCTTAACATAGGCATAAGGAACTTCAAGAAAGCCTTTTGGTTCAAACCAAAGGGAGTTACCCCATTTATGTTTAATGTCTTCTCTCATGTTATATTCTTTTATTTCCCTTATCAAACCCCCTAAACACTTTGTATTATATTATTTCATAAAAAATAGTATAATCAACATACTATATTTTTTTATTATGAGTATTCTTACTACCCATCAAATACCTCCATTTAATTGATTCGAACATACTGTTTCTATGGACGACAAACTACTGCCTCACGAAATGATGATTGTTCAATTACCTTCTATCGCCTCTTTTAGTGTCCATTATGATGTCACTATATTTATATGTGATATATATTATATTTATATTGTCTCTATGCTTATTTATTTTCCATTTATAGCATATTTTTTAGGGTTTCCATAATTGGTAAATACGATAATTTAATTTGAGGAAGTGTGGACTACCGCCCCCTCAATGCGATATGACTCGTGCATGACATACATGTAACATATAACAAATGAAGGTACTAAAATTATATTTTATATTATATTGTAATTATAATATACTTATGTATAATTATTTTTTCATTCCATTAAATATTATATATAAATTAAAGAAGTGTTCATGTGTACGTACAACTTATCGTCTCCATGAAAGGTGCATTTCATTTCTTATCTTCAAATGTTAGGTACTATAATAAATACATATATATACTATATATATATATATGATATATATGATATATAAATCATCAATATCATTGTGGAGGTAATTCAATTTTGACTAATGGATGACTTTTAATTATTAGAAGATTCTTTTTGACTCAAGTACCAAATATTTTGAAAATGACCGTTATTATCTTAAATGATTTTTTATTGTTCATAATGTGGTAATAAGTAATATAAATGGAATATTAAACTTGAAAATGGTTTATAAGAATGTATAATTTAACTTTATTTTATAATTTTGCAGACTAAAGAACGAACGATTCATGTTAGACAAGAGATAAGGGACTTCGTCTCAATCTCCATTCATTGAAGCATATTTTGATTTATACAGAACTTTCTTTTTTTGGTGTATAAACCCCTTTGACTTTTTAATTTATTCAAATGGAATGTTTTCTCTATGAATCATTTTACTAAAGGAAAAAAATATTTATTCTTTTTAATGTATGTGGTGACAATGACATTTTCACCGCTGAAAGTATTATTTGATCATCGTCTTCCATAATAAGCCATAGTGTTTTTTAGATGAAAATAATTACAACATACTCTTTTACGTATTTTGGTATTGGAAATGGTTTTGATAAAAGATTTATTATTTCAATATATTTAAATGATATATTGTGATTTCTATGTAGAAAAGTAATCTTTACTTTTTGTTTGTTTTATGTCTTATTATTATGTTATGGTTCTTGGGAATTTTTTACGCATACTGGTTGTTTCATGATAAACCTAGGGCTGGTGAGCCCGAGATAGCTCTCCAATTCATTGGGTAACATGAAGGAGGTAAAATTTATTGTTTCTCTTTAGAGATTTATAGAATTTATTATGGTGGGTATTCCAAATGTAACTCCTTTTGTAGATGTGAAAGCTACAACATAATTTTGTTGTGGATGCCACAAGTTACCATAATGATTTATGAATTCAATGTTTCATTCATAAATATTTAGAATTCACGAGGTATGTTAAAGTGCATATGTTTTATATTTATTAATAGAGTAATGATTTCATTATTTATTTTATAACCCTTACTGAGCTTTTTATGCTCAAACCTTGTTTTTGAATTGATATTTCACTGGATATAAGGTAGGGTAAGGGAAAGAAAGAATTCAAGAAGATTTATATGCAGAAAATAATTCTTTTTTTCTTTTAATAGTTTCTGCTTTTTGAAAAAAATGGATACTGAGTAGAAGTGACTATGTTGTAATATTTGAGATGTCATTTAATAGTTATGGCCTAACTCTCTAAAACACTAAACATGAAAAGAACCTCAATGTGAATTATTACCTTAAATAAAGATTATGTAATGTTTAAGGTCAATGCATTATAAATTGTATCAGAGGACAGTTTAGAAAACAATAGGATTTAGTGTATTGTTGAATTAATATCCTAATATTTATTTATGTTAATATTAAGATTATATAGCATTAAAACATTACCATGATACTTTGGATAAAATATTTCTCTGTTCAGAATGATTTTCTGTAGAGGAAACATGGTAGCAATGATGGGACAAAATCAAGAGTAAAACAACCATCCTAATCAGTAACCTGAGATAGTCGGAATTAGAACTTAGCAGTTTGTTATAGTGATGGAACTGTTGACTCGGGCTTTAAATGGTAATGGTATCCATGCATGAGATCATCCAAATCAACCACAAAGAAACAAGTTAGATGTGAAACATTTCATGAGGCAACATCCCCCACCATTCAGAGGTTCATCTAACCATGTGCTAGTTAAAGGGTGGATTAAAGGACTGGAAACGATATATTATGTCATGAGGTGTTCAGAACATCAAAAGGATAGTCTTTTTGTTTACAATTTTGAAGGTGAAGTCGATCAGTGGTGGTTGATGGTGACAAATATTAGTGATATTAAAAATATTGATGCTCCTGATTAGGATGAATTCGAAAGTATGTTTCATGAGAAATATTTTCTAAGGTGGTTCATCTTATGATGGAAAATAAGTTCTTGTAATTGAGGTAGATGGATGAATTAGTGGATACTAATGAAGAAAAATTCACTCAACTGGAAAGGTATGGTCCAAATTTCATACGAGATCTTGATAGTAAAATCAACCATTTTTACTTAGGAATGAAGCCAAAAAATCACATGGATTTAGCGTCTTGTGAGTTCAAATGTTATGAAAAACTTGTTCGATATGTGGAGAAGGTGGAAAAAGAGTTTGTCGATGATCAGGATTTCTTTGAAAAACAAAAGAATAAGTGCCTAAGGTTTTATATGAATGGGAGGAACACTTCAAAAAATTCTGATTGTATGAAACTTAAGTTTATAGTTAGTGAAAATCGTGGTAAAAACAGGATGGGGTATGTCTTTTTAATTCTAGTAAGTGATACCAATGTAATAAAATGGGACATAAGGCTCATAATTGGACAGAGAATGATTAGAAAAATGGTAAGACAATATCTGATTTATAGTCAGTAAAATGTTTTAAGTGAAATTAAATTGTTGATTATACAAATGAGTGTCCAACAAAGAACTCAACTAAGGGAAATCAGCAAGACTACAAGAAGAAAGGGGTGGTAAAATCCTTTGCAACTACTTCATTTGATGTAGGGACATTGAATGAATTAGTATCAGGTAAACTATATGTTTATTCAGATTATGACAAGTTGTTCTTTGATTCAGGGTCTATACATTCTTTTATTTCTGAGAAATATTCTGGAAAATTAAGAATTCCATCTCAAGATATGATTATTGAACATATGGTAAAAACACAGAGATTTAATGTAAAGACAAAAAAAATTATAAAAACTTTCATGTCCTTGTGTGCAGAAATAATCTACCTGTAAACCATATTGTTTTGCATCTATTATAGTTTGATGTTATTTTGGGTATGGATTTGATTTTTTTTATCATGCTAAGATTGACAAGAGAGCTAAATAGGTTTCTTTTAAGAAATAATATAACTTTTTGTAAAACAATTTACCCATAATTTTGATAACATATCATGAAGCTGAGAAACTAGTAAAATAAGGAAATGAATATTACCTTGGACATATTGTTTAAAAAAAAGGAACAATTTAGATTAATGATTTTCTAGTGGTAAATGAGTATCTTGATTTTTTCTATGATGTGTTTCCTGGTATAGTACTATATTGGGAAGTTAGATTTACTATTGAATTAGATACTAATTCTATGACAATTACAAAACCCCCTTATTGAATGGCTCAAATTGAACTTTAGAGTTAAAGAAGAAATTATAGGAGTTATTAGATAATGGTTTCATTCCTCCTAGAAAATCACCTTGGGGTGATCTTGTCATGTTTATTAAATAGAAATATGGTTCAATAAGACTTTGTATTGATTGTAGAGCATCGAATTACATCACTATTAAGAACAAGTATCCTTTTCCTCAAATTATTGATTTGTTTGATCGGCTCCAGGGAGCTCATTATTTTTCGAATATTGACTTGAGTTTGGGGTACCATCAGTTGAAAGTGAAGGAAGAATACATTCAAAATACCATGTTTTATACTAGATCTCTCCCTTATGAATATGTAGTTATGCCATTTCAGTTAACCAATGCACGTTCTATATTCATGTATCTTATGAATAAAATTTAATGTGAGTTCCTGGATATATTTTTGGTTTTTTTTATTGATGATATTTTGGTTTCTTCAAAAAGTAAATAGGAACATGAATGTAATTTGTAGATTGTCTTTAAAACCATAAAATATATGAAACTGTATGGAAAATTCAGCAAGTGTGAGTTTTAGTTACAAAAATTTATTTCCTAGGTCACATTGTTTCAAAAAATGGCGTAACTAATGACCCTACTAAAAAAGTTATTGAACAATAGACAAGACCCCCAAATATAACTGAGATCCATATTTTTCTTGTTTTAGTAGGTTATTACTAGAGGATTATTGAAAATTTGGCATGGTTATCTAGTTCACATATTAAATTAACTCGAAAAGGCGTTAAGTTCATTTGGGTAAAATAATGTGATGATTGTTTTCAGGAATTGAAAAGAATATTGGTGAATGCTCCGGTTTTGGAACTGCCTTCTAGAGATGGTGAATTTGTTATCAATAGTGATGCTTTGTTGAAAGGATATGGTTGTGTCTTAATGCAGAATGATTAGGTAATTTTTATGCTTCACGTAAGTTGAAATATCATGACCTAATTTACTCTACACATGATTTTGAATTGTCAACTATTGTTTTTGTTCAAAAAAATTGGAGGCATCATCTGTATGGAGTAAAACATGAAATATATACTCACCGCAAAAGATTGAAGTATATATTCACTCAGAAATAATTGAACATGAGACAGAGGATATGGATAGAATTAATCAAGTATTATGAATTCACAATTCAGTACCATCCAAGAAAGGAAAATAAGGTGGTTGATTCTTCGATTTGAAAGAGTAATTCTAAATTTACCATATTACGTTGAGAACAAGGTCCATTGATTAAATATTTTTTGATCTTTGGCATTGATATTTTTGGTGCAAGAAATTCCCCAGTGTTGTTTCCGGTGTCAGTGAAATCATCTCTAATAGACCAAATTAAGCATGTGTTGATGGGAGACAATGATTTTTAGAAAAATGTAGAGTGGGTTCTGAAGTGTAAGTTACCTAAATTTCTCATTGATAAAGATCTTGTTTTGAGATTTTGAAAGAGATAATTTGATCCTTGTTATTCACAATTGAAAAATGAGTTTTTATGTGATTCTCATAGTTCTCCGTATTCAGTTTATAATGACCCATACTTAACATGCATTGTTATTAATTCATAATTTAATCATACTTATTACAACATATAACAAACCCATGATAGGACTGTATAGGTATAGTGTCTTTAGAAACTAGTTAACATAAACAACTGGTTCATAAATCATCTAAATTGTCCCCCAATTATTTCATCATATCTAGAGTCCCTTTTGGAATATCCTTCTTAATAACCGTATTTCAGACTTGGGGAAAAGAAAACATACAAAATGGTGAGCTTAAATTCTCAGTAAGGGTAGACAAAGGAAATATTAATCATATCATATTCATAAGAACATAACATTTTGAAAATATTAACCTGCAAAATAGATCATAATATCATAACATGGGATAATTCGTAGTAGTGAAATGTAATCCCAATAATAATAACATAAAACATGAAACATTGTGGAATACACACACAATTATATAAAATCATTTCATATTAGTCAAGACTCATTGCCAAGACTATCTTAGCAGACAAAGTCCATTTCTGAACCGAGTTCACTCCTCGTTCCAGTCCTGTATCACTGAACCAGATTAACTTCTCTTTTCTGTCATGTCAATCTCATGAAATATAAATCTTTACCCAATTCATTGGGGGTATATATAGGTCCCACCCATCTCATAATGAACCCATTATTACGTGTGCCACAAAATCAGAAATCATATTTCATAGCATAACCGATGTAATAAAAATGATATTTTTAAACATCCTGCCACCACAACATAATGCATATAAGATAATAGGATTTCATTAAAATAATTCCATCATAACATAAGCAAATAAATTTAATAATACGGATAGAAACAGAACCCAATATTATCTTAGATAGAAATTAATTTTGATAAAACATTTGAACTCCATTCTTGAGAGAAATATCATTTATACTTCAAAAACATTTTTCTTTTCTTAACATGTTATAACATTTTAAACTAAAATAATTTAATTAAAAATAAACATGAAAACTTTTAAAATAAGCTTCTTAGAAATAATATTTTATGAAATCATAAAAATCCATTCATATCGTATAAGTTAAAAAACAATCTTCTTGTACTTTGGATGATCACGTCAAAAAGTATCTCATACTGAAAACGACAAAAGATCCTTTTCATATATTTTACTAAAAATTAAAAAATAGATAAAATTGTATTGAAAAAATTGTAGGGGGATAGAAATAATATTACATATTGAGGAAACATGGATGTGGATGATAAATATTCCCCAGAAAATTCTGAAGTATAAATAATCTCGGATAAAATTGAGTTTGCCGGATTTTCCCTTACCTTAGGTATGATATGATTTGTACGTGTCTTAACCACCTGTATAATGATTTAAATAATGTCATTGATTTATTCCTGAATCATACTCATTGTTATTATATCATATATGGTCATATTCATTGCTTGTTCTTAATAATATTTCATTTCTACTTGTTATTCGGGTGTTCATTGCTTTATGTTCTTATGCATGTTTTGTGGAATAAATTCTTATTCATATTTTTACGTTATAGATACAAAACTTACAGAAAATTTTAGAATAATATATATCATATATATTCATTCAATTCATTTATATAATCATTATTCAATTAAGATCATGTAGAATGAGTTGCATCACATCGTTGAGACGGTAGGCCATACGTACGCACGAGCGATGATATTGTTCCCATAATTATATGAATGGAATTAGAGATGATGATATAATATCTCCTAATAAGTATCATGTTTTAATAATCATATATAGTTATTCTTTACACCATTATACCCATCCATTTAAGGTGGAGTTGTAAAAAAGATTACACCACAGCATGGAGACGGTATTCCGTACGTACGCACGCACGGAGATTTCGTTTTCTGTAGGATGGACACATGGTGAAATAGGGTTGTTTCATTTTTATAACAACATATAAGTATATGAGTTATACTTATGTAATTACTTTATAATGAAACAAATAAATAAAAGAAAGTATAAGAAGAAACAATCTTGAAATAATCGGTAGAAGAGATTACATCTTCCTCGACGTGCCTCTTTTAAACTTCCTCTTAGGGCACTAGACATGGTCTTTTGAGAAAACTAGAACCTCGATGATATAACTAGAGATGTTTAGAAGAGAAATGGGAAGGGTATTTCTGAAATTGAAGGCTCAAAATTGTGTGAGCAGGAGAGGGGGAGGTGACCTTTTATAAGGGAGGATTGAGCTACCTTTGGAATTATAAGAAATATTAATTTATATTAAATTCAAAACCCACTTAAAAACCTCCAAAAATGACTCAATGAGAAGATGAGATGAGATAGGGTTGTAATCTCATCAACCAATAAAATTTAGACATGTTTTGAATTTATTATAATCCTTATCAAATTGATTTATCCTTATACAATCTATTTAATTTTATTTGTGGTAATAATATTCTAAATTTTAAATTGGTATAAATAATTACTTATGTGTTGTGAATTAAACATAATTGGATATATGATGACATTTTAGACCATATAAATATAAATTTATAATTTTTAAATATTTTTTTTATTTATAAACAATTTTATAATATGTTATTTTTATAAAATAACAATAGTGTCATTTTTTGACACTATTAATTTATTTAAATTTAAATAAAATCTACACAAAGGATATATTCGAACCGAAATATTTAATAGATTCCTAACATGTCATATTCCTATATAAAATTCGTGGATCACATTAAATAGTTCATATAATATTTATTTTAATATTTTTAAAACCATTTAATTGATATTGAAATTAATAAAATAATTTCAACATTACTATTGTGTCATCATTAATCATAATTATTTAATCTGTAAAAAATTTAAATAAATTTACATGATGTAGATAATTTTATTATATTATTAGATACTATTCATGTTGGAAGATTTATGAAGTTTATCACAAAATTATAATTATTACACTTATAGGATATAAGAGATTGACATGTTGTCACTTTCTTTGGTTTTAATTATAATTATATCATTTTCAATGTCAATAGGCCATGAAACGAATATATTTTTACCCTTACGTGATATGATTCAACCTTTATTCATCCAATAGAATTTTGGTAGGTGTTAGGATAATTTTATAATCATATTTTTACCCTTAATTACCCGATTTTCCTTTAACTAAAGTAAATAAAAATTACCATAGTTAATATTCATAATGTCAAAAATATTGAACTATTAACATAATTTGAACCCACTAACTCAAATTATGGAATCAAATTTTCAAAATTATAATCACAGAAGTTGTATTAATTAATTTAAAATTAATCCCGTTATTAAGAAAACGGTTTTTAAAAGTTAAATCATTGGCAAGGATTGAAATTTTTTTACCTTTTAATTCAACATAAAATTAATGGTAATGACATGAATTATATTAAATGGTAAAAATATATTCTATTTATACTTTAAAACCATTAAATTTTATCATTTATCCATCTAGATTATCATGATGAAAAAAGTTGTTTTATGATAAAATTAGCGTATTTTTACTATTCATCAAAATGTGAAAGTTATCAAAAAAGTATCAAAAATTAATCCAAAGTAAATTTTTATATCCTGATTCAAAAGAAGAAGTTTATTTTGTAAAATTTAATTTATAAACTTTTCAAAAATTATATTTAAAATTGGTGTTCCATCAAAAGGCAGTAAAACAGCATTTTTTGAAAAATACATCTTTTATCCGAAAAAATTATTTTGTTTTCATATCTAATTCTAGAATATGTGTAAGCTGAATTATAATGTTATAAAATTACAAATTCCATTAATACTATTCATAATGGCTAGTTCATAATATTATAATAATATATCATTGTTTAGTGAAACTCGGTATTGCGTACAACGCAAGCTATCGACGAAGGTTTCTCTTGCATGTAATGCAAGCCAAGACAGTATTGTGTGTAGTGAAAGATTCTCTTCGTGTTTCTTATAACATAAGACAAAAAAAATTATTTCTCATAAAATATCAGGGTGTTACATTTTACCTCCCTTAAAAAGATTTTCTCCCTCAAAATTCATCACTTCGTAACAAACAGAAGAGGATACCTCTCCCTCATCATATCCTCAAGTTCCCATGTAGCTTCTTCTAATTGGTGATTCCTCCATAAAACATTAACCAAGTGAGTGGTCTCGTTTCGTAGAACATTTTTTCTATGATCATGAATCTCTCTTGGTTGTTCGTCATAAGAAATATCCTGCTTCAGCGGTACAACTTCTGAGCTTAGTACATGTGAAGGATCAGGTATGTACTTTCTCAGGAGAGATACATGGAACACATCATGAACATGAGAGAGATTTGGTGGAAGAACCAATCGGTAAACTACCTTCCCAACACAATCCAGTATTTGAAAAGGACCAATATACCTAGGGCTTAACTTTCCCTTCCTTCCAAATCTCAATACTCTCTTCCAAGGAGATATTCATAAGAACACTTTATCACCCACTTTAAACTCTAGGTCTTTTCTTCGGTTATGGGAATAACTTTTTTCTCGACTCTGAGCTGCACTTATGTGTTGTTGAATAGATCGGACCTTTTATACTATCTGATGAACAAGATCGTGTCCTAATAGATTTCTTTCCCTAACATCATCCCAGGAAGTTGGAGTTATGCATTTCTTTCCATAGAGAGCTTCATAAGGATCCATCTGAATACTGGAATGAAAGATATTATTATAAGAAAATTACACCAATGGTAGATGCTGATCCCAATCACCTTTGAAATCCATAGAGAAAGTTCTCAACATGTCTTCCAATGTTTGAATTTTCCTCAATGACTGATCGTCTGTCTGAGGATGATAAGCAGTGATGAAACTCAACTTTGTATCCAGAGTATGCTGAAGACATCCCCAAAACATTGAGGTAATACTCGGATCCTGATCAGATATAATGGAAAGTGGTACTCCATGAAATATTAACACTTCCTTCACATATATCCTAGAAAGATGATCAAGAGGGAAATCCTCTCTAATAGCAATGAAGTGATCCGACTTCGTAAGATGACAAATTATAACCCAGATAGCATTATTGCAATTGGATGTTTTGGGAAGTCTAGTGACAAAGTCCATAGTGATGTTTTCCCATTTTAATTCTGGTATGGGTAATGGTTGTAACATCCCCTTAGACTACTATCTCTCAGCATTATCTTTCTGACAAACCAAGCATCAAGAGACATATTCAACAACATCTATTTTCATGTCATCCCACCAGAAGTACTCCTTCAGGTCCCTATACATATTCATGCTTCCAGGTTGAATAGATAATGTGAAAATATGAGCATCATCCAATATTTCCTCCTTTAATTCTGGGATGGGAGGAACACAATCCTGATTCCTAAACCTTATTATTTCATCACAATCAATGTGGAATTCTAGAAAATTTCTCATCTTCTTTTTTAACTCAAAATCTTCTTTCCATTCCTCTTTAATCTTCACATGTATAGATGGATGAACATTCATTTGAGAAAGATAAGATTTTTTCCCTTCCATTATAATTCCAAGATCCATCCTTTGTAAATCCATAAATATTTGATCTTTTGTAATCCTCATCATGGATAAGCTAGTATGTCCTTGTCAACATAATGTGCATGCTGCCTTGTTTACTTTCCCAGGGTGGTAATGAATTGAGCATTTGTAATCCTTAATCAGCTACACCGATCATCTTTGGTGCATATTCAGATCATTTTTTGTGAAAATATACTTTAAACTTTTATAATGAGTATAAATATCACACCTTTCACCATAAAGATAGTGCCTCCAAATCATTAATGCAAAGATTACCACACCTTACTCCAAAACATGAGTTTGGTAATTTTTCTCATGGATTTTCAACTATCGTGAGGCATAATTTATCACCATATCGTTTTGCCGGAGAACACAGATGCACTAGATAACCTTTTTTTAACTCCATGAAATTCTCTTCACACTCCTCCATCCAAACGAACTTAACTCCTTTTCATGTCAACCTGGTGAGTTAATTAGATAATCATGAAAACTCTTTCACAAAACATCGATAATATCCAGCCAACCCAAGAAAACGTCGGATCTCAATTATTGTTGTTGGTCTCAATAATCATTCGATAACCTCTATTTTTGCTGGATCCATAGATATACCCTCTTTTGAGATTATGTAACCCAAAAATGAAACTTTTTGAATCCAAAATTCGCACTTGGTAAATTTGGCATAATTCTTCTCATTTGTTAGGGTATTTAATACAATTCTCAAGTGATCTTCATTTTCTTACTTGCTCTTTGAAGAGACAAGAATATAATCTATAAAGACTATCACAAACTGATCATGATAGTCACTAAAGACTCTATTCATTAGATCCATGAGGATAGTAGCGGCATTAGTAAGACCAAATGACATCACTATAAATACACAGTGTCCATACCTTGTATGAAAAACTCTCTTTAGTATATCCTCCCTTTTGACCCTTAAATGATGATACCATGAACGAAGATCAATCTTGGAAAAGTATTGAGCTCCACGTAGTTGGTCAAATAATTCATCAATGCATGGGAGATGGTATTTATTCATTATATTGATCTTGTTACATTCTTGATAATCAATGCAGAGTCTCATTGATCCGTCTTTCTTCTTAACAAAAAATAGGTACTCCCCAAGGTGATGCACTACGGTGTATGAATCCCTTATCAAGATTCTCTTAGAGTTTCTTCTTCAATTCTTGCAACTTAATTGGGGAAATTCTATTAGGTGTCTTCGAAATGGGCATAACACCCGATATGAGTTCTGTTGAAAAATCAACTTCATGATTTGGTGGAAGACCTGGAAATTCCTCTGGGAAGACATCATCAAACTCTCGTACAATGGGAATATTCTTAATTGTGAGTTTATCTCATACCATTTGATATAAATAACATTAATTTATAGGTATCAAGACCCATAATATGGAAGAAATTTCCACTGGAAGGTTATATTCATCCTTGCAGCGATATATGATCATAGATTGGTCAAGAATATGAAATGTGACTTCCCTTCTTTGGAAATCTATATGAGCTCCATATAATGAAAGTAAATCCATGCCAAAAATTACATCAAATTGCACTATAGAAAGGATCACAAGATTTTCTGGAAGCAGTTTCCGAAAAACATCAATTGGAGAAGAATTATAAACTTTTGATGCAACCGTTGTACCATTAGGATTTGTCACAGCTAACTCGATAGCTATTTTTTGAGGTAGTACGGAGAAAAACTTAGAGAAATTTTGAGAAATAAAAGAGTGGGTGGATCCAAAATCAAATAAAACATTTTCTTCTTTAGAGTGGATGGTATGTGTACCTTTCACCACTTCGTTGTTATACACCACATCGATGATAAAAATTGCATGTGACTTTATTTTTCTTTGGCCTTAAGAGTTTGTTAACATTGATCATCATCAATAATCCTTCGATTAGGGCATTTATTAGAATAATGACCCATTTCCTTGCACATGTACCATTGAAATTAAGGAGGTTCATTCTGTGTAGCCTTTTTTTGTTCGCATCACTAGACATCTTTTTCCCATCATTGTGGCATTCAAATTCCCGATGAACTTCTTTTCAACATTTGAATCATTTACTTGTCCCTTTAAGAAAAGTCCCTCCATGTTTCTTTCCACACATTGAGCATAATGGAAAACTCATCTTCTTTTCATTTTCGTCTTTAGATTTCCCTTTGAATATCATTTTCCTCTTCTTATCAAACACATATGACTAATGGGTTACTCCAATCTCCATCTCAACCATGAGAGCACATCGAACAATTTCCTCATAGCTATTAAAGTCCATTATGGCTAATGCCCTTTGGAGACATGGTTTTAATCCAATAAAGAGTTGATCGATCTTACTCTCAGGTTGGATGATAATCCCAGAAGCATACCTTGAAATCCTTGTAAAATTTGCTTCATGGGTACCAATAGATTCATCATCTGTATTCTTTAGTTCAGGAAACTCATTCTCTATCATTGTTTGAAGAATACGAGTGATGTACTTATTGAAAAATAAGTTCTTGAACTCGTCCCATTCCATGGAATCAATTTCATCTATTTTCCTCATATTCTTGATAAGATTCCACCATTGATCAGCTTCACATTCCAAACGATATACTGCTAAGATGACATTATCATGATTAGAACATTGAAGAACTGAAAATATATTTTCAGTGGTACTGATCCATTGTTCAACCACTAATGGATCAGTAGACCCGCTGAATGAGGGTGGTCGTTGCCTCATGACGGATTCAAAATAATGTTGCTCCTTCCATTTCTCATTTGGAAGCCCTACATGATTCATTGATTGATAAAGTTGTGTGACCAGGGATACAAGAATTTTCATTCTAGATCCCATAATTTTTAGTTGCTAAGGATGACAATTATTGCATTTCCCGTCACATTCAGCATTAACACAGTTCCGTCGGGTTCCAGCCATTGACTAAAACAAATAAGAATAGTGTAAAAAACACTAATCATAATAGGAAAACCACATAATGAAGAATAAACTTTCACACTCTTGGTCTTATCATAGGTTATTCCTGGCCATTTCTAAAACACTAATATTGTGTTCTATGCTTAGACATATCAATAGGGTTCTTACTAAGGCTTTCACAACCTAGTTTCCAAATCTTGACAATACCTTTCCTCTAATACAAACAAAAATGATCCACACTTAACCTAAATTGTTATTACTTCAAAATTGAAGAATACTTATTTCAACATATAACAAAACCATGATAGGACCGTATAGGTATAGTGTATTTAGAAACTAGTAAACATAAACAACTACTTAATAAATCATCAACATTATCTACCTCTTATTTATTCATAACTAGAGTCCCTTTTAGAATATCCTACTTAATACACTTCTTCCAGACCTGGGGAGAAGAAAAGATACAATAGGGTGAGCTCAAATTCTTATTAAGGGTAGAAGAAAGAAATATCAATCATATAATATTCATAATAACATAAAATTTTGAAAATCTTAACCTGCAAAAGAGATCATAATATCATGACATGGGATAAATCATAGTCGTGAAAAGTAATCCCAATAATTATATCATAAAACATGAAACTTTGTGGAATACACACATAATCATAGAAATTCATTTCATAATAGTCATGACTCATTTCCAAGACTGTCTTAGCTAACAAAGTCCATTTCTGAACCGAGTTCACTTCTCATTCAAGTCATGTATCTCTGAACCAGATTAACTTGTCATTCTAGACATGTCTATCTCATGAGATATAAATCTTTACCCAATGCATTGGAGGGATATATAGGTCCCACCCATCTTATAATGAAACTATTCTTATATGTGCCACAAAATCATATATCATATATCATAGCATAACCCATGTAATAAAAATGTGATTCTTAAACATCATTCCATCACAACATAATACATATATGATAAAAGGAATTCATGAAAATAATTCCATCATAACATAATAAAATCAATTTAATAATATTTATAGAAATGGAACCATATATTATCTTAGATGGAAAATAATTTTGATAAAACATTTGAACTCCATTCTTGAGGAAAATATCCTTTCAACTTCACAAACATTTTTCCTTTCTTAACATGCCATACAATTTTAAACGAAAAATTTAATTAAAAATAAACATAAAACTTGTAAAGGAAGGTTCATGGAAATAATTTTCTATAAAATCATAACAATCCATTCATGATATATAAGTTAAAAAACATTCTTCTCATTCTTTGGTTGAAAAAGTCAAAAAGTATCTCGTACTGAAAATGAAAAAAGATTCCTTTCACATCCCTTACAAAAAAATCACCAATAGGTAAAATTGGATTTAAAAAACTGTAGGAGGATAGAAATAATATTACATATTGAGGAAACATGGAAGTGAATGATGAATATTCCCCAGTAAATTCTGAAGTATAAACAATTTCGGATAAAAATGAGATTGCAAGATTTTCCCTTACCTTAGGTTTGATAGGCTTTGTATGTGTCTGAACCTCTTGTATAATTATTTAAATAATGTCATTGAATTATTCCAAAATCATACTAATTGTTATTATATCATATATGGTCATATTCTTAGCTTCTTATTAGTAATATTTCATTGCTACTTGTTATTCGGGTGTTCATTGCTTTATGTTCTTATGCGTGTTTTGTCGAATAGATTCTTATTACTCTTTTTAGGTTATAGCTACCTCATTTAGATAATGGTATTAGAATAATATATATCATATATATTCATTCGATTCATTTATATAATCATTATTCATTGAAGATCATGTAGAATGAGTCGCATCACTTTGTGGAGATGTTTGGTCGTACGTATGCACGGGCGATGATATCATTCCCACAATTATATGAATGTAATTGAAGATGATGATAGAATTTCATAGAATCATTATAATATTATAATAATCATATATAGTTATTATTTACAACATTATAACCATCCAAGTAAGGTATTTGTGGAAAACTGATTACACCAAGGCGTGGAGACGGTATTCTGTACGTATGCACGCACTGTGATTTTGTTTTCCGTAGGATGGATAGAAGGTGAAACCAGGTTGTTTAATATATATAATAGAATGTAAGTATATGAGTGATACTAATGTTATTACTTTATAATGAAACAAATAAATAAGATAAAGTTGAATAAGAAAGAAACATGAAATATTCGGTAGAAGAGATTACTTATTCCTCGACGTGCCTCTTTTAAACATCCTCTTAGGGCACTAGAGTAGGTCTTTTTAGAAGACCAAAACTTCTATGATATAACTACATATGTTGAGAAGATAAATGGTAAGGGTATGGCTGTAACACCCGAGACTTTTATGTTATATAAATCATCAAAGGAATATTTTTCTACACAACACTTTCTTGGCTTGCTTTACACGAAATCGCAACCTTCCTGGATAGCTTGCGTCGTACGCAATACCGAGTTTCACTAAACAACGATATGCTATTAAAATATTACTAAAACTAGTCGTTATGAATAGTAATAACCACTTTTTGAAATTTTATAAATTTTATTTTTTAAAATGGACTTCATTTTTGGATTCTGAATATCGAAATTAGCCTAGGGTGAAATTTTAGTATTTTTCTGAAAACGTTCAATTTTTGATGAATAGTGAAACCACTAAGTGGTAGTTAAAAAACAGAATTTTCATAAAACATAATTTTACCGCTTCTGTGAGTAGAATTTCAAAAATCCGAGAGACAAGGTTGATGTCAGTAAGTATAATGTGGTCCAATGAGATGAAAATAAATTTTTGGTGAATAGTAACTTTTTACTTTTTTTACCATGGTTAAAAGTAAATAGGGTAATTAAGGGTAAAGATGATGTTATTATTACCCTAACACATGTCCTAATTCTATTGGACAACTGTAGTTTGACCAAAAACAAACTTAGGAATAACATATGGCCATTTTGGCCCACTTGGATTAGATTAGGACATTTATTATTAATTTATTTAAAGAAGGGTTAAAATAGTTAAAATCAATGTTTAATAAGTAAATAATTTTTAATATGGGGATAAACATAAGATAAATTCAACTATAAATATTAATTATAAAGATAAAAATATTTCCTACATAATGGTATTTTATTTGTAATTTTTAGACATTAAATAATTTAATTTAATTATGACACAAAGATGATGCAGTAATTATCTTATTAATAAATTATTGACATAACTAATGTTATAAATACCGAAATAAATGTAATATTAGACTTTTTATGAATACCACTAATTTTCTAGATTAATATTCCATGTTATTATTAATTTAATTAACTTGGTTCTAACTAATAATTCTGTTATGATTTTCGCAAAAATCAATTACTAAATAGTGTCAAAATTGACATAAAATAGTTTTTAAAACAAATATTATATTAGTAATTGTTATTTTATTCCTAAAAATATATGGTTCGGCCAAATGACTTAGATAAGGTTATATATATTAATAATAAACAACTTGGTGTTCGTTTGTCTTCTTATAGTAATTTTATTAGCCTTATAATATAAGAACACAAGAAGACATGGTAAAAGTAAAATTATTTAACTTACTGTTAAATCTAAATGATAAGGTTAAAACAGGAACCTAAACTTGTCTAAATTGTATTGGATTAGAGGAGTTTTACCCATACCCACCTTATCTTCGGAATATATCAATTTGGAGATATTTAAAACCGAACATGGCTTTATAATAAAATAATATTTTTAGTTTTCCCAAAGGTGCCCCTTTCCTCCCTTATAAAAGGGCACCTCATCCCTCTCTTCCTCACACCACTTTGAGCATTCAAACTCGGCCAACCCCTGCCACATTCTCCTCTCCACTTCCCTAGAGACATCCTAGAGGTCCTCGTCTTCTTCAAAGACAAATTTTAGTGCCCTAAAAGAAGGTCTCAAAGAAGAACTTCAAAGAAGAGGTAATGTCTGTTACCGATTCATTCATCTTTATTTCTTCTTCCACTTCTTCTTATTTAGTTGTTTCATTACGAAGTAATAACATCAGTATCACTAATATACTGATATGTTATTATAAGTATGAAACAACCCTATTTCACCATCTATCCATCCTACGGAAAAATAAATCACCGCGCGTGCGTACGTACGAAATACCGTCTCCACACCGTGGCGTAATCTATTTTACACCACCACCTTACTTGGATGGGAATAATGGTGTAAATAATTACCATATATGACTATTATAAAGTGATATTGATTCTGAAATAGTATACATATACTCCAATACAATTCCACGATCATAGGAACGATATCATCACTCGTGCGTATATACGGAATACTGTCTCTGCGATGTGATGTGACTCGTTCTACATGATCTTCATTTTATAATGATTATATAAATGAATTGAATGAATGAATATGATAAATATTACACTAATACCATTCTGGAAATGATATATCGATAACCTAAAGAGAAGAATAAGAATTTATTCGACAAGACACGCATAAGAACAAAAAGTTATAAACACCGGAATAAAAAGTAGAAATGAAATATTACTACTAAGAAGCTAAGAATATGACCATATATGATATCATAAAAATATTTATGATTCTGTAATAAGTAAATAACATTATTTAAATCATTATACAGGAGGTTTGGACACTTACGAAGAAAAATGGACCTAAGGTAAGGGAAATATCACAATCTCATTTTTATCCGAGATTGTTTATACTTTAGTATTTACTGGGGTGTATTTTATCATCCACATCCATGTTTCCTCAATATGTAATATTTACATCATTCTACAATATTTTATATCAAATTTTACCCTTCGGTGAGTTTTTATTAAAAGATATGAAAGGAATCTTTTGTCGTTTTTCGTACGAGGTACTTTTTGACTTTTCCGACAAAAGTATGAGAAGAATGTTTTCTTTTAACTTATACGGCATGAATGGATTTTTAAAACATTACTTCCAAGAAGCTTCCTTTACAAGTTTTCAAGTTTATTTTTAATCAACTTCTTTTAGTTTAGAATTATATGACATGTTAAGAAAGGAAATGTTTTTTTGAAGTAGAAATGATATTTTCCTCAAGAATGGAGTTCAAGTGTTTTATCAAAATTATTTTCTATCTAAGTTAATATAGGGTTCTGTTTCTATCCCTATTATTACATTGATTTTATTATGTTGTGATGGAATTATTTTTATGAATTTCTTTATCCTATATGAATTGTTTTATGATGTCATGATGTTTGAGATTCCCATTTTTATTACATGGGTTATGCAATTATGTATGATTTATGATTTTGTGGCACACATAAGAATGGTATCATTATGAGATGGGTGGGACCTATATCTCCCTCCAATGCATTGGGTAAAGATTTTATATCTCATGAGATATACATGGCTGGAATGGTAGGTTATACCGGTTCTGTGAAACAGGACTGAAACGAGGGTGACTCTGTTCAGAATGGGACATTGTCCACTAAGATAGTCTTGGCAATGAGTCTCGACTAATAAGAAATGATTCTCTATGATTATGTGTGTATGCCAAAAAGTTTCATGTTGTAAGTTATGATTATTGTGATTACATTTCACTGCCATGATTTATCCCATGTTATGAAATTATGATCTCTTTTGCAGGTTAAGATTTCCAAAAGTTATGTGCTTGAGTATACGATGTGATTGATATTTCTTTTGTTTACCCTTACTGAGCATTTGAGCTCACCCTTTTGTATGTTTTCTTTACCCAGGTCAGGAAGAAGGTTATTAAGTAGGATATGAAAAAAAGGGACTCTATATATGATGAAATAAGTGGGAGGAAAAGTTGATGCTTTATGAACCAATTGTTTATGTTTCCCAGTTTCTAAAGACACTATACTTATACGGTCCTTTCGTGGTTTTGTTATATTTTGTAATAAGTATGCTTCAATTTTGAAGTATTAACAATGTATGTAAAGTATGGGTCTTTATAGTTGGTATCATAGGAAAGGTATAGTCAACCTTTGGAAACTAGGATGTGAACGCCTTAGTAAGAACCCTAAGGATATGTCTAAGCATAGAACACAATCTCAGTGTTTTAGAAATGGCCATGAATAACCTAGGATAAGACCTTAAGTGTGAAATTTTATTCTTGATTATGTGGTTTTCCTATTATAATTACTGTTGCTCACACTATTCTTCTTGGTTTTAGTCAATGGCTGGAACCCGAAGGAATCGTGTTAATGTGGAATGTGACGGGTAATGCAATGATTGTGCTGCTGAGCAACCAAACGTTATGGGAGCTGGAATGAAAAATCTTGTATCCATTCTCACACAACTTTCTCAATCTATGAATCATGCAAGACTTACAAACGAGCAAAGGAAGGAGCAACATTCTGTTGAATCCTTCATGAGGCAGTGTCCACCTTCTTTCAGCGGGTCTACTGGTCCATTAGTTGCTGAAAAATGGATTAGTACTACTGAAAAGATATTTTCAGTTCTTCAATGTTCTGAGCATGATAAATTTATCTTAGCAGTATATCGTTTGGAAGGTGAAGCTGATCAATGGTGGAATATTATCAAGAATACGAGGCAAAGGGATGAAATTGAGTCCACGGAATGGGACGAGTTCAAGAACTTACTTTTCAATAAGTACTTCCCTCGTATTCTCCGAACAAAGATGGAGAAAGAGTTTCTTGAACTGAAGAAAAAGGATGATGAATCTGTTGGTACCTATGAAGCAAATTTTACAAGACTTGCAAGGTACGCTTCTGGTATTATTATCCAACCTAAGAGTAAGATCGATCGATTCTTTAGTAGCTTAAAACCAAGTCTTCAAAGGGCCTTAGCCATAAGGGACTTCAATAGCTATGAAGAAATCATTTGATGTGCTCTTAAAGTTGAGATGGAGATTGGAGTAACCCATCAGTCATATGGGTTTGATAAGAAGAGGAAAATGGAATTCAAAGGAAAATCTAAAGATTACACTGAAAAGAAGATGAACTTTCCCTTATGCTCAAAGTGTGGAAAGAAACATGGAGGGAGTTGTCTTAAAGGGACAAGTAAATGATTCAAATGTGGAAAGGAAGGTCCTCGGGCATTTGAATGCCGCGATGATGGGAAAAAGATATCTAATGATGCAAACAAAGGAAGGGATACACAGAATGAACCCACTACACTTCAATGTTTCATGTGCAAGGAGATGGGGAATAATTCTAATAAATGACCTAATCCAAGGGTTGATGATGATGGTCGACGTCAACAAACTCTTAAGGCTAAAGACAAAGGAATGTCACATGCAATTTCTATCAGCGATGTGGAGTACGATAACGATGTGGTAAAAGGTACACTTACCATCCACTCTAAAGTTGAAAATGTTTTATTTGATTCTGGATCCACCCACTCTTTTATTTCTGAAGAATTTTCAAAGGTTATCACCGTATTACCTCAACAATTAGATGTTGAGTTAGTTGTGACAACACCTAATCGCACAACAGTCGCATCAAAAGTTTATAATTCTTCTCCGATCGAAGTTTGTGGGAAAGTGCTTCCTGCCAATATTGTGGTCTTTCCTATAGTGGAATTTGATGTGATTCTTGGCATGGATTGGCTTTCTCTACATGGAGCTCATATCAATTTCCAACGAATGGAAGTCACATTTCATATTCCAGATCAATCTATGATCATCTATAGATGCAAGGATGAACATAACCTTCCAGTGGAAATTTCTTCCATTTTATGGGTATTGATTCCACTAAATGAAGGTTATTTATCTCAAATGGTTTGTGAGAAACTCATGATTAAGAATATGACCATTGTACGAGAGTTTTATGATGTCTTTCCGAAGGAATTAATGGGTCTTACACCAAATCGTGAAGTTGAGTTTTCAATAGAACTCGTACAAAGTGCTTTGCCTATTTCAAATACACCTTATAGAATGGCCCCAATTGAGTTGCAGGAATTGAAGAAGAAACTACAAGAGAATATTGATAAGGGGTTCATACGGCCTAGTGCGTCACCTTGGGGAGCACCTGTTCTGTTTGTTAAGAAGATAGATGGATCAATGAGACTCTGCATTGATTATCGAGAACTTAACAAGATCACTATCAAGAACAAATATCCTCTCCCACGCATTGATGACTTATTTGACCAACTACGAGGAGCTCAATACTTTTCCAAGATTGATCTTCATTCAGGGTATCATCAATTAAGGGTCAAAAGGGAGGATATACCGAAGACGGATTTCCGTACAAGGTATGGACACTATGAATTTATAGTGATGCCATTTGGTCTTACTAATGGCCCTGCTATCTTCATGGATCTAATAAATAGTGTCTTTAGAGACTATCTTGATCAATTTGTGGTAGTATTTATAGACGATATTCTTGTCTATTCAAAGATCAAGGAAGAACATGATGATCACTTGAGAATTATATTGAAGACCCTGAGAAAGGAGAAGCTTTATGCCAAAATTACCAAGTGTGAATTTTGGCTTCAAAAAGTTCCATTTTTGGGTCACATAATCTCAAAAGAGGGGATATCTGTGGATCCAGCAAAAACAGAGGTTATCGAAAGATGGTCGAGACCAACAACAGTAACTGAGATCCGAAGTTTTATTGGTTTGGCTGGATATTATCGACGTTTTGTGAATGATTTTTCACGATTATCTAATCCACTCACCAAGTTGACTCAGAAAGGAGTTAAGTTTGTTTGGACGGAGGAATGTGAAGAAAATTTCAAGGAGTTGAAAAGAAGGTTATCCAGTGCACCTGTGCTCACATTGCCTTGTAGTGGAGAAAGGTTTGTGATCTATAGTGATGCATCCAAGAAGATATTGGGGTGTGTTCTTATGAAAAATGATATGGTGATAGATTATGACTCACGACAGTTGAAAATCCATGAGCAAAATTACCCAACACATGCTTTGGAGTTAGCTGTAGTAATATTTGCATTAAAGATTTGGAGGCATTACCTTTATGGTGAAAGGTGTGATATTTATACTGATCATAAAAGTTTAAAGTATATTTTCACACAAAAGGAGCTGAATATGAATCAAAGAAGATGGTTGGAGCTAATTGCAGATTATGACTCCTCAATCCATTACCACCCTGGGAAATCAAACAAGGAGGCAGATGCATTAAGATGACAAGACCATGCCAGTTTATCCATGATGAGGATCACAAAAGATCCAATATTTATGGATTTACAAAGGATGGATCTTGGAATTATAGTGAAAGGGGAAAAATATTATCTTTCTCAAATGAATGTTCAACCATCTATATATGTGAAAATTAAAGAGGCACAGAAAGAAGATGTCGAGTTACAAAAGAAGGTGAGAAATGTTCCTGAATTCAACCTTGATTGTGATTGGATAATAAAGTTCAGGAATCGGGTTTGTGTTCCTCCCATCCCCGAATTAAAGATGGACTTGCTGGATGAGGCGCATAGTTCTTCATTCTCTATTCATCCTGGAAGCACGAAGATGTATAGGGACCTGAAAGAGTACTTCTGGTGGGATGACATGAAAAGAGATGTTGCTGAATATGTCTCTCGATGCTTGGTTTTTTAACAAGTTAAAGCTGAGAGACAGAAGTCTAAGGGGATGTTACAAACATTAACCATACCCGAATGGAAATTGGAAAACATCACTATGAACTTTATCACAGGACTTCCTAAAACATCCAAAGGCAATAATGTTATCTGGGTCATAGTTGATCGTCTTACAAACTCTGCACACATCATTTCTATTAGAGAGCATTTCTCTCTGGATCAGCTTGCCAGGATATATGTAAAGGAAGTGGTAAGATTGCATGGAGTACAACTTTCTATTATATCTAATCAGGATCCGCGATTTACCTCGAATTTCTGGCGAAGTATTCAGCTTACTCTGGATACAGAGTTGAGTTTCAGCACTGCTTATCATCCTCAGAAAGACGGTCGGTCTGAGAGAACAATTCAAACCCTTGAAGATATGCTGAGAGCTTGCTCTATAGATTTCAAAGGTGGTTGGGATAAACATCTACCTTTGGTAGAATTTTCTTATAATAATAGCTTTCACTCCAGTATTCAGATGGCTCCTTATGAAGCTCTCTATGGAAAGAAATGCAGGACTCCAACTTGCTGGGATGAAGTTGGGGAAAGAAATCTATTAGGACCTGATCTCGTTGATGAAATGGCAGAAAAGTTCAGATCTATTCAACAACACATAAGAGCAGCTCAGAGTCGACAGAAAAGTTATGTCGACAACCGAAGAAAAGACCTAGAGTTTGAAGTGGGTGATAAAGCGTTCTTACGAATATCTCCCTAGAAGAGGGTTATGAGATTTGGAAAGAAGGGGAAGTTGAGCCCCAGATATATCGGTCATTTCGAAATACTGGATCATGTTGGGAAGGTAGCTTACCAATTGGCGCTTCCACCGAATCCCTCTCAAGTTCACGATGTGTTCCATGTATCACTCCTAAGAAAGTACAAACCTGATCCTTCACGTGTACTCAGCTCAGAAGTTGTACTGTTGGAGCAAGATCTTTCTTATGAAGAACAACCGATACAGATTCTGGATCATAGAAAAAAAGTCCAACGAAATAAGACCACTCGATTGGTGAAAGTTTTATTGAGGAACCCCCAATTAGAAGAATCTACATGGGAACTTGAGGGTATGATGAGAGAGAGGTATCCTCATCTGTTTGTTACAAAGTGACAAATTTCGAGGGAGAAATTCATTTTAAGGGGGGTAGAATGTAACACCTGATACTTTTATGTTATATAAATAATCAAAGGAATGTTTTTCTACACAACACTTGATTGGCTTGCTTTACACGAAATCACGACCTTCCTCGATAGCTTGTTTCGTACGCAATACCGAGTTTCACTAAACAACGATATGATATTAAAATATTATTAAAACTAGCCGTTATGAATAGTAATAACCACTTTTTGAAATTTTATAAATTCTATTTTTCAAAATGGACTTCATTTTTGGATTCGGAATATCGAAATTAGCCTAGGGTGAAATTTTGGTATTTTTCTGAAAACTTTCAATTTTTTATGAATAGTGAAACCACTAAGTGGTAGTTAAAAAACTGAATTTTTCATAAAACGTAATTTTACCGCTTCTGTGAGTGTAATTTCAAAAATCCGAGAGACATGGTTGATTTCAGTAAGTAAAATGTGGTTCAATGAGATGAAAATAATTTTTTGGTGAATAGTAACTTTTTACTTTTTTTACCATGGTTAAAAGTAAATAGGGTAATTAAGGGTAAAGATGATATTATTATTACCCTAACACATGTCCTAATTCTATTGGACAAGTGTAGTTCGACCAAAAACAAACTTAGGAATAAAATATGACCATTTAGGCCCACTTGGATTAGATTATGACATTTATTATTAATTTATTTAAAGAAGGGTTAAAATAGTTTAAATCAATGTTTAATAAGTAAGTAATTTTTAATATGGGGTTATACATAAGATAAATTCTATTATAAATATTCATTAGAAAGATAAAAAGATTTCCAACATAATGGTATTTTATTTGTTATTTTTTAGACATTAAATAATTTAATTTATTTATGACACAAAGATGATGCAGTAATTATCTTATTAATGAAATATTGACATAATTAATGTTATAAACACCAAAATAAATGTAATTTGAGACTTTTTATGAATAACACTAATTTTCAAGGTTAATATGACATGTTAGTATTGATTTAATTAACTTTGTTCTAACTAATAATTCTGTTATGATTTTCTCAAAAATCAATTACTAAATAGTGTCAAAATTGACATAAAATAGTTTTTAAAACAAATATTATATTAGTAATTGTTATTTTATTCCTAAAAATATATGGTTCGGAAAAATGACTTAGATAAGGTTATATATATTAATAATAAACAACTTGGGGTTCGTTTGGATTCTTATAGTTAGTTTATTAACCATATAGTATAAGAACACAAGAAGACATGGTAAAAGTAAAATTATTTAACTTAATGTTAAATCTAAATGATAAGGTTAAAATAGGAACCTAAACTTGTCTAAATTATATTGGATGAGAGTATTTCGACCCATCCCCACCTTAGCATCTAAATATTTCAATTTGGAGCTATTTAAAACTGAACTTGACTTTATAAGAAAATAATATTTTTAGTTTTCTCAAAGGTGCCCCTCTCCTCCCTTATAAAAGGGCACCTCCTCCCTCTCTTCCTCAAACCACTTTGAGCCTTCCAGCTCGGACAACACCTGCCACATTCTCCTCTCCACTTCCCTAGATACATCCTAGAGGTCCAGGTCTTCTTCAAAAACCAATTTTAGTGCCCTAAAAGAAGGTCTCAAAGAAGCACTTCAAAGAATAGGTAATGTCCGTTACCGATTCTTTCATCTTTATTTCTTCTTCCACTTCTTCTTCTTTAGTTGTTTCATTATGAATTAATAACATAATTATCACTCATATACTGATATGTTATTATAAGTATGAAACAAACATATTTCACCATCTATCCATCCTACGGAAAAAGAAATCATCGCGCATGCGTACGTATGGAATACCGTCTCCACGCCGTGGTGTAATCTATTTTCCACCACCACCATACTTGGATGGGTATAATGGTGTAAATAATGACCGTATATGACTATTATAAAGTGATATTGATTCTTAAATAGTATACATATACTCCAATACAATTCCACGATCATAGGAACGATATCATCACTCGTGCGTACGTACGGAATACCGTCTCCACGATGTGATGCCACTCGTTCTACATGATCTTCATTTCATAATGATTATATAAATGAATTGAATGAATGAATATGATATATATTACACTAAAACCATTCTGTAAATGATGTATCTATAACCTAAAGAGAAGAATAAGAATTTATTCGACAAGACCCGCATAAGAACAAAAATTTATAAACACCCGAATAACAAGTCGAAATGAAATATTACTACTAAGAAGCTAAGAATATGACCATATATGATATCATAAAAATATGTATGATTCTGGAATAAGTCAATAACATTATTTAAATCATTATACATGAGGTTCGGACTCTTACGAAGCAAAACGGACCTAAGGTAAGGGAAATATCACAATCTAATTTATATCTAAGATTGTTTATACTTTAGTATTTATTGGGGTGTATTTTATCATCCACATCCATTTTTACTCAATTTGTTATATTTACATCATTCTAAAATAGTTTATATAAAATTTTACCCTTCGGTGAGTTTTTAGTAAAAGATATGAAAGGAATCTTTTATCGTTTTTCGTACGAGGTACTTTTTGACTTTTCCGACAAAAGTACGAGAAGAATGTTTTCTTTTAACTTATACGACATGAATGGATTTTTAAAACATTATTTCCAAGAAGCTTACTTTAAAAGTTTTCATGTCTATTTTTAACCAACTTCTTTTAGTTTAGAATTGTATGACATGTTAAGAAAGGAAAAGTTTTTTTTGAAGTAGAAATTATATTTTCCTCAAGAATGGAGTTCAAGTGTTTTATCAAAATTATTTTCCATCTATGTTAATATAGGGTTCTGTTTCTATCCCTATTATTAAATTGATTTGATTATGTTGTGATGGAATTATTTCTATGAATTCCTTTATCCTATATGAATTGTTTTATGATGTCATGATGTTTGAGATTCCCATTTTTATTACATGGGTTATGCAATGATGTATGATTTATGATTTTGTGGCACAAATAAGAATGGTATCATTATGAGATGGGTGGGACCAATATCTCCCTCCAATGCATTGGGTAAAGATTTTATATCTCATGAGATAGACATGGCTGGAATGGTAGGTTATACCGGTTCAGTGAAACATGACTGAAACGAGGGTGACTCGGTTCAGAAAGGGACTTTGTCCACTAAGATAGTCTTGGAAATGAGTCTTGAATAATAAGAAATGTTTCTCTATGATTATGTGTGTATGCCATAAAGTTTCATGTTTACAGTTATGATTATTGTGATTACATTTCACCGCCATGATTTATCCCATGTTATGAAATTATGATCTCTATTGCAGGTTAAGATTTCCAAAAGTTATGTGCTTGTGTATACGATGTGATTGATATTTCTTTTGTTTACCCTTACTAAGCATTTGAGCTCACCCTTTTGTATGTTTTCTTTCCCCAGGTCAGGAAGAAGGTTATTAAGTAGGATATGCCAAAAAGTGACTCTAGATATGATGAAATAAGCGGAAGGAAAAGTTGATTCATTATGAACCAGTTGTTTATGTTTCCCAGTTTCTAAAGACACTATACCAATACGGTCCTTTCGTGGTTTTGTTGTATGTTGTAATAAGTATGCTTCAATTTTTAAGTATTAACAATGTATGTAAAGTATGGGTTGTAATAATGTGCTGATCTTGAAGGCTCAAAATTGTGTGAGGAGGAGAGGGAGGAGGTTCCCTTTTATAAAGGAGGAGAGGGGAACATTTGGAATTATAAGAAATATTAATTTCTAATAAATTCCAACCCCACCTAAAAACATCAAAAAATTTCTCAATTTGAAGATGAGATTCTATAGGCTTGTAATATCATCATCCAATTAAATTTATACATGTTTTTAATTTATTTTAACCCTAATCAAATTGACTTATCCTTTTTTTATCTATTTAATTTTATTTCTGTTAATAATATTGTAAATTTTAAATTGTTATAAATAATTACTTATGTGTTGTGAATTGTCTATAATTGGATAATTTAATACATTTTAAACCATATAAATTTAAATTTATAATTTTTAAATATTTTTGTGATTTTTAAACAATTTTATAATATGTAATTTATATAATATAACAGTACTGCCAATTTTGACATTATTAATTTATTTGAATTTAAATAAAATATACATAAAGGATATATTAAAAAAAATTAATAGATTCCTAAATTTTCATATTCCTCTAAAAAATTCGTGTATCACATTAAAAAGTTCATATTATATTTATTTTAATATTTTTAATACCATTTATTTGATATTTTATTTAATAAAATATTTTTAACGTCACTATTGTTTCATTATTAATGATTATTATTTATTCCCTAAAAATTCAAAATAAATTCACATAGTGTATACAATATTATTATATTTATTTACACTATTCATGTTTGAAGTTATATAAAGTTTATCACTAAATTAAAATTATTACACTTATAGGATATAAGAGAGTGACATGTTGTCACTTTCATTGGTTTTAATTGTATTTATATCCTTTTCATTGTCAATAGTCCATGAATAAAATCTATTCTGACCGTTTGATGATATGGGTCGACTTTTATTCATCCAATAGAATTTTGGATTGTGTTTGGGTAATTTTATAATCTTATTTTTACCTTTAATTACCTGATTTACCATTAAATGTAGTAAATAGAAATTACCGTAGTTATTATTCATAATGTCAACAAAATTAACCAATTAACATAATTTGGCCCCACTGAATCCAAATGTGGAATCCATTTTTTAAAATTCATAACACTGAAGTCGTAGTAATTAATTTAAAATTAATCCCATTGTTAAGAAAATGGTATTTAAAAGTTAAAACATTGTCAAAGATTGAAATGTTTTTACTATGAATTCCATATAAAATTAATGGTAATGAAATGAATTATTTTAAATGATAAAAATATATTCTATTTATACTTTAAAACCAATAAATTTTAATATCTAACCATCTAAATTATCATGATGAAAAAATTTGTTTTTAAGAAAAAATTAGTGTATTTTTACTATTTATAAAAATATGAAAGTTAACAGAAAAGTATCAAAAATTAATACAATTTAAATTTGAATATCATGATTCAAAAGAACATGTTTATTTTGTAAAATTTAATTTATAAACTGGTAAAAAATTATATTTAAAATGGGTGCACCATCAAAAGGTGGTAGAACTGCATTTTTTGAAAAATTATACTTTTATCAAAAAAAATTGATTTTGTTTTCACATCTCATTATAAAAAATGTGTGAGATGAATTATAATGTTATAAAATTAAAATTTTAGTTAATACTATTCATAATGTCTAGTTCATAATATTATAATAATATATCATTGTTTAGTGAAACTCAGTATTGCGTACAACGCAAGCTATCAAGGAAGGTTGATCGTGCGTGTAACGCAAGCCAAGACAGTGTTGTTTGTAGTAAAAGATTCTCTTGGTGTTGAAAACAACATAAGACAAAAAAATTATTTTTCATAAAATATCAGGGTGTTACACAGTTCCTCCTAGATATACTAAGATGTACATAGATTATTGGGAGTGTTACAGGTGGGAGGGTATAAAAAGAGATATTGTTGACCTTACTATGAAGTGATTGACATGTCAACAGGTTAAAGAATAGTGGTAGTTACCAAAAGGGATACATCATCCTCTATCGATACCAAAGTGGAAATGGGAAAATATATCCATGGACTTCGTTGTGGGATTACCAAATACTTCTTGAGGAAATAATGAAATTTGGGTTATTATTGATCGATTGACAAAATCTACTCATTTCCTTCCTATTTGCAATACTTTTCCTCTTTATCATGTTTCATGGTCGTATATTAAATAGATGGCCAGGTTGCCTATAGTTCCTCTCTCCATTGTATATGATCATGATCACACGTATACTTATAACTGTTGGAAAGACCTTCAGAAGTTATTTTTTACTGAATTAAATGTTAGTACAGGTTTTCATCCATAATCAGGTGGGAATTCTGAACAAACAATTCAACAATTTGAAGATATTCTATAGGCATTATCAATGGATTTCTAGGGATCCTGGGACCAAAATCTATCATTGGCTGAATTTTTTTTAATAACTTTTTTCATTTAGGTATATAGGTGGGCTTATTTGAGGCACTGTATCAAAATCAGAGTCGAACACCATCTTTTTTGGATGAAGTAGGTGAAAGGAAACTGATGGGACCAGAATTGGTAGAAGAGACGGTAGAAAGAGTTCAATTGATTTAGATGCACATGAAAATAGCTCAGAGCATGTAGAAAAGTTATGTAGAAAACTAAAGGAAGGATCTCTCTTTCAAGGTAGGTGATCATGCCTTTCCCGATGTTTATCTATGAAAAAGTGTGATGTGTTTTGTATAGAAGGTAAAGCTGAGTCTGTGGTTTATTGGACCCTATGATATCCTAGATAATGTTGAATCAGTTGTATACAAAGTTTCTTTACCTCATTTTTTATCCCTATAACACGATGTTTTCATGTTTCAATGTTAATAAAGTATATGCCGGATCCATCTGATGTTTTGAGTCTGGAGGTAGTTCAGTTGGAAGAGAATCTTTCTTATGAGGAACAACCGGTCTAGATTCTTGGACATAAATAGAAATTGTTGCGGAATATGGTAATTAATCATGTAATTGTTTTGTTGAAAAACCATATGCATGAAGAGGAAATGTGGGAATTAGAGAATGCTATGAAGTATAAATACCCCCATTTATTTGATATGTGAATAAAATTGTGAGGATGCAATTTCCAAAAAGGGGGAAGGATGTAACAAACCATGTAATCAAAGAATTTGATAATTTCATATATATTAATATTTTTGGATTAAATATTAATTTTACTTTAAATACGGTTCTAGGTGAGATTGTGTACCTGACACACAATAGTGAGTTTCTTCGAAATCTCATGTTTCCCACAAGGCTTAGTCATACTGAAAAATAATAACATTATTTTATTTTAAATGGTAGTTTACACCAAGTCGTTGTATTGGTGGGAATGGACAGAACTAACTAAAATATGATTATACATGTTGGTTAAATTTTTTTTACATGTATCTAATAAAACATAGAAACATAAAATGTGAATGAATCCAATTTTAAGCCAAAATACTCTAATATTCTTTAAAAGGTCGATTTACTGCTTAGTAATGGTGAACCCTTTTTAAATAATGTTTTTGTCACTTTTATATGTTCTATTTGACAAAATGAAATTCTTTTTTATAATTGGGACATAAAAATTTTATTTGGGTAAATTGTTGTTATTTTTCTGATAAAGATCATTTTAAAAGAATATTGAAAATTACTGCATTTTAAGACAAAACTATCTTTTAATTGGGTTTATTTATAGAGTTATATTTAAATTTAAATTAGTTTTAAAGTGTAATTAGATTATATTTTTAACATTTAATAATATTTTGGTCATTTTAAGTAATTTCAGTTTGATATCAAACATAAACAGATGTCAATATTTTGATAGTTATTATTTTTTAAAAACATGCATTTTGGTTTCGACAATGATAATTAATTTTAAAATAATTTCTGAAACTTCTATATTCTGAATTTGGATAAATTGATTCTATATTTTGAATCAGGAATAGGTAACTTTTATTATACGACATTTGGAATATCAACTTTGTTAAATAAATTATTTACCGTGGTTAATGGTTTAATCTAGTAAATAAGGGTAAAAGGTAATATTATAATAATATTATATTACCCTAACATGTGTCCTAATCCTATTAACCAAAATATTTCCTACCATGGAAATTATTGAGTCAATTTTGGGACCCCAGGGAGAAATTTTTATGTGAAAATGACAATTTATAAAAATTATTTTAATGTTATAGAAAATATCACATAAACATATATCTCATAGTAAAACATTTTCATTTTGGGTTATATAAGTGATATTTTCGACTATAAATATTCATTAGAAAGATAAAACTATTTAATACATCTTTGTAGTTTATTTATAATTTTTAGAAATCATATAAATGAATTTATTTTTGACCCAATGATGATCTAATGATTATCTCATTAATAAAGGTTTCTAATAAATGAGATTATAAATATTATAAATAAATTTATTTTGAAACTTTTTATGCCATAAACATTTTTTATGGATGATTATAACATCGTATATTTAAATTAATTATGTTTTTTCGAATGAATCAAGTTATAATATACATTTTAAAAATCCTTATATGAATAGTTTATAAATTGACATAAATGAGTGCTTCAATCAGTCAATATTTTCTTAGATGATAAAATAGTCTTAAAAATCTAAGACTCGGACAAATGAATAATATGATGTTACTATTTTCATTAATGATACACTTATGGTTCTCTTGGAATTTTATTGTAATTATATTAACCATATAGTATTGATATACAAGTTGAAAATGTAAAAATTAAATTAGTTAACAAAAGGTTAATGAAAAACGATAAGGTTAATTTTTCCCCTTAATAGGTCTAAAAACAACTGGATTAGAGGATTCCGAAAAATAATCACCTTATCTTCTAAATAAATGAGTTCAAGACATTTAAAAATAGAAATTTGGTTTATAATAATATAAATTTTTTAAACTTTCCTAAAGAGAACCTCCTCACCCTTATAAAAAGCCATCACCTCTAACACTTACTCACACCTCTCAATACCCCTTGGATTGAAAAACGCCTAAACAAATAAGATCCCAAAATCCTGATCTTCCACCTGTAAACATTAACTTATTTAGAAGTCACTTCAGTAAATCCTTTTTATTCAATCTAGGGGAGTTACCCAATTTAAATAAACTGACTTCTCTCATGTTCTTTTTTTCTTATCTTTCTTCTCCTACCAATAAAATCTCTTTATTTCAATATTTTATAACAACGCCAGCATCTACAATATACTAGGATCTTATTATGAGGAGTATTCAAACTCAAAATACACTCACCTCCTTCTATTGGATACGAACATACTATTTCTATGGACGGTGAACTACTGTCTCATGAAATGATGATGGTTCAATTATCTCATACCGCCTATTTTGGTAGCCATTAGTATTTCACTATATTAATATGTTATATATATTCTTTTTAAATTGTCTCTATGATTCTATAATTTTCATTTTATAATACCATTCGGGTTTCCATAATGGGTAAAAGATGATAATTTCATTTGAGAAAGTGCGGAATGTCATCCCCTCGAGGTGATATGACTCATTCAAGCCAAATGTGGAACGTATAAAGTATTGTGTTACTGAGATTATATATCATATTAAACTTTAATTACAATATACCAATGTATCATTATGTTTTCATTCCATTAAATACAAAATAGAAATGAAGGAAGTGTTCATGCGTACATACTACTTACTGTCTCCATGGATGGTGCATTTCATTTCTTATCTCCAAATGTTATGCACTGTTATAAATACACACATATATATAAATTATATATATAATATATATGATTTCTAAATTATTATTATCATTTTGGAGATAATTTTGTCTTGACCACATGGACACATTGTAATTATAAGAAGTTAATTTTTGACTCAAGTAACAAATATCGACAAAATGACCGTAATTAAAATAAAAGACTATGTAATGTATGTAACATTGAAATAAGTAATATATAAGGATTAATAAACTTGAAAAATGTGTTTAGGAAAGTTGAAATTAACTTTAGTTTTTTATGCATGAGATTAATGAATGAACGAGTCAAGTTGGACATGAGGTAAGGGACTTCATATTAATCTCTTTTCATCAAGGCATATTTTGATTTATACCTGACTTTCTTTTATACAGTCTATAAAACCCTTTGAATTTTACTTTTATTCAAAAGGAATATTTTCTCTATGAAGCATTTTACTAAACTACAAAAATAATTTTTATTTTTAAAGTATGCGGTGACAATGACCTTACTGCCGCTGCGAGTATTAATTGATCTTTGGATTCCATAAAAAGCCATAGTGTTTTTTAATGGTAAATAATTACCACATACACTTTTACGAATTTTGGTATTGAAAATTGTTTTGAAAATGGACAGTTTATGTCAACATATATAATTGATATATTTTGATTGCAATGGGGTAATGTTGTGTTTCCTTTATGTTGGATTATGTGTTTTGATTATGTTATGGTTCTTGGAATTTATTTACATATATGAGTGGTTATGTGATAAACATAGGGCAGGTGAGCCTGAGATATCTCTCCAAAGCATTGGGTAATTTGACAGAGTTAAACGTTAATGTTTCTCCTAAGAGATATAGGTAGTATACTGTGATGGGCATTCCAAATGTAACTTTCTACATAGTTTTGATAGCTACAGCGTAAGTATGTTATAGATTCTACAAGTTACCTTTTACGATTTATGATTTCTTTGTCTTATTCATAAATCTTATTATTTCGTGAGGTGTGTTAAAGATCTTATGTTCTTTATGTATTGATAGAATAATGTTTTAATTTTTTATTTTGTTACCCTTACTGGTCATTTTATTCTCATCCCATGTTTTTAAAAGGGTTTTCAAAGGATATAAGGTAGGTTAAGAGAAATAAATAATTCAAGAATATTTATATCAAGAAAATAATTATTGTTCTCTTTTAAGAGTTTTTTTGATAATAATAGACACTAAAGAGAAGATTCTACTTTGGAATTTTTCACATGTAATGTAATTGTTACAGCCTAATTCTCCAATAATTTAGACATAAAAAGATCCTCGATGTGAATTACTAAATTAATTCAAGATTATGTAATGTTTATGGTCGAGGCCTTATAGACAGACTAATAAAATGTCTAATACATTGTCCTGTGGTATCATCCTCTTCTATTTGAATTAGAATATTTCTAATCAATATATAATATCATATAAAATTACTCTATTATTCTTGATCTCTATATATTGATGATGAATTATATCACCTATATAATATATAATCCTAAATGAAATAATATAAAAATGGGTATCCAGATTATATAACTCACAAAAATTTAGATGTCAAAGAGGAGGTGGTGTTAGAGTATGTTATGTAGATTGTGTGGGAGAGATATCTGTAGTTGGATATGGATGAGTGATATCTATAGGCAAAGGTGAAAAATTGGAATCAATAGGCTAAAACTATTTGTCCATGTTCTAAAACATTGATTGCACTGAAGCTCTGATCATGTACTCCATCAACTCACCCTTATCCATAACTTTAGCATTCAAATATTTTACTCATCTTTTCTTAAAATCCTTTATTAATGAAGTTCCTCAATGAGGAAATAAATTTCTCCCTAATAAACCATCTGGTATTCAACATAAATGACCTAGATGTTTTTTATTTCCCAATAAAATAGATAAAATATACTTCATACCCTCAACTATAAACGTCACATTCCTTCATCGCTGCTCAATGGAATTATTAATATCATTTTTGAAAATTTCATAAGTGATTAAAAAAATATAGGATTTTATTTTACAAAAATAACTTGAATAAAATAAATAAATTGGTATAAAACTCTCCCATGCAATCCTAGAATATTCCATAATAAATTTTCATGTTTTCTAATCTGGGTTCTCTTCCATTATTCATGTCAATTAGTAGTATAAGGGTCAACATTTGCTACCATTCAATACAAATCTATAGAATTTGTAAATATTTAAACTATAATTTGTTCTTCCAATTATTAATAACATGTATTATATAAAGTGTGAGGGTTAACCTTTTTTGATAGGATATCCAAATGATATCTCCTAATTTTCATAAAATATAAAATAATTAAATCCTTAATGTTTTAATTAATATAAAAACCCATAAAAAAGATAACAACACACTTAAATTTGTTCTTTTCATCTACCTTCAACAAACAAATTCCATGTATCCACTTCATGAAATATTTACATATCAGAATGATTGTGATGTCATATATCCCCACAAATGAATAATGATGTGAGGGTTAATTAAAAACTCTTATGTTTCCATGCAGTAAAACATAATATTTTATTCCTTACTCATGTCATACGAGGTATATTAGATTTCATCATATAATAATGAAAAAAAGGGAAATTAAAAAAACATTTCATGATATGTAAAATAATAACAAACAATTTTACTAAACTTTTTCCCATAATTTATATATTTTAACTCTGAAAACACATTCCCAATTAGAAATCAAAACACTATCTTTTACTTGATCATGTATTGTGATAAAATTACTAAACTGTTTTTCATTGGGATATCTAGAAATAAAATTATCATCAAAATCAACTTGTATTCTCTCATTTGTGCTATGAGAAACTACTAATTTTGGAAAATGTGTGTATCCATATTTACTAACCATAGAACTCATTTTTTCGCAATAGAAGTAATTGTCTCATTTGAATATGTATGAGTAAGTTCCTTGGTTGTAGTATTTATATTGTATTACACATAACTATGTATAATATCCACCCCATATTTCTTCAATTAGATAGATGGATTTTTATCCATTATCAAATATATGAAGGGAAGAAATGATTATAACACCAATATACAAATCCATATATTAAATATAAATGATAATAGAATCTGAAAACTAAAAAAATAGGTAAACTAAATTATCAACATTAAAGATTGTTGGAATGAAATAATCCAAAGAAGTAAAAACAAAAAATGTTATATAAATAGTAAAAATATACCAATTAATTACAAAATACATTTATTTAAATAAGAATATAATTTTAGTATACTATTTCATAATTTTTTTAAAATTTTATTAAATATTATGTTAAAATTAATTGTCTTTACATAAAATTGTCAAATAATAAAGTAAATGTAAAATATAGTAACCAAAATAAATAAACATCAATAAATCATGTTAATTATTCGATATAATATTTTAGAAAATGAAACTAATATATATAACATTTTTTGAAATATATAAAACAAAATGACAAATAAATATATGTAACCAATTATATTATGAAATTACCAAATAATTTATTTCCAAAATTATATTCATATAATTATTATATATGGTGAAAACCATGTCATGATGTGACAATCAATTTTACCTATCAATAATTATTGTGGATTTTTGTATCTCACATGAATCTACATCTGGTTCATGTTTTTCATCACCAACGTATTTTTTTTACTTTTAAAATGATAGACCACTGAATATTGGATGGATCATAAACATAGAAAATTTCATTTTCATTTTATTCGTTGATAAATGTATTGTTCATGTATCTAAATCTATTCATATGGATATGTTTTATATCTAATTAATCATGTCTGACACTAGTTTTAATGATTACCCTTATACAATTAAACATTGGAACTCAAAATATTCAGTAATAATCCACCAACATTTGATAAATTTCTCCATAATATGCCCTTGATGTGGAGATTGGGTTTTTTCATTGAGTCTCAAAATAAATATTTTTTTGTAAAAATCAGTACACTGCTAACCTATGACATTATTCATTTATCCATTTCTTTTGTATGAAATATACAATAATTAATCACTTTATCAAACTGTGTTACCAAAATTTAATCTTAGACCAATCGTTAATAACCTCAATGTTTCTGATGCATTTCATATACCATTCACGGTCTCCTTAACCAATAGTATTTTTTAGTTATAATAATTAAAAATAAACATATGTTTCTTCTATGAATTACATTGTTTTAACACATTAATGAGAAATTTTTTATATGGATAGTACTCATATATTTTATTCATTATATACAAATTTATATTATTTATCTGTTTTGCTTTTAATGATTTCACTTTCAAGCCATGCATCTATGTCCCCCATTACTAACACATTCGTGGAATGATATAAGGAAACTACTCTACTCTATTATAGGAAAATTTCATGTAAAAAACTCTATGACCCCCAAAGAAATGTATTTATTTAAAACAGATGATTCAGGTTGATATGGATTCATTAAATATCCCTTTATTATAATTATATGTAATTCAAATGGATACAACCTATGTTGACATATTGATCCAAGAAGATTTAGTTTTCAAACAAAAGAAACTTATAAAGGCACCATGATATCAAAACAATATATTGGAAAATAAATTTCTATTATACAATGTGTTGAAAGACCATCATTATATAAATTTTCAAATGAATTAAAATAAATTTCATTGTAAGAAACTGAATTAAAAAAATAAATACGTTTATTATTGTATTTATTATAGAGATGGAAAATAATTGATACAAATAAACTTGAGGGATTATTTGCACCATAACATGAAAATCATGATATTTAATGCCTAACAACATCAAATCATTTAAAAAGGAATTTTTTTTGTTTTGATTAATAATCCATCAAAACATTGATGACATGGTGACACATGTAAAAACTTATTTTTTACAGGATTGATAGTATATGAAAATCCAATGGTATGCATGTTCTCCTTTCATAATTATTTTAAGCTAACCAAAAACATATTCATATTTACAGTATCTCCAATATTGAATTCAACCCATAATTAGTATTTACATTGATATATAACATTGCTCCATTCATAATAATAAAAAATAATTCTCTATAATCATGGAATTTATTTTATGAATGACCACATTACAGCTCAAATATTATGGATCATAAAATAATGACTTTCCCTTACCAACATTTTTATCATTACTTGATTTTTTATTTCTGAATGTGACTTTAATTTTTTTATACCTATCAAAATACTTATTGTTGGAAAATAGATTTATATATATATAAAATTTATATGATGTATTTAATTCCATTCTTAACCATTGATAATAATAATCCATAAGAAAATCCAATGATGACCCATGCATATTAATATTCACCCATGTCCCAGTTGATAATATGAATTATTTTTTTCATCAATTGGAAAACTTGTTTCCAATTAACACTATATTCAGAAAAATATCTTTATGATCAGAACTCATTTATCATGAACATAAAAATTTCATGTCATTAAAAATGTTATATTTTATAAGAATCATATACCATAATACATTTCTCCCATCATATTTTCATATTTTTAATTAAATATGAAAAGAAAACATCAATAACAATTTTTGGTTGTCTAAGTCCATAGATCGTATACTCATTATGACATATATTATCCTTATAAAAAATCCAAGATATCTACTTTAAATTTCCAATAAAAATTCCTTCAACTATGTGGAAATAGGGCCTTAATATAGATTAATTCCATATATTCATAGTCCATGTATGAGATTCTAACTTAATGACTGAATTCTGTAAACCATTGGTCAATTTTCTTCCGTAGTGGACAATCAGTTGGATGACCTAATTTTCCATCCCATATCTACACATATAAATTCAATAGTAAAAATTTCAATCATTTCATTTTTCAAATAAAAAATTCTAATAAGGAATTATAAAAAGATACCAAATTGAAATGGAAGGATTCTTTATAAATACTCAATAATCCTTTGAGTTTTATTTTGACATATACTATGAAGTCCCAATTTTAGTATACTCTAAAAAACATCCATATTCTTTTCAATATGACACAAAATAATTCAGACATGCATCAATATTAATTTACCCAAACCCCATTGGGAATAATATTTTCATCACTATATAATGTAGAATGTATATGTTTATTATCTTTAGGATATATATCTTTCAATAGTAATAGAAACTCGGTAAATCACTTGTCAATCAATCAATTTTCATCCATCATGTAAATTAATATTAACACTATTAATAAAATAATAAATATACTACAACAAGGATAAAAAGTGTTTCAACATCACCATAAAAATTATCAATTAGTGAAACATTCTCAATTTCCTCTACATCAATATCATGAATCATTTCTAAAATTTGATCAGACATATCATCTCATCAATCATCATTATCAATAGATCTATAAATCATCTCCATTTCACTCTACCAAATTTAAGCACTCAAACTTAGATTAGAAAAATGAAAAATAAAATAATCATTGATATATCTACTGTTCCACTTTTTCATATTAAAACATTTCATGAATTGATAGAAAAATATGTCATTTTTTGTAACATTTCATTTAGGAAATTAAAAAATAGAAATGATACCCACCAAATATTAAAATGTTGTTTGAATTATAGTAATAAATCTTCAACGAATAATTATTTATAACAAATATCAATGATTTAGAATATGTAATTACATTATCAATTTTAATGTAAAAATACTTTTATAAAAAAATTCATAAAAAATCATTAAAAAATAAAGATAACATATTTTATAAAAAAACTATATCTTTGAACATATTTAAATATAATTCCTTAATAATATATCAAAAACCATAAAACCCTAATATTCATTTAAAAATTTAGAAATACATATGTCATGAGAATGATCAGAAAAAAATACAAATAGTGAAGATAACGAAACATCTTATAGAAAGGAAAATATCATGGACGCATAGAAATGTAAAATAATAAACATAAACTATAAAGTGATATCATAAATGGTGAAATTTAAAAGGGCACAACCACTAGATGAAAATTATATATTGGCCATCAACGGGTGATGGTTTTAGTGGGTGTCATCTAAAATTAAAAAAAGAAACATAAATAGAATATTGGATCCAAAATTAAAAATTAAAATAGCTTGGACGCATGGAAAAAGAACCAATAAATCTAAACCCAAAATTGAAATCATAACCGATGAAATTAATAAAGATATACCATAGAAAAGAATGTGAACGTGATGGAAGATAAAGGTTGATAGTGGATAGAGTGCAGTGGGGGATGCCAACTAAATGATAATATAATATCTATATATACATGGAACAAAAAAAACAAATAAAAATACCTTGATTGAATGGGAAATAGAAGATGAATAAAATATAAGTAGATTTGAATAGATATGACTGAAAAACAGTAACAAATGAGAATAATATTATTTAGATTAATAATGATTTATGAAAATGTATAGAACATAGTGGTGGATGAAAAATTAAAGATATTGATGGCCACATATTGAAATAATAAAGTATTTCAGTGAAAGGATAGAAGAGTGAAGTGATTAAATGCCACATAATAAACATTTTATTATTCAGGTTTTTCAATATTATAGAGAACCGAAGTCATTTATTTCATAGATTAAAATTAATAGGATTGATCTTGAAACACAATTAATATTAAAAATACTTTCCATCTCATTTATTGGTGATTCAATGTTAAAACACATTTTTTACCTCAGATACTGATGATCCAATATTAAAACAAAGGATAATTCATCTTCTAATTTGTTAACTCAATAACATAACTAAAAAAACTATCTTAAAATAATTAATATTAAGAAACCAACATGAAAAATAACATTATTTTACTTTTCAGGTCATTTTTTAATAACCAATATGAAAATTTTACTTCAATGTTATTTGTTGATGAATCAATGTGATAAGAACCAGATTATTATTTCTCAAACCAGCCATTGAAAACCTCTATGAAAAAGAGTTAATAGGGATAAAAATTTTTACTAGTGCATCGCATAATTGTGTGATGAATAGGTTTCATGATGTCCATAAAAATTTGCTATTATTTTTACTATTCATATAATATGTTTTTTTAGAATTTAAATGAAGAGTAAATTACAATTTATAAGTGGAGATATATATTTTAAGGGCATAGGAAAAAAATTTGGAATAATTAATTTTTGAGTTTAATTTTCTTTGTAGGTAATGGAATTGAGAATTTCATTACCTTTGTTAGGGTATATGAAATTGGATATGGATTAGTGTAATATTAATTGAATTCTAATTCAAGGAAAATTGGATCAAATGTAATGGTATTAGGAGCATTCAAAAACATACATAGATCCTAGATAAAGGTAACTATAGTAAAATAAGGTAGTATGGCCATGGTGTAATACTAATCAGGCTATGTTGAGTGCTAGGTAAAGGTACACAGATGAATTGTGTAAAGGTAATAAATGCAGATCATAAGGGTTTAACATCTCACGTAAGTCTTAAAAACCACTTTGGAAAAGGTTTTCTTTGAGTTGTGTAATGGTAATCCTTTTAATATACAGGATATGTAATTTTCAATTGGAACTTAAATAAGGATCATGAAAGACCTATATAACTGCAGTGGAGGCTATATAAGGGTACCAATGTATGTGAAATCCATGATATAAAATAACATATGTAATGGTATTTTGAAGCTACGTAATTGTATATTATGGGTATTTAATATTAGGTGGGAACTATTTAAGGTTATCTGGAAAATTATCTTTGGGTTCCTGTATGTAATGATTCCATAGTTTGGGTATTGAATATGAATAGGGGTGAACAATTTCTTAACATGACCACATTGTAATACTTTAGATATATTTATTAGTGCCACAATTAAGATACCATTACCAAGTGAGAACTATAGGCATATTTCCCTACTACCATGCTTCATTTACTACTACAGGCATATTTTACTATAGCAAGGATATTTTTTATAGCACTAAGAAACATTTTCTACAACCTGGCATCATGTATGATACCCCAATGTTGGTTCTACCTCCCAATTCTTTGATAAAATCAGAGGTATTCTGTAATTTGATGGTAGAATGTTTTACAATTATGTAGTAGGTGTTATTATGAGCTCTGTAAGGAGGAGCTACTGTGACCATTTCATTTTATAATGATTGTAATAAATATTTATGAGATAGCAAGAATGTGATATTATAACATGTTCTGTTGTGATTAATTTTATACAAAATTTTCATCCCCTTGAGTAATACCAATTGAAAATCATTTCATTTAGTTTTTTTGGAGATCAGGCTACCATTCCCACCTATTATTGACTAGAATACATAGATTGTAATATATGAGAATTAAATAAAGTGGTTTGATTGAAAAAATGGATCATCCATGCTTATTTACATTCATTTTTAGAAGATGAATCTGATTAAAAATGGTTGTGGTATATAGATTATTTTCATCAAATGAATATACCATTCATTTTATAGTTGGTATACTTATATATCTATTCATGGATGAAAATAAAGAAGGATATTCCTTTCATAATGGTATGTGAAATAAATAATTATGAAAAGAGAAACATAGAATCAATGCGATATAATGTCTAGGTTATGTTGCGGTTTTCCAAAATCATGTGAAGAAACATAATAACTAAATTTGGATTCGTTATTTTATTTAAATGAGGATGTTATGGAATATAATTACTTCAATGATGTTAGTCTAATATTTTCGAGACAAAAAATATCACGATATATATATCTTATTATATGTTTCATTTTTGATGTGTAATTTTTAATATTTAATGTCATATGATATAAAAAAATAATTATGAAGTAAAATTAAGTTACATTCTAATTGAATTAAAAGAAGGACAACTGTTTATCATTTTCATATAATTAAATAGAATAAGATATAGAGGGAGATATTTAATAAAGTGGAAAATGATACTCTAGGTATTATAATTATTATTATCATATACATATATATTTTATGTTTTATAATAATTTTTATTTATTATTGTATGTAAATTTTTATATAATGTAGAATCAATAGATATTATCTCTTATTGTTTAATGAGAATAGAGAGAACTCTTTTTCATTGTGAAATATTTTTTTATAATCTTGGTATGTCGTTTCATGATGAAATGAGTAAATGATGGGAAATTCTAGAATAATTTGATTATATATGACCGAGAAATTGAAAATGGGGGTTGATGACATCATGGTGTATTCTTTATTAATAAATTATCAATTAATCTGTGAATGAGTTGATATATCATGACTATTAGGCACACAATTACACTAAAATTATTAGGGAAGTCGAAGATCTAATTATTGAGGTGAAATTAAATACTCAACTGATATAGTGTAATCCTTTAGATGATTGAAAAATATTATTAATAATTATTTTATGAGAATATTTGAATGAATGGTGGTACTAGTATAAAGAATGTAACTAAATAATTGATGGTACCAGTCTAATATACACCATATTAGTAAGATATATATTCATATCTGAACTGTGTTAAATATTTTTTTCATCTATTTCATTCATTATCTGCATTACTTGTGTTTCTATTTGTTGAAATGGAATATTAAATATGTTCCCCTTGTTATGAAAACATGATCGATAGAAAGAGAGGATAATTTAAATGGTTGAAAAACATGGTAAAATTTGGATACATTGATTTACACCCCTAATATCCGTAGGATCTAATTGTATATGTAGATTTCTCAATTACAAGAGGGGTGAATTATAGGTTTAAAAACTTTTTTTTATCCTTTAGAACATCCACATTTAATATAGTTAAACAAGAGGGATTCACTACCCCTCTTCAGTCCATAACTAATAAACTCACATTCATAGGATCAAAAAATATGGATCTGATAAACAAACCTAGTACAAGTTTACATAAGGAATTATTCTACCTTAAATCATATAGAATCTCATTTATATTAGAGTATATAAGTGTAAGAATGTATAAAAATGATAAACAGTCATTCTTTAACAAAATGTAGCAGAAATAAAATCTTGTAACAAAATTAAGTAAACATGTAGGGAATCTTTAATCCCAAAGAGGAGGGTATCCAATAACCTTGGATAATAGTCCTTTTATTTACACTTTCAAGAAATATTTTCTTACCCACACTAGGGTAATCCCTCGATAAGAATATCATAATATGTCTTACTATCCTCGCATGCCCTTGATCTCTAAGATGATTGGAACCTCTATCATCATATCCTTGAAATTCCTTGATTATATACAACAACAATTAGAGTCACACTAGGCAGTTCGAACAAGTTTTTCCTCAGATTTAACAAGTATTTCACTGAATTTCCATTAGGTATGTTTGAGAAAAGGCCTCATAGAGTAACAAAACATCTAGAAAATTTCAATTCATGTAAAAATCTTCAAATGGAAAGGTTATTTATAGTAAAATGTTCCAATGGTCAAATCCTTCCTTTAAAAGTTATATTTTTACTTATATTTGGGAGGATCCAGTACACGTGTCACTCAGCTAGAGGTTAGTTAAAAATAAATTGTACGTCATCGTTTCATGTGACATAATCATGTGTAAGAAAAAATAACCTGTAAGAATAATATTCTTAAGATTAGGATTCTTATGTAAATTATGATCCTATAAAGTTTTAATAATATTTAAAAAAATTGTAACATTAATATGTATGAATTGTCGAATTCTACATATGGTGGGAATTTTATTCCCATAAATTATAAATTCGGAGTCTTGTTTTGGATAGGAATAGAGTTTGAATTTAGATAGAAACAAAGTCTGACTTTGGATAGAAATTGAGTTTTAATTTAGATAGAAAGGGAGACTAGTTTGGGATAGAAAAAGAGTCTGAATTTATATAATAATGGAGTCTGATATTGGTTATAAATGGATTCTATACTTCATATAAAACTATGTTTTATTTTTTGAGAATTAGGAGATATAAAATATAAAAACTCGGTGTCTGATTTTATATGAAAAGAATTATATTTTTTGATAATTCAGAGTTAGTTTTTATAAGAAATCAAAATAAAAAAATATGAGAACTCTGAATAAGAGTTCTATAAAACACGGAGTCAAAATTCAGGAAGAAAATAAATTCCAAATTTTGATGAAATTGGAGTCTAAAAACAATGATACTCTGTAACTAAGGAACTATAAGTTTATGTGGTTTATATGTGGATTTTGTTATAATTAAAGGAAATCAGTATTAATGAAAAATGATTAATCTAGGATAATGAGCATTAAGGAAAATGTGTAGACTAATTATAATGGTTATGAATGTAAATTTCTTTTGTGGAAGAAAGGAATCTTTAAGGAAAAATTTTGGTGGTTTTCAAAACAAAAGTAATAGAAAATACATAAGGTACTTATTTTCATAACAATATCATGGTCATTTTATTATCCGTCAATACTACAAGATGTATCATAGAATATGACTTACATTAATTTGATCAATGATTATTTCCCAAATATTAATAAAAAGTTTTTATAATGTTTATTTTTGAACTTCATTTTAATTCACCTCTAGTGGAAGACATTACCTCCACTCATTCTAAATAATGTATAATATACTCTACCAATAGTTTAATAAATGAAAATTGGATGGATGGAATGTAATATCACAAAATATAAAATAATTTATTAATTTATTGGTGATCATTCATAAAATATATGGAAAATATTCTATTTAAAGATACTAGATCATGTGTGGGGAGTGTGAGTAAGATATATCTATCAAAATTATTGAATTATTTAACTCTAATTTAAAAATAAATTGAAAAATGTTCTTCATAAACTACATTCATGGATACTTTTTTCTTGGAGCCTCTTTTTGAAAAGGAATAACAAAAAATTAAATCACTAAATTCAATTATCCACAAGGTATTAAATTAAATGTATAATTATCAAATATACCTTGTTGAAACTATTTATGAATCTATCACTCTGTGTAAAGAATATATTTGACTGATTTAAGAATAATTTAAAATTCATTATTATAAGATAATAGTGTCTAAACATTTTTGTGAAGTAGTATATGATCTTGAATCATTATAAAATATTTCCATGAATATCGTAGATTCACAACATAAAGAAAACATGTAACATCAAATATAATTATACGTATTTGGAAGAAGTGAAAAAGATACATAGAGTGTATATTCACAAGATTTATTCTCTTAATTAATAAAATAATTTTATGATAAGTATCGAGTAAAATAATGAATATTAAATATAAAAGAAATATATTCCTTCAAAACACTTTATAAGAAGTAATTAGAAAGTGTGATGATCAGATTAATAAAATTTAAATTGAATGGGATGGCATGCTAGTATAAATTGAAAAACAGTTTCTTTCCCTTTTCATAAAAAGACATAAAGTAGTAGTGATGTTGATAAATTCATAGGTGGAACAAGTTGGAATGTTTGATGCTCTTGAGAATAATTTTATCAGTTAATCATATACTGAGATTCCTAATTCCAAAAAGTATCTTTTGGGTGAAAAATAATACTCACTATAATATTTCATAAAACATATCTTTTTTCATGAAGTGGGTATCTTATGACCTTATTAATATTGTTTTTGAAAATGTATCATCATAAAATAGTGAAGGTACATGTCCAAAATATAAGAATATGTTGGTTTCAAAACAATTTTAAATAAAAAATAAAAATAAAAAGTATTTTTAATTTTAGGTATAATAAAATAAATATTAATATATGGCTAAAAATAATTAATGTAAAAAAATTGAAACAAAAAGGTAAAAAATATATCTATACTACTATTCCGAAAAAGTTAGGGTGATTCACATGATACTATTTGTGATGATGGGTGATGGGAAAAAATGATTGGGTGTGTATTGAAAGAAAAAGTTATAATCACTATATAAAATCGACATCGATGTTGTGTTGTGAAAACAAAATAAACACACCCTTTAAATAGATGTATATTCCGTTGAACATAATGAATATAATCAATAGAAACATATTCACATAAAATAATGATTTTTTGAGTATTGAAAAAAATGTGATGACATGGAACAATAGTATTGGTATGCATCTTATAATTACAAATCCTATCCTAATATGTATATTATACAACAAAAAATAGAGAATCATGTCAGAAATAAATATTTACAAGATTCATTTGATGTTAAATAGCTAAGGAAAGGGATTCAATGGATTTAAATAACATAAAAACACACTCCAAATACTACTGAGAAGACAGATACTATGAATGGCATGTCATCCATGAAATGATTATTCTGTTCTTCAAGGATGAGTCATATATTAGACCACTATAAATGTTAAATTTAAAACAAATGAAAGAATTTAACGTGAAATGGTTAAAGAAATCAATATAGAAAAATAAAATATGTGATAATATTGATTGTAGTCTTTATTAAAAAATATTTAGTTATATTTCGGAAGAAACTTTACTCGAATATAATTACGAAGACATTTGGATGATTCGATGATTAATATTTTTTGGAGAAATTACTATTTTTTTTGAAAAATCTAGTAAAATAAACTAATGAAATACATCAATATAGTTGTTCCAAATATAGAACATATCTAAATTCATATGTGTTTTTTACCAAATCATAGCTGAATTTTTTTCCATAAATTCTATTGTAGGTGCAATAAAACTATTTATAGTGCAATAAATTATATAAATTTTTATCTTCTCAAGAAGAGTTTATTATGATAGATAAACTATCATCATGGAATGATACTACACTATGGAGATATGTTAGGAATATTAATCCACACAAGATTAAGATAAATGAATTTAAATAGTCCAAAATGAATACAAAATCCATAAATGTTAAATCATACACAAGGAATAAGTGTTTTAGACCCTTTATATTCTTATGGGAAAGAGTCTCCTAGTTGAGAGAAAATAATAATCATTGTTTCACATACTAGGAAGCTCATAAGGGTTCCACTATATTCCCATATTATGAATATTTTTTCCTTACTATATAGAATTTTGATGGCTAATATAACACTTAATATGACTGCTTTAAAATATTATAATAATTCAAATTATAATCATTATTCAGGATATGAAAAAAAATGAATTGTGTTATGACTGTAGATCCTCAAATTGAGAATCTTGAGGATTATCTGCGGAAATTATCCACCAGGAAAACTGATGTGAGTAACAATTAGATTTGGAGAAAACATAAAGTATATTTTATTAATGTTTTTTACATGGATATGTGTTTTTTAGGTCAACTCTATGTATTTTAAAAATAATGGTATCTCAGTTTCAATTTATACATGTTCCTTGATTATATCAAATAAATTTATAATGGTGGAGTCATGGTGGATGATTAATCGCATACAAATGTTGTGTCAATAATTTTTTGGTTCAAATTTCTAATTTATTTTATATAATAAAGATTAGGATATATATTTCATGAAAATTTTTATAGTACTTCACCCAGGATAAAACATTGGGAAATTATATCACACGTATGGTAGTTTATAGATAGAATAGAAGAAATGGATGTATAATTATTTTTCTAGTTCACATATTAATCCCATATAGACATATATTAGTCCATGTATATCGTCTTTTATAATAAAAACAATTGTTATCAACTATCTTTCTGAAAAAGGGGAAGACAATCATGAATGCCTTAAAAGTCAAAAAAACAATTGATGAGAAGTCCCCTACTTATCCATTTAATTAGATTTTAAATTTGGTATAGAAAAATTGTTTTTTCAGAACATATTAAATTTTGTGATGTATGGTGTTTTTTAAAACATTATATAGAGGATAATATTATTGATCCCATGTAAGTACTACATTTATTTCAAATTTTTTAATATGTGATTGGTAACTTTGAGTTGTAGTAATATTTCTCAATGTATTGTTATATATTTTTGGGATGTTATTTGTTAAGGAAATTCATTTTGTATTTATGATGATTGTTAAAATAGTCATAATCCATTAAATCCTTTAAAATGAATATTGAATAAGTGAAATTTGTTTTGCAATAAGTGAATAAATCCCTTTTTTGTGAGAATAATCATATTATAGAACTTTATGAAATATTCCTATTTTTTAATTAAGATATAAAAATAATTTTTGAGAATTTAAGTGATGTTGATATTTAAATTTAGTAGTGGAGATGTATTTTTGAAATCCATGAAAAAAATTGTTTTCATGATTTAATTTTGTGTTTCTATTTCTACCTATATACATTTTCTGAGAATTTCATTTCTTGCATAAGTGTATATGATAGAGGATATCAAGTAGAATAAATGTAACTGAATATTTCCTAATAGTACATGGGATAACATATAAATAATGTTTCAAGGATAGACCATGAATATGTAAACAACAAGGGTTTTTTTTGTCCACTGTTTTCAAGCTTGATATCCCCTTGATCCATGCTATGTTCAAAATTTTTTATTTTTATTTACAAGAGATCATGCTTCCATTTATAATCATTCTTGAGTAGAAAAATGGATGAGAATTGAGATATATTTTTTCATGGTATGGGATCATTATATTGGATAATTCATTTAGGGATACTTTAATGCATGAATTATGAATGAGATAAATATAGGTAGTGGCATGAACTATCCTTTCCTCGATAGAATAGAACATTCATGCAATGCCCAGGATACTAATTCATATGTTCTTTAATGACCATGAGTAATTATATTCCATTGAAAATTTTATGTGAATGAATGACTGGTAGATAGATAAATGATTAATATACATTAGATAATGATGTGAAAATTGTTTAGTTATTTAGAAACATGTGAAGAAACAGTGGGATGAATACCTGAGTCCTAATGGGATTTAAATGATGATGTTATGGATTAGTATCATTATTACTCAATTAATCCATGATTTTAAATGTTTAATATCACAATATATATATTTTTTATCATGCATCACTATGGAATAATAATTTCTGATTTTATATTTCATATAATATCTATAATTAAAGATAAGATAATTCATCTTTCATTATCACTAAATTAAAATAATGATTAATTGATTTTCAATTACATGATATTATAAAGACAAAATCATATAAAACTAGATTGTGAGGAATAAAAAATGTAATATATATTATTATTATTATTATTATCACCTACATATATATTATGGGTTATTGATGAGTTATTTTTATTTGAGTAGTTATTATAGATCTGATACAAAATTAAATGTTAATATCGGGTGGTATTGAAAGAGAATCGAGAGAACAATTGTTCATTATATAGAATTATTTTCTTATATTCCTGATACATATTAAATTAAATGAATGAATGAACACAATTACGAAAATTTGGTATGATGTTGTTGAAATATACTCTAGTATTTTACAGTTGAGGTAGAACACTGGGTGGAGTAATGTGCATATAAAATATACTAATTATCCTAAATGTGAGTTGATATATTTGGATCGTTAAGAATTAAATAGCACAATCATTGTTCTTCCATTAGAATTTTTATTGGTTGAGGAAAATGTTTTATTCAATTGATGTAGTTAAATCCATTATGTGATGAAAATAACTAATTTATATATTTATTTAAAATATCATTGAATTAATGATAGTGACTATATATAAAACCATTTATGTACTTGTGGAAGAAATTTAAAAAACATTATAATAGGTAATTGGATAATACATGGGTGTAACTTATATGTGAACTTTATTGTATTTTTAATCCTAAACATTTTATAGATGTGAATATCTATGAAGAAAGTACATTTTTATTACGAAAATGAGTATGATTCTTGATGATGTAAAACCATGTAATATCCATGATTAATTCTATTTATTTTATAATTTATATTTTGTATCAATGAATTTTTTAATTTATATTAGATATGTTCATCCTAACTAGGGAATAAGATTGAGTGTAAGAGGGGATGATTGAGAATACTATAAAACCTGGTACATAGTTTCACTCCACCTTCCTGAGTGTCCCTATATGATCCATATGGGATGTACACAATATCATCATATAATGAAAATATTTTGAAAAATAGTTCCCTCTATATAAATATCTTAAACCTATAAAAGAAAAAACCAATCATTCTTTTCTTATTACATATATATTCTACATCATACATGAATTATTATTTAATGATAGACATGAACTCTATAACACAATCATCTTTTTTCAAAATTACTGTTTATAAATTCTACTCCATTTCTCTTTCAACTCATAAGGAATTTATTTCCGAAGTAATATCACTTTATATGTTGTTTATTCAATAAATTATATATAATTTACCTCTATAGTGTTCTAGATCAATGGAAACATTTATTCATCGTCTCATTATAAAAAATACACTACAATAATATTCATTTCTCTTTCATTAAAACCTATTTATAGTTATATATTTCTAGTAGAATTATTCAATTATATAGAAACCAATATATTAGTAGTTACATTAAAAATATGGAGGCTTATTTCACATGAAGTGATCAAACATTTGTGAATTGTGTTATGGAACAATGGGGTTATCCTTACATGAAAATTTATTTATCATTTACAAAGTTATCTTCCATAATATGTCCATGATCTCCTCTACTCCAGAACCCACTCTTTTGGCCACAACATTTGGGAAATCCCAATTTTTCTATTGGTTTTCATCCAATTTATTATGTTATCAATTTTTTTAAATAATTAAATCATTTATCTATCTCATAATATTCATGAATATTGTACTATATAATATAAATACCTCAAATAGTAAATGTTCTCAAATACCCTGATGGATTTTTTAAATTCTCATGTTATCTTTGTTCATTTATAATATATATCTAATGGATCCTATTATATTTCCACTACTACTAAATATAAAAAACTAACTCCCTTATCCTATAGATGAGATTTACTTAATTACATTGAAATATGATATATGGAAGCACACCATGTAGCATTTATTAGATTATTCAACTTGGAAAACTATATTTATATATCATTCCTTTATAAAATTATAAATTCATCAACATATCATAATAAATATTCATGAATCCTTTAAATCAATCATGATATCCTTTTATATATCTTGTCGAAAAAAATATAAATGCCTATATTGTATTCTCCGAAATAATTATATTAATGTTATATATCTAGAGTAAACAAGTCATAATAAATAAGTTTTAGACCTAGAATGTTGTTGGGAGTGTTTTTTTACAAATGGAGTTTTTTTATTATATGAGTCCAGGTGATGGCACTTTGGACTTTTGCGAAAGGATTATGTTGAATTAAATTTTCTATATGATAAAATCATGTTTGATGATAGAGGTCTATATGGATCGGTTATTTCACAAACATATTTACTTGAGAAAATCATGTAGGAAACATAAATGGTAACATGAATAGACTATATGGACAAAATAGATATGTCAAAAAATCAGGTACATGGATAGAGCAATTACATGAATCAAAATATGTAGAAACATTTTATATAAGAGAAAATAATTTATTTCACTATATTCAAAAATTATCTCTGTTGGAAATTAGGAAAAATAATTTCAACCATGTGGATATTATTATCTATAGAATTATCTAAATTGAAACATTGCTATTTGAATTTTGATAATTAGATTATGCATGATTTTAGGAGGATAATACAAGATCCTTATATTCTAGTTGATTCTTGAATTAATGTAGTCATCTATAAATGAGGGGTAAACCACATTCAATTTTGGTTTTCAGATAATTTTTCATTAAGGGAATTGAAATTGATGGCCATGATATTGGATAATTAATGGTTTCTTCCAATTTTTTTTGAAATTCATGTCGTAAAGGTTGATATATTATTTAGGCATTATATAATTTAGTAATATCAATATGGCCACAATTTGTGAAATATTGGTGTATTTGAGAGTTTATTATGTCTCATAATATTTTCGGTTTATCTAATATGATAATGGAGGAACAAATATAATATGATATACGTAAAATCATATCTCTCACATATAATTATATAGAAATAGAGAGACATCAATGGAGCATTCCAAGAGGAATTCTAGGAGGATTTTCAACATTTTAACTGGAATTCTTATGTTTAGAAAAGGTATTAATCCAAGAAAATAATTATCTCTATAATTTGATAATATGTGAGATAAAGATAAACACTAAACTCAGTGTATATCTACATCATATTTATATAAATAATTAAAGATTCAAATGATTTATCATTGATCTCCATATTTAAGGACATTAATTATATCTCAAGTTGTTTTCAGTTGTGAAAAAGGAGGTTCCATGAGACTGCCCAATAAATATATACTTAAATGTAGTGATCTTTACTGAATGTGGTGCGAAGGTTTATTTCAATTCTTGGTCCATTAACTAGAATATTTTTTCTGAAACATGTAAAATCCTTATTATTATTCATTTTCATAAGTCACTCAATTACATGAAATATAGATTGATGTTAAATTGTTTCTCAATGTGAGAGAACATGACCCTCACGAGGGGAATATTTTTTTTAACTATTATACTCTAATCCCCCAGATAAGGATTAATCCCTTTTAATGGACTGACAAGTGGTATTGGTGGATTTTATTCTTATTCTCACTAATAACAAACTAAATGTTTTTCAAATATATTGGTATCCATATATTTGAAGGAATTACATTCCGGCTATAGAATATTCATGTGTAAAAATATTTCATATCCTTTTTTATATGCACATACACGATGGAAATCTATTGAATAACACCAAATATTTGATTTTTAGCATCGATTGAGAGGGATTTTAGTGAATTGGGTACAAATGAAATATTTATAAGTTCTGTGGAAAATAACATTCCTAAAACCATTTTTATTCATATAGTAACCTATAAAATTTCTCGTCCTATATAGAAAAAGATTCTTCATACCATTGATGGAGATTCAAAATCTCATTTGGAAAATAATGAGGTATTGTGGAACTAAGAAGAATATTTTTTAATGAGTTCATATGGGATGGTTGATTCCATTTCTTAAAGAAATAAATGTTATTTTTAAATATATTCTTGGCCATTGTGATGATCTCAAATATAATAATATCATAAATAGATTATTAGTATAATTCTCCCTTTTAAAATGAAAAACATTATATTATACAATACAATGTTTTGGATGAAATTCCTCTAAATATATTATATAATAATCTCTTTTTGGATGAAATGAGATATGATTACACTGATTCTAGAACAATGGAAAATACAGAAGAAGTATCCTTTAATTCCATGGGTGAACTCATAATAATATATATATAATATAATAATTAAATTTAAGATGTTAGACCATTTCTCCCTTATAGTCTTATGGGATGAAAAGATATATTTAAGGGTAATCATCATGTTTATTTCATTAAAAGTGAAAAAATGGGACATCTTTCTGTCATGTTCTCAAAATATATTTTTGAAAGTGATGTTGATGAAAAATATATCATGATGAAAACAAGGAAGGAGAAATTAATTCTCAATTGAGGTCTTCAGGAAGGAAAAAATTTCTTTCAAAAGTAGAATCTATTTCTAGAGAATGTGATATAAAGGAAGATGAGAATTTTTTTGATCAAGATATGTTGATGTCAATTTAAAATAATCTCGGAAAATATGAAGCTATTATGGGAATAATTATATTGTTATAAGGGTTGATCTACATGAAGAATTTGAGGATTCTATTGAGGAACTTGTTATTTGGAAGGAAATACTGGGAAGGATAAATATGTTTTCCCTAATTCTATGCTCTACATAAAGTAATATAAATATGAAAATTAACAGTAGAATTTTGAGATTTAAAAACTCACATTTGAAAATTTAGAAAACTTGCAGAAGGAAGAGGGAATAAAACTCAACATTTATTAAAAAACATGAATTACGATTGTTATTTAAAAAATAATAAGTGATAAATTGAAGATATTTGAGCGTCTTTAAGAATAAGTTATATAGTAGCATCTAATGTGTTGAGTTAAATAAAAAATATTTAAACCTATAATGATGAAGGAAAACATCAAGGAATAAACATCGAGGAATAAAAATCAAGTCAAACTAGTTGGATTATATAGAAAAACACATTCATATTTCATAGGATAAATAGTTAAATAATAATTTCAAATCTATAGTGAATCGCGTTGGTGAAAGAAAGGTATATATTGTTGCCTCAATTATGCATTCATCTAACCATAGGAATATGGTAGATCAATACATCAATATAATAGTAATTAAGAAATATAATTATATTTCTTCATGGGTTATATTTTTTTATAGAATGTTAGGAGATACTTAGTATGTGTTCATTATTGTTAAAAATTCCTTCCAGGAAAAACTCCAATCTATAGAGGAATGTATAATCAGTAATAATTTTTGTATTTAATTGATACTCTTTTTCTTGGAATGATATGGGCATATTGAATTCAATTAATAATCAAAAATACCATGAATATGAAGAAATAAAAAGATTCAATTTCATCAAAAATAGTGAGACTGAAAATATATTTTCTTTTTAATATAAAGAAGACGAATTCATGGATACATTTATTGGGAGAAACAGTAATCACTAACATGGGTATTGAAAATGAGTTCAAATAAGGCTATTGTTAATGATATTTTCTTATAAGAAAAAAACATAACCACAACTTTCAGATAGAATTATGTGTTCATGACACATATGATTTGATATAATAACCTCATTTCATAGATCATGCATAGTGAATATTATGTCATCCATTTCAAGAACAATGATGATATTTAGATTGTTGGGTCAAATAATTCCAAATTTGGAGGTAATGATCTAATATAGATCGAAGTTCACTGGGTTGTGTGGGTATGTCACAGTCATCACAGTGTCTTCCTATTGTGTGGCCAGATACATATTGTAGTGTTTATTGAAAAGGAATATATTATCAAATCTAATTAGGTTCACCAATTCTCTATAGAATATGAAATAAGCGACATTTATACATTATTTTAGTGGATTTGTTTATGTTTTCTAAATATAATGGGAACAATATATGGTATAATATGGGTTTACACCAAAGTCTAACATCATTGGATATGATTTTAATGATCTGTGGGTAAAATTATATTTTCAATATCATTAATAATAACTAACACATATGTGAATCAATTAAAAAGGGGGATAATATCTAGATATCTTATAAGTGATAAAAGGTAAATGAATTTATTTTACATGATCTCGTATATGTGAATTTATATGTTCTGATCTCTCCCAATGAAATTGATGGAGTAAGGTATTAGGTGTTGTTTGATGGAGATTTCATGAATATGGAATGGATTATTCCAATCACCCGCCTAAATGAGGTATATAGATGCATAAATCTATATCGTAAGTTATGTGAAAATAATCATGGTGTGATGTGTCAGATTTATCAACAGTACAATGTGAAAAAATACAAGTAATAATTTTAAACCATATTTTAATAAGAGTTGAACTCAATATCAGGTTATGGTTATTATAAATCCATATAAATATTCAGTAGTCAAATGAATTAATTAGATAATAAATAATTTCATAAACAAAATGGATTAAAATTTCACTTAAGAAAATATTGTTCAAATAACCTATATATAAAGTGTTGTAACTCTAAAATATAGATTTCTATGTAAAAAAGAATGGGTAACTACATATAAACATATTTATTGAATCAATTCATTACTAAAGTACTTTCATGAATTTTTAATTAAATGTTATATACCCACAAAGTAGAATGGAATAAAATTTTATAACCAGTGAGATGTAGGAATGTTTCTTGGGTACTAAGTATTGTGTAAATATTAATAGGCATACAATAAGAGATGTGAAGAGATGGTAGATAGAAATACTGATAACCATTTATTTTGACACATTAATTATTTATTTTTTAAATAAGATTACACATCATGCATCCCAAGAGATCAATAAGTATAATGTCATTTGAATTAATAACATTACATAACAACTTAAAATATGTGGGACTATGAAATTATTGAAAACTTCTTAAACATTCTCATATTAATCCATCATCCATAAAACTTCATGAGATAACCTTGGGATGTACATAAGAAAGGGGTGATCTTTAAATCTCAGTTAGAGAATATGAAATGAATAAAATAAAAAAGGTATTACATATTAGACAGTAGTCATGTCGATTGGACCTAAAAAGGGGTAATAATCCAAAAAATTTAACAAGGAGGAATAATATAGGATGATGAATTTAAGGAAGAATGGTAATGTAGAAATAACTTTAAACATAACATCATAAACATAATTGATGGTTAACCACAAAACACTCTAGCACGATCTTCTTTGAATGAACTCTTTTCCATCATATATGGTGTCTCATGATACTAAAACAATACCCAATGAATTGGAAAACTATCTAGGAACACCCATCATAATTATATAATGTACAACTATGAGTGTTCCACATAGATCATATAACATAAGTACATATTCATAAGATTTAATTCCATGATAATAGAATTTGAAATAAATTAGTAGAAGTCCTTAACACATGAATTGTAGACGTTTCTAGGTGAATTCCCTTGGGTAGAAATAGAATTTTAATTCAAAATAAAATTATTTTCCAAGGAAAACGTAAAGAAATATATGCAGCATAATACAAGTATATAATGGTTCATAAAATGGTTTAATGAGAGATTAATATGTCTCTAATAAATAGGAATAAAATGAAAATTAAGAAATATATTGAAAACCTATCCCAAAATTTGGTATTTGAATTAAACGCAATAAAATGAATATAATTCTTAAATAAAGAGGATAAGGGTATGTTCACATACAAATTAGTGGCATTATAACGACTACTGTAATGGTAAAATTTATATTGGAAAAAATATATCTCATTAAAATAAAATAAAGTGTATTTAAAAGGTATGTTTATGAGGGAATTAAAATAAAACCATTTTATATTAGAGAGGATAATTAAAAAAAGATTCTTGAATTTATAATATTTGAGAAAGCTATCATACTTTTGGTGTAGAAAATCGTAGAAAACTTTTGACTGCATAATTAGAGTATATAAATGATCATGGGAGTTCTTTATGAGACAAAATTGGGTATCTCATCACATACACATTAAAATTTCAATAATATGGATGAAAAAAATACCCAAACAAGAGAATATTTAGATTAATATGCATAAAATAAAATAGGTGGAAGATTAAAAACAAGAGAGGGGTATCACTTACCTTAATATGGTGATTTAAAAAGCATGGAAGGAGTATCATGATATCTTGGCGAACATTCAGATGAATCTAGAGAGGCGAGGTCAGATTAAAGACATTTTATAGGACTTTTGAGTGAGAAGGGGAGGGGTATTTTAGTTGGTTTATATAGGAATATTTAGATGAGTTTATTATTTCCCAATCCTCGGTTTTGAACTCTATATAAGAAAGTAATCATTGAAATGGACCGAAGGCCTTTATTATTTTTGATAATCCACCTTTCAAGGGGTGAGGTCAAACCATTACAAGGCCTGAAGGCTCAGAGACAATTACATGACCCACATGTCTTAGAGGGAATCAATCAGACAAGAAAACTTGGAAGTGCTCCTCCGCAGCATATGTCATGATATCAGCACTCCAACTTCATAGGGATAGTTGTCTTGTTGTCCTTTGAAAAGTTCCACAAGTCTCATACTGATGGAAATTTCATACCCTATCATTCATAAAAATATAGTTAGCTCTGTTCTAGTGAATGTGAATGCCCTGAATCCCCATATGAAGCCTTATACTTTATTGTCAGACTGGTACATTTAAATTTAAGATTCCCAAAGGACTTGGGGTATCCCTAAGGCCTTAAGGTGGCCTGAAGGCCATGAGAATAAATAGGCCTAGGGTGGCCCGAATGCCTTTCAGGACCAGGGGCAAAAACCAGCGGCTCAAAGGCCCAAATGGATGAATAGTTTTGGCTTCTACAGTACCGAACAGTCCCTGCTACATTGCCTACTACAGTGCCTGAAAAATGGTTTCATCCAAATAAGAGTGTTATTATATATTTTATATGGAAAATTTCTAGATTAATTAAAATATTTCCCTCAGTGATGTGGTAGTGCATCATGTTCTTAATGAAAATATTTTAAAACATGAAAATATAAAATGGGGTTTGGATGATAAATAAAGGCTTTATAAAAGTAAGAAAATAATTATAGAAACACAAAATTTTAAAGGGAATACATATATTCAGACATTTATACCTTTTAAATAATTTACTAAATCACTTTTGGGTCATTATGATGTCATAATACACACCATATATTTATATTGTATTTAATATTAAACCAAAACTATTACTATCAAAGAAAAATTTCAAAATTTCACCATTACATAATATTTACATTCTTATTCCTAAAGTAATATTAATTTTATAAAAATAATTTCTTATGTGTTTGAATTTCAACTTTAAAAAAATATAATGGACATTTATTGATAAATTCATGGATTCTTTTAAATAATAGTTTTTAAATCCCTATAAAAATGACATTTGACATCACAAATATAATATTAACATTTAAATATAAAAAATTAATTAAAATTTTTATTTATTAAATTAAAATTTATGTTTAAATTGATGAATTTATCAAAAAGGATTGTCTAAATTTTAATTTCATATTGTAAGAAAATATAATTTTTATTTTATCGCATAAAAATAATATACATTTATAAAGTAAAAACAATAAGAAGTATATATAATAAATTTTTGGTTGAAAATAAAATATACATATTTATATTATTGGGATTATGATTGATATCCCATTATTACAACGTTAAATTCCATAAGGTAAGGTGTTTGATGGTGATATTTTCATAGGTTGGATCTTTTTACATGGTTTGGGTCATGATCATGATGAGAATGAACATCTTCTATAAATGGATTTTCTTATTCATTAATTTGTTGGATCTGAGCTTTGGCTTGGTAAATTGGGAATCCAAGTGATTCTCTCTCACTCAATAGTTCTAATAAAAGGGATTTATAGGGTATGATCTAACTGGTCAAGGTTTTCACATACTTTTTCTTTATCAATTGGATTTATCAAAACCCTATATTTATTCTAATCATATGATCAATACTGAATGGATATATTATCAACAGTAATGAACCACAATATCCCATTAAATATGATTAAATATAATAATTCCAAATAAGCTCATGTATTTTTTATAATCATAATGTAGTGTTTAATTCAAACATAAGGGTAATTTTACTTATAAAAGTTTGGGTGGTTAAAATATGCTGCCGTTTTGAACTATTACCATTTAAATTTTCGTTTTACACACTAAAAAAATAATGTAATACTATTTCATGGCTCCTTTATTTCCCGTGTTTTTCTTTCAAATAATTTTGTTTCACTATAAAACATTTACAAGTATTTTGTTTTATTTATTAGAACATTTTCCATATGATTTAAGATCTTCCACATAATATCTTCATAGGAAACATCATTTTCTAATAGTATGATCACTACATTTGTAAATTTAATGGGTCATGTATGTAATTTCTCATGTTTTATACGTAGAAAGAATCATTTACTAAGGATATAATGGGTGGGAGTGCTAGTTGATAAGACCCTACTCTGATGTCATCCAAGATCTCAATGGGATCAATTTATCTTGGGATAAGGATTACATTTTTAGAGAATTCATTGAATTTATTCCAAATATATATTTTAGAGGATTATCATGCCTCTACCATCAAACTCTATTCCTCGTTTACAATTTTCATAAAATATCTTTTGTTTATTTTGATAATCTATTATGTTCCACTAAATAGAATTGCCTTTCCACAATTACCTCAAATATTTTTGGACCCAACAGTTTTTACTCACCCTCTTCATCACCATAATCTACTGTTCTATAAATCTTCCCATGAAGGTATTTATAGGGATTGATTTATTTTCATGACTGGAAACTATTATTTTAAGAGTAAATTATTAATTTATTCAATATCCTTTGATGTCGACTGATAAATACCTAAAAAATTCATCAAGTGTCGGGATAGTTTGTATAGATTGGACCTCAATTTGATGGTGATATAGAGATTTTTGTAGACTCTTATAGATAATAGAGTTAAATAATAGATTCTTATTAGATATAATCGAAAGTAGTGTTCCATGCATCCTCCCTACTTCTGTAATTTATATCCTTGTAAGGTTATCAAGAGATATGTCATATCTTATTTTAATTAAATGATAATTATGTTTAAGTTGATCAAACACATCCCATAAGGAATTTTTTCATGAATGTTTTCATAATAAAAGATATCATGTACATGTTTTCTCCCATTTTCATATTGGAATGGGTAGTGGTTGCATCATCCCCTTAGATTTTTTCAAATTAATATTCACTAGAGGACATAAAAATGTTTCATGTGTCTTATGTGATGTACTTCTACATATTATCCCAGAAGTGGTGATATCAAATATCTAGATATTTTTTTTTCTCCCTATATGGATTTAGAATGTTGATCAATTCTCATCATCCAATATCTCTTTCATTAACATGGGATTTAGTAACATATATAGTCTTGAAAAAAAAATCTTAAAACCCCTTCTTCATTTATTTTGAAATCTTGGGATTTCATATTTCATTATCATTAATATTCTTATTAATTCCAACATCATTACTTTGATAATAATTTATCTTCTTTATAAGTGGTTATTTAGAATTATTTTTTTAAAGGATGGATGTTGTTCATTCTATTATGATTCCCATGTCCATTATTTTCAATTCTAAGATGTCTAGATCCGTTTAATTTCTCATTAATAATAATGTTTCGAGAACATTAGTATATAAGAAATCAAATAATGTATTTTCATTCCCAATAAGGTACTGAATTGATCATTCATGGTCCTTAATTTTCTCTAAAATCATTAATGGAAAATATTTATTTCATTTGGTGGGAATATATAATTTATAATCTTATGATCAGTATATATTTCAAACTTCTTCACAAAGATATAATGACACTATATTTTCAAATTGAGGATCACTATAGCCAACTGAAGATCATGAACATGGTAGTGATGTTAAAATGAATTCAATTTTTTGAGGTATATGATACTATGTTTTCATTATGAATTTGTCGAAATCCCCAGACCTTCTTTGAATAATCATTTTATTCCTTGAAATTTTTACCACTTTGGGGTAGTATAAGTAAATGTGTACTCATTACAATCACATCCAATAACATAAGGCTCTCTTCAGATTCATTATTCAAAATAGACATTACTCCCTAAAGTGTTATCTCAGTTAAAGTGGTTGAAAATAGAGAGAAATTTCTCACAAAACATTGATAATGTCCTTCCATTCCGATTATGGGACTTTCATCAACAAGAATGGAATAACTGTTTTCTGAATGTATTTTTTGATATAAATTGGTCTATTTTCATATTTTAATTCATTAATCATTCCATCATTTTATTGTATTTTTATTTATGAATGGATTTATATTTTCATCAAAGTTGATGAAAAAAAGAGATGAACATGGTAAGCCAAAACATCTTCAAAATGAAGCATGAAATGGCATGGTGAGACATGGGATTTTTGTAGATATATTGAAGTTGAAACATAGTCAAGGACCATTCTCGAAGCATGAAAATAATGAAACAGACTAAACTGGAAGATTCCTTCTAGAAATAGGAAATCACAGATCATGAAATTCAATGACACACTGTGTAACTTGTATCCTTTGTTGGATGTGAAGAATTACACAACATGAAAAGAAAATATGGCACCATACATTACATATAATTTACTTTCGTGTTTTATATATTATCAGTTAAATTTTATCAATTCCTATTTATATTGATTATTCAGAATTAAATCATATCATTTGATCCAACATGACCCATTATTACCTAAGAACATTTAATAGACCATTTATGATGCCTCAGGGATGTATTTGAGGCTATAAATAATATTTTAAGGGGTTTTATGGAGGATAAATTTAGGAAGAATGATTTTTATGATGTATGGATGCATATTTATTTACCTTCATTCCTTTTATTTATATTTTATTTATTTTCTGATGTCTCTCCTCTCCCAACTCAACTCAACATCCTCATCCAATAAGGGGTAGTTCCTTTGAGTTATTTAGAAAGGGGGATCTAGAAGAATGTATCTATGCGTGGGTTATTCTTCTTAAATCAACAAAAACCATTTCATTTTTTCTTCCATATGGTATAAATTTTATTTTAATTTATTAAAAATCTGGCCATAATAGGTTTAGATTCTATTTAATTCTATTTCCTAGATCAATGATCCTTTTCTCCCTCCATCCAATTCAGATATTTATCTAGTGGAAAATATTATGGTTTTTTGGTGAGTTCTTTTTGATCATTATAACATAAATGTAATTGAGGAATGTACTATTAGTTATTAAGGGAATAACAACACCTCATTGGGGATTTCACTAATTAATCAATTGGAACCACTACGTTAACACACAAATAAAAAAAGTGTAGGCCTATATGATATTTTTATTATGGTTATTCTCCAATACACCATCTAACAAAGGGATTAAGAGTAATATATAGATAAATCCTTCACTTTTTAGTAATAAGAAGATGAATTGGTAATAATTCAAAAACCTGTGATAGTATTGCACTATGTCTATCCAAACCCACTATGATTGTTGTATTTTTCAATTTTTTTATATCAGTTTTTCCGACTTCATTCTACCATTTCTTTAATTAGAACTATGTACAATAAAACTATTCATAAAATAAAACAAATGTCAAAACCCCATTTTTTGAGCTTTTCTTAAGGATACTACCTTTGGTGTTCTATAATAATATACTAGGTAACAAAAAAATCACACCCCATAATAGGTATGTGTCAAACATGGAATTGTTTCTATGGAGGTAATCTACCTTAATAGAAAAATAATTAACATTTTTTCAAGTGTAGTTATTATAACCGATTAATTTAATTTTAGTCTGAAATTTAATGAAAACAATCCGAGTTATGAAAAATAATATTTAATGAAGCCTTTGAGGATGTTAACCATTCACATTCATGTGACACTTTCTATGTTCACTATGAAAATGAAATAGTGCATGGTAATTAAAACTAAAATTTGGTAGATATCATTTCTCTTCTATTCTCTAACCAATATAACCATTTAATTACACCATATTTATTAGATGAATTTGAGTTGCGAATTAAACATATACAAATTCTACCAAAATTCCATGTTCTTGTAGGAGAAGACTTGAATAGGAAAATTAAGGAATTGACAAATATATATTCCATATTTAGGTAGAGAGGATGACTTAAAGGCCAATTACAGTGGAGGTAATTCCCCTTCTCACTTGATCGAGCTTCTATGGAATGGTTGTTCAATATACGCACAAAGGAGGTCTTCAACTGGTCAGAACTCGAGAGATTCTTCATGAAAAAAAATTACCATATCCCATATTACACTAATCATAAAGAAGATATAAAATATACCACAACCAACTAGAGGGGATCTCAATGAAAAGTGGGAGAGGTTTAAGAAGCTATGTTCTTTATTCTAATGTCAACTTATGTCGAAACATCAATTTATTTTATTATTCTACCAATTAATGCTTGATAATGATTGCAACCTACTCAAGAAAACAACTAAAGGGGTCATGAACAAAGAATATACAACCGAATCCATAGGTATTGTGGAAAATATTTCTCAAAAATCACAGTAATTTAAAAATAAATTATATGAATAAGATACATTCATGAGGTAAGGACTTCCAATTCATCATCTCTTTTACTGGAATCCACACATAATGAAATAAAATATGTGTAGATAGAACTGGTTGTGATGTAAGAAACTGGAGAACAAGACATGCCTCATATATCTGGTCCATACTGTTTTCCAGGTAATTACACTATTCAACATTATGTGATTAAAAGGGAAAAATGTTTTGTTGTATCCTTTCGAGCAAGATAGCTCTAGATGAATCAGTTGTGTAAACCCCAATCCCATCCTAGATATATAAGCCAAAACCCTGGCATAATAATTCTATCCAAATATATTTAAAAATTGAAAATATTTATTGAAGATTCAATATCAGAACCCAACAACATTTCAGAAATATTGTAATCCACATATCCAACAATAGGCCTTTCAACCACCACCTTTCGAGAAAAAATATTATGAACAACCTTCTATTAGTGTATCCTTGACCGAATACAAGAATCTTCAATCAAATATTTTGGTGTTGTAGTATGACAATGATACTCTATAATATCATTTTGAATTTTATATAGTCTTTATGTCCAAAATACGATGAAATATATCATCCCAGATAGTTCCAAATCTAATGGAGAATGTAAGTAAATTACAACATAAACTGAAAAATAAATCTATCCCCGAATCAATATGAGGATGATGTTTCTAGGAAACATTTAAGATCTCAACTCATCCATATAGATGATGATGAAAAGAACCATTAAATAACTCTATCAAGGATCAGGAAGAAAAGGGTAGAAATTACCATAAAATTATAGCTAGGGGAAGAAGTAAAATCAAGAACCATTTCCCTTCTACATTATTGAAGTCAAATAAAGAAAAAGAATATCAAGATTAGATAGAAATATAAGATAACATAAATAAATATTATATTCATAACCCATTCTCAAAATAAATCTAAAATATTTATCGATATGAAAATTTTCTTAAAGTGTTATGCCCCATGAGAAGACTACTTGATGTAAAAGAAAATGTCACACTAGGAAGTAGTGTCTTAGCAATGATAACACATCCAATACCAACAAAAATACATGACCCATGAAAATTATTTTTTCCTCACAATATTTGATCTTTGTATTTTACTGAGGCATTATTTGTTTTGGGTGGTTCAATCAATGTTTTTAATCACATTTTATTTACGTCCTTGCATATTCAAAATTTGAAGACTACTAGATTTGTAGAACCACATAAAAATAGATCAACCATTTTTCCAGATGGTGTTTTAGAAGCTGTCCATGTGAATGTTAAGGATATATTATTCCCAAATAATTTCTCAATGCTAATCATAGAAGAAGATATGGGTTCATAACTCTAACCCATCATTTTGGGGAGACCATTCTTAACGGCAATAAAAGCCACCATAAACATTACTAAAGGAACACTTTCAATTCGAATTAGAGACAGTTGAGTGAATATAAATATACATAACTCTATGAATAATTCATTTTTCAATAACTTACTAAATAGAATCTCCCAAAAGGAAAGTATAGAAGAAACTGGATAATTTTCTATAATTAAAAAATTATAGTTTGTTGAATGTTATTTTTAAAATTCAAATATCTATGAATATATATGTTCTCTAAAAACAGGTAATTCTCAATTAACATTTGAAGAAGTTATATCATCTGAATTAATTCATAGTATATTATAAGTAGATAAATAATCGAAAGCATAATTATATGAAAAGATCGAAATGTATAAACTTAAAGAAGACGAAAATGAAACGACTCTCACAAATCTCCATGTGGAAAAAGCTTTTAATAAAGAAGAACCACCCGACATTAATTCCATATGTCTCGCTCTACAAATCGTATCAAACAAGTCCAATGAAAATTTCATGAAATATTCATAGGTGGGTTGAAGATATTTTAAAACTGATGAGAAGAAATGATCACACGAACAAGGTAAATTTTTACTAAATATATTCCAAAAAAAAACATATTTCATTTAATAATCAAGATATCAAAACAAAGAAAAGGTTATATGGGCCCTGAAAGTTAGAGTTAAATATTCATCATTAATATAAAAATTATAATTTAACAAAAAATCCCAACCACTTAATAAATGTGATGTGTGACTTGCAACAAGGAAAAAATGTTGTCCAAGTTGATTAGAAACCAACCCGAAATAATATAATTTTATGTTTATTGTTTGAGCAAGTGTAATAATGGTTATAGATCCAATTCAAGTTGGTTTAATGTGTTTTTTTCTAGGAAATACAAAATAACCAAGTGTGAAATTTGGTGAGGTGTTAATAGAAAGGATTGAGATAGATCTTCCCTATGATGTAAAATGGTAGAATACCTAAAATGAGTCAAATGTTAAGAATGTAAAAAAAATCCCATGTATTTTTTTGTAATAATTGCAATTGGTCAGATGAATGGACAAATCTTATGAAATTTAATGAACATATAGAAGGGATTTAGCTTAATCAAAATGATTAGCAATGAAAACTCACCAAGATGTTTCTTTCCATTACATATGATTTAATGCTGTAATTTAATTTTATATCTTTATTCCCCGTCATGTAAAATTGAATAAATATTACACACTGTATAAATTAAGTATGGGGGATGAAATCATATGGTATACTAAATTTTTGAATTCCATTCAAATATTTTTCATTTTTTTAGTTGATCAGATGATGTTATACAAAAGTGTTTCTAAGAGGAAAACCATAATTTTCTCTTAGTCTACCCTTACCCTCAGTAATATTATAGTGTGATTGAATAGTTTTACAGAATCATTTGTATTTGTTTTGGTATTTATTTTAATGGATCATTAATGATGATGATATAGGGATGAAAATGGAAAAGTTAAACGAATACACAATTGTAAAATGAATGCACATCGGGGGAATTCTGAAAAATATAACTGAAGGATTATAAAATGAATAACCCATCTAAAATATCATTAGTAAAGAAAATTTTATTCTAAAGATAATATATTCATATTATCAATATTTTTTAATATCTTTTCGTGAACCACAGAGGAAAATTTCATGACCACAATTAGGTTTATTTCATTACATGACTGGTGTGGGAGATCTTCATTTCATATAAACCACGTGATTCCATGATTTATATTTGAAATTAAATAATATAAATTATTAAAATGGAAAATTTAATTATTATAAGGAATCATGGACATTTAATTAATGACTCAAGGTTTTTTATAATTATTTAATTTAAGAGAATTAAATTTCTATATAATTTTTACACATCTAATTTTAGAAATTTATTTGGATTGATTATTTATTTTTATTACATGCCATGAGTGATTGTAAAAAGATAAATGTTCCATTTCAAAGATGATTTCTAGACCAAATAATTCCAATTTTAATCATGAAGGTATTTTTTTAGTGAACATGGGTCATTCAACCTACATGATCTTGAATTGGATTTATTGATGGTATGACCATGAAAACACACATTTAAAATGATTGAGGAAATTTTTATTGTAAATAGATTATCCCCTGACCCACTATGATGTTGATATTTATTATCCTATAGAATCCATGAATTAACTTTCTAGTAATAAGACACATTAAAATCCATTTCTCGTTTACTAATTCCCTTCTCTATCTAGATATCAAGATATTTTGATGTTTAATTAAGGGAGTGGGGAATGTTTTAGAAAGATTTTGTGTACTAAATTGTAGTAAAAACATATTAGGGTGCGAAATTTTGGGTAATTTGAAATGTGTTTTATTCATTAAATGCATGTTATAGTTGTCACTTCATGAATGACAAAAGAATAAAAAAATTATGTATCAATTGTGACCTGGGAGTATCACAAATCACCATATATAAAAATATGATTTTTATCACATGTGATTAGGTGGTATATGTGAGATACAACGAAGCATAAATTTTAAATACATTGTAAAAACGTTGATGACAAATTCAAAAGGGTTGATAAGTCTATTGTTATTCCAATAATAATCATGGACACTATACAGAACATAGGGGTGTGGGAGTTTCTACGTTTATGTGGATAATATAATAATAAAATTAAAATTGGAAATAATTCGTTATACATTAGAGATAATACTCTTTCATTAGGATTTATATTTATTAAACATAAACTCCACCAACCTTAAGACTAAGATTCAACAGAAACCTTATTTAAAATACCAAATGATTTTAAGTGATTTTTGATTTAAATGGTGGAGAATGTATTTTCTTTACAAGAATATGACAAACGAAGATGTACTCATGATAAGAGAATAACTCTACATGAGTTTTTATCAATGGTGACAAGAAAAAAAAATATTTTGAGGTAAATCATGAGGTGGAATTTTTTAAAAATTATTTATGATATATGAATAAATGTTATGATATAACACAATATTTCTCAATGTTATAAAGTGAAAATATTTAGTTTACTAGATTCCTTAGAAAGTGTGAATTTTAATTGATGTATTATGTGAATATTAAAATTTATATACTATATTGAAAACTATTTGATTTTTTTTTGGAATTTTAGTATTGATAACATGGTTTCCCTATTATATTTAGGTTTATATTACACACATTAAAAAAAATAATGTTCTATGTGTGGGGGAATTTATAGAACCATTTTATTCAAGTATTTTTTGGATATAAAGGACCCATTTGTCATAATTTAGTTGATTAATCATTCATTATTTTAATTTATGTGAATTTTAGAGATGATATATAATTTATTCAAATATGATTAAAAATGGATATAAATCAAGTAAGGATAAACAATTTCATGTTGCTGTGTGAAGATGCGTAGCGTGAAATAGGGTTTGTTAAAGATATATTAAAAATGCTACACAATTAAGGAAAAAACCTGGAGCTTGAAAATGAAGAACCAGACTGAAGTGGGTGAAACCTTCATGAAATAATATTTACACATAAAGTTAGTCATATGAAGTAATTGTAAATTGAATTGTTTCTAGGGGTGATTAATTACATTGTTTGATGAAAATTCACATCCCCACTTATTAAAAGTCTTTTAATCCAATTTCACTACATATAAATTCACGGATTGATTCTAAAAACACAATTGTATAAATAAACTATTGTATAAAATAAAATATTTTGATTTGGGACAACCCAATATGACCCGAGACCCTTTAATATACAATTTATTGTTCCAAGGGATTCATTTAATACTATAAATAAGAGGAAAATGGGGACTGAATGAAGATCAATTTTAGAGGGAAGATATGGGTGAAGACCTATTGTATATATTTTTCCCTACTTTCTATCACCTTAATTTTTAATATTATGGGATTTCTCCCCTTCATTTAATCATCTATGAATCCCCATACATGGAGGGATAGTTCCTTTTAGTGATCGGGAAAATTGAAGTTGGACCGTTTTTTCTTATTCTAGAGGATTTTTTTCATAATTTAATAGAAATCATTTCTTTATTATTCCACATGATATCTATTTTATTTATTTTTTCAATTAGAAATGCGATTTTGTTAGGGTTAGATTCTATTTAATTCAAATTCATCAGTGGATGATACATTTCTACCTCCATCAAATTATGATATGTGACTGGTTGAATATATTAGAGTTTGGTTGTGAGATTTTACAGATCATCATTATGTGTATTGAATTAGAGTAGTAATAATTTGTTGATAAGTCAATACCATCACCTGATCTGGGTTTTCCCTAATTAATTATATTGGAATTGCTACTATGAACAAACATAAGAAGGGGATTAGACTAATATTATATTTTAATTAGGTTTATTCTAACATTAACCTTTATTTTAAGTGATCATGAGTACTCGATGGATAAATCATTCTCTTACTATAAATAAGAAGAATGATTTTTACTAAATTTAAGAGCCATGGTATCATTTCATCAAGTCTTTCCAATCCTGTTATTATCATAATTAGTGTCAATTTTATTGAAAACAATCATTTAAATTTGTTGTTTGTCTATTATTTTTCAAAACCATAGATTTTTTCCATAATATAAATCCAAAATTTTTATCCTCTATTTTGTGCACCCTTTGGGAGACTACCTAGAGTCAACTAATATATAATACAAAGTAATAAAAATCATGCCTATCACTAGATGTGTGTCAAAAAACTCAAATTTTCTATGATTTTTGTAAAAAATATCCATTTGTAAGGTCTTTATCACTATAATATATTTTTCATCATGAACCTCCATTCTTGTTTTTTTATTACAATATCATCTATAACCACTATAAAAATTATCAAGTTAATTTATAAAGACTACATTCATCAGGTCTATATAGATTGATGGAGAATTAGTGAGTTCGACTGGAATTAAAATGAATTCATTATCACCTTACATTGTATGGAAATTAGTAATGGGGATATCCTCATTCATCACCATTTCATGATAATACCCCAACCAAAGATCGCCAATATAGATGTTTTGGGATTCACATAGCAGATCAAACAAGTCATCAATCCATGCATTGGATACTTATTCATTATTTAAATAGTTTTTTGATAAAAATAAAAAATTAAAATTCCCCTTCACCCTTCCTTCTTCTTCATATAGAGGACTGGTGCACCCTGGGGTGAAGCACTTGGGCATATGAATCCATCATCTATATTCTCTTGTAGTTGATTCTTTATCTCCACAAGTTCCTCAAAATCCATTATATAATAGGTCTAGGATAATGGAAATCCCAAAATATAAGATCAATTGAAAATCGAAATTATCATCTAGGATGAATACTAGTGAATTAATCATGATACACATCCATGTATTACCTTACAATTGGAATGTCCTCTAGGACGATCATTTCCAATGGATCAATCATTTGAGCAAGTTACCCATGCTCATAAAGAAATTATAACACACTAATTTATTATGAATTAATGTTTTTAAAATAGATAAACCCATTTTATATATTTCCGTAGAATACACACCAATTTATACACGTTTTATTTTCAACACCATGTTTATCTTTTTTTTATGCAAAACTGGATTGACATGCATTACATGCAACACTAAGTAATAACAAAACTATGATATATTATAAACATGACCATTGTAACCTAGTCATCAATAATAGTAATATGAATAGTAATAACTTATTTTTAAATAAAAATTATAATTTTTTTGAAGGAATCATGTTGATAATAAAATGCATTATTTTGAGTAATGTCTTATATGATTGAAAATACTATCTCCTCAACTAAATATATTTTATTATTTTGCAATATATAATAATATAAATTCTTGAAAATTGTAGTAAAATAATTTGGTAAAATAAAAATAAATTTTTAATTTGATTGGTTAAAATTATATTTAGGTGTTTATTTTGGATTTTTCTAAAGAGTTTCATTTTTTATAAATAGTAAAAAACTCTAAATTTTAATTAAATACATTATTTTTTCATAATCAATTTAAAAATTGAACTTATGTTTATTGTAAATATAATTTTTAATTATTTAAATAATACATCTACATATCCAATTTATTTATTTGGAATCAATTTCATATAGAAACATTGTAAACTTTTAAACATTTTCACTTCAAAAACTCAGTTTCTCATCGTGTCTGGTGATTAATTTTGATTTTAGTTATGACAAGTTTGCGAGTTGTGTCTGAAAAAATGGATTATGTTTTCTTAAAAATAATAGTAATATAAACTATAAAATAAGTTAAAAATAGTTTTTACATTAATTATTACTCAAAACAGTTAAAATTAATTTACATGATAACGTTTTAAAGAGGGTTTTATGCAATCCATTCATTTGTATTAAAATTATTTTTCACAAACAAATAATTTTTATTTAATTAATTAGAATTAATATATATAATAAATGGTTACAAATTATATAATAAATCAATATTTAATTATATTTCTAAATTATAATTACCTAGGTACATATAAAGATACATGTTGCCTTGGTAAAAACTATAATTAAAGAATTGAGTATAATTTAAAAAGTAATAACATTATAAATAAGGTATTTACATTGTGTCGTGCTGGTATTTATCAAGAATATAATACCTCATAGATATTATTTTTCAATTCTTTCGCAACTTTTTGTAAGGGAGACTACCCAATAGTGAATACATTTGGGTATTTATAATAATGACACTACTCTTTGGATATAAACTGGCACTAACTCTCTCCCATTCATTGCAACTATTAAAAAATTATTCTCAACCCACCCATACAAGTTTATTTTTCCAAAATACATACACTAATCCAAGAAGCATTTTTTCTGGATTATATCAATCCAAAGAAGGATTTTATAGAATCCTAGTGGTGGATTCCCAAAGAAGTGGTAACATTCATAAAAAACGTTGTTATTTTATATCGTCGTAAAACCACTTAAATTATCCTAATAAAATTAACATAAAATAATATAATTGTCTTCCATATACTAAGATGTTTTTATGATAAGTTAATTACTTAATGTACTCAATGATTCCATTAAATGGTTTATAAAATAATCATTCATGTTGAAGGTAGAGTACTGTATCGCAAACCAATGTCATTCATTTTTCCATTACCACCATTCAAGTCTATTAAAAAATATGGATTTATTGTGTATATATATGATATATATATATTTATTTATTTATATATATTATTTTTCTGATATTATTATGATTATTAAATTTATATATCTCGTATACCTTCATGGATTCCATTTTATGGGAATACGATAATGACGTTCATGTGTAAGGTCAACTACCATCTAATGTAGTAGTGTGATTCATCCATGTTGTTCATGGAATTTATTAAATAAGGTTAATAATCATATATTTTTTATTTGAAATAGAAAATATTATTGGATAATAATATATAATTATATTTTTTTTCATTCAATATGATAAGAAAATGAAAACCAAATTTATCTGTACGTAAAAATGACCATATCTATAAAATTTGAATTTCATTTCTAATTTATATCGGTTTTAGATTATTATAATTTAATATATACTAATTATTAAGGATATTTCTATCATTTTTATTAGTCGGGTTTTTAAAAAATCGAAACCTATAAGAAAAACAAAGTAATTATTACACGAAACGTGACTCAATCATTTTATTTCTAATAATTGTGTAATAAATGGTCATACTAAAAACATATATGGTATAATATATATGAATATTTTTCAATATTTTATGTATATAAATTTTATATTTATTAATAATGATTTTCAAACATGTATTATGAAACATACGACTTGAGGTAAGTTATTTGTTTCTAACTTTTTCTTTCTGTGAGACAAATTCTATATACATCGCATGTTTCTCCTATGGAATATATAATTCCCATTAATTTATTATATTATTCATCTAATTAAAACTAATAGGTATTACCTATCCATTATATAATATCACTTCCATGGGTTTTATGGTTCAAATACTTTCAAATCAGTAAGGTATTTTTGTCTCAATTTTCCTAATTTGAGACATATGTTAGTTTACGCACGTATATTCATACAAAAGGTATATATACATACCAATTGACATGTAAAATTAGTAATTTAGTCATACACATGATATTTAAAGGTTCATTTTATGTTATTCAATATTTTTCTTATAATAAACGTTACCACAATAGTGATTTTTTATGGTTCAATCTTACTGTTTATCAGGATTGTTGATGATTAAGTTTCCAATTGTTATATATTAGGATCAAAAACACAAGAATACTCTTGAATTATATTATACAATTTTTATTAATGATATATATAAATAATGCTACTACTTTTCTATAATTTTTTACATGTGATATTTATAATTTTTTTAAAAGAAAAACTAACATTATTAATCTCTTCGATCAAAAATCATTTTTCTATTAAAATAATGTTTTGTAAAAAAATTAAGAACATTTATAAATTATATATTAAAATAATTTTTATGGGAATGTATTTTAAAAATTATATGTTCTAAATAGTGTTTTAAGTTTTTTCGATTTTTTCATTATATGTTTTCAATGTTATCTTTGATGAAAAATAATTAAAAATGTTTTATTTTTAAAAAATGTTTTCTCAAAGTGGATGTATATTCTAATCAAGAAATGTATAAAATGATCATTAAGAACTCAATTACAACTAATATAAAATTATTTGGTGTTAAATATTTCTTACTATGTGTATGATCTAAGCATACCATTCATATTCTTTCTCTGAATTGTTTATCTTTTGATTTAACTATGTTTATTAAACTTATTTATTTTTCATGGGTTATACTGTGATAAGAATATTATGAAAATGAGCTATTCTCATGGATTTTATTACTATTTAAGGATTATGAATCGTTTATATTTTCCTGAGGATAGTATTTAATGATATTTTTATGATACCCATTTAATTTTAATATTTATCATATAATGAATGTTTATCAACTTATGGAAAAAAATATTTTTTCCATTATGTGATAGGTGGCACCAATATCTCCCTCTAATTAATTATTTATAAATTTTTATATCATAGGATATTGAAATTTTAAAAATAGTGATTGATCCTAGTACAGTAAGAAATGATGGAATATGGAGAGAACCCAATAGATTATGAAAGGACTAGAATGAAGTGGGAACTATTATCAGTAAAAGAATTTATCCATTATAATGTCCTTTTATGTGTTACATGAACAATGTGTTAATGATTTTATATGAATATTTGTATGCCAAAAATTTTAATAATTATAAAACTTTTATGTTCTAATGGATTATGTTCATTTATTTCTTTATGATTGATTTTGTCTGAACTATTAATAAATATTCGATGATTCATAATTGTGATATTAAATATGAAGGGTAATATTTTAAAATGTTATGGTCAAGTTCTGAGACTATTATAATCATGTTGTGCTTAATTATTTCCCATACCTACCCTTATTATGAATATTCTCTCACCACTACTTTTGTATCCTTTCCAAGGATTATTAAAAATGATTTTATATATGGTATGTCAATGAGGATTATACATGGGAAAATATTTTTGAGGAATAGTGAAAATCGTTCGATAGATTAAAATATGATGTCCCATATTTCGAATGACAGTAAACAATATTGGCACTCTTGCATGTGATTCATTAATTAATTAATTAGTTTTAAAAAAATTATTTAATACCCATGTATGTTAATAAAGGTTATCTATAGTCTCTATCAATGGAAATGATTAGTTACCCTTTAGAAAATATGATGAGAATATTTTAGTGTTATCCTTAGGAGAATTTAAAAGTATATATCTTGGAATGTATAAAATTATAAGTCTAATTATGAATAAATGTATAAGAAAATTTCATAGAATTTCGTTAAATGTTGGAGTTAGTTTTTGTCATGAAATTGCATCTCTATATTTATAATACAAGTTTATGTGGACTTGGTATATATTTAATTAGAGGTAAAACCCCCAAAAATTTATTGAGCTAGAATTGTAAATTATCTTGTGTATGATAATAGATCTTTCTCCATACCTGGTCTGTTATTCCTAGGGGCTATGATTTGGAAATACACACACACTTTTTTGTACCATCATGATGGGTTTAAATTGAATATGACAATGAATAGTCTAGGATAAAACTAATTTGTCAATGATTAATGAATTTTTCAATGTTTTTACATCATATTAGTGATTTATCATGATTATTCTATTCTTCATTAAGATTATGGGTTCTTACAATGACATTTTTTTGTTTCATTCATAGGTTCAATAAAAAACAAATCTAGTTAATTTTGAGTGTGAAGTACAATGAAATGATTTTTCACCTAAGAATCCAAATGTTACTAAAGTTGTAATAAATTGACTCATTTATATGCACAAAAAACTTACTCATGAAATGAAAAATTTCAAAATTACAAATGAAAAAATTAGGGAATAATTATCTATATTTTCCTTCATGAGGAAACGTCCACCTTGGTTTTATGGAACTGATAACAAACTAGTTGATGAATAATGGATCTTTACTACTAAAAATATATTTTCCATTCTGCTTTTTTGAAGGTGAATTAGACCTATCGTGTAGTTTTTTCAATAATATTAGAAGATTTTAAGATACATAAACCATGTATTCAGAGGTGTTAAATAAATTTTTTCATCAAGTGCATTCCATAAATTATTCATTTGATGATCTAGAATGGGTTTCATGGGAAAAATAAAATGGATTATGAATATATTGGTACATATAAATTTAATTTTACATGATTTTTAGGGTATGATTTTAGTATTATCATCCAACCTAAAATTAAATTCCATTGATTATTCAGTGGCATAAAATAATATATATGATGGGTTTTAGCCAAAAGAGACTCTTAGTAGATATGATTAAATTGATAAATGTTTTCTAAAGGTGGAAATGGAAGATCATGTTATGTATTAATCATGTGGTTTTCAAAGGAAAATTAATATGGCATTTAAAGTAAAATCCAAAAACCATGAAGAGAAAAATATGATCCATCCATTATGATAATAGTGGGGAATGAATCCTAGAGTATATTTTCTTAAGGGTAATACAGAATTTTATATCTGTGAAAGGGAATTTCATCATGAAATGGATTGATGATGTGGTGGGAAAATGTTATCTAAAAATTCAAAATTAGATACAACTATAGAAAATGAACCTTCCCTACACCGGTTCTGTATGTGTTTGGAAAATGGGAATTATTCTATCAAATGACCAAACCCAGGGGTTAATGATGATATTTGATTGCATTAATGCCTTTATCTAGTAGAAAAGGTGAAATACCCTGTGATTACTATATCTGATGATGGGTTTGATAATGATGTTGTGAAAAGTAAACATGGAATACACTATAGAACTGTTTATCTTCTATTGGAATCTAGATCTACCCATTATTCATATATAATAATTTATTTATTGTTATAATGATTATATGTATAATTAGTAGTGAAACCCCTAGTGGTATAATGATTTAATATCTGTTTTTTGATTTCTCTCTGATCAACATTTGTGGGACTGTTACTCTTTAAAATATATTCATTCATAATCTCATTGAATTTTATGCGATCATTGGCATGGATTTTAATTCTCTAAATACATCCCACATAAATTTTCAATGAAAGGGAGTATTGTTTGATTTTACAGACCAACTATTTATTATCTATCAGTTAGATGACAATTATTAACAACCGATAGAGATCACATCCAATGTACATGTCTTAATTACCATTTAGAATGTAGGTATATATCAGATGTATGGGGAGAAACTAAACATCTATGATATGACAATTATGTGGGATTTTTTGATATATTCCTATAATAATTGTTTAGTCTATCACCAAATCATTAATATGATCTCATAATATAACTCATTCCTAGGGACAAAAAAAATTCAAAGACTCCAAATATAATGGCTCTGATTGAGTTACAATAATTTAAAATTAAACTCCATGAAAAGAAATTCAATGGATTAATTTGGCCATGTCTCTCACCTGAGGGTGAACCTTTTTTCTATGTTAACCCGAAAGTTGGATATATGATACTATGAATTTATTATCATAAATTTTAAAATATCACGATCAAGAATAAGTATAATCATCCCTATATTGATGAGTTTTTTGTTCAGCTACATGGAGATCAAAACTTTTCAAATATTGACATTTATTATGGATATCGTATACTAAAGGTAGAGAAGGAGGATATAACATAGAAGGTATTCCATACATGGTAAAGACACGATGAATAAATATTTATTCCTTTTCATCTTACTAATTACTAGGATATCTTCATAGATTTAATCAATATATTCTATAGATATTATCTTGTTCTTTTTTCATAGAATTTATATTTTATATTTTTACCAACTCAATGAGAATGTATGAGCAGGAATATCAACTAAGAATCTCACCAAATAACTGATGGAAATGAACTATGAGAAATAGTTATAATGAGTAACATTGTGTGGAAAAAAGGATTCATTTTTGGGTTTTATAATCTCAAGAGAGTGTTTATCAGTAGATCTATCAGTGAAAGAGGCAAGATAATGTTTTCCTAGAATAACCATGGTGATTGAGATCTATAGTTTACTTGGATTAGCTTGATAATGTTGAGGGTTTGTGGATAATTTCCCATTACAAAAAATTCCTCTATCCAAGTTAACATAAAAAGGTGCTATGTTATTTTTGATAGATGAATGCGATAAAAATTTCATGGTACTGAAGAGAATGTTAGTCAACACAACTATGAAGACATTACAATATAGTATAGATTGATTATTAATATTTTGGGATGCATCCATGATGGAATTTGGATGTTTTCTTATGCTTGTTGTCAGGGTTATATATTATTCCTTGTGAAAATAGAATATTCCTTTGAAAAATTACCAAACTATTGATTTGGAGTTAGATGTGGTAATTATATCATTAAATATATGGATTCATAATCTCTATCGAAAAAAGGTGACATATATACTGATCATAAGAGTTTGAATTTTATATTCACAATGAAGGATTCGAATATGTACCAAATAAGTTTCTTAAATCTGATTAAAGATTGTTACATCTTAATACATTTGCACCCATGGAATGAAAACAAGGTTGACAAATATTTTTTTCAAAAGGATCATTCAAGAATATCCCAGACGAGGACCAAAAAAATTTCCATATCCATCCATTGATAAGAAATGGTCATGATAGATTATCCATGATGACGAACACAAAAGATCCAATATTTCATGACTTTCAAAGGATGGATATGGACATCTGGAATTAAGGGAAAACATATTATCTTCCTCCATTTAATTTTCAACCATGTATCCATATAAATATTAATGTGACAATGAATTAATATTTAGAGATAACAACAATTTTAGAAATATTATTTACTAATATTTAACCATAATGGAATGATAAAGTTCATGAACTTTGTATCCATTCCATCCATACCATATTTGAATAGTTTGTTTCAATTGGATGCTCAAAGTTATTCATTAAATATTCATCTTGGAATTATGAATATGTGTATATATATATATGGATCATATCTTCTTGTGGGATTAAATGAAAAGAGTTACAATATAGTTTGTATATAAACTCAGGGTATATTAAGAAGTTGAGAATGTAATAAAAAAGTCTATGGGCGTGTTCCATGCTCTACCCATATCAAAATGTTAATGGAAAATCATCACCATGGAATTTTTCTCATTGGAATCCCTAAAAATTCAAAATGGCATAATGAATTTTGCGTTGTAGTTGATTGCCTTACTAAGTCATCACACTTCACCTCTATCAGAGAATATATCTATCTTGATAATCATACCATGATATACATTTGGTAAGTTGTCTAGTTGGATGGAGTACCACATTAAATTATATCAAAATGGGATATTTCGTTCACCTGATTATTTTGGTGAATTATTCCTCACTCTCTTTATATGGAGTTTAGTTTTATCATTGTGTAACATCCTTAAAGAGATGGTCAGACTAAAATAACAATTCAAAACCTATTTGATATGTGGATATCTTGTTCATTGGATTTCAATAGTGGTTGGAAAAACACATTCATTTAATTGATTTTTCTTAAAATAATAACTTTCTCTCAAGAATTTATAAGGTTACATATGAAATTCCCTACGGAAAATAAATTTAAACCTCTAACCTGTTGGAATGATATAGGATAAAGAAATATACTAGAACCTGAAATAAATTATGGAATGATAGATCAGTTTAGATCCATTATGAAACAAATCAAGGTATATCAGAGTCAGTAGAAATGTAATTATAATACTCAATGATGTGATCTAGAATTTTATCTATGTGAAAAGGTGTTTCTAAAATTTCTCAATGAAAAAAGGTTATCAGATAATTCATGAAACAAAATCTAAGACTTATGTAAATTAGTATCTTGACATTATTGATTATATCTTGAACATATATTATTTCTTTTTACTTTCAATGAACCTCTCTCATGTCCATGATGTGTTCCATCTATCTCTTTTAGAGATTTAAATAATTAACACTTCAAATGTACTGAACATGGAGGTCGTACTGCTGGATTATGATATTTCTTACGAGGAGAAACATGTGGAGATTATGGATCAATTAAAGACTATCATATGAAACATGAAAACTCATCTATTAAATGTTTTTTGGCCAAAAAAATTGTTCTAGGAAGTTTGTTTTGGACATGATGATATGATGAGGAATAAGTGACCTCATTTGTTTTATCAGTGCAATGAGTTTTGATATTTATTTTCCTATTAAGGTGTGTATAATATAAAACATCAAGTTATTATGATTTAATTAATTTTAAATAAATACAATTTCATTGATCTCTTTCATTAAATACTACACCAATTTTGTCTTCTATTATATGAAACACCCCATTATGATTGTTCTTGAAACAGCGTTGTCTTAGCTTCCGTTACATGTAACACATAATTTTATCAAAACCATGATATATTAATGATGAAATATATATAAAATAGTAGTTAAACTTTATGATATGTATATTAGTAACTTCTTTTTAAAAAATATGTTTAATGCTTTTACATAAAAAACATATTTATATTAAAATACTAAATTTTCAAAAAAAGTGATTATATGTTTGAAAATACTATATATTCAAAGAAATGGTTTTTAATTCCTTTGAAAACAATAATGAAACTAATTTTCTAAACATTAAATTAATTAATATTATAAAATAAAACACATTTTTGAATTAATAAGGTCAAAATTATCTTATAGTGAATTTTGTGGATTGTACTAAAAAGATTTATTTTTTGGTGAATAGTGAAACATAGTGAATTTAAATTTAAAACATCATTTTTGATTAATTTATTTATAAATTATATTTATAATTGAATTTTATTTTACTATATAATTAGATAAATTATAAATTTACCAATCCAAAATTACACATTTTGATCCACCTCATTTTGATGTTTGATATAAAACATTGTATTCTTCTGAACATTTTAAAATTTAAAACCAACATTATCGTCACGTCATCATTCTTATTTTTAAATTATTTTTTTTATACAATTGATAGTATAATTTGGGAAATTTTAATCCATATTTTGTGTTATAATAATTTATATTATCTAACCAATATTTTATTTTTTTTACCATACTGATTTGGGAAAATAGTTAAAATTAATTAACATGATTAATTTTAAAACTTCGTTTTGTGCATCACATGTGTTTATATTAAAATTAATTTCACACACCCATAGGATTGTTATTTAAATAATTAGAATAAATATTTAGAATAAATTGTTAAAAATTACAAATAAATAAATTTTTAACATTAACATTACAAAATTAATTAAATTTGGTAAATAAAGGGATTCATTTTTCATCAGTAAAAACTATAAAGATAAAATTTAGCAAAAATAAAGACCTATGGATAAATTGATAAAAATTAATTTCGTAGATATTTAACATCCAATTAATTCATGAAAACCATTATTTTTAAATTTTATTATCAAAAGAGGTGAGGGAGACCTTCCAATGATAAATTATTTTGTGTATTTATAAGAATGTCACTCCACAATTATAAAATGGCACTAACTCTAAACCATTATTCAAACCTCTAAAACCATTTGGATAGAAAATAACACTCCCAGTAACTTCCCTAATTCAATAAATTATTACTAGAGGTCATATTATGGGACAAAATCCTTCCAATGAATTATTTTTGTGTAAACCTAAAAAGGATACCAGAAGAATAAGTGGAAATCGTCAATGAATATTATTGTTTTAGTTTATCCTCAAAGCCCTTAAATTATACTCATATTATTTTTATATAATAACTTCTATATCTAAAATATTCTAATATAATTTTATTATAAATACATGACATAAAATCATTTCCACTTCTATTAAATGAGTTATGAAATCATCGTTCATGTGTACTATGGACTATAACCTCGCGAACCGATGTCGTTCATTTTTCCATTACTCTGACGACATAGAACACTATCAATGAAAATTTAATTCTTATTTTTTTCATATATCACAAAAATTAACATATAGAATATATTAAAAAAAATAAAAAATGAATCACGAGATTTTTTTAAAGATAATAATCTTATACTGACCAAATAGTCACTTGACCATAAGAATAATATTTTGACCCATATAAATAGTAAACTGGAATAATGAATTCTAAAAAATCCCATGAAAATATTAATAACTTTGATGAACCTTATAAATAAAATTGTGAAATTATTATATCAAAGTAAAAGTATATGAATATTTAAAGCTTAATTAGTAAGTGTTGGTATTTTTGTAAGACATGAATATTAAATTACAATTTTATAATTAAAAAATGATTTTAAAGAAAATTTATATTCATAAAATACAATCATTAATTAATATTTCATTGACTTATGAGTTTTGGATTATTTTTTGATATCATAGCTAATTTTTTAGAGTATTATAAAACCAGTTATAATTTTAAAAACCATATTTCTTGTGAAAATAAATAATTTAATTAAAAATTAAATTTCACTTATTAATTATTTTTTCATAAAATAAAGTTAATTTTTAAATTCTATATGCCTAAAAATGCCCATTTTGAATTTTTGGGATTTTTCTAAAATACAAGAATTTTGGGTGAATATTAAAATAGGATAATTTAGGATAAATGATAATTTCATAATTTACTGAGTCATAGGTGATGTTTGGATGATGTAAGTAGCCTTGGTTCTAACATATATAAAAAATTAACTATATTTAGTCACAATAATCAACACTATTTCTCTTCGTGATCAAAATAATAAAATAATGAATAAAATAACTAGAAATCACCCCTCTTCTCCATTATAAATACCACCCCTCGCCACCCCTTTTCCTCACACCACACACGTTTTGAGACATGCATACTTTTAGAAAAATATTCTCCCCAACCCTTTGCAAATAATTTATGAGCTCTCAGTCTCATCAAAAGACGAAAATCAATCCACATAAGGAGATTCTCATGATGGATTATTCAAGAGGTAAAATTGTGTTCCTTTTCCTTTTAATATCTTTTAAAGTTCTTTTATTATTTTTTTTATCAACTCTCTTACTCCATAAAAATTAGAATAAAACTACAATATCATCTATATACTGGAATTATATCATTTAAATGTAATATTATAACTTAGTATCCTTTCTCTCTCACTTTTATTTTAAAAATGAAATCATCATCTCAGAGTTGCCGATTTATAACCTTTGTTGGTGCGAGATATTTTTTCTTCAATTTCTCTTTAATGGATGGTAATGGAACCATTTTTTGGTTATAAAAAGAAATAATTTATGTATTAAAGCATTAGTTTATTTCATTAAGTAAATTATTTACATAATAATAATTTATAGAATAAAATGAGTTCATTATGATCAATAAAAACCATAATAATGAAAATGATTATAAATAAATGCATTATAAAATGATTCCTCATCATATCATAAAACCAAGTGATATATCTAACAATTTAAACTTCTAGATTTTTATTATTACCATTTAAAATAAATTATATATAATTATACCCATTACACAAGAACATACAATCTCATACTCAAGTATATCGATCTTCAAAACAATGAAAACGACCACACCAATGTAATAAAATTATATCTTATAAACTCATAAAAATGACATAAATGAACTTCATAAAAAAATAATAGAAAATGTAAATTTATATAAGGTTCTTAAATAATTAATTATTGGATTTAATTTGATTATCTTTGATTTTAAGGTCAAGTTCATAACAAAATCTGACCTATGTTAAGGGTTTTCATTTTGAATCATCATTTGCATTCGGGTAATGCTTTCTCCCTATACATTCCAATGTAATTCTTCATTAATTTTATATAACTTTTCTAAATTATATAAAATTTTTATAAAATCATATATCTAGTTCTATTAATCATTTAATGGGGGGATAATAAATTTTTTTCAAGTATCACTTGTCATTTCATCCCAATACACAAGCCTGATTAAAGGGAATATCTTGATTTCTTACCCTTATTCGAGTACGATACATAATTTGTTCCAAGGTGATTTTTTTATAAAATCATAGATATTTTCATGAAATAAAATATTGTTATATTTCATGTTTTATATAGGCAATCATGGAAAATGAAAATGGTTTTTAAAAAATCATTATTCGTTGCAATGTAAAAAAGGGTTTTTCTTTATAAAATTCCACAATGATTTTATTGGAGTATTTTGAATTAATTAAACATATATACTGAATTATATTATTTATTTAGGTTTATATATTATTTTCATTATCCACCATATTTTATTAAATTGTTTATGATTAATTCAACTATGGATGTTCTATCTTGATACCATCCACCTTAATACTCAGAATGGTTTGTGTTTATGTTTATAAGTTTGGGAACGTAATTTACATTTCATTTCTATATGTTGATTATTTATATCCCCATTCATATGAGAAATTCATTGGGCTTATTATGTGGTGGGTGTGGCCTCCTATATCCCTCAAAATGCAACATTAGGTCTCATTACAAAAAATAAAATTGAGATTTGGACGAGGCCTTAACCTAATATTTTTAGATGTCTTGGCTGAGGCCTTGAAGAAATTTTTATGATATCCATCATCATGAATTCCCTCATTATAATATTATTAATTTATAAAACATGTGATATTTTACTATTAGAATATCCATGATTAAGTTTCACTCTCTTATGACCAGTTATATAGATTTATTTACTCAGCTTCTATTAATGCCATATTATGCTCATGTTATTTTTAATGGAATTTGTTTTTAGTTATTCAACTTTATTAATGCTAATGTTAATGATAACATTAATTTTATTAAATATATTTTTTGAGAATCGGATATCACTAGTTTAATAAGATTTCTTTTTTTCAGGATGTGAAAATGTATATTATGAATGACTTGCACGGAAAATCTTAAAGTTATGCATGTTTCCATGAAGTATCCTTATTTTTTTCATTTCAAAAGATAATGTAGAGTTAATGTATGTAATATAGATTCCAAAACAGCTAAAATAGTCAGTCCATTAGGGTGATACTTCCTTGTAATCATAACAATGTATAAACTAAAGGAACTAGTTCCATATAACACGGGTTGGGGTGTTTAGAGTTGGCATCAGTGGAATTATAGTTGAAACCATGGAATCTATATTTAGAATACATAGATTTGGGAAAAAACTATAAGATAGAATTTTTAAAAAATAATGGAATAAAATACTAGATATTTTGTAAAAAAGATATAATTTAAATATTTAATGAAATACATCAATGTCTGTGCACTAAAAATTGAAATAGTTCTGGAATATACGTACCTAGGGGTATCAACACCAATAATGTGTCCTGGTTCTGACTCAGGGTAACTTGGTATATGAAAATGGGTCTTACTAGTCACCAAGTTTGACACTCATATGGTATCTTCTTAAGATAAGTAAAAAAAAATTAGAAACCATTCTGAATGATTTAAAAGTAAAAATGTCCCCAACGAAACCATGTCTATGATTATGAGATTATATATGCATAAAATATCAATTTATGTTAAGTGTTTTCCTAGTTAGAGATTATAAATTAAAATTAATAACCTAATATGTTGAATCTCATTATTTAGAAATTGTGCCTAGTAGATTTAATGGAAATGGTAACAATGCATGTATCCCTTGTGAGTATATCCCTCATATGCAAGATAATGATGTTTGAATTTGACCAACGACAGCTACTAAGAAACTTATAAAAATACTAGGACACGTGACTTGGGTTATGAATAATAATATTATCCATATAGATCATTAGGATCCCTAATGTGGATGAGAAATTCTATAATACTTTATGAGATAACAATCTCTATCTTTCAAAATGACTCTAAACCCATTTGTAGAAGAGAAGTGGATAATTCCTTTAGAGAAGATATTTCTCTCTTTCTATTATAACAAAATTGATAAGGTTGATATGGATATTTATTCAATTTTGGGATATGTGTATTAATGGTGGTAATTGATTCAAAAACCGATGTAGGAGTAAGATATATAATAAATGGAATTCTTAGAATTTAATGATCTTTTTTTTGAAAAATACTTTCCTCATGAACAACGATCAGATATATAAAGGATGTTTCTGAGTCTGAGGAAAAATAAAGATGAGAATTTTGTAAAGTATGAAGCTATCTTCACAATGTTAGAAAACAATTTCTCAGAATACATGTCTTCACGCTTTCCATTTTTGGGTAATACTGTTATATAATTCATCTTTACAACGGACTACTTCCTTCTGAAGTGATGTAATTCATTCTTGATATAAATGGAATGTATTAATGTTGGTTTTAGTACATATATATTATTTATATGAATTAAAAATTATTATTTAATGAAAATATTTCATGTAATTTTCCTTCCTTAAATATAATAAAAAAATTAAACAGCATTTATGCACATGTACGGAAAACTGTTTCCGTGAATTGTGCTTTTCATTTCCTATTAATATATGTCATAGATTTCTATAAATAAAAATATAAAAAAATATATGATATTTATATCATTTATATAATTATAGTGTTAACTAAATCATTAATAATTTAAGATAAAAAAATTACAAATCAAAACTTATTTTAAAATCAATGTGGTTATTACCGAAAACGTGACTTTAATGAGGTATCCCTAATAAATGGGTAATATACTTCTATAAGAAAACCATATAAGGTATTTTATATATATATATGAATATTGTTCTTAAATATATGTCTAATTAACTTATATATATTATATAGGATGATGGAATGTGTACGAATGAATTCATTAATTATGTTATTGGATTTCTGTCTCACTTTAACATTCAGTGAGAAATATGTCATATTCACCACATGTTTATTTTTTTAAAGTATATAATACCCATGAATTTATATAATTATTATTCTAATGAAAAATATTTGTTTTTTTATATCCATTTTATGATATCTCTTTCATGGGGTGTATAATTTAGATATTACAAAATTGGGAAAGTATTATTCTCTCAATTTTTTACATTGAGATGTACATTATGTTGTAATCCTATATTATATCAAATGTTGTACGTAAATACCTATTGACATTTAATATAATTAATTTATTATTTATCATGTTATTTTAAATTTCCTTGTATGCTATTATATTATTGATCTTATTAATCAAGATTACCAAAGTGGTAATAATTTTATGTTACAATCTCACTTTTTATCAATATTATTTATGATTAAGTAACCAATGTTGAAATATTATAACCTTCCCCTAAAGAATACCTATTAATTTTCTTCTCCAATAGTTATTAATGATATATACTTTTAATTCTACTATTTCTTCACTAATTTTTACGTAATAAAATTAATAATTGATTTTTAAAAATCCATAATTATTTCTCTCTTTGCCTAGATATCAGTTTTCTTCAAAACATTTTACTATAAATATGTTTTATAAAGTGATTTTAAATTATAATTTTTCAAAATATTTAAGGAATTTTTTTTAAAGAATTTTTTTTTCAAAAAATGTTTTAAATTATTTTCAAATATTTCTTTATAATATATGAATGATATCATCAAAGAAAAAAAATTCAAATTACTATATATTTTAAAAAGATTTTTTCAAAGACAAAACATAATTTCCATAAGAATTGTTTTACATGATATTTAAAAATAATCATACATATAATATGAAATATGGTGGTAATACCTATTCATTACTTATGCTATTACCCAAATATACCCTTCTTATTTTTTATTCGAATGGTAGATGTTTTGATTGCATGAAATTTATGAATCCCATTTCTCTTCCATAGGGTTTTCCTTCATAAAATGCATATGAGAAGAACTTTTGTCCACAAGTTATGTTATGGTGAAATGATTATTAAACATTTCTCTTGTATAAAGGTAAGGATATAATGAAATTTTTATAATACCGATTTCATTTCATGTGGTATTATATGATTAAAGTTTATGATCTTGTGCACACATAAATTTGGGTTACATTATGTGACGTGTAGGACCTATATATCCCTACATTTTATTGGGTAATTAATTTTATATCTGATGAGATATTAATGCATGTAAAATGGAGTAAACCTAGTATAGTATGATAGGTATATAATGAGGAGTTAACATATTATAGTAAAACATGGCTCAAATGACTAGTGAACTTAGTTCAGTTAAGGAGATGTCCTCTATGAGGACCTTTGAAATCAGCCTAGGACAATATGGAATTAATATTGTATTCTTATGTGTATGAAAACAATTCAATTATTTATTTCAATTTTATTCTATAATGGATCATGTTCAATGACTTCCTAATGATTCATTTATTTTGAACTGTGAATTTCAATATCATGATTCATGATTGTGATCATTGATATTCTGTGTATTCTTCTAAATGTGATTTCCATTTTCTCATTCTTTTATTCTCATGTTATTCTTTTTTAATTCCCATGTTTACCCTTATTAAGCATCTAAGGTCACCCTTTTTATGTTTCTTTCCTCAAATTATTGATGAAAGGTTTTATGAAGGGTATTTCTATTTATAGTAATAAATGGGAAGATCATTGTGGGAAACACTAAATATCATTCACAAGATTACAGAATTGTTCCTAGATTCCAAAAGAACTAAACTATTAATGTCATTAGTAATGTTTATTTATATTTAATTAATATTCATCAAAAATAATTTAATATCCATGTATTTGGATAATTTCCCACTATATCAATAATACTAAATCATGAGATGTTGGTTCTTAAAAATATTAATCCTCCTCTTTCCATTTGAATAGAATAGGAGCATAATTTTTAATACAGGGAGTGATTTTTTCTAACAAAAATTTATGTTTCATCTATATAAGGTGTAACATCCTATAACCATTTTATCATGTACTCCATTAACCTCATTATGTTTTTACCATCTATTAATATAGGGAAGATACCTATAAAGGTGAATTCAGATATTTTTTAGTCTTTAAACATTATCGAGCCTTTTTCTATATGATGCAGGATCATTTTATACTATGTAACTAGTTTAAACAATGTTTAATTTATGCTAGGTACATATCATGAAAGGGGATTCATGATATGCAATATTACAGATACTAAATGGTGGTTTCACATTATATATGTTGTAAATAATGTATTTTTAATTTAGATGTGACAATATTTTTTGGACTACATATCCATAGTGGACTTCACATTGAGAATGAGAGTTTCACATCATGAAATGGGCCATGACAAGTTTTAAAACATTCTCTTGGAGGAAATTTTTGGTACCTTATTTATAGAATACTTCATTCATGACATATGGTATCTTATAGGGGTTTTTAAATGATACATTTCCTTCGGAATTGACACTTTCAACGTCCAATATCTATTTCGGTTGCATTTTGTATATTTGGGGAGGTTATATTTCATTTCTTCATGGCCTTTGATCGAGATATCATTGTTGGGTGGCTTGTTTGGATCTATTTGCTTAACATGGTGTTTCTTCTTGGTTTCTCAAATATTTTTTTTCTAATCTCACTCTAGAGTCCTTTTACATTTCGGTCGCAGTGCAACGATAATCCATTTATAACCCATGTAGGTTAATTCCTTTCCACTGACCACTTGTGTTTAGATTTGGATCAGCCATTTGATTTTGAGGGTATTTTAGGGCCTTTTCTGGAATTTTTTGTTTTTTTGTTGGTGGATCCCATTAGCGGTGTGTGTGACCTTTGTATTGAGTCAGGTGGTTCAGTCACTAACATATGATGTTGTTTTTTCTAGTTTTTAATTATATACTAATTTATAATGAAAAAATTTCATTCTTTTATTGTGAGTTGAGAAGATTATTCATTGAAATTGTTTTCTATTGGATGTTGATAAATGGAATGGGAAATGGGTATTTTTTTAAGAATTTAAATAATATTTTAAATGGTTTGGAAAGGTTATTCATAGAATAGAAATAAATTTGGAAATAGGGAACATGGGTTAACTTGGGTACTTTGGTGTAAATTTTATCATGGGACCATTATCCATTGTTTTTTTATTATCAAGGAGGTTTTTAATAAGGATTCCCCTGATTTATAGGGTAGTTTTTATAGAGCACCGATATTTAAATTAGTGGAAGGTTTTCTCATGTTGTATTTCTATACATATTTGGTATATTATTCTAAGAATTGGATTGTTTACTTGATTATTTTTGTACTAGTAGTCTCGGTCATGGACCTATAGTATTCTTTTGTGTTTTGATACTTGTGCTTTTATTTTTTATTTCGTGGGATTCTATGTAATCCTTTATATGCATGTTTCTTATTATAAAAATTTTTATGTAAAATATGTTTTAAAATTGATAAACCAATATATATTTAAAACAATAGAAAAAGGGAAATATTTTATATGTTTTTTTAAACTACATTGATGCTTATAATTCCAATTTTTTCTTTAAATGTACTTACATGAATTTTTATACAGAGCCTTGTTATGAAACTCCTAAGTGGGATCCAACTAAGCCTATTTTCTCACACATTTCACTCCACTTTGTTTCTACATAAACCTCTGTTTATCTTCCTGTGCAGGTAATGTCAAGGCTCCATAGTGAGGCAGTGAGGTTCGTGTCAGTTGGATGGGTAGCTAGTGGTGAGATTGTGGGAGTTTGACCATACCATAATTTGGATTATCTATTTGTCTTTGTTTCTTTGTAGTTTCACTTGTCCTTTGTGGTTTTTATCTACCTTTGTTGTTATTTTTTTCCATTGCTTTCTTATAGTAATAGAATATATATCTTTTTAATCATCCATAATTTTTTTTTGCAGTACAGATATCCCATGTGTTTGATCAGTTTGGGAAAAATCATTCCCTTAATTGTATTGTTCGATGTCTTGGTGTTTGTTTCCAGCTCATAGGGATATTAAATGCCCTTTGAATATGTAATGGAATAGGTTTCGTACTGGGTTTGAGGGAAATCTGAGTCATTTCATTAAAACTGGTTTTCATAGGAGGTTTTTCCTAGGGCTATTGTCTTGGTTCATCTCTTAGACTGGATATAAGATTTTCAGGACATCAGAGGTATGTTGTGACAAGTTTAGGGAATGTTCAATTTGTAATGATACTAAAGTTTCCATGGTATGATTGGGTGTGTGTGTGTGTGTAGTGTTCAGTTTTCATTTCTAAATATCAGTTTTTTCTTCTAATGTTTCTAGATTGAACTGATATTGGATTTATTTTTTGTTCCTTCAAATGTTTCGGTGTGTAGCAGTATACTTATGAGACATCTTCCATGAGTTTTTTAAGAATACGTACTTGATGATCATCATGGGAAAAACTATATATCATAATCACATCAAGAATATAATACATCCAGTCTGTTGTTTTGTTTGGGATGTTCCATGAATTCCAAACATAGTGGTTGAGGTACAATTAGGAGATGGATGGGGGTGAGATTGATCACCATAGTTCTAACGTTAGAATCCACCTTACATTAATGGAATGATAGAACCTCCAATGTCAGAGGACTGGAAGGAAAGGATTGATAAAATATTCATCTTTCTAGAGACACTTGAGAACATTAGGGTGAAGATTCCAGTGTTAATAAATGATGGCCATTTCAGGCGATGGTGGGATTCTATGGTCTATATTGAAAAACATGTGTCCTTAGATCAGAAGGGTTTCAAAAACCTATTCTTCCATCAATTTTTTCCAAATTCACTTATGGTGGCTAAGTCTATAGAGTTCCATTCATTGCAACATGGAGAGCATTCATTTTTAGAATTCACAAATCACTTTTCATAGCTTGTCTATTTTTCCTAAATGTGGATAAGAATGATGATTTGAAGGCTAAGAAATACCTACAAGGTTTCCAACCAAATATTATATAATATGTGTTCATTTAGAATCATTCTACATATGTAGAAATGGTAGACAAATCTATTATGCAAGAAATGAATATGGTAAGGAAGGTTGGGTTTTCCTCCTATTCTATTTTATCTCATGACTACATTATTGGAGTTCATGGGAAGCAGAGAAATGGGAAATATCTTCACATGAGTAGTGGAGGTGGGCCTTAGAAGCAAGCCTACTCACCATAGTTCATTACAAATGGAAATATTCCTTTAACATACTATCAGTGCACTAAGTTAGTACACAGTATAAGTTCCTTTCATAAGACTGTGAAAATGTATAACAACTGTGGATTTATGGGTCACTTATAGAATTTCTCTCAAGCTGTGAATATTCCTTGTTATAGTTAAGGTTTGTCAGGTTCATATGCTATTTTGGGGCTATCAGAAGATTCTTGGAATATAGGGCTCTACCCTAGGCCTCAAGAGTGAATTATTTTACCATATTAGATAATTATCTAGCGCATGTTGATGTTGGTCCACCAATAGTGATACTTACAATCCTTATTTCATATTCAGTTGTAATTCCTTTTTTCAATACTAGTGCCTCCAAATCATTTATATTTTTATGTTTAGTTGATGTTCTTAACCTTCCAACAGAACTTTTTTCCTTCACAATATAGTTAGAAACACCTCTTGGCCAGAGGAAAGAGATGGGGTCTTAGTGTCCTTCTTTTTTATTAATGATGGTCGATACAATGTTGGGCTGGGATTTTCTCATTCTTGATATTGATCTTTTTGATGTCATCATCAGTATCTGTAGTCTTGTCGCTCATCGAGCTATAGTTTATTGTTATCATCAACATGTTTCATTTCATGTTGCTGATGGGTGCTATTATGTGTTTCAATGGGAGTCAGACCAGAATTTTGGATATGTTTGACCATCCTGCCCAATGCCCAAGAGTTTTCTGCCACCCATTGTATTTCAGCCTGATGACATATCTCTTATCATTAATTTTTCTAGGTTTTTTTCAAGACATCCCATAAATTTTCCCAAATAAATTATATGGTATTCCTCCTAATAAATAAGTAGAGTTTATTGTTGATATGGTACAAGTTATGCTTCCAATATTGGTTCCCTCTTATAATTTGGCACCAGAATATCTAAAAGAGATTAATATATATTGGAATGACCTGTTGGAAAATGGTTTCATTCACCCTAGTGTTTCATCCTGGTCATCTCGAGTAATCTTTTCTAATAAAGTAGATGGTTCACTTCGGTTGTTTGTGGACTCCCAAAATTTGAACCAGGCAATGGTTAAGAAAAAATATTATTTTCCTTGTGTGGGTTATTTTTTCGATCAATTGATGGGGTGAAGTGGGTTTTAATAATTTATCTTCAGTCAGTTTATCATCATCTCATATTTCAGGAGTATGGTATACCGAATACATCTTGTAGAAGTAGGTATGGATATTATGAATATCTTGTGTTGCCTTTTGTTCTAACCAATGATCCTCAAGTTTTTTTTAGATTTTATGAATCAAATATTCCATAAATATCTTGATTCTTTTTTGGTAGTGGTCAAGGATGATATTATGGTTTATTCTAAATCCAATCATGAGTACGATAAGCATTTGATATTGGTTCTGAAAATTTCGATAAGACACTATTTTTATGGAAAGAATTCGAAATATAGTTTTTGGATTCAATAAGTGATGTTTTTAGGATATTGAATTTCTAGTCATAGCTTGTCTATCGATATGGAGAAGGTAGTGGATATTTTGTCATAGAAGGAACCACAAAATATCTTTCAGATACAAAGCGTCTGGGTGATGCTATATATTATCAACAGTTCATCAAATATTTCTCTAAGTTGGCATTTCCTCTAAAAACTATAACAAACAAGGTGGGTAAATACACATGGGATGAAAAGTTTCAGCATTAATTTGATGAACTTAGATAACTTATATTATAAGCTCTTATTCTGATATTACTTGAGCCTCGTAAGGGGTGTATGGTGTTTTTCGATGCTTTGAGTGCTAGTTTCAGATGTATTCTTATATCAGATGGCCAAGTGGTAGCTTACCGATCTCATCAGCTTTGGCTATTGGAAAAGAATTACTTCACCCAAGATTTAAAGCATGATGCATTCATGCATGTTCTAAAATGAGAGAAACACTGCCTTTTTTGGGAGAAGTTGACGAATTTCCCTAATCATAAGAGTTTAAGTTATACATTTACATATATGTACTTGAATCATAGATAGAGACGATAGGTAGAATAACTTCATATATTTGACTTTGATATCTCTTACACCCTAGGAAATGAAAATGTCATTAAAGACTCTCTTAGTTGGAATGTCTCATCGTAGGGTGTTCTGGAATCAATGGAAGAGAGGAACCTTATAGGGATTTTCACTCAGTTACATGAAGATTCTTAAGAGGATGTTTCAGTCATAGTTATGAGTAGTGTTCAATTATCATAATTTCTCTTGTTGTATAATTTGTAGAGTGAGTACCAATATGATGAGTTTCCTAAGAATTTGGAAATACTTTATGGTTGGGATAATGTTTCAGATTGGTCTCATTCGTCAAATATTATTCTTCACTTTAGGAAAAGGATTTTCAACCCACAATCTATTTAGAGTTTAGTCTTGTTTTATTATAATGTCACTTTTTGGGTCATTCTTCCAATCACTATAAGGATTTATTATGACATGACGTGGTGATTCTAGTGTTCATCATTGAAGGGTGACATTGCGGAGTTTCTATCTAGATATTACACCTGCCAACATATAACTATAGAGAACGTGAAGCCTTCTGGTATTCTTCTGCCTCTTTCGATGCCAAAAATGAAAAGAGATGTGGTTTCTATGGATTTTTTTTGTTGGATTACCATGGAATCCCTAAGGCTGTAATGCTATCTGTGTGGGTTTTGATTAGTAGATGAAATCTTCGCCTTTCATTCCAATTAAAGACACTATCAAATATGAAGATCTACATAAACTGAATGTGAAAGATATTTTAAGGTTACATGGGAGTCCTTATAATATTTTTCAGAGAGGGATCATAGATTTACCTATTGGTTTTGTAGGGGTCAGCAAGAGGAAGTAGTAATGCAGATCAAGTTAAGGACACCTTACCATCCACATATAGAAGGTCAAATGTTATCAGTAATTCAGATCATAGAGGATATTCTCCAGGCATGTGTCTGGAATTTTGGATGATCATGGGATATCAATCTTGGACCAGTTGAGTTTTCTTACAATTTTAGTTATCAATTTTCAATAAGAATGGATCCCAAGGATGATTTGTATGGTCTCTCACATAGATCACCTCTTTGTTGGGATGAGGCGGGTAAAGTAGATTTGATTTCACCATGTTCAAGATATATAATATACATCAAAATATGATAATTTCCCAAAGTCAACAGAAATTGTATGTAGATCAGAGATATTCACATTTTAATGTTTATTCCTTTATTATGGTTTATTTAACCTCAAATGTTGAAAATAATTTTAATAATTTTCACTAAAATTTATTTTCAAATACAATTTTTAACATATTGGAAATTATTAACTATTCTTATTTCTAATATGGAATACAATTTTACAAATTCCTATCACATAAGTGCAAGAAATTAATTTAAATTTAATCCTACAAACATGATGAAAATATAAGTTTTAATTTAAAAACATTGTAATGATTAATATGTTTTTATATTAAATTTAATAGTGAAATTTATTAAAATGACATAATTTTTATTAAATTATAAAAAACATAATCTATGTAAACGTTAAATTAAATAAATATATAATTTAACCTAATAAATAAATTATATGAAAAAAATTTAACTAAAATTTATTATTTTTAACTATTTATTAAAAAAATTAAACGATTCATATAAATATAAAAAATCACCCCAAGATAATTTGAATTTTTAAATTTCCATGGTGGAGTTTTTTTTAATATTATGTCAATTATATTTCAAAAAATAATTTTTAAAATGTGTTATCAATTAACTGTGAAAAAATTACCTTTATAAAAATATAGTATTTGAGGTCTAAAATAAGTTTTGTCCTTTTCTAATTCGTGTCAAACCTAACAGATGAATATCAAATATATTTTATTTATTATATAAAAATATATATTTTATTAAAATAAATCAATGATTATAAATTTTTATTTTTATAATGATTGAACTCCTTTGGTAGCATACAAATGAAGATATTTCTTTTATATACAATTGGTTCTATTTTTTGTTTCTCTTTAATTATTAGCACATGAATTAATTTTATATGTATATAAACTATAAGATTTTATACGTTATTTAATACTATTAATAATTAATTTTTTATATATTATTATATTAAGTTATAATATGTTAATAATATAATATTTTTCGGAAAAACGCAGACTTGCATGTAACGCAGGACATCGGAGAAATTCGTTCTTGTTTGTGGAACATGCTAACTCGATGTTTCATGTATTAAAATATATATATATATATATATATATATATATATTAAATAGATAATATGTTTTAATATATCGATATATTATATTCCCTTACATTCTTGTTGTTAGGTATCATACACGCTATTGAACAAAAGGTCCTTACTTTTGAATATTGGGGTTTTACATTCACCCCACCTTAAATAAATGGAAAACTCTCAATTTAAAATCCATAAGAGTAATATATTGTTTCATATTTCATATTTTTCATGGGTCCATAATGGAAAGACTTTTAAAATTTTATTTGTTTTACCCAACATAAAGGATGTCCTTTTTTAAATTAATATTTATATAATAACCAAAATTAATACGATAGAAATCATTAAAATAGGGTCAATCACAAGATATCCTTTTAAATAAGGCTCGACACACCTTATTAGAGTTATTACATTGAGATACATTTGTAACAAAACCATTTCCACTAAAACTTTCTAGAAATATATGTATTTCTTGAATACCCACATAATATCTTTCTCACCAAAATTGTAGAATTTTCTTCTATACTTATCCAAAAATTCTATCGGAGTGTTAAATAATAAAATTTAGGTTTTACTAAATATAGTTCTCATGTTTGATACTAATCTTAAATTAATACCAACTATATCAACCCATACACAAATATCCTTGATCTAATGTCTTTTACTAATTACATTGGCATGAATATAAAAAATCATGCCTCGAAGGACTTATCGATTTAGTAGTCTTGGTAAACCAGATATATATATATATATGTGAGAAAATAATATTATAATTAAAAATTAAATTTTTTTCATCTAAATAACATAGAGAATAAATTTATTCCATCTAGAATATCCCTTCAAAACATTTATACAATTCTTCTTGGATTCTTGGGGGAAGGAGATATAATAAGGGTGATATCAAATTCTTGGTAATGGTAAAACAGATCATAAGTAATAATTAATAATTGAGAATAGTAAATATGGAAAGGTAAATAATGGAACACACAATCCATATAGTCAATAAATTTAATGGATTTTTGTAAAAAATATTATGTGGTAATAACTGGAAAAAAATTCTATTTAAATAACAATATTTGGAAAATTAAATATTGAAATGTAAGAAAGTGAAACACATTCCATCTAAATAATTGAGAATTAAATTTTTCCATAGATATATCACTGAAAAATATCATGGATTAGTAGTAATGAATAAAAATGAAGGAAATGATTCATTATCGGATATCATGTATACGGAATATGAAAACCTCTACAATCATGATCCATCATCTAAACAGATTTAAACTATAGATAAAAACAAATTTCCTTTACGTGAATTATTATTCTCATGAGAAACTATTGTAGCATCAAGGATATATAAAAATCCAGGTCTCAACCTATCATTGCATGTCAAAATCATTCTTTCTATCAAGTAAAAAATATAATTAATAAACAATATGCTTTTTAAAATATCTGAATTGAATAAATAATAATGAGTAATCATTATTTCCACAATTAATCAAATATTATCAAAGTAGACACCATATTTTAAGTGGTATTTGGTTTATGAAATATTAATATCCATGTTAAATAAAATAGATAATTTATGGGAAATTAAATGTTCAAGGATCATATAAGATTTATTATTACATGGATACTAAAAATGAATCAAAAAAGTGAATGTAAGTAATATCCTTAGAAAAAAATAGAAACCCATCCAAGGGAATAAATATGATTGTATCAATACAACATATATCATGTGGCATAAATATAAGGGTTTTTTCATTGACTAATTGAAATACTATAAAACAATATTTTAAATAACATTCATGAAGAAAATATCCTTTTATTATGAAAACACGTTTGAAAAATAATTTCCGGGAAAATAAATTTTGAAAATATTATCACTAAAAAGTAACATCTTAAATATTATAAGCAGTATTTGTTAAATGATAGTGGTTAAATCCATAAAAGTCATATGAGGAAAAAACATTCATTTTGAATAGTAAAATGATAGAAAAATCTCTTGTTTGGAAAGAGACAAGAAGATTACATTGAAAACATTAGAAAAAGTATAAAGAGGGTAAAAATGTATTTTCATTGTTATTTTTTAAAAAAAATTATTTTTTTAGTAAAACATGGTTTTTAAAATAATATAGGTTCTCTAACTAAAGAGTGAAATAAAGATGGGTTCTTGGAAAAATATTTTGAGTATAAAATATTGGAAAATTGTATTAATCCTAAATAACGTTCATAAATAACAAGATAAGAATGAAGGGTATTATTTAATAATTCTTATCTAATTTCATCAAATAGGGATTCTATTTACATTTTATTATTATTAGTCTTGTAGAAACTAATCTTTAAACATTATAAAGTGTCTCATACCACTTTAAAACAATTTAAATCATGAGACTCATGAAAAAATAATATTTAACAAAACATATAATATAATGAAAATAAATTTATTCATTATATAATATGTGAAAGTCAGCATATACACCATATAAAATAATCTAGGTACATAACATCAATTAAGTCTCAATGGAATGTAAATAATGAGTAAAATCGATTGACCTTGTGTGTCCATTTGGGTAAACAACCTTTATCCTCATGTATAAGGTGTTTAAACATGATAATATCTTATAAAAAACATATAAATATTGATGATTTCAAATATGATCCTATTATAGTATCTTATTAACCATTTTTCAATAACCTTTCACTTTTTCAATAATCCAGGTGTTAATTTCCATGTTTGTCGAGTATGTTTTAAATGGTTTTTTTTTTGTTTTCATTAAATATAACAAGGTTACATAATCTATTGAATGTAAAAAAATTTGTGAATTTCATGTATATCTAGTATATATGTATCTAAATTAAACCATTGTATTTGAAGATAATAAGTGGAATGCATCGTACATGGCTATGTTAATTTCTTTATATGCATGAACATTACTTCCATTTCTTTGTCATATTTTAAAATAATGAAAGGTAAATGGTATCTATATAAAAGTATATTATAATTCAATTACCTAATTTATGTAATATATTTCAAATATTTTTATTAATTTAATCCTTGATGTGTTCAATGTTTTGTGCTAACGAATCGCATCTCTTTGAGGGGTGGTAGTCCACACTTCCTCAAACGATGTTATTATATTAACGAAAAATGGACTACATTAATTATATATATTATAAAAGGATTAAATAAGAATAAAGAAAAAAATTATAATTTATAACATATATAAACTTATTGTGCATCATAATGGTAATCCATGAATGTTGGAAAAGGAAAAAAATTAATAATCATCATTTTGTGAGGTGGTTGATCACCATTCACAGAGACAATATGTTTGTTACACATTTTATGGAAGTGTATGTTAGTGTAGGAAAATCATTATTAAACAAAAATCACAGTATATTTAGGATAATGTTGTTATAAAATGAACATGGAAGAATAATATTTTAGGTGGTGTAAAAGTAAATGAAAGAAAAGTGATCTTTGGTGAGTGTTACCCTATAAATTTGATAACTCATTTTGGTTTATACCAAAAGGCTTCCCTGAACGGATTTTTTCCCAAAACTAGGATTCAAGGATCAGGGTATGTATTTTTGGAATATAATTTACTTTATAATGTCTGAACCATAGTGGTTTTAGAGTTTTTAGAAATGGGGATAAGTGGTGGCCTTTATAGTGAAGGATGAGTGGCACTCTGGTAATATTTTCAAAAAGGTTTACATCCCACATTTTTAATGTTTCATGTGGATTCAATAATAGACCCAATTCTAGGAAAGATAGTATTGGTTCTAAATATTTCCAAATAATAGCATTTTTGAAACTACATAGGTCATTTTGGGCCTTAAGGTTATGGTTTGGTCTCTTATTAAAATTAATTTAACGTCAAATGTTGTAATTAATTTTAATCGCATTCACTAATAGTATTTTAAAAAAACAAAATTCACCATATTAGGCATTAAATATTATTCTTATTTCATATATGGAATACATTTTCCAAATTCTAATCACATAAGAGGCACTAGTTAATTTATATTTAATCTCGTAGAAAATATGACAATACATGTTTGTAGAGCAACAACGTCAAAATATTTGTTATGTTTTTATAGTCAATTTCAATGTAAAATTTATGTTAATGATGTAAGTTGTATTAAGAGATAAAAATAACAACATATTAAAAATTAAAACCAATTAAATTATAATTTAACTTTATAAATAAATTACAAGAAAAACACGTTTTAGAAAAAAATTCTATGTTTTTTACTATTCATTAAAAATTAAATGTTTCATGAAATTATCAAAAATTATCCCTAAACTAATTTTTATGTTTAAAATTAAAATATGATGTTTATTTTGGAATATTATATCAATTAAAATTAAAAAATTAAGATTTAAAATGGGTTCTCCAATAAAAGGTGGAAAAATTGACGTTACAAAAATATAGGTTTCTATGAATAAAATAGGGTTTGTTCTAATTTTATGAAAATAAAACCTAATGGATGAATATAATAAAATTTATTGAATATATAAATAAATAATTTCGTAAAAATAATTCACTAATTTTAATTAGTTATGTTTGTTGAGATAAAATTCCATTGGTGGAATAAAAATACATATATTTTTTTTATATCCAATTTGTTCTTATTTTCATTTCTCATTAATTGTTAGGCCATGATTTAATTTTATAATTATTTATACCATATATTTTTTTAGGTTTTCAAATAATATACATAAAATCATGTTTCTATCTTATTATATTATATAATAATATTTTTATAATCTATTATTGTTTGGTTGAACTCAATCTTGCATGTAACACATGCCATCGAAGAAGGTCCTTCTCATATGTAATGCAAGAAAAATATATGTTTCATGAACTAAAATACATATAGTAAATGTTAAATAGTGAATATATTATTATAGGCATGTAATCATTGATGATAAAATTATTATGTCTAAATTTTATTATAAAAGATTATAATAAATTCAATCAATACCAAGAGTGATATAAAACTATTCAAAATATATTTCAAAAATATTTTCAGAAAATACCATCACACTTATAATAGGAAGAAGATTCCTATAAAAATAATTTTCATTAATATTTCAACCAAGAATTTTTTCCAAGTGATTATTATTATTTCCATGTTTTTATATTCCCATATTTCATTAAATTTTATCAATAATGATATAATGTGATTATTTAGAGTCATACTAGATATTGGAATAATTCAAATAAACCCTTAACAATCCTTCGACCACATCATTTGATGACCTGACATCAATTGTAATAGTAGAAAATGATTCTCACACTCCCTTTTTATTATGATCTTGATGATTTCCTAGATAATTTACTATCTTCAGGCACACATTAATACTCTTGACGTAGCATTGTCTTAGCTTCCATTACATGTAACACATAATTTTAACAAAACCATGATATATTAAAAATGAAAAATATATAAAATAGTAGTAAATATTTATGATATTAATATTATGATCTACTTTTTAAATAATATATTTAATGGTTTTACATAATAAAACATATTTATTGTAAAATACAGAATTTTCAAAAAAGTGATTATATGTTTGAAAATACTATATGTTCAAAGAAATGGTTTTTATTTCTTATGAAAACAATAATTAAACAAATTTTTGAAACATTAAATTATTTAATATGATAAAATAAACATCATTTTTGAATTAATAGTGTCAAATTTATCTTATAGTGAATTTTTTGGATTGTACTAAAGAGATTTATTTTGGGGTGAATAGTGAAAAATATTGAATTTAAATTGAAAACATCATTTTTAATTAATTTATTTATAAATTATAATTATAATATAAATTGGGTTTAATGTATAAGAAGATAAAATATAAATTTACCAATCCAAAATAACCCATTTTAATCTACCTCATTTTGATGTTTGATATAAAACATTGTATTCTTTTGAATATTTTAAAATTTAAAACCAACATTCTCATCGCGTCATCAGGATTAATTTAAAATTATATTTTGATACATTTGATATTATAATTTTCGAAATTGTAATCCATATTTTGAGTTATAATAATTTATATTATCTAACCATTTTTTCATATTTTTTTACCATTATGATTCGGGAAAATAATTAAAATTAATTAACATGGTTAATTTAAAACATGGTTCTGTGCAACACATGTGTTTATATTAAAATTAATTTGACACACCAATAGGATTGTTATTTAATGAATTAAAATTTATATTTAGAATAATTTTTTAAAAATTACTAATAAATAAATTTTTAATAATAACATTAAAAAATTAATTACATTGGTAAATAAAGGGATTAATGTTGCATTGGTAAAAAATATAAAGAACATATTTAGCAAACATAAAGACCTATGGATAAATTTATAAAAAGAATTTTCTTAGATATTTAACATCCTATTAATTTCTCAAATCCATTATTATTAAATTTTTTAATCATAAGAGGCAAGGGAGACCATCCAATTGTAAATTATTTTCGGTATTTATAAGAATGTCACTCCTCAATTATAAAATGGCACTAACTCTACACCATTATTCACACCTCTAAAATCATTTGGACAGAAAAAAACACTCCCAGTAAATTCCCTACTTCAATAAACTATTACTATAGGACATATTTTGGTAAAAAATCCTTCTAAATAATTATTTTAGTGTAAACCTAAAAAAATACTTGAAGAATTTGTGGAAATTGTCAATGAATATTATTGTTTTAGTTCATCCTCAAAGCCCTTAAATTATACACATATTATTTTCTTATAATAAATTCCATTTATAATATATTCTTAATATATTTTTATTATAAATACATGACATAAAATCACTTCCACTTCCATTAAATGAGTTATGAAATCATCGTTTATGTGTACAGTGGACTACCACCTCGCGAACCAATGTCGTTCAGTTTTCCATTACTATGACGACATAGAACTCTATCAATGAAATTTTAATTCTTATTTGTCTTTCATATATCACAAAAATTAATTTATAGAATATATTAAAAACATAATAAATGAATAATGAATGAAATAAGATATTTTTTTAAAAGATAATAAACCTACACTGATCAAATAGTAACTTGACCATATGAATAATAATTTGACCCTTATAAATAGTAAATCAGAATAATGAATTGTAACAAATCCCATGAAAATATTTATAAAATTTATGATCCTTATAATTTAATGTGTGAGAAAATTATATCATAGTATAAGTAAGTGAATATTTCAACCTTAATTAGTATGTGTTCGTATTTTTGTATTTCATGAAAATAAAATTACAATTTTATAATTAAAAAAATGATTTTAAATAAAATTTATATTCATAAAATACAATCATTAATTAATATTTTATTATCTTATGAGTTTTTTAATATTTTATGAAACCTTAGATAATTTTTCAGAGTATTATAAAACGAGTTATAATTTTGCAAACTGTATTTTTTAAGAAAATTAATATTTTAAATAAAAATTAAATTTCCCTTATTTAGACATATTTTTCATAAAAATGAAGTTAATTTTTTAATTATATATGCCAAAAAATGGCCATTGTGAGTTTTGCAGATTTTTCTAAAATACATGAATTTTGGGAGAATAGTAAAATACGATAATTTAGGATAAATGATAATATCATAATTTACTGAGTCATAGGTGATGTTTGGCTGATGTAAGTAGCCTTGGTTCAAACACATATAAATATATAACTATTATTATTCAGAATAATCAACATAATTTATTTTCATGATCAAAAAAATAAAATAATGAATAAAATAACTAGAAATCACCCCTCTCCTCCATTACAAATACCACCCCTCACCACCCCTTTTCCTCACACAACACACATTTTGAGACATGTCTAATATCTGAAAAATATTCTCCCCAACCCTTTTCCAAACATTTATGAGCTTTCATTCTCATCAAAAGATGAAAATAAATCCACTTAAGGAGGTTCTCAAGGAGGATTATTCAAGAGGTAAAATCTTGTTCTTTTTCCTTTTAATATGTTTTCATGTTCTTTTATTATATTTTTATCACATCTCTTACTCAGTAAAAATTAGAATAAAACTCAAATATCAACTATATACTGGAATTATATAATTTAAATGTAATATTCTTACTCAAAGTCCATTCTCTCTAACTTTTATTTTAAAAATGAAATCATCATCTCAGAGTTGCCGATTTACAGCCTTTGTTGGCGCCAGAATTTTTTTCTTCTATTTCTCTTTAAAGTATAATAATGGAAACATTTTTTTAGTTAAAAAAAGAAATAATATATGTATTATAACCTAATTTTTTTCTTAAAGTAACTTATTTACATAATAATAATTAATAGGACAAAATTTATTCATTATGATCAATAACAACCATAATAATGAAAATAATTATAATTAGATGCCTTATATAATGATTCATCATCATACCATATAACCATGGGATATATCTAACCATTTAAACTTATGGATTTTCATTAATATCATTTAAAATACATTCTACATAATTATACCCATTACACATGAACTTACAATCTCATACTCATGTATATAGATCATGAAAACAATGAAAACGAACTCCCCAATTAAATAAAATTGTATCTTATAAGCTCATAAAAATGACATAAATGAACTTAATAAAATTGTAATAAATAATATAAATTTATATAAGGTTCTAAAATAATTAATTAATAGATTTAATTTGATTATCTAAGATTTTAAGGTCAATTTCCGAACAAATTCTTACCTATGTAAAGGGTATTCATTATGAACCTCCATTTTCATTCGGGTAATGCTTTCTCCCTGTACATTTCAATGTTATTATTCATTAATTTTATATAATTTTTCAAAATTATATAAAATTTTTATAAAATCATATATCTAGTTCTATTCATCATTTAATGGGGGGATATTAAATTTTTTCAAGGATCACTTCTCATGTCATCCCGATACACAAGCCCGATTAAAGGGAATGTCTTGATTTCTTACCCTTATTCAAGTACAATACAAAATTTTTTCTAAGGATATTTTTTTATAAAATCACTAATATTTTCATGTAATAAAATATTGTTCTATTTCATGTTTTATACAGGAAATCATGGAAAATGCAAATGGGTTTTCAAGAATCGTTATTCATTGCAATGTTAAAAAGGGTATTTCTCTAAAAAAATCCTCAATGATTTTATTGGAGTATTTTCATTTAATTCAACATATCTAATAAATTATATTATTTATTTAGGTTTATGTATTATTTTCATCATGCACCATATTTTATTAAATGGTTTATGATTAATTCGACTATGGATGTTCTAACTTGATACCATCCACCGCAATACTCAGAATGGTTTGTGATTATGTTTATAAGTATGAGAAAGTAATTTACATTTAATTTCTATATGTTTCTTATTTTTATCCCCATTCATATGAGGAATTAATTGGGCTTATTAATTGGTGGGTGTGGAATCTTATATCCCTCTAAATGCAATGGTAGGTCTCATGAAAAAAAATAAAATTGAGATTTGGAGGAGGCCTTAACCTAGTATTTTTAGATGTCTTGGCTGAGGCATTGATGAAATTTTTATGATATCCAGCATTATTCATTACCTCATTATAATATTAGTAATTTATAAAACATTTGATATTTTACTAGTAGAATATCCAACATTAAGTTTCACTCTCTTATGACTAGTTATATAGATTTATTTACTCAGCTTCTATTCCTTCCATATTATGCTCATGTTATTTTTAAAGGAATTTTTTTTGTTATTAATAATGAATAATGTCAATGTTAATGATAACTTTCATTGTATTAAATATCTTTATGGAGCATATGAGATCACTAATTTTATATGATTTTTTTTCAGGATGAAAAATGTATATTATGAATGAATTGCATGGAAAATATAATAGTTATGTATGTTTCCATGAAGTTTCATTATTGTTTCTCATTTAAAAAGGGAATGTAGAGTTAGTGTATGTAGTATAGCTTCCAAAACTGCTAAACTGATCAGTCCCTTAGGGTGATACTTCCTTGTAATCATATGAATGTATGAAATAAAGGAACTTGTTCTATGTAACTAGGGTTGGGGTCTTTACAGTTGGTATCTGTGGAATTTTAGTTAAAACCATTGCATTTAGATTTAGAATACATTGATTTGGGAACAAAACCATAATATAGAATTTGAGGAAAATAATGGAATAAAACACTAGAATATTTGTAAAATAGATATTATTTAAATCTTTATTGAAATACATCAATATCTGGACACTAAAAATTGTATTTGTTCTGGCATAAGAGTACCTAAGGGTAACAACTCCAACAAGGTGTCCTAGTACTGACTCAAGATAACTTGGTACATTAAAATGGGTCATACTGGGCACCTATTTTGACACTCCCAGGGTATCTTCTTAGGATAAGTAAAATTTTATTTACAAACCATTCTGAAGGATTAAAAAGTAAAAATGTCCCCAAAGAAACCATGTTTATGATTATGAGATTATATATGCGTAAAATTTCAATTTATGTTAAGTGTTTTTCTATTTAGAGATTATACTTTACAATTCATAACCTATAATACTGAATCTCGTTATTTATAAATGGTGCCGAGTGGATGTAATGGAAATGCTAACAATGCATGTATCCCTTGTAGGTATATCCATCCTATGGAAGATATTGATTTTCATATTTGACCAATGGCTGATGCTAATAATCTTATAGCAATACTGGGACACATGACTTGGGTTATGACCAATAACCTTACCCATATAGATCACCTGGATCCCCAATGTGGATGAGAAAGGTTAGAATACTTTATTTGATAATAATCTCTATCTTTCAAAAGGAATCTGACCCATTTATAGAAGAGAAGTGGATAATTCCTTTAGTGATCTTTGCATTATAACAAAATTGAGAAGGATGATATAGATATTTATTCTATTTTGGGATATGTGAGTCAATGGTGGTAATTTATTCAAAACACGATGTAGAAGTAAGATATATCAGAAATGGAATTCATATAATTTAATGAATGTTTTTTTTGAAAAATAATTTCTTTATGAATAGTGAGAAGATATGTAAAGGATGTTTCTGAGTTTGAGGAAAAATGAGGATGAGAATGTTGTAAAGTATAAAGCTATCTTCACAAGGTTAGAAAATAATTTTGCAGAATACATGTCTCCACTCATTCCATTTTGTGGAAATACTATAATATCATTCGTTTGTACAGTGGATTACTTCCTTCTGAAGTGATGTGATTCATTCATGTTATAAATGGAATTTATTAGTGTTTTTTTGTAAATATTTGTTATTTATATGAATTAAAAATTATTATTGACTGAAAATAATTCATGTAATTTTACTTTCTTAAAACTAACAAAAAAATTTAAACAGTGTTTATGCACCTGTACGACCAACTGTTTCTGTGAGTTGTGTATTTAATTTCCTATTAATATATGTCATATATTGCTATAAATAAATATATACAAATTATATATGATATTTATATCATGTTAATAATCGTGGTTTTAACTAAATCATTAATAATTTAAGAAAAAAAATAAAAAATCAAAACCTATTTGGAAATCAATGTTGTTATTACCTGAAATGTGACTTTAATGAGGTGTCCCTAATAAATTTGTAATATAATGATATAAGAAAACCATATAAGGTATTATATATATACGTATGAATATTGTTCTTAAATATATGTCTAATTAACTTATAATTATTATATAGGAGGATGGAATTTGTACGAAGGAATTCATTAATTATTTTATTGGATTTCTGTCTCACTTAAACTTTCTATGCGAAATATTTCATATACACCACATGTTTATTTTTTTCGTGTATATAATACACATGAATTTATATTATGATTATTCTAATGAAAAATATTGGATTTTATATATCCATTTTATGATATCTCTTTCATGGGTTGAATAATTCAGATATTGCAAAATCGGGAAAGTATTATTCTCTCAATTTTCTACATTGAGACATACATTATGTTGTGATCCTATATTATATCAAATATTTTACATAAATACCTATGGACATTTAATATAATTAATTTATTATTTATCATGTTATTTTAAGTTTCATTATATGGTATTCCATTATTGATCTTATTAATCATGATTACCAAAGTGGTAACAATTTTATGTTACAATCTCACTTTTAATCAATATTGTTTATGATTAAGAAACCAATATTGAAATATTATAACCTTACCCTAAAGAATGCCTATTAATTTTATTCTCTTATGGTTATTAATGATATATACTTTTAATGTTACTATTTTTTCACTCATTTTTACGTAATAAAATTAATAGTTGATTTACAAAAATCTATCATCATTTCTCTCTTTTTGCATATATCTTTAAAACATTTTTATAAAAATATGTTTTATAAAGTGATTTTAAATTTTATTTCTCTATAATATTCAAGGAAATTTTTTTAAAGAATTTTTTTTTCAAAAAAAAATTTAAATTATTTTCACATATTTCATTATAAGATTTCAATGACAACATCAAAGATAAAAATTTTCAAAATGATCTATGTTTTAAAAATAATTTTTCAAAGACAAAAAAAATCCACAAGAATTGTTCTACATGATATTTCAAAATAATCTTATATAAAATATGAAATATGGTGGTAATACCTATTCATTACTTATGATATTATCTAAATATACCCTTCTTATTTTTTCATTGATTGGTATATATTTTGATTGCATGAAATTTATGAATCTCGTATTTCTTCCACAGGGTTTTCCTTCATAATATGAATATGAGAAGAAATCTTCTCCACATGTTATGTTATGATGATATGATTATTAAACATTTCTCTTGTATAAAGTTTATGATATGATGAAATTTATAAAATACCAATTTTATTTCATGTGGTACTATATGATTAACGATTATGATCTTGTGTACACATAAATTTGGGTTACATTATGTGATGTGTGGGACCTATATATCCCTACATTGTATTAGGTAATTAATTATATATCTGATGAGATATTCATGGATGTAAATGGGAGTAAACCTAGTATAGTTTGATATGAATATAATGGGGAGTGAAAATATTATAGTAAAACATGGCTCAAATGACTAGTGAACATAGTTCAGTTAAGCATATTTACTCTATGAGGGCCTTAGAAATGAACCTAGGTGAATATGGAATTGATATTGTATTCTTATGTGTATGAAAACTATTAAATTCTTTATGAAAAATTCATTCTATATTGAATCATATTATATGAATTCATAATGATTCATTTATTTTTAAATATAAATATCAAAAACATGATTCATAATTGTTATCAATGATATTCAGGGTATTCTTCCAAATGTTATTTCAATTTTCTCATACCCTTATTCTCATGTTATTCATTTTTTATTCCCTAATTTACCCTTACTGAGTATCTAAGGTCACTCTTTTTATGTTTATTTTCTCTAATTATTGATGAAAGGTTTTATGTACGGTATTTCTCTTTATATTAATAAATGGGAAGATCATTGTGGGAAACACTAAATATCATTCACAAAATTACAGAATTGTGCTCCTATATTCCAATGTAACTGAACTATTAATGTCCATAGAAATGTTTCATGATATTTAATTAATATTCATCAAAAATAATTTAATATCCACGTATTTGAATAATTTCCCATACTATCATTAAGATTAATTCATTAGATGCTGGTTCTAAAAAAAGTAATCCTTCTCTTTCCATATGAATAGAATCAAAGGACAATTTTTGACACAGAGAGTGATTTTGCTCACAAAAATTTATGTTTCATCTATATAAGGTGTAACATCCTATTAACATTTATCATGTACTCACTTAACCACAATATGTTATTACCATCCATTGATATTGGGAGGATACCTATAAAGGTGAAGTTATAGATTTTTTAGTCTTTAAACATTATCGAGCCTTTTCTATATAATACAAGATTATTTTATACTATTTATCTAGTTTACAAGATGTGTAATTTATGCTAGGTATATTTCATGAAAAGGGATTCATGATATGAAATATTTCACATACTGAATAGTGGTTTCACATTATAATTGTTGTAAATAATGTATTTTTTTATGTGAGAATATTTTTTGGACTACATATCTAGAGTGGACTTCATGATGTGAATGGGAGTTTCACATCAAGAAATGTCCAATGAAAAGTTTTAAAACATTCTCTTGGAAGAAATTCGTGGTACTTTTTTTATAGAATACTTCATTCTTGAACTAGGGTATCTTCTAGGGTTTTTAAATGATACCTTCTCTTCAGAATTGACCCTTTAAACATCCAATATATGTTGTGGTTGCAGTTTGTATCTTTGGGTAGGCTATATTTTATTTCTTCATGGCCTTTGATCAAGATATAACTATTGGGTGTCTTGTTTGGATCTATTTGGTTAACATGGGGTTTCATCTTGGTTTCTCAAATATTTTTTGTGTAATCTCACTCAGTAGTTCTTTTACATTTCAGTCGAGGTGCAACGATAATCTGTTTATAACGTATGTAGGTTTATTACATTCCACTGACCACTCGTGTTTAGATTTGGATCAATCATTTGATTTTGATGGTATTTGATGGACTTTTCTAGAATCATTGGGTTTTTTTGGATCCCATTAGGGGTGTATGTGACCTGTGTATGGAGGTAGGTGGTTCAGTCACTAACCTATGATGTTGGTTTTTCTTGTTCTTCATTATAAACTAATTAATAATGAAAAAAATTCATTATTTTTTTCTGATTTGAGAAGAGTATTCAATGAAATTTTATTCCATTGGTTGTTGATAAATGGAATGGGAAATGGGTATTTTTTCAGTATTTAAATGATATTTTCAAGGGTTTGTAAATGGTATTCATAGAATAGAAACTAATTTGGAAATAGGGATCATGGGTTATATTTGGTACATTGGTGTAAATTTTATCATGGGACCATTGTCCATTGTTTTTTGATTATCAAGGAGGTTTTTCATGAGGATTCCCCTGATTTATAGTGAAGTTTTTCTAGAGCAACGATATTTAAATTAGTGGAGGGTTTACTCATGGTGTATTTCAATGCTTATTAGGTAAATTATTCTAGGAATTGGATTGTGTACTTCATTATTGTGGTACGAGTAGTCTCAGACATGGACCTATAGTATTCCATTATGTTGTGATACTTTTTCTATTATTTTTTATTTCATGGGATTAAAAGTCATCCTTGATATACATGTTTCTTCTTATAAAATATTTTATGTAAAATATGTTTTGAAATTGATAAACCTACATCATTTTAAATCTATAGAAAATGGAAATATTTTATATTTTTTCTTTAAAATTAAATTGATGTTTATAATTCTAATTTTTACTTCAAATGTACTTACGTGAATTTTTATACATAACCTTTTATGGAACTCCAAAGTGGGATCCAACTAAGCCTGTTTTCTCACACCTTTCACACCACTTTGGTGCTACGTAAACCTCTATATATCTTCCCTTATAGGGAATGTCAAGGCTCCATTGTGAGGCAGTGAGGTTTGTGACAGTTGGAAGGGTAGCTGGTGGTGATATTGTGGGAGTTTGATCATACCATCATTTGGAGTGTCTATTTTTCTTTGGTCCTTTGCATTTCCACTTTTCCTTTGTAGTTTTCTTCTACCATTTTTGTTTTTGTCTATTTTTTTCATATACTTGTAGAATATATATATTTTTTAATATTCAACAATTCCTTTTTTGTAGTACATATATCCCATGTGTTTGATCAGTTTGGGAAATATAATTCCCTCAATTATATTGTTCGATGTCTGGGTGCTTCTTTCCAGCCCATAGGGATATAAAATCACCTTTGAATATGTAATGGAATAGGTTTGTTATTGGTTTTGAGGGAAACCCGAGTTAGTTCATTAAAACTTGGTTGCATAGGAGGTTTTTCCTAGAGTCATTGTCTTGGGTCATCTGTTAGACTGGAGATAAGTTTTCAGGACAAGAGAGGTATATTGTGATAAGTTCAGGGAATGTTCTATTTGTAATGATACTCATGTTTCCATTTTATATTGGGGTGTGTGTGTAGTGTTTAGTTTTCATTTTTAAATGTCAGTTTTTTCTTATGGTGTTTCTAGTTTGAAATGAGATTGGATATATTTTTTGTTCATTCAAATGTTTTGGTGTGCAGCAGTATACTTATGAGACATCTTCCATGAGTTCTTTAAGAATGTGTAGTTGATGATCCTCATGGGAAACCATATATATATAATAATCAGATCAAGACTATAATAGATTCATTCTGTTATTTTGTTTGGGATGCTCCACGTGTTCCAAACACAATGTTTGAGGTATAATGAGGAGAAGGATGGGGAGGAGATTGATCACCATCGTTCATACGTGAGAATCCACCTTACATTAAAGTAATGAAAGAACATCCAAAGTCGGAGGACTGGATGGATAGGATTGATAAAATCAACATATTTATAGAGACACTTGTGAACATCAGGGTGAAGAGTCCAGTGTTCATACTTGAGGGTCATGTCAGTCAATGGTGGGATTCTATGGTCTAGATTGAAAAACATGTGTCCTTAGATCCGAAGGGTTTCAATGCCCTATTCTTCCATCAGTTTTTTCCAAAGTCACTGATGTTGGAAAAGTCTATAGAGTTCCATTCATTGCAACATGGAGATCATTCATTTTCAGGATTCAAAAATCACATTTCATAGCATGTCTATTTTTCCTAGATATGGTGAAGAATGATTATTTGAAGGATATGAAATGCCTACAAGGTTTACAATCAAATATGATATCATAGGTGTTCATGTTGAATCATTATACATATGTAGAAATTGTATACAAATCTATTATGAAAAAAATGAATATGGTAAGCAAGGTTGGGTTTTCCTTCTATTTTATTTTATCTACTGACTACTTTAGTGACATTCATGGGAAGAAGATAAAGGGGAAAGATCATCACATGAGTAGTGGAGGTGGGCCTCAGTAGCAAGCCTACTCAAGACAATACATTGAAAATGGAATTGTGATTTTAACTTGCAATCAGTGCACCAAGGTAGAAAACAGAATAAGTTCCTTTCATATGACTGTGAAGACATGTAACAAATGTGGATTTATTGTTCACTTATAGAATTTCTCTCAGGCTGTGAATATGCATCGTTATTGTTAAAGTTTTTCAGCTCCATATGCTATTATGGGGCAGTCAGAATATTCTTGGAATATGGGGCTCTATCCCTAGGCCTCAAGAGTGAATTATTTTATCGTAGTAGATAATTTTGCAGCGCAAGTTGATGAATGTCCACGAATAGTGATACTTACAATCCATATTTCATATTCATTTTTAATTCCTTTATTTGATACTAGTTCCTCTAAATCATTTATATTTGTATGTTTATTGTATGTTCTTACCCTTCCAAGAGAACTTTTTTCCATCACAATAGAGTTAGAAACACCTCTTGGCCAGAGGAAAGAGAAGGGGTTTTAGTGTCCTTATTGTTGATTAATGATGGTCGATACAGAGTTGGTCTGGGATTTTCTCATTCTTGATATTGATCTGTTTGACATCATTATCAGTATCGGTAGTCTTGTCACTAATCGAGCTATGTAATTTTGTTATCATCAACATGTTTCATTTCTTGTTGCTGATGGGTGCTATTGTGTGTTTCAATGGGATTCAGACCAGAGTTTTGGTTATGTCAGACCGTCTCGACCAAAGCCCAGGAGTTCTCTGCCTCCTATTATGTTTCATCCTGATGACATATCTCTTGTCATTAATTTTTCTATTGGTTTTCATGACTTCCCGGAAATTTTCCCAAATGAATTATATACTCTTCCTCTTGAGAAATAGGTATAGTTTATTATTGATATGGTACCAGTTATGCAGACGATATTGGTACCCTCTTATAATTTGGAACTAGAATAGCTGAAAGAGATTAATATTTATTGGGATGACCTGTTGGAAAATGGTTTCGTTTAACCTAGTGTTTCATCCTGGGATGCTCGAGTAATCTTTTCTAATAAATTAGATGGTTCACTTCTGTTGTTTGTGGACTCCAAAAATTTAAACCATGTAATGGTTAAAAAATATCATTTTCTTTTTGTGGATGATTTGTTCGATCAATTGAGGGGGTGAAGTGGTTTTCAATAATTGATCTTCGGTCTGTTTATCATCATCTCATATTTTAGGAGTCTGTTATAGCAAATACAGCTTTTAGGAGTATGTATTTCTATTATGAATATCTTGTGATGACTTTTGTTCTAACTAATGCTCCTATAGTTTTTTTTGGATTTTATGAATCAGATATTCCATCAATATCGTGATGAATTTTTGGAAGTGTTAGAGGATGATATTATGGTTTATTCTAAATCCAATCATGAGTACGAAAAGCTTCTGAGTTTGGTTCTGAAAATTTTGAGAAGACACTATTTTTATGGGAAGAATTCGAAATGTGGTTTTTGGATTCAATAAGTGACGTTTTTAGGATATTTAATTTCTAATCATGGCTTATCTGGTTATATAGAGAAGGTAGATGATATTTTTTAATGGAAGGAACAACAATATTTCTTTGAGATATGAATCCTATTGGTCATGCTATATATTATCAATGGTTCATCAGGGATTTCTCTAAGTTGACGTTTCCACTAACAAATCTTACAAAGAAGGAGGGTAAATTCACATGGGATGAAATGATTCAGCATTGATTTGATAAACTTTGATAACATCTGTCATAGGCTCTTATTCTGATATTACATGAGCCTCGTAAGGGGTATATGGTGTTTTATGAGGCTTTGAGTGCTATTTTAGGATGTATACTTATATCAGATTTCCAAGTGGTATCTTATCCATCTCATTAGCTTTTACAATAGGGAAAGAATTACCTTAACAATGATTTAAATCATGATGTGTTCATGCATGTTCTCAAATGTGGGAAAAACTATCATTTTTGGGAGAAGTTGACAAATTTATCTAATCATAAGATTTTGAGTTATATATTTACATATAGGTACTTGAATCATTGAAAAGAACATTAGGTAGAATAACTTCATATAGTTGACATTGATATCTCTTATACCCCAGGGAATTGAAATGTCATTACAGACTCTCTTAGTTGGAATGTCTCATCTTAGGGTATTCTGGAATCGAAGGAAGACTGGAACCTTATAGGGATTTTCACTCAGTTACACGAAGATGCTCAAGAGGATGTTTTAGTCATGGTTATGACTAGTGTTCAATTATCATCATTTCTCTTGTAGTATATTTTGTGAAGTGAGCTTCAGGATTATGAGTTTCATAAGAATTTGGAATGACTTTATGGTTGGGAGAACATTTCAGGTTGGTATACGTCTTCAAATAGTTTTATTCACTTTAGGAAAAGTATTTTCATCCGAGAATCTATTAAGAGTTTAGTCATTTTTTATTATCAGGTCACATTTTGGGTCATTCATCCAATCACTATGAAGATTTACTATGACATGACGTGGTGATTCTATTTGTCGTCATTGAATGGTGACATCACGAAGTTTCTTTCTAGATGTTACACCAGCCAACGGATAAATGTAGAGCAGTTGAAGCCTTCTGGTTTTCTTCTGCCTCTTTTGATGACAATATTGAAAAGGCATGAGAAGTCCATGGATTTTTTTGTTGGATTACCATGGAATCCCTAAGGTTGTAATGCTATCTAGGTGGGTTTTGATTAGTTGATGAAGTCTTCTCCTTTCATTCCAATTAAAGACACCATCAAAGATGATGATCTAAGTAAACTGAATGTGAAAGAGATTGTAAGGTCATGTGAGAGTCCTTATACTATTTTTTCAGTGAGGGATTATAGATTTACCTATAGGTTCTGGAGGATTCTTCAAGAGGCAATGGTAATGTAGATAAAATTAAGTACACATTACCATCCATAGACAGATGGTCAAATGTTATCAGTAATTCAGATCATGGAGGATATTCTCCAGGCATGTGTCTGGAATTTTGGATGATCATGGGATATCCATCTGGGACCAGTTGATTTTTTTTACAGTAGTAGATATCAATTTTCAATAAGAATGGCTCCCATGGATTCTTTGTATGGAATCTCACATATATCACCTCTTTTTTGGGATGAGGTGGGTAAAGTAGATTTGATTTCACCATGTTTGGTTTAGGATAGATCCACAATGATTCATAATGTACATCAACATATGATAATAGTCCAGAGTCAATAGAAATCATATGTAGATCCGATTCATTGACCTTTTAACGTTTATTCCCTTATTATGGTTAATTTACCCATTCTTGTTGAAATTAATATTAATAATTTTCATGAAAATTTATTTTTAATTACAATGTTAAACTTATTGGAAATTATAAACTATTCTTATTCATAATATAGAATCCATTTTCACAAATTCATATCACATAATTGGCAGATATAAATTTAAATTTAATCCTGCAGACCTGATGACAATATAAGTTTTAATGTACAAACATTGTAATTATTAATTTGTTTTTATAGTAAATTTAAATGTGAAATTTATTAAAATTACATAATTTTTATTAATTTATAAAAAAATTATCTATGTAAACTATAAACTAAATAAAAATATAATTTAACCTAATAAACTTATTATATGAAAAAAATTAACTAAAATTTATTATTTTTAACTATTTATTAAAAAATTAGATGATTCATATAAATATAAAGAATTCACCGCAAGCTAATTTGGATTTTTATATTTCAATGGTAGAGTTTTTTTGTAATATTAAATCAATTATATTATAAAAATTAATTTTTAAAATGGGTTATCCATTAAATGTGGAAAAATTAATTTTATAAAAATATAGTATTTTAGGTCTAAAATAAGGTTTGTCCTTTTCTAATTCCTGTCAAATATAATAGTTGGATATCAAATATATTTTATTGATTATATGATATATGTATTTTATCAAAATAAATCACTGATTATAAATTTTTATTTTGATAATGATAGAACTCCTTCAGTATCATACAAATGATGATATTTCTTTTATATACAATTGGTTCTATTTTTGGTTTCTCTTTAATTATTAGCACTTCAATTAATTTTATATGTATATAAACTATATATTTTAATACGACATTTAATACAACTTATAATGAATTTTTTATCTGTTATTATATTATGTTATAATATGTTAATAATATAATATTGTTCAGAAAAACTCGGACTTACATATAACACAAGCCATCAGAAAAATTCGTTCTTGTTTGTGGCACATGCTAACTTGATGTTTCATGTATTGAGATGTATATAATATATTTTAAATAGAAAATATGTTTTAATATATCAATATAATACATTCCCTTACATTCTTGGTGTCAGGTATCATACACGCCATTGAACACAAGGTCATTACTTTTGAATTTTGGGGTTTTACATTCACCCAACCTTAAATAAAAAAGAAAACTCACAATTTAAAATCCATAACAGTAATATATTGTTTCATATTTAATATTTTTCATGGGTTTATAATGCAAAGACTTTTCAAATTTTATTTGTTTTACCCAACATAAAGGATGTCCTTTTTAGAAAAATATTTTCTTAATTACAAAAATTAATAAGATGGAAATCATTAAAATAGTGTCAATCACAACATATCCTTTTACCTAATGCTCAACACACCTTTTTAGATTTATTACATTGAGATACATCTATAAAAAAAACCATGTCTACTTATACTTTCGAGACATAGATGTATTTCTTGAAAACCCACATAATATCTATCTAACCAAAATTATATAATTTTCTTCTATACTTAACCTAAAATTCTATCCGAGTGCTACATAATAAAATTTAGGTTTTCCTAAATCTAGTTAGCATGTTTGATACTAAACTTGCATTAATACCAACTATAACAACCCAAACTCAAAAATCCTTGATCAAATTTCTGTTAATAATTACATTGCCATGATTATAATGAATCATGCCTCGAAGGACTTATCGATTTAGTAGTCTTGGTAATCGAGATATATATATGAGAAAAGAATATTATAATTACAACATAATTTTTTACATCTAAATAACAAGGGGGATGAATTAATTCCATCTAGTATGTCCCTTCAAAACATTCATACAATGATTCAAGGATTCTTAGGGAAGGAAACATAACAAGGGTGATATCAAATTCTTGGTAAGGGTAAAACAAATCAGATGTAATAATTAATAATTGAGAATAGTAAATATGGAAAGGTAAATAATGGAACACACAATCCATGTAATCAATAAATTTAATGGATTTTTTTAAACAATATAGTGTGGTAAAAACTAGAAACAAATTCTATTAAAATAACAATATGAGGAAAATTATATATTGAAATGTAATAAAGTGAAACACATTGCATATAAATATTTGAGAATTAAATATGTCCATAGATATATCAATGAAAAATATCATGGATTATTAGTAATGTATAAAAATGAAGGAAATTCTTAATTATTGTATATCATGTAAAAGGATAATGAATACCTCTACTGTCAAGATCCATCATCTAAACATATTAAAACTATAGATAAAAACCCATTTAATTTACGTGAATTATTATTCTCATCAGAAACTGTTGTTGCATCAAAGATATATAAAAATTTAGGGCTCCACTTATCATTCCATGTCAAAATCATTCTTCATATCGAGTAAAAATATAATTTATAATAAAAATGGATTTTCAAATATCTGAAATGAATAAATAATAATGATTAATCATTATTTCCACAAATAATCAAATACAATCAAAGTAGACACCAAATTTTAAGTGGTATTTGGTTTATGATATATTAATATCCATGTTAAATGAAATAGATAATTTATGGGACATTCTATGTTCAATGATCATAAAAGATTTATTATTACATAGAGACTAAAAAATGAATCATGAAAGTGAATGTAAGTAATATCCTAAGAAAAAAAATAAAAAAACATCCAAGTGAATAAATAGAATTATATCAATACAACATATATCATGTGGAATAAATATAAGGGTTTTTTCATTGATTAATTAAAATACTATAAAACTAAATTTTAAATCACATTCATGAAGAAAATAACTTTTTATTATGAAAACATGTTTGAAAAATAATTTCCCGAAAAATAAATTTTGAAAATATTTTCTCTAAAAAGTCACTTCTTAAATATTAAAAGGAATATTCATTAAATGGTAGTGTTTAAATCCGTAAAAGTCATGTGAAGAAAAAAACATTCCTTTTGCATAGTAAAATGTCAGGAAAATACCTTGTTTGGAAAGAGATAAGAAGATTACTTTGAAAACATTAGAAAAAGTAAAAAAGGGTAAAAATGTATCTTCATTGTAATTTTTTAAAAAAAATGTTTTTTAATAGAATATGTTTTTTAAAATAAAATAGGTTCTCTGGCTAAGGAGTGAAATAAAGCCGGGTTCTCAGAAAAATATTTTGAGTGCAAAATATTGGAAAATTGTACTAATCCTAAATAATTGTCATAAATAACAAGAAATAAATGAAGGGTATTATTTAATAATGATTATTTAATTTCCTCAAATAGGAATTCTATTTACATTTCATTATTATTAGTCTTGTAGAAACTAATCATTAAACATACCAATGTATCTTATGCCACTTTGAAACAATTTAAATCATAAGACTCATCAAATAATAATATTAAAAAAATTATAATATCATGAAAATAAGTTTATTCATGATATAACATGTGAAAGGTAGTATATACACCATATAAACTAATCCAGGTCCATAACATCAATTAAGTCTCAATGGAATGTAAATTGTGAAGAAAATCCATTGACCTTGTGTTTCAATTCTAGTAAACATCCTTTATCCTCATATATTAGGTGATTAAACCTGCTAATAACTTATAAAAAACATAGTAGTATTTATGATGTCAAGTATGATCCAATTATAATATATTATTAACCATTTGTCAATAACCTTTCATTTTTTTAAAAATCCAGTTGTTAATTTCCAAGTTTGTCGAGTATGTTTTAACAGGTTATTTTTTGTTTTCATTAAATATAAAAAGGTTACGTAATCTATTGAATGTAAAAAAATTATATTAATATCATATATATCTAGTATATCTGTATCTAAATTAAACCATAGTATTTGAAGATAATAAGTGGAATGCACTGTACATGGAGATGTTAATTTTTTTGTATGCATGAATGCTACTTCCATTTCTTTGTCATATTTTAAAATAATGAAAGGTAAATGGTATCTATATTCAAGTATAATATAATTAAATTACCTGATTTTTGTAATATATTTCATATTTTTTTATTTTAATCCTAGATATGTTCAATTATTAGTGTTAATGATTCACATCTCTTTGATGGTTGGTAGTTCACACTTCCTCCGATGTTGTTATCATATTAACGAAAAATCAACTACATTAATTGTATTTATTATAAAAGGATTAAATAAGAATAAAGAAAAAAAATATAATTTATTACGTATATAAATATATTTTGCATCATAATGTTAAACCATGAATGTTGGTAAAGGAAAAAATTAACAATCTTCATTTTGTGAGGTGGTTGATCACCATTCACAGAGACAATCTGTTTGTTACACATTTTATGGAAGTGAATGTTAGTGTATGAGAATAATTATTAAAAAAAATATCAGTATATTTAGGATATTGGTGTTATAAAATGCACATGGAAGAAAATTATTTTAGGTGGTGTAAAAGTAAATGAATGAAAACTGGTCGTTTGAGAGTTTTACCTTATAAATTTGATAACACATTTTGGTTTATACCAAAAGGCTTCCGTGAACAGATTTATGCCCAAAACTAGGATTTAAGGATCATGGTATGTATTTCAGGAAGATAATTTACTTTATAATGTTTGAACCTTTGTGGTTTTAGAGATTCTAGGAATGGGGATATGTGGTGGCCTTTTATAGTGAAGGATGAGTGGAACTCTGGAAATATTTTGAAAAAGGTTTACATCCCACATTTTTCATGTTTAAAGTGGATCCAATAATAGAACCAATTCTAGGAAATATTGTATAGGTTCTAAATATTTACATCTAATATCATTTTTGAAAGTACATAGGCCATTTTTGGCATTAAGGTTATGGTTTGGTCCCTTATTAAGATTAATTTAACATCAAATGATGTAATTAATTTTAATCACATTCACTAATAGTTTTTTAAAAAAACAATATTTACCATATTAGGCATTAAATATTACTTTTATTTCAAATTTGGAATAAATTTTTCAAATTATAATCACATAAAAGGTATTAATTAATTTAAATTTAATCTCGTAGAAAATATGACAACGCATGTTTTTAGAGTAAAAACGTCAAAATGTTTGTTATGTTTTTATAGTCAATTACAATGTAAAATTTATTTAAATGAAGTAAATTTTATTAAGAGATAAAAATAAAAACATATTAAACCAAATTAAAATTATAATTTAACTTTATAAATAAATTAGATGAAAAATAAGTTTTAGAATAAAATTCTGTATTTTTTTACTATTCATTAAAAATTATATTTTTCAAAAAATTATCAAAAATTAACACTACAATAATTTTTATGTTTAAAATTGAAATATGATGTTTATTTTGGAATATTAAATTAATTAAAATTAAAAAATTAAGATTTAAAATGGGTTCTCTAGTAAAAGGTGGTAAAATTGACATTACAAAAATATAGGTTTTCATGAATATAATAGGGTTTGTTCTAATCTTATTCACATAAAACCTAATGGATGAATATAAAAAAAATTATTGAATATATAAATAAATAATTTTGTAAAAATAATTCACTAATTTTAATTAGTTATGTTTGTTGAGATAAAATTCCATTGGTGGAATGAAAATACATATATTTCATTTTATATCTAATTTGTTCTTATTTTCATTTCTCATTAATTGGTTGGCCATGATTTAATTTAATATTTATTTAAACCATATATTTTTATTGGTTTTCAAATAATATTCATAAAATCATATTTCGATCTTATTAAATTATATAATAATATTTTTATAATATATTATTGTCTGGTAGAACTCAATCTTTCATGTAACACATTCCATCGAAGAAGGTCCCTCTCGTATGTATCGTAAGCTAAATATGTGTTTCATGAACTAAAATACATATAATATATGTTAAATAGTGAATATATTATTAGAGGCATGTAATCATTGATGATAACATTATTATGTCTAAATTCTATCATATAAGATTATAATAAATACAATCTATACCAAGAGAGATATAAAACTATTCAATTTATATTTCAAAAATATTTTCAGTAAATACCATCACACTTATATCAAGAGGAAGATTCCTATAAAAATAAATTTCATTAATATTTCGACCAAGAATTTTCTCTAAATGATTATTATTATTTCCATGTTTTTATATTCCAATATTTGATTAAATTTTATCAATAATGAAATAATTTCATTATTTAGAGTCATACTAGATATTGGAATAATTCAAATAAACCCATAACAATCCTTCGATCAAATCATTTGACGACCTAACATCAACTGTAATAGTAGAAAATGATTCTCAGACTCCCTTTTAATTATGATCTTGATTATTTCCTAGAAAAGTTACTATATTCAGGCACACATTATAATAATAAACCAAAACATTGAATCAAAAACACCTCACAATTGGGCGAATATCAGTGACCATAATCTTTTATTATTTAGAATCATAATCTTTCAAATCATGAGACATATGTAGAATAATTCCACATAGATGACAAATTCATGATTCTAATAATAAGTTCTCTATGTTTTTTCCATACATACTAAATTATGGGAACTTAATTTTCTTACATCTATATTTCATCATTGTATTTTTTCCCATCAACTTCCATTCTGACCACTTGTTACATAAATCATCAAAAGGAACATTACTGTCAGCAAAAAAACAACTCAAATTTTAACCATAATGAAGGATATTTTCATAGTCATTTATTTTCATTTTGCCAATTTTATTTTCATATATGGTGGAAATATTGAGTAAAACTTGTTAATTTTACAATTAATGACCTGAAAATAATATGGTATGTACTTGATCAGTCTTATAAGATTAGATTCTTAAAAGGATATAGAATCCCCATATTTTTCCACAATTCCATGAATAATTTTCCATATGGAGTTCAATAAACATAGTAAAATATTTTTTAATGAAAATATTTTATTTTTTTCATTCCCTTAAATCAAGGTAATATTTTCTCTAGTATTTCTAAGCTAATACTAAAAACAACTAGATTATCCTACAATTAAATCAATATAAGTGTTATCATCTGACATTATAATCTATCTAATACATAAAATATGTTTGGTAGATCATTGATCCATCCATCAACTACAATATGACAAGATGATCCATTGAATGATGGGTGATTTTGTCTCAAAACCTTATTCACTATAAACACATTGCTTCATGGTAGAGTGGGTAACTCTATTACATGGATTACACCACCATTTATAACAAGTTTCCACTGATCCATCACTACAAACAACTATTTAATTCCAATTCTACCCATCATGGAATGCTGGTTTTGAAGGATATTTAAGAATTGGTGTCATCTTGCAATAGAATCCTTATTTCACCTATGGAAAAAATTATGAATAAACATTGTTTTTATGAAGAAACATGGAAATCAATACATCACAAATCATTTAATATTAACAATAATGTAAAATAATTAGAAGGGATTTTATTAACATTTTCATAATATCTATGGTTATCTGAATCATCATCTGATTATAATAAAAATGACTCAACCATTAACATTACATAATATTGTGTTTTTTCCATAAAATTATTCTCTTACATAAGTGGATATTTTGAGTATTTTTGTTTTAGATAATTACTGTATGAATCACGCATAACAAAACAATTTTATAAAAAGTGGATACTTTTGAGAAATTGCCAGTTTTTCTATGATAAAAAACTTTTAAAACAACGATTATTTATTTTTTGGGGAAATAAACATGAAATTAAATATAACTTCTTCCACTCCATTACCCATAATTAAATCGTTTTAAAAAATATTTTAATTCATTTAGTTAGTATATCAATTCTAATAAGGGACACATAAAAGAATAAAAATAGTAGTCCAAGGATTACCATAAAACCCCATTTTTTATAAACATAAATTTTTTTACAAGAAAGGGAATTACCAATAATTTAGAAAAATCATTTATATTACCTATTTAATGAAAATTAATTCCATTAAAATTAATTAAAATGGTTACAATATACATGTAGTTTATATGGTATGTCATCTCATATAACCCTTGTAAAACAGTTAAAATTGCAATAACCATACGACAAATGTCTAATATAATGCCAAAGAAAACATAATCCTTACCAAATACATTAGAGATATATTTTATTGCACCCATAATATTATATGTAGTGGGATCACATAGTGATATCGAGGTGAACGAATCATAAATATTTTCCAAGTCCCATGTCATGAATAAAAATGTTATTCATACATCTTACCATCATAAAACCTTGTGAAAAACACTAATGAAATAATATGAAAACCCATTTTGGATGTCAACATAATATTATCTTCTAAAACCCCATTTTTAGTACCAAAATAAAATTAATAATTGATAAATTATTTTTCATTTAAGAAAACATGAAATATTGTAAAATGAATATAGATATAAAATTTCACTCCTTATAAATGAAACTTTTCTCATAACTGTATTCATTAAGAATAGGATATTCAATATATCATTTCTCAAAAAAATTATATATAGAAAACATAGATAGATTAATTTTGAATACAATTTAGATAAAGTAAAAAGTGATATAAAATTTAAGCTATAAATCTATAATTTCTACACAAAAACATTCATGTAGTCATTTCACGAGCTTGTAAATAGAAGACAAATGTTTTGAATGAAAATTTTAAAATAATTCCTATGAAGTTATAGAATTAAAGAAAACTTTGTGAAAGGATAAAATTAAAGAAAACCCTGTGAACGGATAAAATATAGTTAAAAAACCCTTTACCAATTTAAAAATATTTGAATCATAATCCCTATAAAGGGATAAAATTAAAGAAAACACTAAATACCCTTACAATATATACATTTTTAAAATTTCATTGTTGTTTTATATACACAATGTAAAATAATATAGATTAATAACATCAAAATTTTCCTCAATGATTAGAAATTGAGATAATACCCCTTACCTCAGGTTCAATTTTTCATATATATTCTTTATGTTCCTAAATGATAAACATATAATAATTATTTAAATTCTTATGAATAATTTTCTTGATTATAATTACTTTTATTTAACTTATTACCTTGTTATATATGATTAATTAATCAACTAGTTTTACATCAGATGTTTTGACTCTATTCATGTTATGTGACAAAAATGATTTTAGTACGTTGATTATTGTTAAAATGGTCATTATTTAATCATATCTATAATAATAATACCATAATAGTATTCATATTTATACCTTAATTATAATTTAATGACGAATCACGAAATATAGTTTTGAAAATATAACTATTGTATGATTGTGGTGATGGTTGGCCTTACGTACACATGAGTTACATTTCCATTTTTAAAAGATCATTATAGATAAGAGGTAAGAAAAAATATATAGTTAATAAATGATATTAATATAATTTAACAGTATTATTTACTTATTTATATATAAATATATCATCTATGTGGTGTGGTGATGAAAATAGAGTCACAATTCTTCTTGGAGGGTGTAGTTCACACATACACAAATGCCATTCTAATTTTTCAATGAGTGAACAATTAGTAATGAAAATGGAATAATATCTTTTATGAATGAAAAATTTGTATTTAATATATAAAATTAATTCATATGTATAACATATATGAATTAAAATTGTCTTTATTGTGTTCTATTTAATAGGATAGTGAAAACTGAATCCCATTACTTCGTGAGGCGTTAGTCCACCATACAAATGTGAAAAGTTATCATATCACTTATAGAATGTAATGTAAATGAATTTATTTAAGTTATAAGTTATAAAAAGGTATAATTGTTTTATTTTTATCATATATATAAATTAAATAAACCATTATTCTCAACTGTGAGATGTGTTTATTCCAAATATGTCGTATCGGTTCATGAGGCGATAACCCTTTCTACACATGATTGACACTATCATTTCCTATTTGAGGGAATAGCATATGGATATAGATAATTACCTTAATATGATAATATATATATATATATATATATAATACTAGTGTTATTTTATAATCATTAATAATGAATATTTAATAGAGGTGCAAGAATAATTAAAACAAAAAATGCAAAGTTATGAATTTTACCACTTCTCAAATCACCGTACTAAAATTATAACTAACAAATTAATAAAAAAAATTTAATAAAAATTATTGTTCTATGTGATACATTTAGGTAATTGGAGAAATTATTTCAGTAGAGATGTGTGAAACGAAAAGAATTTTAATGTGTGAATACGAGAGGAGATTGTGTGTCCTTTTATATGTGAGGTGAGTGGCACACTAGTAATTTTAGAAATAAAAATGGTGTAAACTTTTTTTTGACATGACAAAATATTCAAAATGATGTTTATTATATACATGGATAATAAGAGGTCAAAATAAGGCCATCCAATAGATATTTTACACTTATTATGGTCTTCATAATAATTATCTTTTTAATTTAAACCCAATTTCTATCGGTTTTTTCCTTCAACAAAATAATTATTTTTTACTATTTTGACTATTAATTATGGTAAAAAATTATGTTGAACAAATATATAACATAAATTATCATGATTTCAAATATATAATCCATTTTAAGAAATTCAATTCTCATATGTGATAAAATTTAATTTTAAACAAATCCAGTAGATATGATTAAAATACTGGTTTTCAAGAAGTGTATTTTAAAAAAAATTATATTTTATATCATCTCTATGATTAATAAAGACCATTATATAAATATATAATAATATTAATTTATATATAATATATAAATTTACTTTGAAAAATTTATCATTTGAGATTATCATAAATAATAAAAAATTAATCACATTATGCAATTTAAAAAAGTTTAAAAAACATTGTTTTTAACACACAAAAAAACTTATAACAAAATCCAATATAAATTTATTTAGAAATAATTATGTGTATTAATTAATGTTAAATAAAAATTATTTTATTATAAATTATATTAAAAATATCATGGTACTTTTAAATTACTTAAATAATTTCAATGAAAAGAATTTTTGCAATAATATTTATTTTTTAAAATTTATTAATAGAAAAATATTTTCCAAAAATATAATAAAAGTACATCCAAAATAAATTATTATATAAATATTTATAAAATGAATTTCAGTTTTTATATAAAATTCTAAAATTTATAAATTTTACATTAAAATAAACTATAAAATAAATATTTTTATTTTATACTATTTCCATTTTGATTTAAAAATTACTAAATATTTTTATAATGAATTTTCATATACTAAAAAATATGAAATTTATTTCTTTTGTCACTTTCTAGGTTTATAAATTCTCATTTTTGGTGAACCATATAAAATCCTACACCTTATTTATTATTTTTATCTCTCATTGAAAATAACTATATAGTAAAATTGATTTTTTCCTCATGGTGATAGAATAAATTCCACATAAAAATAACAATGTCTTTTAAATAATATACAATGATCCACCCCCTACACATGTTGTAATCCCCATTATGGTTATAATAGTTTGGAGGGGTGGTTAACAAAAAAACAAGACACTAAATCAAAAAAAAGTTTAACAATCATCTTTATTAAATATTAACATATCAAAAACATGTATAATATAAAATAAATTCTTATAGATAGAAATGAATACATCTGTATATTCATGAACATTCTATCTAAGCATCGTGTAAGTTATCATGAATCGTAACATCCTGGAATCTCAACAAATATATCGTTCTTAAAAAAAGGGTTAGTATATGCCAAATACAAATCTAATAGATAATGCATATTGTTTTATGTGAGGAGACCTTTTGATGCAATTAGGGGATATATAAAACAAAAATCTACTTATATCATACATGTACAATTAATTCATAATATAATTATCATTAAATTTATTTCTCAAATTTTATTATAAATAATAAATACTAATTATTTATTCTAGAATAATGGATATTTCCCTAAATAATGAGGTATTATTCATCATTCAAATAATACCATATATTGAATTGGTATATATATAAAACAACAAAAATGTAAGAAAATTGATTTTGATTTTACCAATATATTAAAAATAGGGAAAATAAGGTAAAAATATTTTTGGATGAATAATTTTGATTGATAGGGACCATAATCAAAATTACATTAATGATATCAAAATAATATATAACCCTTTATCTTTAAAGGGTGATATATGATAATACATTTATTAGAAATGAATCGATTTTAGTTATTCTGAGCATTTATAAAATAATATATATATATATATATATATAATATTAAAAAGTACATCCACTTAAACTGGTGTAATAATGATGTTAGAAATTACTTTTCAAATTCACTTTCAATCAATTGTGAAAAATAGAGCCTTTTACTTTTATATCATATTAAATAAAAAATATAAATATTGAGAAAAATATAATTTTTATAAATAACCATGTAAATAATAAAATTATTATTTACAATTTATAATTAATATGATGTCTGAATTGTGATGTAAAGATGAATCTGTTAAAATAATTCAATATGTACTTGTGTAAAAAGTTTTAAATAACCCTTTTGTGTATTAAACATATTGAATACTAAGCTAAAAAGATATAAAAATGAATATAAAAGTGTCAACCACATATATAACAAATGGATAAGAAAATAGAACGAGTTTAATATGATAAGATCATTTAATTTTATAAAAACTGTATCTCTATTTGAAAATTCCTAAATTAAAATTATATTCTAATAGAAATCACATTCATCATCTCCCTTTTTAGTCATACATGTTTTTTATTCATGTATAATGGATTAAAATTAATTAAATATTTCCAAAATAATTATTTTCATCATTATCCCATTTATTAGGCTCTTTTTATAATCTAATTAAATCCATTATATTAACAGTTTTTTCTCACAACGACCAACTATGGTTGTTAATTCAATTTATATCAAAATAAATTTGTATATTTTTCATGGTTAATGTTTTCATGAAAATGTTAAATCACCACACAAAATGTTGATAATATCACAACTATATTTTTTATTTATTATATTAAAATTTATAATCATTCTTTTTATTGGGTCGAAGTATAATAATTTGAATCAATTTGGGGATGTGGCGGTCTAAATGTATGCATGATCGACCTTATTATTTTCTAATGGATGGAAGGGTTATATGATTGAAGAAAATACATATTTATTGAATCATAATTATGTCATAAATATCATATATACCAAATAAATCCCTCATTTATAACCATCCATGTAAAATGGTGATGAAAACCCAATTACACTATAATGTGGAGATGCTACATTGTGTGTACGCATGAGTGATGCATCATTTGCAATAGGATTAAATGGAGGTGGAAAATGGTTTTTAAAAAATAATATTATTATTAAAATATCAATATATTGTACATAATTGATTCATTATGTTATTATGGATACAATTGGTTTAGATGAAGTAGACGAGGAAATTATCTTGTTATGAGTCAGGTGAGATAACTACCTCTTCTTTGAGATACGTCTTTCTACTTACTTCTAATGCCTTCATATGATTACCTTAAAGAGAGAAAGGGAGATTATGAATTATTGTAATGATAATAAAAATGTTTTTGGGTGGGTTTTGTCCATGTTATTGGGTAAAAAAAATTAAATAATGGAACATAATAGCTCCCATAGTATACATGACTTGAGGGATAGATATTGAATATACCTAATATAATTGAATAATATAAAGTCATTATATTGTGAAAGTTGCTCTAAAATTTCAGATATTAAATTATGATAAGGTTATGTTAAAATTCCATTCTTATAATAGGGCATAATAGCGTGTTTTTTATCTTGGAACCATATCTCTATATTTTTAATCGATTTCTCCCATTTTACTATCATTCGAGGTGCTTAATATTTAACATGGTCACAATTATTTGTTAAAAGAATTAATTTCAACTTACTAATTGATATTAATTATTATTATTATATATATTGAAATAATTTGTTTCAATATATATATTTCTTTGAAATTACATTTTATATATGATCAGAATAGACAATGAAAATCATTTTTAGAAAATAATTTTCTTTAGTATAAAAATGGTTTTGTAGAAAAATAAGGTTTAATTTTGATTCCAATTACATAAATATTTCTATTTTACATCAATGGATACTTATTATCCTTTCAAAAAAGCAAAAAATATTACTTATTATCCTTCCAATAACTTTTATTACAATAATTAACTTCTACAAAATTCATTGTTTAGGGATTAAACAAGAGGTTTGTTATCTCGTTATTTAATAAATGATTGAAAATGACATAGATTATGCTCTTAGGAGTTTCAAACATATGTTCTCATATAAAGTAATACCTTAGTAATATAGGTAATTAATTATACTATTATAATTAAATAATTAAAAAATATAATTACTAGTATAATATTATTGTAACAAGTAATTCAAGTCATTAGAATCCATTAATATAATAATTAATGTAATATTTAATGGTGGGTAAAAATGAAGGGAATGTAACTATTTATTTAATTTAATATATATTTAATAAATTGATCATATGTTGCTTCTCTTAAAATGAAATGTGTTTCCACATTTATTTTATTACATTTCATTGGTAATTTTTTTCTATAATTATTCTTTTTTGTATTGGTTTTATGTGTTTATTATACATGATTAATATCTTAGTGGAATATATATTTACGATTTTATTTGTGGTGTTTTGTATCCATTTTATTTTAATGGATTGTGGTTTTGAGTAGCATATATTCTTTTTGGTGGGTTGTAAGGTCACCAGGTTATTTTTTCTCTAATGAATTAAAATATTAATTCCACCAATTATACTAAAAACATTCCTCAGTTTGAGTCTCCAACCAAGATCATTTTAGATATAGGCCTCAGGCATCACTCTCATAAGATGTACTGAATCCTCCGGGGATTAAAAATTTATGGTTCATAAATGTATATTATTATATGAAAATTGAATTTTTTTGGAATTTTTTTTTTATAAATAATGTTTTTTTTGTAAATAACAAATAATATATCTATGAGTAATATTAAAAGAAATATTAAAAAAATATTAGATGATTCTAGTTTGGAATGAAAGTGATTTTCAAAGAACATTTAATAATTTCATATATAACAACATTTTTATAATTAAATATTGATTAGGTATAACACTATGATTAATGTAACTTTGAAGTGTGATTTATAGCCCATGATAAAATATGCTTTCTAGTAAATGTTATTTTTATATGTACCAAAAAATTACTAATAGTGATTATAGGTATTTAATATTGAAATCCTTTATATAATGAGATTTTTTCTTCACAAAATTGAATATTATAACACTTGATATTTTTTGGTGAAACATTATAGATACACTAAGCAATAAAATGTAATCCCCAAAATTACATGTTTATAATCAGTAATTGCACCACCCACCCAATATAATTTGTTTATATTGTAAAATTTTATGACCAATGAAATGTATGGGAAATTATTTTATATTAACAATTATTATTAAATTCAATTTAATGATCCATTAGATAATTAGTAAACATATTTTAATATTAATTAATAACATGTATATTATTATTCATAGATACAAAATATTATTTTTCCTATAAAAACTCATGACTTTTAGGCCAAATCCAGGTTAACTATTTATTGTGAAAAAATTAAAAACTTTAATAGAGAAATATAAACATATTATAGGTTATTTTTAATATCAAACATTAATGAGTAAATTTCAATATAATTAATAATAGTATGAATGTAATAACTAATAAATTGTTTAAAAAATATAACCCTTAGTTAATAACATAATTAATTGTCATGAATATCAAGAATTTTATTTAAGAGAGTGGTATTCATAAAAATATATATAGGAACATAGTAATGATGTGTAATAAAAATATTTTATTTTTTTAAATACACCTCTCAAATATTTAGTATAAAACATCAATATATTTTCGAATATATTTTTCTCTAAATTTAAAATAAGTTTTATATATTTCTCCTCGTGTACCAACCAAGTAAGAAAATCCTTGACATATTAGATGTAAATTATTTGAAAAATTATGTAATAATAAAACCACTTATAATTATAAGGTCATTTAAAAACTAAATTTTTTATATTTACTAGTAAATAAGATGATTGCAAATTAAAATGGATTTTTATTTCTCAAATAAAAGTAATTTTATTTATTTAATCCAAATATATTAAATAAATGTTATTTTTTATAATATATAATTTTTCAATTATATTGATAATGTATTAGTAAAAAATATGTTTAAGACAATACGTAGAACAATAACTGTTTCAAAATGTCATTTTTCGAAAAATATAATTTTTTAATTTATTTTTTATTTCCATTTAAAAGTTAAAATTTTAGATTTTTTAATTTATATTTTATATAAATAAAATTATTTTATATTTCTTAATGTAAATTTTATTTTTTTATTTAAAAATATTAATATTTTTCTAAAATAACCAATTTTCTATTAAATAGTAAAATATATTATTTTTATAAAACTGTAAATTTTATGAAATTAAACAAAAAAATTAATAATTCTATAAAATATGTTGATTGATCAATGATGTAATTGAGAACTAAAATTTTATATTTTGATAATAATATTATAAATTTTAAGAACAATATTTTTAGTTTTTTTAAGATAAGTACGATTTTACAATAAAATAAAAAAAAATTGAAATTCTTATTTCTTAAATATTATTTAGTTTTTCCCCCAGTTTTTTTGTAGATGTATTTTAAATTATTTAAATAGGTTTATATAGTAAATTTTATTATATAGATGGATTTTAGAGTTTATAGTATTTCTCGAGAAATAATAAAAAGATAGATGATGCTTTACTAATCTTCAATGTATGAAACAACCAGATGATATTCATGATTATACCATAATTTAGTCAAATGATGATGTTCTACAAATTTAAATATTTTCATTATAAAAAAATTACATGTATGATGTTTTAATTTGTGGTTGTACGATATTTATGTAATAATAGATAAGTTAAAATGTTTAGTGTTTTGGTTCTATAATGTTGAAACTATGATTTGCTGAAGACCCATCTAATGATAGATAAAGAAGTATGGATTTTACCGTATTTAGTTTCACAGATATAGAGGTATGAAATTTACACCCATTATTTTAATTAGACCCTGAATGATTTGATACATACTTTGTATCACCATTGGTTGAAGAGTTCATGTGATGAAATAATTAATGTTATACTTGACAAAGAAAGATTTGAATCTCATTATATAGAGAATATTGAATCCTTTAGAGGGAATTTTACAATGTTATTCTGACTAACAATAAAAATGATTATCATATGAAGTATGATAAGGTGTTTTGAGTATTATTACAGATAATTTAAATCAATAATTGTGATGATGATGTGATATTATTTAAATGATCATAAATGTAGAAGAGAATTGAGGATATTAAATGGTGAAAAATTTTAAAATTATTTATGATATTCTTATTGAAAATGATAAATTTAATGATTTAAAATTCTTAAAGGAGGTATAATTATATTTGAGTTAATTAGGATGTTCAATTTTGGAACCCACATTTTTTTCCTTACTTTACATGGGACACAATTTCCATAAAAAAATATATCATTTATAACTATGTATGTTAGTATTCATATGGATAAAATGTGATGATTTTTTTGATATCATGGTGTTAGTTCCCTTACAGGATTTTAGATGGTTAAAATATGTTCATCTGATGGGGTTACATCAGATAATGGTGCATTAGATAAATTTTCATCAGATAGATTCTTTAGTAAATAGAGTTTAAGATAGATTTAATTATTTCTAGATCCACCCGACATGGAAATACTTGACGAATATAATACATAATAGAGGATCACCATAATTTTTATCATCACACGGATTTTAACTATAATATGTTTCATAATAATGATTAGAAATAATTAGATAGTGTTAAGAAAAGTTGTAGCTTATATAGTGTTCCTGAAATTTCTTAATCTACTATGTATTACAAGATTTTCATTTTTTGAGGAATATTTTTGGACAATATTTTTTGAATGAATAGGATGTTATTATATCTGAATCTATAATGATATAGAGGATATTTTATGACCATATAAACATTTTAAAGTGATTTTGATCATCCTTAATAAGTTAAAAACTTCCATGAGTGATCAAACATTATTATAAAGCAACAATATCGAAAGAAGGTGATATTTGAACACTTGATCAAAAAGAATATGGAAGGTATTATAAATAGGTTTATAATAATTTATGTAATAAGTTTATGTATAATTGGTATAATAAATATTTAATAATTATGACAAAACAAATAAAATTGGAGGAATAACTTACTATGTAAGAAGAGTTGGTCACTGGGGTAGCTCGATGGTCGATTAGAGGAATGGTTACTAATATGTACAACTAGTTGTAGCATGTTTTTTTAATCATGTTGATGTTGGTGGAGACTCAATTATGAGGGGTATAACAAATAATGCATAGCGTATTATCTCATATTATGTTAAAGCCTTGTAAATATCATGTGATACATAGTCTATTTGTATTTTATGAATACTAGGTATGGATGATATTTATAATTAAATGGATCACAACAATAAAAATATTTCGATGATTATTTTTGGAAAAATTTGAGAAAATGAAATTTCTAATTTCTTTACACCCAACCAAACATATTTATCTCACACAAATTCAGTAACATCAATTTTTTTGACATATTTTATCCTCTAAAATATACCACTATCTACTCAAGAAAGAAAAAAAAAGCTTAGTTAATTATCGAGGGTTTATATTATTTCATGTAAATGTAAATATATGGTTATGGAATAAAATGCTACCCTACATTCTATTAGATTTATATGGAGTTAATGATTCTTTTATAGTATTATTTTATAATAAGTTACTATGATAACATCCACTAATAGTAATATTTATTTTTATAGAATATATAAAAATGTAATTTTTTATTCTCTCGTGAATCTCGTATATACAATTGATATGGGGTTTCTAATTTCTAATGAAATTTTAATAATTATTCAAGGTTTTATAGAGAATATACATGTTTCTACTGCTGTTATGAAATTTCTACAAAACATTCCTAATAGGGTTTTCAAAAATGATTGCTATATATAATATTTAGAGGGTTTATATACTTATAAAACTCATAATATTTTAATAGAATATGAAATGAAAACATTACTATCATTGAGAAAATAATAAACCTTCAATTTATTACATATTAATTAATTATTGAATACATAAAATTACACATAAATACAACCAAGAATATTTATAAGTCTACTGAATTTTTTAATTATGTATATTACATGTCAATATAAAACAAGGAATACATTATATTAATTTAAAATATCTTTATAATTGTCATAATATTTATTTGTACTTTACACTACAAGTGGAAACATAGGGATATAAATAAGATTGTTGTGAGTTATAAAGCCCAATTGGGGAATAAACATAGAATAACATCAATAATGTAATGAATATCATAAAATAGGGATGTTAGAGTGGAGTAAAATTAGTGAGAATAAAATATAGGAAAAATGAGGCTTGATATGGCATGATGACACAAGGGAAACATGGAATTGTGGCAAAAACATAAAATAATGTGTCATAAACATATGTAAAGGATAACTTCAAATAAGTCATGATAGAAAATTCTGAAATATTATTATGGTTTACTCCCTATCCCAATATGATATCTCATTGGTCTAAACATTACCCAACGCATTGGAGCACTATATAATTCTAGGTGCACCCAACACTTTCATTACATTCTCATGCTCAAGTACGCAACATAGATCATACAAAATGGATTCATTCATCATAGTATTATATTACATTATCATGGAGTGTGAAATACATACATGTATGTCACAATTCAAATAATTATATGTGTATAAGGGTTAATATGATTGATTGAAAATTATTATGGTATTCACTACATAATTCTTTTTCCATGGAAAATCTCTGTGAAATTTCAGTACTTCTATGATGTCACGTTTAAATTAATAAAATGGAATGATAAAAAATGATTATATTATAATTTTGACATAAAATGGGTGGTAATAGGGACATTGAATTACATATACTATCATTATTAATTGGAAATATAAGGTATAAAATACTAAATGAAGTTTAATAAAGAGTTGAATAAGAGGATCCATTACTTGTGTCTGTGACTCCAAATCCATGGGAAAGAATTCATTAGAACTCGGGGAGCCCTAAGAGGACCAGAAATAGGGTTAGACAGATTAAATATTTTCTAAATGGATTTTAAGTTATGTGAAATGGGATCTTGGGTGCTATTACATTGGGAATGAGTGGTAATTTGTTTATTTGTTTTCTCAAACATAAGTTTTTGAATCTATATTGTAAGATAACCAAAAACACAAACCTTCTCAGGGATTTTCATAATGGTTTCTAACAAAGTGGAGTGGATTTCAATATTATATAAGTAAAAGTAAAAAAATAATTAAAATATAACCCTCGATGATGTACAGGTTAGTCATTATCATAAATAAATAATTTTAAAAACCAAAAATATATTAACGGTTTTGAAAATATATTTAGGATTTATAAAATTAATAAAATAAAAATTAAATCACATTAATTTAATGGAGAAAATATTTTTTTTCATGGATAACATGTATAGTATTTATGAAATCATTTTTGGCTCATTATGATGTCCTAATACACTACATATACTTATACAATATTTAATTTTCACCTGAAAATTTGATTGTCAAATAAAAATATGAAAAATTTAATGTTAGATAATTTAGACATTCTAATTTCAAGAAAAAGTATTTATTTTATAAAAAAATCATTTTAAATTTTGAATCCATATTTCTTGAGAATTGTTGGATTTTTTTTACACCAAAAGCATTTAAATCCTTTAAAAATTACATTTGACTTCATTCATATTATATGGTTAATTAAATATAATAATTATTTTAATAATATTTTATTAAAAATTTATTTATTTAAAAAATCCACTAATTCATTAAAATAAACATATTATATAAAATTGAAAAAGAATTATAAAAAAATATGTGTTTTATTTTATAAAAATAAATGTTATTTATTAAGTAAAAATTTACTAGTAAATATTTAAATTATTCTACTAAAAATAGAATAAAAGTAATAAAATTATTATGGTTTTGATACACATCCCTTTAATATACCAGTACGAACCAAAAAGTTAATTTTTTTTGATAGTGATAATTCCATGGGGTGGTTCGGCATACATGTTTTAGGCCATGGTCGCAGAAAGCTTGAAATTCACCCATGAATGATTTTTGTCATACTTGAGTTAATGGATCATAGATTGTTCATGGTCATGGAAATATAACAATGATTCTATCTGTAACACCCTAGGTAAATAAAGAATATGGCATTTTCACATTTATCCATATTTGTTAATAAAATATTAATATAACTTTAAAGGGGACTCTATGATCGATGGCGAACCCAATACGCAACAACGAGTTTCTTGGGAATCTTACGTTGCACTCTAATAATAAAATAATATTATTTTAAGTTGTAGTTAACGCCTAGCCGTTGTAATGGTGGGAATGAATAGAAGTGACTAGAAAATTATTATATATATTTGTCAAATATTTTTACTTTTTACAATAAATGTTATAGGATTAAAAATGTGAATGAATCCAATTTTAAGCGTAAACATTCTGATATTCTTTAAAAAGTCGATTAACTGCCTTTTGATGATGAACCTCATTTAAATCCACTTTTTGAAAAAAAAATTTATATTTGACAAAATAAAATTCTTCTTTAGAATTGAGACATCAAAATTTACTTTGTGTAAATTTTTGTTATTTTTCCGATAATGTTCATTTTAAAATGAATAGTGAAAATGCTATATTTTAATTCAAAACCTCTTTTTAATCTAATTTATTTATATGATTAGATTATGTTTTTAATTGGTTAAAAAGTGAAATTAGATTATATTTTTACCATTTAATACAATAGTGGTCGTTGGAATTAAATTCATTTTGAAATTTAACTTAAACTAGTGTCAATCATTTGATACTTATTATTTCATAAAAACACGCTATTTCCTATGACAGCGGGAATTAATTATTAAATTAATTAATGTAACTTATATGTTTTAAATTTTGTAAAATAGACATCATTTTTGAATAAGGAATATCAAATATAGCCTAGGGTGAATTTTTGGTAATTTTCTGAAAAACATCAATTATTGATGAATAGTGAAACGACAAAGTGGTAGTTAAAGAAACTGATTTTTCATTTAAATGAAACTTTACAAATTCTGTGATTTGAGTTTCAAAAATCCGACATACATGGTTGTCATTAAGAAATAAAATTTGGTTCAATGGGATTAAAATAATTTTTTGTTGAATAGTAACTTTTAAGTTTATTAATCGCGATTAGAGGTAATTAGTGTAATTTAAGGTAAAAATAATATTTTAATAATATGAAATGACCTAGACACATGTCTTACCCTCATTGGATGTCTCATGGACGACCAATAAAATCCATGGGTCAACTTGGGGACCCCATGGAGCCACTTTGGTAGGAAAATGACATTAATACCTTTTTATTTAAATTTAAAGTTAAAATGTCACAAACAAGTGTTGTTTTAATAAAACAATTTTTACATCGGGTTATACAAGTAATAATTTTTAATATAAAAATTAATTATAAAGATAAAAATATTTCCTAGATCAATATATATTTTTATAATTTTTAGACACTAAATAATGTAAATTTTTTATGACACCATGATGATGCAGTGATTACCTCATTATTTAACGATTTAAATAAAATGAAAAGATAATGTAACATCTACGACCTAAACTTGTCACAAACCTATTGTATGGGTGTACTTAGAAACCTTATCACCTTATACTATAAATATATTCTTTTGGGGCCTTTAAAATCCGAAAATCATTATATAATAAAGTCATATTTTATAACTTTCCAAGAGTGCCCCTCCTCTCCTCTTATAAAAGGCCCCCACCTATACCACCTTACCCACACCTCTCAAGCCTTTTGAAACGCCAACCCCTGCCCATTTAATATCTCCACATCCCTATCTTCATCATTGAATCCTCCCCTTTGGGAATAATCCTTTCCAAGGAAGCCTTTGAGCTCAAAAAAAAGAGTTACCCGATTTAAAGGTAATGTCTTCCCTTGTGTTCCTTTGTTTTATTTTTCTTATCCAAACCCCTAAACTCTTTGTATTACATTATTTTGTAATAAAAACAATATATTAAATATACTAGGATTTTTATAAGTGAAGTATTTGAGCTATACTTATACACACCTTCGTCTAATTGTTAAAGATCCTACTGTTTCTCTGGATGGCGAATTTATACCTCACGAAATGATGATTGTTCAATCTCCTCTTAACACCTTTCACAGTTTCCATTATGATGTCACTATATTTTATATATGATTTATATGGTATTTATGTTTTCAATATGCTTCTGAATTTTATTTTTAAATCATGCCTTTATGCTTTTCATGTTGTGCAAATGTGATTATTTCATATGAGGAAGTGTGGACTACCGCCCCCTTAAGTGATGTGACTCGTTCATGAAATACATGGAATGTATAAAGAATTAAATTAATGAACATATATGACCTATATAACATATATATTATAATGGAATTATAATAAATATCTCTCTCAATTATTTTTAATTCCATTAATATGACAAAGAAATGAAAGTAGCGTTCATGCGTACGTACAGCCTACCGTCTCCATGAACGGTGCATTTCATTTATTACCTTTAAATGATTATGTAATATTATAAATACATGTATATGCAGGATATATATGATATATATTATATCCAAATCATGAATATAATTCTGGATATAATGAACCTTTGACCACACGAACAACATGTAATTGTAAGAAGCCCACTTTCGACTTAAGAACCAAATATCGACAAAACCAACATTATTAACTTAAATGATTACATAATGTCTATAACATGGAAATAAGTGATAATGAACATGAAAAGGGTTCTTAATAAAGTAGAAATTAACTCAATTTTATTATTCAAGACATTAAATAACGATCCAGTCAAGTCGGACCTGAGGTAAGGGATCCTACTCATCTCTTTCTTTTTACGTACACTCTTTTATGTCATTTCTTTTAAGCTCATATTTCTTATGATTGGGATGTTATTTTATATTAATATTACTGTAAATATTGAGTTAATATTATGAGATACCCTATTTGATATCATCAATCCATTTTTGATGATTTAAGTGGCGTCGTTAGGCGGCCGAGTTTTCGTAGGGGATTTTTCATCTCACTTTTATTCTCGTGACATTTATGCTATGTTTTCCACTATTTCCTTTGAGTGGTGTATGTAATGCCCATTATTATACACGTTGTGTAGTATAATTTCATTTATGGGTATTTAAATCTTCATTGTATGACCCTTCTTCCATGGGGTGTACATTTTGAAAGTTACCCAACTCGGTAAGGGGACCTTTCACCCTCCTCTTTTTAAAAGACTTATTTTTGTTATATATTTTAATTTAAATCTTATTATTTTGGGATATGTTCTTATATATACCTATTTATGTAAAATTTATTTCCAATTGATGAGATACCCTTTTGTCTCATCAACTCATTTTCTGAATTTTTAAGTGACGTCGTTAGGCTGTCGAATTTTTACAAGGGAACGTTTTAACCCAATTTCGATTTCTTTGGGTTCAACTTGTAATTCTTGAACATGCCATCCTATGAATATGTGTGAATGAACTCTGATTGTTTCACACTTAATATCCACTTATGTTTGGTGTATTTATATTTCTCACACATAATTATGTGATATATTTATCCTTAATTTAAGGATACCATCTTTATAATGGATTTCATCTCAATTTACATTTCCATTGAGACTTCATTGTTGTTATGCACCAATTCACTATTATATGGTGTATATACTGTCCCTTGACATATTATATCATGAATACCTTTATTCTCATGATATTATAATGTTCGGATTAAATTTTATTCTGGAATTATTTGAATTCAAGAATCTCTCATTTTGTTAAAAACTCTTTAACAAAATATCGTTTTAAATGTTTTAAAGATTCATTATTCTAAATCTTTATCTTTAATGTCCATGTTTTCAAAATGGTTTTCAGTATTTATTTTTATGGACATTAATGTTTTAAAATTATAATTCCATTAAAGGCTTCAAAAAGGTATGGTACACTTTGATTCAAAGATCTCTTTTAAATGGTTTTTGAAAATTGATTGATTAATTCAATATCTTGGAATTACATATTGTGATTGAAAATGAAATGTTTTTATTGAAATGTTTATATTTTCACTATTTTCTGTGTAATGATGGTACTTGGACATTTTACAGGTGGTTACATGATAAACCATATGACGGGTGGTTCCGTGAATACCAGGATGTGTGGTTACGTTATAACCTCCAATGCATTGGGTATGGAAGTCGGTTGTATGGCTATTTCATTAAGTATGTGTGGAATTCGACTGTATGGTTATTCCATTTAAGAATGTTTATGTCTCATGTTAGCTTTATATGTTATGTGATCTTTATATGGGTTTTATGGTAATCTATTGGTTACAAAAGGGTAGGTAATGGTCTTTTATTCAGTGAAGGTTTTTTACTACTTCATAAAGGTGAAAAGTATTACTTTGGTAAAGTATCCATGGTTTACTTATTGTTTTGAAAAACTAACAGTTTTCCTTCTTTTGGTATCCTTTAATGGGCTTTTTATGCTCATCCCATGTTTTTAAAATGTTTTCCATAGGACTTAAAGATCAATAGGGCCAAGGATGGGATCAAGGAAATACATTCTATCTAAAACATGGAACTAGACATGTTTCTTTTTAAGTGTTTTTTTTATTTTATGGAAACTTAGTAGAAGTGTCTACTATGTAATCTGTTGAGATGTAATAGTTATGTCCTAATTCTCTAAAACTCTAAACCTGGAAAGATCCACTATGTGAATTATTCGTTTAATTCATGATTAAGTTATGTTTAAGGTCGGGGCCTTATAGTTGGTATCAGAGGTTGGTTTAGATACCTTTAGAGGTTAGGGTATTCTCGAATCATAAGTGACATTACCATAATGGTTAGGATTTCAGAAATAGTCCTAGTTTCTGATAACGTGAATGATTAATTATATCTTAGTTTTTATCTTCCTCATTAGTACATGATGATTTTGTTGATATACTCACACTGACCTTTTTGGTTTTTGTAAATTGCTGGATCTAGAAGGCATCAAAGTAATAGTGGATGTTCAGGAAACTGTGACAGTTTTCTGAGTGAGAAACTGAATTATATGGGAGCTGCAATGAGAACTCTTGTATTTATCCTCAACCAAATATCTAGAGTAATGATTGACCACCTAAACCTTGGTGATTTCTATAAGGCATCATATATGCGAGAAACAAATCCCTATGGAAAAAAAGGTAATAATTATAAAGGTAAGTGTGTTAAAAAACCTATGTGTCAATGATGTGGAAAGAAACACCTAGTAAAATGTTTCAAAGGGACATAAATGTCCTATATATGTGGAAATTAACGTCATAAAGCAAGAACCTGCCATGGAAAAAGGAAGCTTCCAGTTGACTCGAGGAAAGGGAAAGAAGTTCTTTCTGAGGGATCAAATGAATGTTTTAAATGTGGTGAGCATGGTAATTATGAAAACACATTTCCTATGAAGATTCTTCAGAAATGGGATCACCAATATCGTACAAATATTCGTTTACCAATACCTAATGCCATTCCGATTGAGGATGAAGAAACTGACAATGACCAATCAATGGTATGGATTATTTCTTAACTTTCGTTTTCTATTTTGGATTCTTGGGATATGATTTATGATTTTGTTTGTAGGAAAGAAGTATTTCAGAATATTTTGTAAAGGAATGGTTAATGGATCATGAAGAATGTTGAATGAGTAAGAAGTCAACATATAAGGGTTTCAAGAGTTATGGTGAAATTTTTATGAGTATTACGTCTCTTTTGATGATAGGGTTAAATTAGAAGACTTTTTTATAGTATGTGTAACCCTGATGATTGATATATGAAAATTTATTCAAGGAATAGTTATCTGTTCTTTTGTGGACATAGTTATAAGGAACCATTTGGGTTTATATGATCCTTACTTTTGAGGTAATCATGGGTTATTATATGTTATAATGGAAAGTGAAAGTCGTGAGAAAAAAATTGAGGTTAAATTATGTTATGATTATTTTTGAAGATTTTATCTCATTTTGGGGAATGTTTTTAGAATTATATAATTTTGGAAAAAGGAAAACACGCAGACCGTGTGACAACACGTCG